>CM059425.1:55735838-56935838 GCA_030390025.1 Squalus acanthias
AATGACTGGATAATCTATTTTAGTGGTGGTGGTTGCGGGATAGACAACAGGAAAAGTTGACTACTTTTCTTTAAATAATGTTATGGGATCTTTTATATCACCCTGAGAGGACAAAAAGGATCTCAATTTAATGTTTCATTGGAAACACAGCACCTTTGACAGTGCAGCTCTCCCTCGGTACTGCACTGAATTGTCAGTCTAGTTTAGGGAAGCAAAGGTGAAAATTGCGGAGGTACTGGCCATAATCTTCCAATCCTCCTTAGATAGGGGGGCGGTGCCAGAGGACTGGAGAATTGAAAATGTTACACCCTTGTTCAAAAAGGGTGTAAGGATAAACCCAGCAACTACAGGTCAGTCAGTTTAACCTTGGTAGTGGGGAAGCTTTTTGGAACAATAATCAGGGACAAAATTAACAATCAATTGGACAAGTGTGGATTAATTAAGAAAAGCCAGCATGGATTTGTTAAAGGCAAATCGTGTTTAACTAACTTGATTGAGTTTTTTGATGAGGTAACAGAAAGGGTTGATGAGGGGAATGCGGATGACGTGATGTACATGGATTTCCAAAAGGCGTTTGATAAAGTGCCACATAATAGGCTTGCCAGGAAAGTTGAAGCCCATGGAATAAAAGGGACAGTGGCAGCATGGATATGAAATTGGCTAAGTGACAGGAAACAGAGAGTAGTGTGAACGGTTGTTTTTCAGACTGGAGGAAGGTATACAGTGGTGTTCCCCAGGGATCGGTACAAGGACCACTGCTTTTCTGGATATATATTAATGACTTGAACTTGGGTGTACAGGGCACAATTTCAAAATTTGCAGATGACAGAAAATTTGTAAGTACAGTGAAAAGTGAGGAGGATAGTGATAGACTTCAAGAGGACATAGACAGGCTGCTGGAATGGGCAGACATGTGGCAGATGAAATTTAACTCAGAAAAGTGCAGAGTGATACATTTTAGTAGGAAGAACGAAGAAAGGCAATATAAACTAAAGGGTACAATCCTAAAGGGGGTGCATGAACAGAGAGACCTGGGGGTATATGTGCACAATCATTGAATGTGGCAGGGCAGGTTGAGAAAGCGGTTAAAAAAGCATGTGGGATCCTGGGCTTTATAAATAGAGGTGTCGCACAACACCAGGTTATAGTCCAACAGTTTTATTTGAAATCACAAGCTTTCGGAGCTATCGATCACCCCTTCCTCAGGTGAAGTAGTAAAGAAATACAGACTCGACAAAGCATATATAGATAGAGAACAATGCATGTGTACCTTACAATTGCAGACAACTAAATTAAATCATCCTGACTATCTGCCGAGGTGTGATAAAGTTAATCAGGTCAGCCAGGAAGGTACCACATCAAAGACATAGCAAGATACAACTGAGACAATGAGGTGGAGTCGCAGGGGGTCTAACGTGTCAAAAGCTGCCGTCTGTATGTAAAACGATAAGCTTTATCTTTATCTTTAATCTGATTATCTGATTAACTTTATCACACCTCGGCAGATAGTCAGGATGATTTAATTTAGTTGTCTGCAATTGTAAGGTACACATGCATTGTTCTCTATCTATATATGCTTTGTCGAGTCTGTATTTCTTTACTACTTCACCTGAGGAAGGGGCGATCGATAGCTCCGAAAGCTTGTGATTTCAAATAAAACTGTTGGACTATAACCTGGTGTTGTGCGACACCTCAATTTTGTCCACCCCAGTCCAACACCGGCATCTCCGCATCATGTCCGCTTTATAAATAGAGGCATAGAGTACAAAAGCAAGGAAGTTATGATGAATCTTTATAAACATTGGTTGGGCCTCAACTGGAGTATTGTGTCCAATTCTGGGCACCGCACTTTAGGAAGGGTGTGAAGGCCAAAGAGAGGGTGCAGAAAAGATTTACAAGAATGGTTCCAGGGATGAGGGACTTCAGTTACGTGGATAGGCTGGAGAAGCTGGGGTTGTTCTCCTTAGAGCAGAGAAGGTTGAAAGGAGATTTGATAGAGGTGTCTAGACAGAATAGATAGAGAGAAACTGTTCCCATTGGTAGAAGGGTCGAGAACCAGAGATCATAGATTTAAAGTGATTGGCAGAAGAACCAAAGGCGACATGAGGAAAAACTTTTTTACGCAGCGAGTGGTTATGATCTGGAATGCACTGCCAGGGTGGTGGAGGCAGATTCAATCATGGCTTTCAAAATGGAATTGGATAAGTACCTGAAAGAATTTTTTTTGCAGGAATATGGGGAAAGGGCGGGGGAGTGGGACTAGCTGAAGTGCTCCTGCAGAGAGCTGGCACGGGCTCGGCGGGCCGAATGGCATCCTTCTGTGCTGTAACCATTCTATGATCCCAAGTCTGTGGCATGGGACACAAACCCACAACCTTCTAACTCAGAAACAAGGGTACTACCACAAAAATAATGTGTGAACGACGCGTGCTATTATTCATGAACAATTCAGCCAGAAACTTGTGACGAGGAAGAGATTCCCCATGAATTGCAAATCATCACATTGCTGGTTGATTTGAGCTGCTCTGCTGTTAGCCTTGCAAAAACGGCATCTTGCCCTTAACCTCTCCGTGAGTTTCATGAAGTTGCTGCATTTGCCCATTAATTGGCCATTAAACTCACCACAGAAAGTTAAGTCTAGTAATTAATAGAGTAAGTATCCTTTTAACAACGCGATAATTGTTAATGACTGCCAATCAACCTGTCTGGACCAGAAAGTGAATAATTTAAACATTGGAGTCTCATTCCTTCAAACACACATGTTGGAGATTTTTTAAATGTCAAATTATAATTTTTTCATTTTTTTCTTACTTTTCCTTTCTATCTCTTTTTTCTCTCTCTCTTAATCCAATCTTCCTTTCCCTCTCTTTATTTCTGTTCTGTACCTGATTTGACATTGAATTCACCGACTGTAATGCACCCTCTTTCCCAGTCCTTCCACTGTTTCTTTCTCAATCCTTAAATCTCATTGGTTAAAGAGATAGACTGTTGGACCCGTCATTCACTAAGGTCCCAGATCCCTGTTGCCCTCACCACACCGTTACCAGCTCGCACTTCCAGCAACTTGCAGGGCAAAAATCTTTTGAGCTGAAGGGCGCAGGAAAAAGTCTAACTAACCGGACATGCTGCAAGATGCGCCAATCCAGCAAATTCTGGCCCAAGGTGTAGCTACGGTGTCCTCTTCAGATGGAGTCAAGCACTTGCAATTTCTATACTTGCTTATCATTCAGGGCTGTTTCAAAGCTGTAATCCTTCTGGGAGTCTTAAGTGACCATACAGCTAGGTTGTGTTACAAATGTGCTTTTATATGTGAAACACGTGATTTATGCAGAGGCTCGTTTGACCACCAGCTATGAATCAGGGGGTTCTGGTGCTGCAATTCCCCTTCACTTATCCACAGATTGCATTGCCTGTTTGCACATATGCTTTACTGAAGAGCTGTGTTTATATTCTGTGAACTTTTGTAGATTCACTCATTGTAACTTTACCTGAGGAAGGGGCGATAGCTCCGAAAGCTTGTAATTTTAAATAAATCTGTTGGACTATAACCTGGTGTTGTGCGACTTCTCATTTTTGTCCACCCCAGTCCAACGCCGGCATCTCTGTATGAAGAGCTGAGGGAGGGTGGACTGGCACAGGATGAAAGAGTCATGGCAGCTGCCAGGGAATTTGGCGCACACATGCTTGATGATCTTCCTATGGTTGCAGATGAGCGGCACATTGAGAGAGTGGAAGCCCTTGCGGTTGACAAAGACTTCTGGATGATGATGGGGCATGTGTGCAGTCAATGACGCCCTGCACCCATGGGAAGCCAGCTAGAGCGGCAAAGTCCAGCCCCCGCTCAGTAGCAGTGGCTTCATGAGTGACAAAGTTGCTATAATTGGCTGACTTATCAAACAGGGCTTCGGTGACCTGTGTGATGCATCTGTGGGCGGCCGACTGCGAGATGCCGCAAATATCTGCTGCAGATCCCTGGAAGGAGCCTGAGGCAAAGATGTTGAGGGCGCTGGTGACTTTGACAGCCACTGGTAAGGCGTGTCCACCCGCTCCTCTGAGCTGCAGGTCTTGCTCCAGCAATCTGCAAATGTCTGTGATGACCTGGCACAATAGCATGAGCCTCCTTTGGCACTGCTGCTCAGTCATGTTGAGGAAGCTCATCCTCTGCCTGTATACCCTGTGTTGGGGGTATCGCCTCCGGCACGGTGCAGCCCTGCGCTGATGCCCTCTGTCCTGTGCAACATCAGGTGGTTGAGGAGAAGGTTGGTGGTATTGTTGTTGGTGCTGCTGGTGTGCCTGGTGCTGCTGGTGTTGGGGCTCATCATGGTCCGATTCAGAGGACCAGGGTGAGACAGTATAAATGGCACCCATGCTGATGTAATAGATGGCAGGTCAAGTAGAGATGACAGAAGCAATCTGTTAGTGGTGTGATAGGTTCTACCAATGAGGTGACAGTGGAACCCAACTTTGCTGCAAACACTTTCAACCTCTAGAAAGCTAAATCTGTGCTGACAATGCAGTCAGCAACAGCATCTGCCTTAGGAAAGTGACCAGCTGTCAGGAGGGAGTATTTATTGTACTTTCCATGCTGTGCTCTAATGTGGTGGATCAAGGGCCTCTCAACTTCCGCCTGCGTTATTCCCGTGCTCATCCAGCGAAATTTGAAAGGTAGGGTTAAAAGGTGCTTAGGGATCTGACAAGTACCTCATAATGATCTCAATTTCCTCGGCTGCCTCTGCCATTCTGGTCGCTGCTGTGCTGGAAAATACTCCCAAGGGAAAGGCGCGTAGGGTCGGGATGATGTTGGGTTCCCGACCCGCTCCAAGGTTTTTCAACTTTCCCTCCTGGCCCGCCTCCAATCGTGCCTGCACGGACCCCAGAAAATTCCGACCTTTGTGAGTAACAATTTAATTTAATAACCAAAAGTGTAATTGCCTTCATTATTATTCACTTGGAGAACTATGCGAACATTGCAAAAACAATAATCATACAGACTGTTATCTACATTACACTCTTTAATCTGATGTCCCATGCTAATAAGAGATACACCTTAATATCACTCTTCATTTGTGCAAGGGATAAGTAAGTTTATGTTCTATGAAATATAAGGGCAAATCTCTGCAGTGAAATAAAGATTTTCACACTCAGTTGCATTTTCTATGATGTGTATATTTCTTCAACAGTTACAATGTGCCACTCAGGGAGATAACATTTCACAACACACTGGGGGTTTGTAGACATATAAAACTGAAATAGTCTCATAGATAATATTAACAAGGTCCCACTGCAGTGAAATAGCTGAATTATTTTCCATTTTCACTGTCACAGAATTTTTGTCCAATGTCAGTCTTTTGCAATTATGCTAACATTTTAAAAATAAAATAGGTCAAAACAATGGTAATTACAGCATAATATAGACAATGTGTTGTGCTCCAGTGACCAATTGAAAAAATAACCTTGCAGTATCTATCCCATAGTGAAAAAGTAGCCTTGTTTTTACTCGACGTTACAGAGCCGCAATATAGTTTTGTTGACGTGACTTAGTACAGTCTAAAAATTTGGAACCGACAGTGGGAGCAGAGAAGATCACTAAACCCTTTCTCTCACCACTGATACATAAACTGACAAATGCTGGGAGAGAGTTCATGAGAATAAAGGCCAATTTTGTTCTCCCCGTTATGATATCATTCGGTCCTCTTGATTGTTTATAGATTTCTATCTCCCAGGTATTGGCTCTTTTATATGTCACAAATATTCTGTATTTAAGCATATAAACAACTTTTAAAGAGAATTTTCTGGCAAACCCTATTGCTGAAACAGCTTGCTATAAAAACCGTTTGATGTCTCCATATTGGCTGCTAGTATATTGCACACTACATTTAGATTTTTACCGGACAATGTTGATTTGGTTTTAAGCTTATACAATTCCAGGGTAGATTTTAGAAATCCATTCTCCGGCACCTTTGGGGAATGTGTATCGATAGTTCAGGTGTGGGGATCAGCAGCCCTCAAAGCATTTTCCAACCAATGGATTGAAAATTACACATACTCAAAGTATGTTTTCCATACCCAAATTCCTGGTTTGCACTCCCAATACACGCAGCTCTATGCAGGGAGCATGAACCTCTAAATTCTCCCCTTACTTGTTCAAAGATCTATGATCTCCCTATCTCTCTAAACTCCTCCTACCCTATGACCCTCCAAGAACTCTGCATTCCTCCAACTTTGGCCTCTTACGCATCCCCCAATTCTTTCCCCTCACCGTTGCAGGCCGTGCCTTCAGCAGTCTAAACCCTAAGCTTTGAAATTCCATTCCTAAACCTCTCCACCTCCTTTAAAACCCTCCTTAAAACTACCTCTTTGACCAAGTTTTTAATGAACTCCCCCCTCAATTCTCCTTTGGCCCCGTGTCAATGTTTGTCTGATTACACTCCTGTGACGCGCCTCGGTACATTTCCCTATGTTAAAGGTGCTATATAAATGCAACTTGTTGATGTTGTTGCTTTCACCAGGCAGGCTGGGTTAACTTATTTAAGTTGACAACAAATCTCTGCTTAAAATTTTTCTTATACAGCTGTAGTATGAGTGAAATATAAATTATTTGCTGTTGAGTGGGGAGTCCCAGAAGTATTTTCTTTTGGCATATTAACCTGATAATATCAACCCTTTTGTCATCAGTTTTTTTAACCAAAAAAAACCCTTTTTACTTTTATCTCAAAAAAATAGGCCTAGAAATTGGATCCCACCCCAATAGGGGCACGATCCTGGTGCAGCACATGCTGTCACGCCAAATGAGGCCGGAGGCAGGACCACGGGAAATTGGATCGCTGGCCTCATTTGTTTATTACAGCTGCAGACACCAGTCTCAGCCCCAGAGGTAGTTCACTGGTCCGGGGAGGCACCCAGATCGTCCGGCTCAGACATCGGCCGAGGCCGTAAGTAGAACCTGAGAGAGGGGGACAATCGGGGGTGGGGCGGGGAGGTGAGCGGTGGCCAGCAGCGGCCCATGAATTTAATGTGGAGCCGGGAGGAACACTTTTGCTTCACTCAACTCCACTATAAGGTTACAACTTACCTTTCCGGGGGTAGCCTCCAGTCGTCCCTTTAAGGACTGCTGGCTGGGCTGCCATGTGCCTGATTGGTAGAGGGGGAGAAAGAGCATTGGGGGTGAAGAAGATGCGGGAAGAAGAGAAGATGAAGGGAAAGGGACGAGGTCAGGAGTGCGGATAAATGAAGCGGAAGAGGATGGGGTGAGGGGCAGGGGAAATAGTTAGGGGCCACGAAAGAGGTAAAGGGAGGGAAGAGAGTGATAGGCAAAGAGATTGGGATGAGAAAGGAAGGGGATAGGCTGAGATGTTGCAGGAGAGAGAGAAGAGAACAGGGGACGAGGAGAGGGGAAAAGGATATAATCAAAAAATAAAAATGGAACTGAGAAAAATGAATCAAATGAAGATAGGTCATTCATGAATTTAAAACAGCCTTGAACAGCAATGGCACCAAATAAATAAATTAAGGAAAGTTGATAATGGTGGGGATAAATGAATGAAATAAGTTGGAGAGAACGTTGACAAAAGTAACTAAATAGAGATGTGGGGTTAATAAATTGAAAGGGCCCTTACACATCAGCAACATTAATTAAATAAAGACTAAGGCTTCAGTCAACAACTTTAATTAAAGATCGGGAAGATCGGGACTTCACTGGGGAAAATTAATTTTAAAAGATTCGGACTTTCTGGGGAATATCATTATATAAAGATTGAGGCTATTCATGTGAAAATTAATTAACAAAAGATCAAGGCTATTGTGAGGCTGATCGGCAAAAACGGAATGATGCAGCACTGACAACTCATTTTTTCCTCTGGTTACCACAGTCCTCTGGGGGGAAGGAAGGAAGGGTGGACACAGCCAAAATACTGGAAGACTACTGAGGTGGGCAGACCAGGGAGGTGGGTAAACCAGGGAGGTGGGCAGACCAGGGAGGTGGGCAGACCAGGGAGGTGGGCAGACCAGGGAGGTGGGCAGACCAGGGAGGTGGGCAGACCAGGGAGTTGGGCAGACCAGGGAGGTGGGCAGACCAGGGAGGTGGGTGATCCAGTGAGGTGGATGAACCAGGGAGGTGGGCAGACCAGGGAGGTGGGTGATCCAGTGAGGTGGATGAACCAGGGAGGTGGGCAGACCAGGGAGGTGGGCAGACCAGGGAGGTGGGCAGACCAGGGAGGTGGGTGATCCAGTGAGGTGGATGAACCAGGGAGGTGGGCAGACCAGGGAGGTGGGCAGACCAGGGAGGTGGGCAGACCAGGGAGGTGGGCAGACCAGGGAGTTGGGCAGACCAGGGAGGTGGGCAGACCAGGGAGTTGGGTAGACCAGGGAGGTGGCTAAACCAGGGAGGTGGACAGACCAGGGAGGTGGGTGGACCAGTGAGTTGGTAGATGGACAGGCCACCAGTTGGGCAGGAAGGTAGGCAGACCAGTGGGCTGGTGAGCGATTGAGCCAGCAACAGCACGCAGAGTGGCCTAGTGGCCAGGACAGCCATTTAACAACATGGAGAAAAGAGCCACAGTAGCAGTGGATATGGCTAAATAGAAGGTGCTGGCAAGAGGAGCAGGCCACAGGAATGGAACCCACTCTACTCAGCAAAAACAGGAGTGGGAGGAACAATTTAGCCAGATGTCTGCCATTCTCCAGAAAATGCTGCAGCACCACCCTGTTGTGAATGTTAAGTACTGCAGTTAGAATGGACTCAAAGGACTCGAGTTGAATTCACTAATGGTCATGTAACGTTAGGGGGCATAATGTTACACTCACAGCTTCACCTACATGTGCAAGTAAGACCACACACTGTTTCTTATATGCTTCTTAAATGGTCACTCATTTAGAGTTTTCACTGAATAATGGACAGAGCTATGGAATTTATCCCCAAAGCACTGGTTAAAAATTCCCAAACTATCATATAATTAAAAACATAATTTGATTTATTCAGTCAACATAAATCAGTGGCGCTGATAACATATTGTGTGTAACATGGTATAATACCTCCATTGTTGTTAAACAGTGCATCGTTCAACTCACTCAGAGCAAAAGCATTGGGGATCTGTTAGTAATTAAATAAAAGTATTTACAGACCATTAACCTTGATCCTCCAGTGTCCTCTTTCTGAAAGTGACAATTATGAATGGCTCTTAAGTACTTGTTAAATTGTAATGTGTTTGGATCCAGGATCATTGTAAAGTTCACCGCCAGAATTTACATAGACCTTTGGATGCTTTAAAGTATTAATTGTCCAAAAGGCAAGAGGAAGATTGTTGGATTGGAAAAGTAAGATGATTTAAGTTTACGTAACCTAACTAGAGTTGGTGTGGCAAATACAAAAAAATACGAGTTATATTCTTCTTTTTAATATGCTCCTTGTGTGCTTTTATATGAGTCCATTTACTGAAAGTTGAAATTACCTTTGAAATTAAAGATCTTGGGGGCTAAATTGAGTGCCTTTGCGCCTCCCGTTAACGCCCCAATTTAGTGCTCCACTTCCTTCCTGGAGCGCACAACCAAATTTTTTTAAAGTTTAGAAACATTAACGCCTGCCACTAATTTTCTCGACTTTTAAAAGTTATCACCCCAAACGGGGCGATAATGAATTTCTCCCCCCTTTTGTTTAAATATTCTGCTAAAAATTATTTTAAATGATAATGAAGTTGCTATAATGCACTTGGTATAAACCAAAGTTCATAAAGGAACTAAATAGAATCTACAGCACTGAAACATTTGGCCCAACTAGTCTATGCCGGTGTTTATACTCCACACATGGCTCCTCCCACTCTAACTAACTATTGCCACCCAGCCCCCGTTTCCCTTTGTTCCTTTCTCCCTCATGTATGCATCAAGCCTCTCCATACCTGTGTCAATGATATCTGCTTCAACCACTCCATGTGCCAGCAAGTTCCACATTCTCACCACTCTCTGGTTAAAGAAATTCCTCCTAAATTCTTTATTTGATCTGTTAGTGGCTATTCACAAGTGGAAACAGTTTTTCAAATATTTTCTGCACTTTCTCCAGTGCTTCAATATCCTTTTTTTTATTATGGAGACCAGAACCGTGCACTGTATTCCAAGTGTGATCTAACCAAGGTTCTATATCATTTTAACATTACTTCCCTGATTTTGTATTCTATTCCTCTAGAAATGAACCCCAGTACATTATTTGTATTCGTTATGGCCTTATCAACGTGCATTTCGACTTTTAGCAATTTACGTATCTGTATTCCCAGATCTCTTTGTTGCTCTACTGCATTTAGTTTTTTACCTTCCAAGAAATAAGTGGCCTCCTTATTGCTCCTGCCGAAATTGCTCCAACTCACAATTCACTATAATTAATTTAATTTGCCATTTATCCACCCAATTTGGAAGCCTGTTTATGTCTTCTTATGTTTCGCTGCAGTCTTCCACATTATTAGCTACAGCCCCCAATTTGGTATCATCTGCAAATTTTGATACCATACCTCCATTTTCTGAATCCTAATGATTCAGGTGAATAGGAGACAACAGTGGTCCCAGCACAGATCCTTGTGGGACATCACTTCTGATCACCACTTTCTGCCAGTCTGAGAAACTTCCCTTAACTCCTACCCTCTGTTTTCTGTTTTGAAGCTATCTTTCAATCTACGCTGGTACCTGGCCCCTGAATCAACACACCCTGACCCTTGGCATGAAAAAGTACTCCAGGAAAGGTTCATGAAATCATAGCGCTCCAGAACCTTGCACGGAACGTGTTTAAGAGCTGCAATCCTCCCATTATTTACTATGGCCAATTTCGAACTAAAAAATAAAAAACACATGACTACGTTTTACATTCATGTTTTTTTTAAACTCAAGGAAATAAGGTAAGGCTCACAAATACAATGTTTTCCTAAACCTTTCTGAGAGTACATCTTTATAAAATGAATATGATGTCACTGAATATTGTGTTTTGATTATAGTTTAGAGCAATAGATTATCTGAATGATAGTGGTAGCATATTCCTTTCTCAGTTATTACCTGGAAATATTGGTCAGTTGTCAGACAATTTAAAAACAATGGGCCAAAAATTGATGCCGCTACGCGAGAGTACGCACTGCGTACTCTCGCATATTCTCTCTCCAATTGCCGGTTTTCTGCATGCACTGCGCATGCGCTGAAAACCGGCACTTGGTTTTTGGAAAAGGGGGCGGTTCCTCGGTGCACTGCGTGCGCGCTACAGGCTGCGCGCACGCTGTGCACTTAGTGCTTTGGACGCGCAGGTAAGGACGGAAGATTTTAGAAATGAAAAAAGGAGGAGTAAGACCCACTTTTAACAAGGTAAGTAGTGAATTAAGTATTATTTTGAATTTTTTTTAACAGGTATATCTTTTTTAGAGACTTTAAAGACAGGTAAGTTTATTTTTATAACTTTTTAAAAGATTTTAAATTTTTTCAAAAATTTTATTTTTTATTTAAAATGGTTAATTTATTTAACTATACTTATTTTATTAATGTGATGGTTTTTAAAAAAAATTTAATTGAGGTTTAGCTGTTATTTTGGGGGTGTGTAAGATTCATAGCTTTCACAGCACTTATGTGAAACTTATGAATGGAAGATGGTGTGCTGCCATTGGCTCTAACTGAGTCACGTGATCCCACAGCTCACACAAATTCACTACGCCGGTGGGATACGCAAGCACTGCCCAGCTGATGTCTAGAACATCAAGTTCGTGCGAGCTGGATCTGAAAAAGCCAACGCGGAGTGAGAGATCGCGCCTGCTCCTTACCCCCGCGGGAACAGAGCGAGATCAATTTCTGGGCCAATATGCCAAACACCATCTTCATAAGGTTCAGGTAAATCTACCTTGCATAGATTACCAACACTGAAGCTTCACACATCACTTCTTCTGCTGGGGAAATTCTTTCCCAAACAGTGCTGTTATTTGGAGACACTCTCCCTTGTGTGCTAAAGTTCAAATACATTAATGGGCTGCAGTTTGCTGTGTAAATAACGGTAAGGCTAACAGCGCTCATTGTTACTTATGCGCAAATCGGACAGCAACTTCTGACGAGCGCTGTTAGGAACATAGGAACAGGTTTATGCCATTTAGCCTCTCGAGCCTGTTCCACCATTCAATGAGATCATAGCCATTCAATGAGATTTAAAGGCCAGCATTACATTAGCCTTTTTGATTATTTTCTGGACCTGTCCATGACATTTTAATGATCTATGTACATGGACCCCAAGGCCTAAAAATTCAGTTGCTTTGCGCCTCCCGTTAACGCCCTAAGAGGGCGCTAACAGGGCGCAAAGCAACTAGCGCCCAGGCGCGATGCTGCCAACGCCTGCCGTGAAATTCAGCAGGAGGTTAGCGGCGGCGGTAACCGTTAGTGCCCTGTGGCGCTGCGTCGCTGGCGATGATGTCATCGCCGTGCGCAGTGCCCCGCTCGCAACCCGCTCGCACCCCGGCCGCGATCTTCGGTAGCGCCCCCTGACTTACCACCGGACGCTATGTCTGACGGGGTCAGGGGGGTCTACCTGCGGCCAGGGCGGCACTAATTAAAGTCGAGGTACCGGGTGGCCATTTTTGTTGCTGGCCGCCAGTCAGCACCTGCCCTCATGGCTATCCCCGGCCTCCTGACAAGCCCCACTGCGGAGTGCCGTCTGCGCTCCGTGAGCCCGGCACTTCTCTTGGTGCCGGGCTCTTTTGCCGGCACTCCGATCCCTGGTGGCCCAGCTGGGCCCCGGGTCGCGCTGCGCAAGGCCCCTCCCCTTTCAGAAGGGGAGGAAGGCCTGCAGTACCGCAGTGCGACGTGCCGCAGCGCACCCTCACAGCACCCCAAGAGGGTGTTGGGGTGCTTCCAGTAGCGCCCCGCTTCCCTCTTGGGGCGCTACCGATGAATTTCGACCGCGGGGGCGCTCATTTTTTCGGGTAGTGCCCCGGCGAAGTTAGTGCCCCAAAGGGGGTGCGACTCAATTTTTTCCCCCAAGTTTCTTTGGACCTTCACTGTTTCTAGCTTTTCACCATTTAGAAAGTACTCTGATCTATCCTGTTTAGGTCCAAATTAAATGACCTCATACTTGCCTATATCGAAATCCATTTGCCACAGTTTTGCCCACTCACTTAATCTATTAATATCTCTTTGTCATTTTATGCTTCCATCTACGCTGCTTACAATGCCGCCTATCTTTGTATCTCGGCAAACTTGAATATGTGGATATGTATAAACACGAAAATCCTGAAGTTGCTGTCCGAGATGCATGGTTCTCCATAAGGTGCGCGAAAACGACATCTCACCATCTGCCTCCCTATTCAAATGTTGAACGACGTGACATTCCTGTACTGTCATTGTAGATATGGACTAAACTCGCCAGAAAAAGTTCAGTCACGTCATTCCAGTCTAAGTATCCTTTGTAAGGGGTGCTAAGTCTTACTGCCAAACAACCACTCCGCAATTGAAAATTAACTTTAACAAGTGTGGAGTCTCATTCCTTCAGATTTTAATTATTGTTGGAGTTTAAAAAAAAAGTAAATAATTTATTTATTTTTTTCTTTCTCTCTTTTATCTTTCTTTCTTAATCCAATCTTTCTTTCCCTCTCTTTATTTCATTTTCTGTACCTGGTTTGACATTAAATTAAGTATTCTAACTGACATTCCTGGTTCAGACTCTATGGGCTGGATTTTCAATGACCTGTGGAGTCGGGTTTGGAGGCGGGGGGGGGGGTGGGGGGGCGTTAAAGTTGCAGATTCGGGGGTCCCGACCCCATCCCGACTCCAACCCGCCTCCATGCCAGTTTCTCTGGTGGCGGGTACCCGACCTGTGCTGAGACCCGACTCCCCGAGGCGGGAAGGGATTAGTGACAATTAACTGCCTGTTAACAGGTAGTTAACAGGCAGTTTTTTGCATAATCCCTATTTTAAAAAGAAAACTGTGGGCTTCCCGACAGGTGGCAACCACTCCAAGTTATCGGGTCGAGCCGTGGGTCTGCAGGGGTTGGAGGGGTCGATATGTCCGGTGGGCAGGTGAGTGATGGGTGCATGTGTGCAGAGGTAAGTGTGTAAGGTAAGTGTAAAGTGTGGGAAAAAGTTTTACTTACCTTAACTTCCTCCTGCAGGTGTCAGCCCTTCAGGTCTCGGGAGTCAGAAATCTCACCAGCACAGAAAGCAGGAAAGCCGTGGTGCTGCCAAAAACGGCAACCTTCTGTTTTCTGTGGTGGAATGATTTCTAACTCAGCCTGAAAGGAAGGACTGAAGTTAGAAATCATATTGTGAGTGTTTGACAGCTTCACAGAGCTGTCAAACGCTGATAATTCATCTGTCAAAAGCTTTTGACAGATGAAATGTCAATCTGTGACATCACCTGTTGCCGGGTGGCCCTTAATTGGCCTGCTGAACCCACTGGGCGGGCTCAACAAGGTCAATCAAGGGAAAATACAGTGGGTTGGCCACATCTCGATGGAGGCAGGTTCACAAGCCAGAATGTGTGATTCCCGACCCCAACCTGACTCCAACTTCAAAATCCAGCCCTATGCTGCTCATTAACTATCCTTTAATCTGATTAGTTAAGGAGATAAACAGTTGCTTGCCCTGTTCACACAGGTCCCAGATGCCCTGTAGAAGGCGTTGCGCCTTTTGGATATCCCGCTGACAGCAACTTGCCATGCAAAGCCCCATTTATGAATGGAATCCATAGAAGCTTATGAGGAATCCCCAAATAAATAAATAATTTATACAACTGAAATAAAAATAAATGTTCCCATTTTCAAAATTATTTTCTTTTTAATTTGTGGGTGTCACGGGCAAGGCCAGCATTTATTGCCCATCCCTAATTGCCCTTGAGAAGGTGGTGGTGAGCTGACTTCTTGAACCGCTGCAGTCCATGTGGTGAAGGTACTCCCACAGTGCTGTTAGGGAGGGAGTTCCAGGATTTTGACCCAGTGACAATGAAGGATCAGCGATATACTTCCAAGTCAGGATGGTGTGTAACTTGGAGGGGAACTTGCAGGTGGTGATGTTCCCATGCCCCTGCTGCCCTTGTCCTTCTAGGTGGCAGAGGTCGTGGGTTTGGGAGGTGCTGCCGAAGAAGCCTTGGCGAGTTGCTGCAGTGCATCTTGTAGATGGTACACACTGCAGCCACGGTGTGCCGGTGGTGGAGGGAGTGAATGTTTAAGGTGGTGGATGGGGTGCCAATCAAGCGGGTTGCTTTGTCCTGGATGGTGTTGAGCTTCTTGAGTGTTGTTGGAGCTGCACTCATCCAGGCAAGTGGAGAGTATACCATCACACTCCTGACTTGTGCCTTGTAGATGGTGGAAAGACTTTGGAGAGTCAGGAGGTGAGACACTCGTCGCAGAATATCCAGCCTCTGACCAGCTCTTGTTGTCACAGTATTTATTTGGCTGGTTCAGTTAAGTTTCTGGTCAATGGTGACTGCCAGGATGTTGATCGTGGGTATTCGACGATGGTAATGCCGTTGAATGTCAAGGGGAGGTGGTTAGACTCTCGCTTGTTGGAGATAACCATTGCCTGGCGCTTGTGTGGCGCGAATGTTACTTGCCACTTATTAATCCAAGCCTCAATGTCGTCGAGGTCTTGTTGCATGCGGGCATAGACTGCTTCATTATCTGAGGAGTTGCAAATGGCACTGAACACTGTGCACTCATCAGCGAACATCCCTACTTCTGACCTTATGATGGAGGGAAGGTCATTGATGAAGCAGCTGAAGATGGTTGGGCCTAGGACACTGCCCTGAGGAACTCCTGCAGTGATGTCCTGGGGCAGAGATGATTGACCTTCAACCACCACAACCATCTTCCTTTGTGCTAGGTATGACTCCAGCCAGTGAAGAGTTTCCACCCTGATTCCCATTGACTTCAATTTTACTAGGGCTCCTTGATGCCACACTCAGTCAAATGCTGCCTTGATGTCAAGGGAAGTCACTCTCACCTCACTTTTGGATTTCAGCTCCTTTGTCCATGCTTGCACCAAGGCTGTAATGAGGTCTGGAGCCGAGTGGTCCTGGCGGAACCCAAACTGAGCATCGGTGAGCAGGCTATTGGTGAGTATGTGCCGCTTGATAGCACTGTCGACGACACCTTCCATCATTTTGCTGATGATTGAGAATAGACTGGTAGGGCGGTAATTGGTTAGATTGGATTTGTCCTGTTTTTTGTGGACAGGACATACCTGGACAGTTTTCCACATTGTCGGGTAGATGCCAGTGTTTTAGCTGTACTGGAACAGCTTGACTAGAGGTGCGGCTAGTTCTGGGGCACAAGTCTTCAGCACGATAGCCAGGATGTTGTCAGGGCCACAGCCTTTGCTCTATCAGTGCGCTCAGCCGTTTCTTGATATCACGTGGAGTGAATCGAATTGGCTGAAGACTGACTTCTGTGATGGTGGGGATCTCAGGAGGAGGCCGATATGGATCATCCACTCGGCACTTCTGGCTGAAGATGGTTGCAAACGCTTCAGCCTCGTCTTGTGCACCGAATGCTGGGCTCCGCCATCATTGAGGATGGGAATCTTCTTGGAGACTTCTCCTCCTGTTAGTTGTTTAATTCTCCACTGCCATTCATGACTGGTTGTGCCAGGACTGCAGAGCTTTGATCTGATCTGTTGATTGTGGGATCGCTTATCTCTGTCTATAGCATGCTGCTTCTGCTGTTTAGCATGCATGTAGTCCTGTTTTGCAGCTTCCCCAGTTTGGCACCTCATTTTTAGGTGCGCCTGGTGCTGCTCCTGGCCTGCTGTTCTATGCTCCTCATTGAACCAAGGTTGGTCCCTTGGTTTGATTGTAATGGTAGACTGAGTTTTGTGCTGCTAGATCTGTTCTGAATCTATCTCATTTAGCACGATGGTAGTGCCACACAACACGATGGAGGGAGTCCTCTGTGTGAAGATGGGACTTCATCTCCACAAGGACTGTGCGATGGTCACTGCTACCAATGCTGTCATGTGACAGGTAGATTGGTGAGGACGAGGTCAAGTAGTTTTTTCCCTCATGTTGGTTCTCCCACCGCCTGTTGCAGGCCCAGACTGGCATCTATGTCCTTCAGGACTCGGCCAGCTTGGTCAATAGTGGTGCTACCGAGCCACTCTTGGTGATGGACAGATGTTCGTGCGGAGGACTTTGCAGGGTCGACTGGGCTGGGAGTGCTGTTGTTGTGTCTGAAGCCTGTGCCTAGCTCGATGCCCAGTGGTCCGTCTGGTTTTATTCTTATTATTGTTTCTTGTAGCGGTTTGTTACAACTGAATGGCTTGCTGGGCCATCTCAGAGGGCAGTTAAGAGTCAACCACATTGCTGTGGGTCTGGAGTCACATATACGCCAGACCAGGTAAGGACGGCAGATGTCCTTCCCTAAAGGACATTAGTGAACCAGATGGGTTTTTACGACAATCCAATAGTTTCATGGTCACCATTACTGATACTAGCTTTTTATTCCAGATTTATTTAATTACTGAATTTAAATTCCCCAGCTGCCGTGGTGGGATTTGAACTCACGTCTCGCGGATCATTAGTCCAGGCCTCTGGATTACTAGTCCAGGAACCATTCTCGCATGCGGAAACCCGGAACTTGCGGGGCCTTTTACAAGGCTTACGATGGGTACGCTGTGCGCACGCCATCACAGAGACCGTGATTTCAGGGCCAATGTTTCTGATGAAAGGTGATCAACCTGAAGCATTAACTGTTTCTCTCCACAGATGCTGCCTGACCTGCTGAGTATTTTCCAGCATTAACTATTTTTTATTTTCTACCATTTTTAATCTTCATTCTCACTTCCCCTTGGAAACCGAATAAAGCCATTATATTATTGCTTTGCCTTTGCTAGCTGTGTACAGCTACTAAACTCTCTTATCTCTCCATTGCACATTACATAAAACTAATGATTTCCCACTATCGATCATTTTTTTGAAGCATCAATTAAGACATGCTGGGCAACTCCAGCCTCGGCTCTCCAAGTCCACTTGGTTGTGAAACATAATTTAGATTTAAGGGTACACAGTTTTCAAGTAATTCTGCTCTTTTCTTAACTGTACTGACACAGAAAAATAATTTCAACTCTTCAAGAGACAACTGTGTTGTCATCTACTGAGGCAAGTCTTTGCAGGAAGGAAGGTTATCACATTCGGCTTTTAGTCTCTATCAATACAGCCTGATAGGATGAAAAAGCCTTTTTTCTACCAGTCTTTCGAAAACTAGGTTTTTCGGAAAGACGTTAGTCCTATGGGGCATGCACCCACAACACTAAACTGGAAACAATTTGAAGTAAATTAACAATCTCAGTCAGAAAGGCCACAGAAATGTCACTCGTCCTGAAGCGGATGTTTTATTGGGGCGAAGGTACATGGTCAAACTTGCCTACGCTCCGGCATTCCATGGAAGTCTCTTGTGAGATATTATAATCTCCTGCTCGCTTGCTTGAGGACCATGACCTCTCACGGGAATGCACGTGACCTGGCATTTCTCTTGCTTTCTCTCATGAGAGAAATCGTTTATCCCAGCATTCAAAGCTATAGTGAAAACTCTATATTCAAATTATATGCAAGTCCTTGCAAATTCTCAGTGACAAGCATGACAGATACATAGAATCATAGAAAGTTACAGCACGGAAGGAGGCCATTTCGGCCCATCGTGTCTGACTAGATGCAGGAAGGATGTTCCCGATGGCGGGGGAGTCCAGAACCAGGGGTCACAGTCTAAGGATAAGGGGTAAGCCATTTAGGACAGAGATGAGGAGGAATTTCTTCACCCAGAGAGTGGTGAAGCTGTGGAATTCTCTACCACAGAAGGCAGTTGAGGCCAATGCATATTCAAGAAGGAGTTAGATATATTTCTTAAGGCTAAAGGGATCAAGGGATATGGGGAGAAAGCAGGGACAGGGTACTGAATTTGGATGATCTGCTATGATCTCATTATGGCCAAATGGCCTACTCCTGCTCCTATCTTCTATGTGTCCGCGCCGGCCAACAAAGAGCTATCCAGCCTAATCCCACTTCCCAGCTCTTGGTCCGTAGCCCTGCAGGTTAGAGCATCCCAAGTGCACATCCAAGTACTTTTCAAATGTGGTCAGGGTTCCTGCCTCTGCCACCCTTTCAGGCAGTGAGTTCCAGACCCCCACAACCCTCTGGGTGAAGAAATTTCCCTTCAAATCCCCTCTAAACCTTCCACCAATTACTTTAAATCTGTGCCCCCTGGTTTTTGACCCCTCTGCTAAGGGAAATGGGTCCTTTCTATCCACTTTATCTGTGCCCCTCATAATTTTATACACCTCAATAAGGTCTCCCCTCAGCCTCCTCTGTTCCAAGGAAAACAGACTCAGCCTATCCAGTCTTTCCTCATAGCTAAGATTCTCTACTCCCAGCAACATCCTTGTAAATCTCCCCTGTACCCTCTCTAGTGCAATCACATCCTTCCTGTAATGTGGTGACCAGAACTGCACGCAGTACTCTAGCTGAGGCCTAACTAGTGTTTTATACATTTGAAGCATAACCCCCCTGCTCTTGCATTCTATGCCACGGCTAATAAAGGCAAGCATTCTGTATGCCTTCTTAACCATCTTATCTACTTGGCCTGCTACCTTCAGGGATCTGTGGACATGCACTCCAAGGTGCCTTTGTTCCTCTACACTACTCAGTGTCCTACCATTTAATGTGTATTCCCTTTCCTTGTTAGCCCTCCCCAAATGTATTACCTCACACTTCTCTGGATTGAATTCCATTTGCCACTGTTCTGCCCACCTGACCAATTTATTGATATCTTCCTGCAGTCTACAGCTTCCTTCTTCAGTATCAACCACATAGCCGATTTTAGTATCATCTGCAAACTTCTTAATCATACCCCCTATATTCAAGTCTAGATCATTGATATATACCACAAAAAGCAAGGGACCTAGTACTGAGCCCTGTGGAACCCCACTGGAAACAGCCTTCCAGTCACAAAAGCACCCATGAACCATTATCCTCTTTTTCCTGTCTCCGAGCTAGTTTTGAATCCAACTTGACACTTTGCCCTGGATCCCATGGGCTTTTAACTTCATGACCAGTCTGCCTTGCTAAAGTCCATATACACTACATCAAATGCACTACCCTCATCTACCCTCCTTGTTAGCTCCTCAAAAAATTCAATCAACTTTGTCAGACACGACCTTCCCTTAACAAATCCGTGCTGACTATCCTTGATTAATCCGTGTCTTTCTAAATTAAGATTTATCTTGTCCTTCAGAATTCTTTCCAATAATTTTCCCACCACCGAGGTTAGGCTGACTGGCCTGTACTTAGTCGGTCTATCCTTTTCTCCCTTTTTAAACAAGGGTACCACATTAGCATTCCTCCAGTCCTCCGGCACCACACCTGAAGCCAGAGAGGATTGAAAAATGATGGTCAGGGCCTCTGCTATTTCCTCTTTTGCTTTGCTTAACAGCCTGAGATACATTTCATCCGGGCCTGGGGATTTATCCACTTTTAAAGCTGCTAAACCCCTTAATACTTCCTCTCTCACTATGTTTATCTCATCTAATATTTCACACACCTCCCACCTGATAGCAATGTCTGCTTCACCCCTCTCCTTTGTGAAAACAGACGCAAAGTATTCATTAAGAATCCTACCGACGTCTCCCGCCTCCACACACAGATTACCCTCATGATCTCTAATAGGCCCTACCCTTTCTTTAGTTATCCTCTTACTCTTAATATATTTATAAAACATCTTTGGGTTTTCCTTGATTTTACTTGCCAAGAATTTTTCATGCTCTCTCTTTGCTTTCCTAATATCCTTTTTAATTGCACCCCTGCACTTTCTGTACTCCTCTAAAGATTCTGGAGTATTTAGCTCTCGGTATCTGTCATACGCCTCCCTTTTTTTCTTTATCCTACCCTGTATGTCTCTAGACATCCAGGGGGCTCTAGATTTGTTAGTCCCACCTTTTTTCTTTAGGGCACATATTTGGTCTGAACCCTCCAGATCTCCTCCTTGAATGCCTCCCACTGCTCTGACACTGATTTACCTTCAAGTAGCTGTTTCCAGTCCACTATGGCTAAATCCCCTCTCAGCTTAGCAAAATTTGCTTTTCCCCAATTTAGAATTTTTATTCCTGGTCTATCCTTGTCCTTTTCCATAACTACCTTAAATCTAACAGAATTATGGTCACTAGCACCAAAATGCTCCCCCACTGATGCACCTTCTACCTGCCCAGCTTCATTCCCTAAAACTAAGTCCAGAACTGCCCCCTCCCTTGTTGGGCTTGCTACATACTGGCTAAAAAAGTTCTCCTGGATGCATTTTAGGAATTCTGCACCCTCTATACCCTTCACACTAATTTTATCCCAGTTAATATTGGGGTAGTTGAAATCCCCTACGATTACTGCCCTATAGTTTTTGCACTTCTCAGAAATTTGTCTACATATTTGTTCTTCTATCTCCCTCTCACTGTTTGGGGGTCTGTAGTACACTCCCAGCAGTGTGATCGCCCCTTTTCTGTTTTTCAATTCGACCCATATGGCCTCGTTTGATGATCCCTCCAACATATCATCCCTCCTCACAGCTGTAATAGTTTCTTTAATCAATACCGCCACCCCCCCTCCCTTTTTACCTCCCTCTCTATCCCGTCTGAAAATCCTGTAACCAGGAATGTTGAGCTGCCATACCTGCCCCTCTTTCAGCCACGTCTCTGTAATAGCTATAATATCATAGTCCCAAGTATCTACCTGTGCCCTCAGCACATCTGCCTTGTTCGCTATATTCCTTGCATTGAAGTATATACCATTTAGTACAGGCAAACCTCCTTGTTGACTACTATCTAGCCCTTGATTCCTCTGTCCTTGCAAATTACTTTCTAAGTTTTTATTTTCAAATTCCAGTTTTTCTTCCCTCCCTATTGACTCTATACTTAAATACAGCTTACCACGTTTAATTATTTTTATATTTTGCTGAGTTGACACCTCAGATTCATGTAGGAATATTTCAAATCTAGGATTCGTCCAATATTGATAGCTCCATGTTATGCAGCTGTACTCTGAATCTGGATCACACTATATGATAGGACTGTACGGAAGGACTTGATACTTGTCCAAATGCTCCATTCGCCAGCACCACAGTGATACATTTTCCGTTGGATGAAACAGCCTCAGGGCTTTCAGGATCTGATCGCTGCCATTAGACTAGCCATGCTGTGGATCAGTGGGGCCACAGATCCAGGGCCCACTGGAATGGTGAGGACTGGAGTCCAACCGCCTGATACTGCCCTCTCTCAGGACAGCAGCACATACCAGGTCTAAGCACAAGAATAGGTTAAAAAAAAAAGGATGTGTAATAAATGCACCCATGTGAAGGATGATTGTAAGAAAGATTGTGTCCATTTTGGAATTTACTGTAATAAAATGGAACGTGCGTTGACATGGTGCTTTGTTATTGATGGAGGTTACAGTCATACATGAAAGGGTGCACTTATGTGGTGCTCTCATCTCCATTCAGTGGATGATAACTGGCATAGTCATGTAGGGGCAAAGAGGGTTGATTCTGGAGTAGGAAGGGTAATTGGATTGAGGGAATGTCCCTTTATTGGCAAGTGGGGGGAAGAAGGAGGTAAGGCTGTTGTGTCAAAGGTAGACTGTGTTCAACAGAAGAGAGGACTTCAGTGATGAGATGTGCTGTAATGCCTCTTATAGTAAATGCTACACAAGTCTCCTTTGCTCCATCCTGTGGTGCTGCTCCCTCTCCATGATAATGGCATCCAAGAGTATGTCCGTAGGCAACGACATTTCTGCTGCTGAGCAGACCTCTCTGCGTGGGTGGGGTGGCGGGGGGCGTTGTGGGGGATCTGAAAATCTGCCAGTGCTCTGACCCTGTGAGAAGCAAGTCCACTTGCGTGTAGGCAGAATGACAAAAAAGTTGCTAAGAAAGCATTTCCCAGCTGCAAAAATCAGTATTTAAAATCTCCAGACTCTTCTGTATCAGAAATTCCTCGCCTCCAGCTGATCCGGGTTGCCGCTGAGCCTCCTAAATCTCCGCCTAAGTTACCCAGAGTGCAAAATCAGGAAACTCGGAACTGTTGCACCAATGGCATTCATTGTGACATAAGCAAATGAGGTTAGTCGGGGCTCGGTGGATGGATTGCGGGAAGGTTCAAAAAGAACGAGAGAACTCAGGGGAATAATTTTAATGGCGGAAAATCAGGCAGAAATGGCTTCTGTTGATTTTTCTGCTCGAAAAAAATTCCCGCACTGTTAATGCACTGAAAATATTGAGGACATTCACCACTATGGAGATTAAAATCTTTCTATACAAAAATGGAAAATATCCCCATGATAGATGTTAACCAAGTTTTAAATGTACTTGTACTTGTATAACAGTGATTCGCCACAGCAGTATGAGGTGTGGTATATAAAGTAACAAATGTCAATGACTAAGTTGCAAAACAGTTCAATGTTTGAGCAATTCCATGGACTTATGTTTTTGAGCCTGAATGCACAGAAAACATTACAATAAAGGCTTAAAAACGTGTACATATTATAATGCTGAAAAACATTTCTACCACCAGAGAGAGCTCTGCTATTTTCAATGCCTATTAAGAGCCATTAAAGACAGGAAACAGGTACAATACTCCGATAAATTCAGAGACTAGAGAAGCTGTGATTGTTCTCTTTGCACCATTGAAGGTTAGTGGGAGATTTATAGAGATTTTCTAAACTATAGGAGGTTTAATAGAGTAAATAAGGAGAAACTGTTTCCACTGGCGGGTGAGTCCGTAACTAGAGGACACAGATTTAAAATAATTGGCAAAAGAACCAGAGGGGAGATGAGGATATTTTTTTTTATGCAGCGAGTTGTTATGATGTGGAAGGCACTGTCTGAAAGCAGATTCAATAGTAACTTTCAAAAGGGAATTGGATATATACTTGAATAGGAAAACATTGAAGGGCTATAGGGAAAGAGTGGGGGAGTGGGACTAATTGGATAGCTCTTTCAAAGAGCCGTCACAGGCATGATCGGCCTAATGGCCTCCTTCTGTGCATTCTATGATTCTATGAAAAACATTTTATATTCCACCCAAAAATCTAAGTTTTATTTCTAGGACTTGGGTATCTTTCAATCATACCCTGATTATCCAATATTGACTCTACTAATATACCCACAACACTTCCCTGCATTTGTATACATTTTAAGGGCCCGATTAATCGAACAATGCATTGTATTATCACAACTAATCCATAGTCAACTACTTATGTGCACATTTTATCACCATGTTAAAATGACAAATTTACCAGACCAAGTATTATACTGCAGAAAAGGAGAAATGTGCACAAAGTGTGAGAAAGTAACGACATACCTTAACTCATTATCATTGCTTTTGGACAGCAACCAGAAGGCCTCCAGCTTGAATGCATAGCCTGCTAGACTGAAAAAATGGAGTTACCTTTTTGGCCTCCAGGACTTTGCTGCCTTCTCCTCTCAGATGCTCCATCTGAATGTGGCTAGTTATAAGGACAAAGGCCCACTCATTGGGCTGGATTTTCTGCCCGGAGGCGGGATGTTGCTGGGTTCGCTCTTCAGCGGGTTCCGGTCCCGCTTCCAGTTGTAGCCGCCCTCCATTAATGATTTTCCAGAGATTGGCCTCATTAAGGCTGACGTGCGAGCTAGCTGGGTCAATCGGTGGGTGCGGGTCGGCTGCTCACGCTTGATGACACGCTAGGAGCCTGGATATTTAAGGGGGCCACGTCCCCTTTGCTTTTCACTTGCTTTCTTCTGCTTCCGAATGCTGGTTGCTGATGACATGGCAGCTCAACGGTCCAAGGCTGCTCCCGTTTTGATGATTACTCCCTCCATGCTCTTGTGGAGGGAGTAAGAGCACGAAGGCAGGTCCTCTTCCCTTCCGATGGACGGAGGAAGCCTCCTCAGCAGACAAAGGCAGCCTGGCTGCTGTAAGGGGTTTCGCCGTGGCTCTGTGCTTAGCCTGGGTGCTAGTGCGGGGTTAGGCCTTGTTGCCTATTCTGGTCTCCAGCCAGCCTGGTGACACTAGACACCTGTGAGTGGTTCGACCCACTCGCCCTTACGGTTCTGACACTGGACTTAGGTGCGAGAGCAATAATGCAGAGAAAACTCAGGTAGACCCGTTTGAATAGTGCGAAATGGAAAATCTTTATTGCATATTATTCAAGATTACGAAATACATTTCATAAGCACAGATTAATGACAGTACAAACTTACATACATTTATGCAACTAGGTTTAGGGAAACGAGGAGCGCACGACACATCGTAAAAGGGGACACACATTATAATTATCCTTAAAACAAAAACCCTCCCCTATCAATACCTGTCCTAATCTAGATCTGTAGGATCGAGACTCATGCTCACCACTCGTGATAACTCGGAGAATTCCGAAACGCTGCTCGGCAACACCTGACTATTCACGTGTTGATCAGGGGTCCCTGTACCCCTCTTGTTTACTCGCTTTGCTCCGGCTAGCAGGCTGGACCGTCTGCTGTCATGAAGATCTGTGTTGACCTCGGAGTTCTGATACTACTCGAAAAAGAGTCTTCCTGTGCCCTACACCAGTTGTCGGTAGAACTCGAAGAAAAGTCTTCGGCCAGTTGTGGAGTAGCCGATAGAATTCGAAGAAGTGGTTAATCGATTTTTGGGCGCGGTCGGGGTTTACTGACCGCGGCGGCACGTGTAGTCGTCTTCTTCTCTTCTCATCTCATCTCATCTCATCTCATCTCCTCTCGGGCCTTCGGTTCCAACACCGTTTACCGACTTCTCGGGATGGTGCGCCCGATTACTGGCCTTCGCAGACCAGTTCTCCACAGATCTTCGCGGCAAGCCACGAGGTTGACTCCCGGAAAAATCAGCGGGTCAGAGAATAAGAGTCAAGAGTTCTCTAGCGGGTCAAAGGAATAAGAGTCGAGCGAATAAGAGCGCGAATAAGAGAGCGATGGACGTTTGGACACTACAGTTATAGTACTGTAATTCCTTATCTCCCGCCCAATCTTAATGTCCATCTTTTGTCATGTTTTGGCGCTCAAACTTCTTGTATGGGGTGGTACTTGTCGTTAATGGGTTTCGGTGATACTTGTAACTGTCTGAGTACCCGTTAATATTTCTCCCCTTGTGGAACCAGCTAGGAGTCTCCCTGGAGGGGTTTTGGGGGCTTCCAAATGCTTGCTGTGAGTACCCGCGAACGGCTCTCTCATCGTAGAGCCATGGGGAATTTGCATATCAATGTCTTTGGATGGGTCCTTGATTGCCCAGTACAATAGACCTGGAAAACCGATTCCAGTATTTATGTTTAAAATGCAAACCCATCGCGTCTTGTCATTATCTCCAATGTGCTGAGTCCTGTCCGATCTTGCTGAAATGTTTATTGAAACGCCATCTTGTCTGCCTACTGAAAGTCTAGAACCTTCTGCCATGAGGCGTGGCGGCCATTTTACAGGCTGCTTGTGTTCCTTTTGAAACATGACAGCATTTTGCTGAAATAAAGCTGTTTATACGAAACTTTATGTCTCCTTCTCATTATTATAAAATCGCGATAATTTTGCGAATTCTACATGCAAATTGCTAAGGAGGTCAGTGCAAGGTCGATCTTTACACGCACCTCGGTGCAGTGTAGAAAAAGGTTCAATGATCTGATGCGCTCAGCAAAAGTGAGTATAACATCACACTTACCTTCAATCTGCTTCCCATCTCTTCTCATCCCCATCTCTCTGCATTGTCAACCTACTCCTGCACATCCCAACTGACCCTTAAATTCCTTGCACCCTCACCCATCCCTCTCTATGTACAGAATCATTTCACCATCCTACTATGCACCCCTCACACTCACTATCACTGTTATGCAATGACAACATCTAACAACTCACAGGGAGGGACCTTGGTATTGGCACCTCACTCCATCTTTGTCTCCCTCTAAACATCTATGTTATGGATTCTTTACACTCACTCCATCAATCTCGCTCAAACTCCACTTGTGACCCTCATTGCCGGAAAAGAGAGCCCACAATAAGAGCGAGCGAGGGAGGAAAGGAGGAGGCCCACCATCCCTAGTGCATCTAATGAACGCTGAAGAGGCAGCTCTGGAGATCGTCAGAGGTGCAGAGGAGCTGGAAGTAGAGGGCGGAAAGACAGACACAGTATAGCAAGCTGGTGACAGAATTGATTTGCAACCCTATGATTTTGCTTTCATGAGTGACTGATATGGCATCTGATGTTCATCGAAATTGAGTTCTGATCATCTGCACAATTGAGAGCCCCCCTCCCCACTGTCCATGAGGAAGAGCTGGAGGACTCCTCAGAGGAACCTGCAGCCTCTGAGGGAGCAGCGTCAGCAGAAATGAACGCACCCAGCACCAGCGCAGAGACGCACACCTTGGTGGGTAGTTTGCGAGATAGAGTAGTGTTGTGACCTGCTGTATCACAGCTCACAAGTGAACATGAGCAGATGGTGGAGACAGGGACAGCAGTGGAGAGTCCTTGTCGGAGGCCGCAGGGTGCTCCTGGTTCTGCTCAGCTGCATGTAGATGCTGTGCCTCTGGGGCCATCCAGAAAGAGAGCGGTGCTGGAGCTTCAGGAACAAGTGCAGGAAGCTCTGACTGGGTTTGCAACCATGGTAACTGCGAGTGTGCAGAGAATGGAGGAGTCCATGTCAAACATGAGCAATGCCATGGTACACGCATTGGCGAATGTAGGTTCTGCCATGGAAAGGATGGCAACCTCCATGGAAGACATAAATCGCCAGACTCAGGAGAACATGGTAACACTTCTAAATAGATGGTCATCTACGGAGGATAGATGGACACCTATTGAGGAGAGGAACCAGAGGTTCATGGACGTACTTGTTATGAGGAATGTCAGCACAGAAATGCGTCCTCATGGCCCGACTGATGTGCAGCAAGATGCTCTCCAGCTACTTGCTAGCAGTGAAGTGCGGGTGACCCATGAGAGGGATGGTGGTGCTCGACAACAAGGAAGTGGGGGCTCTTCTCCAAGTGCTCACACTCCCATGCCACTGCGGAGCCCTCGGTCAGAGCCCCAGGTGCCTCACCCAACTGAGATGGCTGTCTCTGCCCCTGCACAGCTGCAGGAGGAGCAGACTGTTGTGGAGCCCTCCAAGGCTTCCAAACCCAAAGGACGACCACCAAAGGAGTCTAAGCAGGCACAGCAAGGAAGTGAGCATGCTGCCTCTATATCTGCTGAAGCCATGGGGGAAGCACCACGTAGAAGCACGCGTAAGAGAGAGCTAAAACACAAATAGTCACGGGGATGTCACTTGGGTGATTTCATAGTATACCACTTTATGTTTGTGATTTTTATTTCTAGTGTATTAAAGTAATGCGATGTCAATGATTCAATGCGTTGCCCTATGTGTGCTTAGAATTGGAAGTGTCACAGTGAGGGGTGAGGGAGCCTTTCATCTGCAGTGATGGTGGGGAGAGTGATAGGAATGCGTAGTTCATTGTTCAGATGCAGTATTGTGTGGAATGGAGGTCCTGCCAACCATCATGTGCATGTGCCAGCCACATGTATGTACAGCATAAATTTACGCAAATCTGGCATGGATTAGTCCATCCCTTGCCTGACGGCCAGTAATGAGGTCATGTGCTGGTAGCACTGGGACAGCCGTCTCTGCCACGTGTTCCTCATCTGAAGCGTTATTCGGCTCTTCCTCCTCCTCCTCCTCTGATGAGGAGGCTGTGCGCTGTGCCACTTGTTCCTCAGGCAGTGGTAAGCCACACTGCAGTGCAATGTTGTGCAGGGCACAGCAGACCACAATGATTTGGGAGACCCTGGCTGGTGCGTACTGTAGGGCTCCACTAGATCTGTCGAGGCATCTGAAACGCATTTTGAGCAATCCTATGGTTTGCTCTATGATGCTTCTAGTGGAAATGTGGCTCTCATTGTAACATTCCTCAGCTTCGTTTGATGGCCTCCTCATCGGTGTCATTAGCCAGATCTTCAGGGGATAGCCCTTGTCTCCAAGTAGCCATCTGGAAAGTTGGGTTGGCGGATGGAAGAGCTGAGGCACAGTGGACTGCCGCAGGATGAACGAGTCATGGCAGCTGCCAGAGAATTTTGCGCACACATGCATAATGTTCTTCCTGTGGTTACACACCAGCTGCATGTTAAAAGAGTGGAAGCTCTTGCAGTTCACAAATACAGCTGGGTTGTGATGGGGTGCCCTGATGGTCACATGTGTGCAGTCGATGCTGCCCTGCACCCTTGGGAAGCCAGCCAGAGCAGCAAACCCAACCGCCAGCACGGTTATACATGCTTTATCCGTTGAGAAGTGGATGTAATTGACCGACTTGCCAAACAGGGCATCGGTAACCTGCGTTATGCATCTGTGTGTGGCCAACTGGAAGATGCTGCTGATGTTTGCTGATGATCCCTGGAAGGACCCTGCGCAAAGAAGTTGAGGGCGCTGGTGACTTCGACAGCCACTGGTAAGCAGTGTCCACCCGCTCCTCTGGGCTGCAGGTCTTGGTCCAGCATTGTACAGATGTCAGTGACTACCTCTCGCAAAAGTCTGCTGCTCAGTCATGTTGAAGAAGCTCATCCTCTGCCTGTAAACCTTGTGTTGGGGGTATTTCCTGTGGCATGGTGCAGCCCTGCGCTGATGCCCTCTGCCCTGTGCAGCATCAGGTGGCTTAGGAGAAGGTTGGCGCTCTTGTTGTCGGTGCTTCTGGTGTGCCTGGTTCTGCTGCTGCTGCGGCTGCTTGTCATCTGGATCTGAGGACCATGATGAGAGGGTATAAATGGTTCCCATTCGGCTGGTGAAAATGTCACTTGAGGATGAAATGTTATAAGCGCTCAGTCAAAGTGGAGCGAAGTTATGACAAGGTGGTCACAGTGTATATAGATCTCACAACACACACTTATAACCTCAATACACCTGAAAAATGTCTTACAAATCCTGCAAACAGAAAGTTCTGGCTTTTGAAATTGAACTGATGTGGCAGGTTAGCTTTAATGCTGCACTTAGGGGAATGGTAGCATAGTGATAATGTTACTGGAACTACTAATCCAGAGGCCTGGACTAATGATCCGGAGACGTGAGTTCAAATCCCACCACAGCAGCTGGGGAATTTAAGTTGAGTTAATTAAATAAATCTGGAATAAAAAGCTAGTATCAGTAATGGTGACCATGAAACTATCGGATTGTCCTCACCAACAGCTGGGGACTAGTGCCAAAATTGGGAGAGCTGTTCCACAGACTAGACAAGCAACAGCCTGACATCGTCATACTCACAGAATCATACTTTTCAGCCAATGTCCCAAATTCCTCCATCACCATTCCTGGGTATGTCCTGTCCCACGGGCAGGACAGACCTACCAGGGGTGGCGGTACAGTGCTATACAGTCTGGGAAGAGTGGCCCTGGGTGTCCTCAACATTGACTCTGGACCCCATGAAGTCTCTCATGGCTTCAGGTCAAGCATGGGCAAGGAAGCTGATTATCACCTACAGCCCTCCCTCAGCTGGTGAATCAGTATTCCTCCATGTTGAACACCACTTGGAAGAACCACTGAGAGTAGCAAGAGCACAGAATGTACTCTGGGTGGGGGACTTCAATGTCCATCACCAAGAGTGGCTTGGTAGCACCACTACTGGCCGAGTCCTATATCAGAAATAAGAGCAGGAGTAGACCATATGGCCCCTCGAGCCTACTCCTCCATTCAATAAGATCATGGCTGATCATCGACCTCAACTCCACTTTCCCGCCCGATCTCCATATCCCTTGATTCCCCTAGAGTCCAAAAATCTATCGATCTCAGTCTTGAATATACTCACAGACTCAGCATCCACAGCTCTCTGGGGCAGAGAATTCCAAAGATTCACAAACCTCTGAGTGAAGAAATTCCTCCTCATCTCGGTCTTAAATTGCCTACCCCTTATCATGGGACTATGCCCCCTAGTTCTAGACACGCCAGCCAGGGGAAACAACCTCTCAGTGTCAATCCCCTTCAGAATCTTGTATCTTTTAATGAGATCACCTCTCATTCTTCTAAACTCCAGAGAGTATAGGCCCATTCTACACTATCTCTCATCATAGGACAACCCTCTCATCCCAGGAATCAATCGAGTGAACCATCGTTACACCGCCTCCAAGGCAAGTATATCCTTCCTGAGATAAGGAGACCAAAACTGTGCACAGTACTCCAGGTGTGGTCTCACCAAGGACCTGAAGGACATAGCTGCCAGTCTGGGTCTGCGACAGGTGGTGAGAGAACCAACACGAGGGAAAAAACTACTTGACCTCATCCTCACCAATCTACCTGTCACAGATGCATCTGTCCATGACAGTATTGGTAGCAGTGACCACCGCACAGTCATTGTGGAGACGAAGTCCCATCTTCACACTGAGGACACCCTGCATCGTGTTGTGTGGCACTACCACCGTGCTAAATGGGATAGATTCAGAACAGATCCAGCAGCTCAAAACTGGGCATCCATGGGACACTGTGGGCCATCAGCAGCAGCAGAATTATATTCCACCACAATCTGTATGGCCTGGCATATCCCTCACTCTACCATTACCATCAAGCCAGGGGATCAACCCTGGTTCAATAAGGAATGTGGAAGAGCATGCCAGGAGCAGCACTAGGTGTACCTAAAAATGAGGTGCCAACTTCGGGAAGCTGCAACACAGGACTGCATGCATGCTAAAAAGTGGAAGCAGCATGCTATAGACAGGGCTAAGCGATCCCACAATCAACGGATCAGATCAAAGCTCTGCAGTCCTACAACATCCAGTCATGAATGGTGGTGGACCATTCAACAATTAACGGGAGAAGAGGCTCCATGAATATCCCCATCCTCAATGATGGTGGAGCCCAGATCGTGAATGCAAAAGACAAGGCTGAAGCGTTTGCAACCATCTTCAGCCAGAAGTGCCGAGTGGATGATCCATATCGGCCTCCTCCTGAGGTCCCCACCATCACAGAAGCCAGTCTTCAGCCAATTCGATTCACTCCACGTGATATCAAGAAAAGGCTGAGTGCACTGGATACAGCAAAGGCTATGGGCCCCGACATCATCCCGGCTGTCATACTGAAGACTAGTGCTCCAGAACTAACCACGCCTCTAGCCAAGCTGTGCAAGTACAGCTACAACATTGGCATCTATCCGACAATGTGGAAAACTGCCCAGGTATGTCCTGTCCACAAAAAGCAGGACAAATGCAATCTGGCCAATTACTGCCCCATCAGTACTGTCAATCATCAGCAAAGTGATGGAAAGTGTCATCGACAGTGGTATCAAGCGGCACTTACTCACCAATAACCTGCTCACTGATGCCCAGTTTGGGTTCCGCCAAGATCACTCAGCTCCCGACCTCATTACAGCCTTGGTCCAATCATGGACAAAGGAGCTGAATTCCAGAGGTGAGGTGAGAGTGACTGCCCTTGACATCAAGGCAGCATTTGACCGAGTCTGGCATCAAGGAGCCCTAGTAAAACTGAAGTCAATGGGTATTGGGGGGAAAACTCTCCACTGGCTGGAGTCATACCTAGCACAAAGGAAGATGATTATGGTGGTTGAAGGTCAATCATCACAGCCCCAAGACATCGCTGCAGGAGTTCCTCAGGGCAGTGTCCTAGGCCCAACCATCTTCAGCTGCTTCATCAATGACCTTCCCTCCAATATAAGGTCAGAAATGTGGATGTTCGCTGATGACTGCACAGTATTCAGTGCCATTCACAACTCCTCAGATAATGAAGCAGTCCATGCCCGCATGCAACAAGACCTGGACGATGTTCGGGCTTGGGCTGGTAAGTTGCTGGTAACATTCGCACCACACAAGTGCCAGGCAATGACTAACTCCAACAAGCGAGAGTCTAAACACCGCCCCTTGACATTCAACGGCATTACCATCGCCGAATCCCCCACCATCAACATCCTGGGGGTCACCATTGACCAGAAACTTAACTGGACTAGCCACATAAATACTATGGCAGCAAGAGCAGGTCAGAAGCTAGGTATTCTGCGGCGAGTGTCTCACCTCCTGACTCCTCAAATTCTTTCCACCTTCTACAAGGCACAAGTAAGGAGTGTGATGGAATACTCCCCACTTGTCTGGATGAGTACAGCTCCAATAACACTCAAGAAGCTTGACACCATCCAGGACAAAGCAGCCCGCTTGATTGGCACCCCATCCACCACCTTAAACATTCACTCCCTCCACCACCGGTGTACCGTGGCTCCAGTGTGTACCATCTACAAGATGCACTGCAGCAACTCACCAAGGCTTCTTCGGCAGCACCTCTCAAACCCGCGACCTCTACGACCTACTGTCAGCTGTGGCTCAGTCGGTAGCACACTTGCCTCTGAGTCAAAAGGTTGTGGGTTCAAGTCCTGCTCCAATGGACTGTATGCTGACACTCCACTGTAGGCTGACACTCCAGTGCAGTGCCGAGGGAGTGCTGCACTGTTGGAGGTGCCGTCTTTTGAATGAGACGTCAAACCGAGGCCCCGTCTGCTCTCTCAGGTGGACGTAAAACATCCCAAGGCACTATTTCGAAGAAGAGCAGGGGCATTACCCCCAGTGTCCTGGCCAATATTTATCCCTCAACCAACATAACAAAAACAGATTATCTGGTCATTATCACATTGCTGTTTGTGGGAGTTTGCTGTGTGCAAATTGGCTGCCGCGTTTCCCACATTACTCCAAAAGTACTTCATTGGCTGTAAAGCGCTTTGAGACATCCGGTGGGCGTGAAAGGCGCTATATAATTGCAAGTCTTTCTTTCTTTTTAGAAGGACAAGGGCAGCAGGCGCATGGGAACACCACCGCCTCCAAGTTCCCCTCCAAGTCACACACCATCTTGACTTGGAAGTATATCGCCATTTCTTCATCGTCGCTGGGTCAAAATCCTGGAACTTCCTCCCTAACAGCACTGTGGGAGTACCTTCACCACACGGACTGCAGCGGTTCAAGAAGGTGGCTCACCATCACCTTCTTAAGGGCAACTAGGGATGGGCAATAATTGCTGGCCTTGCCAGCGTCGCCCACATCTCATGAATGAATAAAAAAAATCTTGCAGCTGTGAACTATTCAGCTTGTTGGAACACACGCCATAATCAGCTGGCGAGTTTCTGGAACGCTGTGGAACACACTAAAAATCTTGCAAAATTGAAAAGCCCTCTCAAAATAGCACTAAACAGGTGTTAACTACGTTAACTGTCTTTCCCGCCGCTTGGTGTCGGGTCTGCTCAGGAGTCGCAGACCCGACACTTTGGAAAGTCGCGTGGAGGCGGGTTCGCGGTGGGGTTGCAACCCGCCATCAATCATCTTGGATTTAACTCCTGACCCGCCTCCAAACCCGTCCTCTGATCGCCGGCAAAATCACAGCCATTGTGAGGGACGTTCTGCTTAGGTCTCTGCCAAGCAGGGATCGAGAGAAATGAGGCAAGAGGCATGGCGCTGCCATTCCCACTTCAATTTTATGGCCTTTGTATTATTGCACCTGCTCTAAGCACAAACGCTCAGTCTGTCACCTGCTACAACCCTGGAGCACAAGGGAAATACGAAAGTGGCAGAAAACCGGCGTAACCGTTCTGCACCCCCATTTTCTTCTGCTTTTTGGCTGGGAAATGAACGTTTCTCTGTGGAAAGCAGATGAAAATTTGTCCCTTTTTACAAGATGCAAGGGCTGAATTTCCAAGGGTGTCTCCCGATTAGCCACCATAACCTCAGTAGAAGATCTGCAGAAACCCTGAATCTTGCACCAAAGTTGCAGCAGACGATTAGGAGAACCCTCATGGAAAGTCAACCCCACAGTTTGGTGCTTCTACATGGACCTTTCGATGATTTCTGGGATTTGCAGCTGGCTTTAAGTAAAACTATGGCCCTGCCAACCACACAACTCCACCTCTTCCTCAACCATTAGCAAAGCCACGGCAGATGTTATGATAACATAACAATTATAGGTTTTATTCATGAGTTCTGCAAAGGAAGAACCAAGTTAAAACTTTATTGCTTAATTGTCTTTTGGACCCTTAATGGCTTCTCATTAAACATTGCTCGGTTTATTGCATTAGTTGTGGAACAGGTACTTTCCTGTTTTCAGTAACACGTGCAACGCAGCATCACATAAAGAGTACACTTGAGGAGTCATTGATTCTGTTGGGGGAATAATCAGATAATTATACTCAGGAAGCCCTTAAGAGAGCCTTAAATCGGTTACCTGGATGGACTATCAGAACTGAGGCTATAATTAACTAGAACATCTTGTAACTGGAGGAAATAACTAATCTGTTTTTTTCTTCACTTCATTAAATTATAATAAGGGATGGTTGTGAGTGTGACATCTTTGAACATTTATGGGAATGACCTGCTTAATGTGCAGCAAAAGTAATTACCTTTCAAGCAGCACTTGTTTCTTTTGTATTCAATGTGTCCTTGACTTCAAATAAATACAGAACAAAACTGATGCTGCATCTTATCTAGTCATCAAAAATTGTCTTTACAGTCTATACTGTAAATGTACGTTGTATCACTTTAATCCCGATATCCCAAAAGACTTATTTCATAATTACAAGTAGATGAATCTGATGATAAGTCAACATTAGAAGACATTTCCCTCAGTCATTCATTGGATATAGATTTGAAGGTACAATTTCCACTCCTTGTCGAAAACTCTTCTAAGCACAATTGATTCTAGAAATAATAAAATGAAGGACTTTGACTCCACTCACTTCCCCCAAATAAAAGGTATTGCTCTGGGAACCCATAGGGGTCCTAGCTATGCCTGCATTTTTGTGGGATATGAGGAACATTCTTTGTTTCAGTCCTACTCAGGTCTCCTTCTTCACTCCTTTTCTGGTACATTGATGACTATATCGATGCTGTTTCCTGCTCTAACCTCAAAATGGAAATTTCATCAATTTTGCTTCCAATTTCCACAATTCCCTCACCTTCACATGGTCTTCCCTTCCTCGACTTCTCTGTCTCCATTTCTGGTTATCGACCAATATCCACTATAAGCCCACTGTCTCCTACAGCTACCTTGACTACACTTACTCCCACCTCGCTTCCTGTAAGGATCATTCTCCCAGTTTCTCCATCTCCGTCTCATCTGTTCTGACGATGCCACCTTCCATACCAATGCTTTTGATATATCTTCCTTTTTCCTCAACCGAGGATTCTCCTCCACCATGGTTGACAGGGCCCTCGACCATGTCTGTTCTATTTCCCGCACTTCTGCTCTCACATTTCCCTCCCTCCCAAAATCACGATAGGGTTTCCCTTGTCCTCACCTTGCATCATTATGCCTTTTGTCATTTACTCTCTCCTGCCTTCACCCTATCACAGTCCTTCCCTTTTGTTCTTTCCTCCCCTCCCCCCTTTCCCTGTCTCTGTACTTGCTTAAAGCTTATTACAAGAGAATTCTTGACAGATCACAAGTGCCGGGTTTCAGCACATGTGCCTCGCATGCCTAAACCCGGAACTTGCGCGGCCCCTACGAGCACATACACACCTCGTACGCACCTGTGGGGGTCGCAAAATACGGCCCATTATGTTTTATGATTTTTTTTCCCCTAAACAAGACAAAGTAACATTCAGTCATAAGCCAAGTGAAGAAAAAAGGTGTACAGAGTAAATGCTTGAGTAAGCAAAGACAGAAAACTATTCTGTGTGCTGATCCAAACAGGATAAACACCCTCAGGAAACTTTAAAAAAATTCATTTTGATCCCTGACACAATATAAGATTTCTTTACTGTAGCTATTCAATACTAAGATCAGAGATTTACCTGCTGAGAATGGCTTTGATGTGACAGTGAATTGAGAACACTTTATACAATAGATATGTACCAGGAAACAATGTCAGATTTGCAGACATGGACAATTATGTGAAAGAAAGGGGTTGATAGTAACTGCCTCTGTGGGAATGGGGCGATAGTGCTCCAAAAATTGTGGTGCTACTCTTACCACCCCATTTCCATTCCCAATCCACTCACCGCCATTTTGACATGGGCCTACACGAAGACAGCCCAGGCGACCGCCTGAAGCAGGCAGAGGTCTTATTAAAGTTTTTAAATCGGAGTCCTATGGGGTCAATAGGACCACAATGCCATTTTCTCATGAAAAAAATAGAAGTAATCCACAGTGCTGGACCCACCCAGTAATACTGGGCAGTAGAGGCTGGAAGCAGCATTTGGAAGAGTTACTTAAAGGGGCATTCCCCTGCAAGTACTGAGATCAATGGAATCTGTTTGCAACCTGGCTGGACTTTATCTGAAGTTTCCACCTTGGAAATTATTGTTCCTCTGCTTTATTTTGCTTCAAAACCTTCAAGGAGCTCAGGGAGGAATTGGCAGTACTCAACATCAGAGTCATCATAGCCACTCTACTCGGTTTGTAGAAAGATGAGCAAGAGAAGCAGCAGCAGGAGATCCGGGAACCTCATAAAACTGCAGTTGGGGTTGTGAGGAGGCCACAAAGGAGGAATGTACGGTAGTGTCCTTACCCTGCCCATAGGGTCTATAGTTTTCCAAGGAGCAATGTGTCAAGAAGCTGCACTTCTCCACAGAGGCTGTCACAGACCTGTGTAGCCTCTCACAACTCACCCAGCTGGCCATACATTGCCTATGGCAGTGAAAGTAACCACGGCCATCAAATTGTTTTGCAGTGAGCTCTTTCCAAGCTGCAGCAGGTGACATTCGTCATGCCCGCCTGTCTGCAGTCCATGCCTGCTTCAAGCTGGTCAATGACACTCTCTTTGCCAAGGCCAACCGATTTATACTGTTCTCCATAAACACCAGCAAACAACAGGAAAGGGCTGTAGCCATAGCAGGCTTCTCCCAAGTTCAGACTGTGATTGACTGCACAGATTTAGCCATCAGGTGAGCCAGTAACCTCCATGAACAGAAAAGGTTCTCACTCCCTTAATGTAGTCACCACCACTGCATCATGCAGGACTGTGCCCGCTTCCCTGGCAGATATCATGATGCCTAGCTACTACACCACTCCTCCATCCTCCCATGCTTTGATCCAGCTCAAACCAGAGGCTGGCTGCATGGGGACAAGGGCTATCCTCTTCAAACCTGACAGCTGACAACTCTGCGAAGCCCATATCTGCCGGCTGAAAGGAGGTACAACCTGAGCCATGGGACCACAGAAGCCAGCATGAAGCATCCCATTGGAATGCTCAAACTATGCTTCTGCTGCCTGCACAGAGCTTTCTGCCGTACAGAGCACAGAGATTGTCCCCATTGTGGGTAAGTTAGACTGAGATACATGAGGCGCTGCAGCAGCTAGGATCATCTAAAAAGTCAGAAGAGTCTGGAAAGTTTAAGTACTGATATCTAAACTTTTTAAAAAAGTATTTCTGACTATAAATACCTGCACTTGCTTTGGAGTTCTACACTGCTCACAACTTCATGGAACAGTATCTTATCTTTCTATTAACCACTTTTTAGCCCTCTAGCCTTAAAATTGACTTTAATAACTACGGACCTTAACTTTAGCACCCACTTTCTCTTCAGCAGGAAATGTGTTGGTGATGTGGGATGGGTGTGTTAGTGTGTTTGGGGGTCCGGGCGAGGGAATCAATTAGTGCTTGAGGTGGAGACCCTCTGTCAGAACACCATACTGGCAGAATGGTGTGTGTTTTGTTTCCAACATATTGGCCCAGAAATTGATCTCTATTGGCCCAGAAATTGATCTCGCTCTGTTCCCGCGGGGGTAAGCCTTCCCCGCGATGTCTCACCTCGCTTGTGCTTTTTCAGATCCAGCTCGCACGAACTTGATGTTCCAGACATCAGCTGTGCTGGGCTTGCGTATCCCAGCGGCGTAGTGAATTCGTGCAAGCTGTGGGATCACGTGACTCAGTTAGAGCCAATGGCAGCACACCATCTTCCATTCATAAGTCTCACAGCATGGCTGTAAAATCTATGAATCTTACACCCCCCCAAAATAACAGCTAAACCTCAATTAAATTTTTTAAAAAACCCATCACATTAATAAAATAAGTATAGTTAATTAAATTAACCATTTTAAATAAAAAATTAAATTTTTGAAAAAATTTAAAATCTTTTAAAAAGTTATAAAAATAAACTTACCTGTCTTTAAAGTCTCTAAAAAAGATATACCTGTAAAAAAAAAAATTCAAAAAAATACTTAATTCACTACTTACCTTCTTAAAAGCGGGTCTTACTCCTTTTTACATTTCCAAAATCTTCCCTACTTACCTGTGCGTCCAAAGCATGAAGTGCACAGCGTGCGCGCAGCCTGTAGCACGCACGCGATGCGCCCAGGACCCGCCCCCTTTTCAGAAGAGCAATTGCCGGTTTTCAGCGCATGCGCAGGGCATGCAGAAAACCGGCAATTGGAGTGGGAATACGCGAGAGTACGCAGTGCGTACTCTCGTGTCCCGGGATCAATTTTCGGCCCAATGTCTTCTTCCCCCAGGTTTCTGGGCTGCTGAGCCTGCTCCACTTTGCCAGGTTTTTGTGCTTCCATTTCTACCTGCCTCATTCCCCCAGCTCCGAGTTATTCACATCTTCTCTGTGTCTTATAAATGCCTTTAGCTTTATGCCTCCTATTGGCTCATGCTAATATCACATCTGCCATTTAACTATCCATTTAACCACTTTATAGGTCATTTTCTTTCTTTTCTCGTGAGAGTGTACGTGTGTTCCCCTCTTCCCTTTGTTCATCTATAATATCCTCCAGTTTTGATGAAGGGCCTACACTTCAAACATTAACTCTCTTCACAGATTATATCTCAAGTGTTTCCAGCATTTTCTGTTTTTATTTCAGGATTCCAACATCTGCAGTTTTTTCTTTTGGTTCAAACACATTTATTAACTTGTAATAGGACAAGCAAGTGGTAACAATAACAAGATATATTTTACAACAGTTATTAGTTCCTCTTTTAGGAGAAAACAAAGTTTGCAACCCATGTGCTAACGCTATGCTATATAAAACTAAGCTATAATTCCGTTTTTATGTAGTGATGGTTTCCTCACAAACTGTGGAAGTTGTCTATCATTTTGAGTTCCCTTCAGAGGTTCATGTCAGCCAGTCTCTCTTTGAAGGCTCCAGATCAAACTCACTGATTTTGATGTGAAGCAGAGAAAAGCAGGGATGTTATGTTCCATACTATATTTAATCACCTTTGTCTATATTCATATCCCTGGAACTTTACTTCCATTCTTAACCATATAGTTCTTAAAGCAGTTAAATGGCACAGCACCTATTGTTTTTGCTAGGAGTCTGTTTTGCATATTCACTAATCAGTAGCAGAAATCATTAAGATCATTTACAACAGACAATGTTAACTTTTAAGAAATCACTAACAAAACCACAAGCCATGGAAACAGCTATGATAAAAGACCAGGATCTGAAGGCCAGTGTTTTGTCAATTGCAGATGCAGACAATCATAAAACGATCACAAAAATCATTTCTTCTCAGCTCAAATCTTGCTGATTCTTATTGAATTTTATACTCGCATTGCCTATTTCTACACTGAGAGTCCAAAAACAGAACGGTTAGAACTGCTACAAAAGCAAAATACTGTGGATGCTGTCAAAAGGTCATCGACCTGAAACGTTAACTCTGTTTCTCTCTCCACAGATGCTGCCTGACCTGCTGAGTATTTCCAGCAGGTTTTTATTTCTGATTATAACTACATTACTGATGCCTCTAAGACCTAGATTGTATTCTACATCAACCTTCTTTTCTCCAATATAAAACCAAGTTCAGTTCTGTTGGTCTCTCTTCCTAACTTAGAGCATTCATTCCCATAATTGTCCTTGTTGCTCTTTCCTGAAACTGTTCAACATATAAATATTCCTTTGTAAGAACATAAGAAATAGGAGCAGAAGTAGGCCATACAGCCCCTCGAGCCTGCTCCGCCATTCTATAAGATCATAGCTGATCTACTACCTCAACTCCACTTTCCCACCTTTGATTGGCTTTGACGTTAGTACAGAACCACACACAATATTCCAAATGTGGCTTCACCAATGATTCATCAGAACATGTTTCAATATAATGCCAAATGCCCTTGAGGTGTTTTCAGTAGTTGAGCAATCTTATTGATAACTGCCAGTTTTCAGTGCATGATCAATAATTACACCCAAATCTTCTTTCACCACTGCTAATGGAAAACCTTACTACTTTGAATATTCCCAATCCTATAGGATCTATGAAGCTAAGAATGAAATTCCGCCTGAAAATGCCTGGCACTATAAACATTGTTGAGCTTGGGAGAAGGCTGTTTGGGAGCAAGGGGTAAGCTGCTCTGAAAACTCTGCTTGAGTTCACCAGTTTCTACTGAAGGGATCATTACTAGTCCCAGCCCCTTTAGGGCTACCCCAGATCAGGCATATTCCCCAGACGTTCACTTTCAACTAAAGTTTGAGGTAGCCAAATCCTAAAGACGCTTAATTGGGTCTAAAGGTCTGGACCATCTCTCCCTAAAGGAAAGGAACAACCTGAAAATGTTACCGTCCTCCAGATAGCACTTTTAATAAGTTTAGCTAGACTGTAATGTTCCAGATATTATGAGGGTCCAGAAAACTCCCCCAGAATTCTGCAACTCCTCACCAAAGAGTGTACAGAGATTGAGTTTGCGAGTTTGAAGTATTATGTGAGACAATTCTAAAAATATATAGATTTATTAAAGAACCAACATGTAATTACAGTAGGTGTTTCAATCGCAACATTAACAGTTCCAGAAAGAGAAAGCTTTTACAATCTTATTATCAGAGATCCTTATTCTCAAATCTTAACTTTGCTACAGTTTTACAGTTCTTAGTCTTATTCAGGATATCCACCAAAATCAAATACAGTACCTTGATCCCTGAGATACAAAGAGTTGTAGACTTACAGAGCCACCTCTGAAGCCTAAGAATCGCTTTGCCCCTTTACAGCGAATCAATTGTCCCATTTGAAAGTTCAATATTTATACCCATTTTCAGTGGTATTTCCTTTGAAGTTTTCTGCTGATGTAAGCTAATTATCTCTAGTCATTTTTCTGCTGACCGCTGCTATTCTTACAGTCACCTCAGCGGGCTGCAACACAGACTTGTGTCTCTCCTCTAGGTGTTCCAAGCTTACCATAAAAAACGGTGTAACGGCAGATGTTCCTTTTACTTGATGTCATTTTTACGAAGGCCTTCTGTTTGTGCCTCTCTACGAAGTGTAAATTAGAACACCTTGTACAGGGTGTACCATTGTCTGCTCCCAAAGATTCAGACCGTCGGGAGCCTTTAACCTTCTGTTTCAATAAGGTTATTGATTCAGTGTCAACAATTATCTTATCTCAATAGCCTGTATGCTGTTACAGCTTTAGATTGTTGAGGCTTCCAGATTTCCAAACCCAGTTTGTCATATTTTAATAAGACCAGAATTCTTTCATAGAATGGTGTATTTTTCTGAATAGGTTATATGGCATATTCCTTCACCCCGCCCCACCCCCCTGACCCCCCGCCCCTCGACCAAAAAATGAAGTCGAGCATCAAGACAGAGTTTGGTCAATGTTACTAATAAGGTTACAATAGCACATTAATGTCATGAAATTCACAAAAGCCTAATCATGTGCTGCATGAAAATTCCTTTGAAGTCATCCTAGGACAATGTTTTGCCTTATTTTAAATTGAACACAATTTAAAAGGATGATAGGTACATTGTCATGCAATTAGCGAAACAACATGTACTTAGAATGTCCAATCAGCAGATGTACATTCCGTAGAGGTGAGTTATTCATATGAGTCAAGGAGACGTCATTTGGAACTAGCTGAAGCTTGACACGCTGTTCCTTCGATCCAGCGTGTGGACAGATTCTTGTTTTCGTAAAGGCCTTGCCAGGAGCTCAGTTGATTCCTTCTTCATCCGCAGTGTTTTCCTCCTTCGTTGAAGTAACTCATTGATCTTTACTTGTTTCGGTTGTGGCTTTTTGTGAATCCAATTCCTGATGCTTTGCCAAGCATCGTGTGGAGGAGTCGGCGACACCATCTGGCTGACCGTCGTCAGTAGTTCGATCGCATCCATTTCCTGTGTCGTGCTCCAAGCTGGGTCTTGAAAGACAGTGTACGACTGCACCTTGTATTGTTCCTCCATTTCGGTATCCTGCAGGACATCTTTTGAGATTGTCTATGGAGACAGTTCTCAGAATATGCTTGCCATTCGGCTGATTAATATGTATTTTAACTGTTCTTTCGTTAATAACAGAATGTATCTGAACAGGTTTTTTCCACTTCGGTCTTAAACCAGGTTTTTGCTCGAACTTCTTTTCCTGTACCCATTCTCCTGCTAGGGGTTGCCATGCTTTGTTTGTCAATTTTTTCTGCCTATTTTCCTCCCTTTAACTCTGATCAATTTGATGAATCTCCTCTGTTACTTCTTTTTAAAATCTAACTGTCGCTGTCGGATCAAGGAATCAGAGAGTGTCGAGGCAATAAAAGAACTATGGGTAAGCGATGTATGCATCTCAACCCCATACATCAGATAATATGGAGTTTTAGGGGACACTGTTCCTGATGCAGATGCGGGCATATTATTAAGTGATAGCTGCACCTCTAGAATGACAGTGGTCCACTTATTTCCCCTGATTCTCAACAGTTTGACCAATAGCTTTTTAATTCCTTGTTTTTACGTTCGACCAGCCCCGCTGATTATGGATGACGTAGCGTGCTGTGCTCTAATCCCCCTTTGTTTGCAGTAGTCTTTGAAGACCTTGGCGACAAAGGCTCCGCCTTTAATGGAGTGTAAGATTTTGGGTGCACCAGCTACAGTAATTATGTCAGTAATAGCATTGGCGAGTGCGTTTTCCGAAACAGTTTTTGTGGGGACCAGCCAGCAGAAGGAAGTGCATCCATCCATACAAACGAGAACATGTCTGTATCCCAAAGACGGGGGAAGTGGTCCAATAAAGTCAATAAAGAATTTTCCCATTGGCTCATCAGCTTTCACAGGAGCCAATGGTGGTGCCTTAATTAGTGATAACTTATTGGTTAAATAGCATGGCTCACAATTTGCCACCTATGTTTTACAGGCCTTAAGCATGCCTGGCCACCAATATTAGGGGGTCAATTTGCAGAATGTTGTTCTGGCACCACAATGTGCTTGACCTATGCCCTCGTGAGCTTCTTTTACAAGCTGGTCTCGTTTGTGTCTCAGGGGTACTTCTCGATTTCCCTTGGGCAACTTAACTAGTACAATATCCGTAGGGGTTTCCGAGTAAAAGTACTTTGGTGGATATCCTGGTGGATTCTCTTTTGTTGGGTCTAATAGCTGAATCAGTTCCTCATCCTGATTAGCTGCCCGTTCTGCCCTAGTGATTACACTAATATTGGCAGGCCCCTCTCGAGGGGGTGTCATGCAGACCGAACGTTTTGCTTGTTTGTCTGCAAGACTGTTTCCTTTTGAGTGTACTGTCCCAGAGGTATGCCCGTTTACATGAATCACCTGACAATTCTGTTTCTCCATCCTCAAACGGAGAATGTCTTCCCACAATGACTTATGTTTTATGGTTTACCCTTATGATTGGTAAAATTTGTTTGTTCCCAGAAAACTAGATCTTGGTTATATCCTCTTTTACAGTAGTCAGTATCCGTACAGATTAGTGTGGGTTTAATAGGGTCTGCCTTTTCTAAAGCATACCGTAATGCTGTGGCTTCAGCATATTGTGCTGTCTTATGGCCAAGGGGGATGGACAGTAATTCTTCTGGATAAAAAGAATAGGAATCCCGAAAAGTCCCTACTACTATCCCCATCCCAGCTGAGGATTGTTGGGATGTCCCTTTTTTAATTGTCATCGATGATCCATCAAAAGTTATTACTTGGTCTTGTGGAGGTATAGGGATAGGATTATTTCCCCTCATAAAGCAATCGTTTGAATTTCCTAATAAAAAGACTTGGCCAATTCCTACAGGGATTGCCATTTCGTCAGGACCTAACTTCGGTTAGGGTTTAATATGAACTTTATAAGAAATTTCTAGACCTCAATGGTATATTGAGGGAGTTCTGATTTAAGTTCTACAAGGCCTGATCAGGGACTTGTCATCTCTAGAGACTTAAATCTGGGTCTTAGTACCACTGTCAGTAAAACACTCCTTCTATACTTAACAATCTACAAGATGGATATAGATATAAATATAAGTATAGGGTTCTGTATCAACTCATTAACGCACACGTTGAGCACCAATTGAAGGGATAATTACTAGTCCTAGCCTCTTTAGGGCTACCCCAGATCAGGCGTATTCCCCAGACGTTCACTTTGTAAGGGTTTTCTCTGAACCTGTGGGATTCGTGTGGCTCTGTGCAGCCTGGATGCTAGTGCGAGTTTAGGCCTTGTTGCCTGTTCTGGTCTCCAGCCAGTCTGGGAGCACTAGACACCTGTGAGTGGTTCGACCCACTCGCCCTTATGGTTCTGACACTGGACTTAGATGCGAGAGCAGTAATGGAGATAAAAACTCAGGTAGACCCGGTTGAATGGTACGAAATGGAAAATCTTTATTGCATATTATTCAAGATTACGAAATACATGTCATAAGCACAGATTAATGACAGTACAATCTTACACGCAGTTATGTAACTAATTTCAGGGAAACGAGGAACGAACGACACATCGTAAATGGGGGCACACATTACAATTAACCTTAAAACTTAAACCCTCCCCTATCAATACCTACTCTAAACTAGACTTGTAGGATCGAGACTCATGCTCACCACTCGTGATAACTCGGAGAATTCCGAAAACTCTGATCGGATGTTTTTCGCCGCAGCACCTGATCACCCACGTGTCGATCAGGGGTCTCTGTACCCCACTTGTTTACTCGTTTCTGCTCCGGCTAGCAGGCTGGAACGTCTGCTGTCATGAAGATCTGTGTTGTCCTCGGAGTTCCGACACGACTCGAAAAATAGTCTTCCTGTGCCCTCACACCGGTTCGATAAAACTCAAGGAAGAGTCTTCCTGCCAGTTCTGTAGAACTCAAAGAATGGTCTTCCTGGGCAAAGAAAAGTGTCTATTCGACCTACAGGCGCTGTCGGAGCTTACTGACCGTGGCGATACGTATGGTCTTCTTCTCTTCTCATCTCATCTCATCTCATCTCATCTCGGGCCTTCGGTTCCAACACCGTTTACCGACTTCTCGGGATGGTGCGCCCGTTTCAAGGCTTCACAGCCCAGTTCCACACAGATCTTCGCGGCAAGCCACGAGGCAGACCCGGGCGGATCGTAAAGTTCAACAGTCCTTTAAAAGAGACACGAGGCAAGCAAGAACAAGACGGCGAGTCAAGAGCAGCCACGAGGATAAACGCCAGCAGGATAAGCGTCAACCGAATAAGAGGATAAGAGAAAGATGGACGGTTGGAGCTTGTAGTTATAGTGCAAAACTCTTCCTTTTCCTGCCCAACCTTAATGTCTTTTCTTTTGTTAGGGTTTGGCGCTCAAATTTCTTGTATAGGGTGATCTCCGTTTTAATGGGTTTCGGGGATACTCGTAACTGTCTGAGTACCTGTTAATACTTTTCCCATTGTGTAATCGGTCGGTGTTCTCCCTGGAGGGGTTTTGGGGCTTCCAAATGTTTTCTGTAACTACCCGCTAACGGCTCTCTCATCGTAGAGTCGTTGGGATTTTGCATATTAATGTCTTTGGATGGGTTCTTGATTACTTGGTACAATAGCCCTTATTCGCACCTGGGAGACCGATTTCAGTATTTATGTGTATACTACAAACCCATGATGTCTCGTGTATTATCTTAAATGTGCTTAGTCTTGATCGATCTCGCACAAATGTTTATTGGAACGCCATCTTGTCTGCCTGTCGAAAAGTCTAGAATGTTCTGCCACGAGGCGTGGCGGCCATTTTACAGGCTGCTTGTGTCCACTTTGAAAACCTGACAGCATTCTGCTGAAATAAAAGCTGTTTGAACGAAACTATGTGTTTTCTCCTTATTTATAAAATCGCGATATATTGCGAATTCTACAGTCCCTCCTGTTGATGCGAATAACTCCGCTTATCGTATCAAAAATATAGTGGTGAGCAATATTATCTCGATTTTTCCAGATCCAGAAAATTAATCCCATAACTTAAACTATCTAGGGTCATTGCGTCGTCCTTATTTCCCAAGGAAATTACATTCTTATAACACCGCAGGCATTATTTGCCTTTAAACTTACACCACTTGTTTTCCTTCCAGGCGTAACCAGGCCGATGCCTCTCGTATCACCTGTATATTCACATTTTTATTTAGGGAAAAGAAAAAAACAAAACAAAACCAAACAGTCATATTCAACAACAACACCATCACCAAAATAGTCAAAACCAACTCTTAAACATGTCGAGTTCCAAACGTATTTACAGTTTCTGAAAAATCACGATCGAGTACAACACTTCCGAGGCGCACGTGGCAAGCGCTAGTGACGCCATTTTCCGATTACACGGTGCTTTCGTCGTGCACGCGCACGTAACGTTCTCGCCACTCTCCCGTGTTTTCATGCTTGGTGAGGCGTTTGCCTCTCTTACAATGTACGACCAATAAGTATACCACAATAAACACTTGGCATACAACTAAAATGTGGGAGGCTATTCTAATCCAGGACGGCACTTCAAAGTTGGTGAACAGATTCCACCACGGTGGAATTACTATGTCCAGAATGTCTGTCCCTATTTCGACAGTTTTCTGCTCTAGTGTGTAAAAATGTTTTTGTGACACCGTGACGGCTTTTAAAAGCTTGGTGAGGTGTTCAGGGAGAGGGGGAATGAGGTATCCGAAATGCGCGACGAATCGCTGCAGGTCGGTGAAGTTCTCTTTTACGGTGAGATGAACCGTGGATGGTTCAGGGATTGGGACAATTCGCTGTTGTGCTACTTGAACTTCCGCCCTGGGTTTGAAACAGAAACTGCTGTCACTCACCGGACACCGGCTACGGTTTCCATGCTGGTAGTGTTGCGCTGCAGTGGTAACACAATATGTTCCACCCCCGATGTATGCTACCTGCGGAGGCACATGATCTTGTGCCATTGCCTCCATGGTGCAATTCATGGACTTGGCGCCAGCCGTTCTGAACCCGCACTGTGGTTTTAAAAAGGCATTCAAGTGCTGGGGACACAGTATTATGTGTGCTCCCCTGCCACGACAACCAGAGAGATCTGTACCTGTCATCGTTTGCTCCCAGCGGATGACGTAGGGTGGAACCGCTGCATAGCGAATGTGGGCTCCCCCCTGAATGACACCAATGTTCTCTACCCGATACACCGGGGCGGGCTTTGCTGTGTCGCCCAAAACCGGCATACGTAGTACTATACCCATAATGGTATGGTTTGATCGTCCGCAGTCCACGGGGACTGGGTATGCTTCTGAAGCTAGCCTGAGCTGGCACGGGCTTAATGCGTTCTGAAAAGGGTGGAGCGCCCGCAGGTGTTTGTTACTTATCCAGGACGGGACCAAACCTTGTTTTAAATCCTCCAAATTACTGCGGCCCTCGCCCAGTAACCACGCCCCGTAAAGCACGCACACCTCATTCTGCGCAGCCTGATCGGACGCATTCCGATCTTCCCTAATCAGGGCATTTACCGTTCTCGCGTGTTTCTCTAGTTCAGCTATTATTTCTTTTAAATGGAGAGTCATGGCTTGGTCCTCGTGTAAACCCGACCCAACCACCTTATTTTCATCTGTGAGAATGTCTTTTAATTGCGTTTTTAAGCCATTAATCTGGGTCTGCAGCTCCACGCTGTCTAGAGCGTTGACCACAGATGTACCTGTGTTGAAAGCAGTGAACGCGTCGTTCACAACACCCCTTCTTTGCCTCCCCACCTGATCAAAAACTTCATGTGGTGCGGTGTACAAACTTGTTTTTATCAATTTCCGCGAAATCGAATTCGTAAAATTGTCTGAACATCTTGGTCAACAGGACCTGATACAACTGTTCCGTCTTTTTGGGGCACCACTCTGGTAACCGTACCTCGGTGAGATTTAAAATCACCGAGGCCACCGCGTAATGTACCCCCTGAAATAGCATCTGGTCTGTGGGGACCAGTACCAAACCATTCCCGGGTCCCTTACTGGTTTTAGGGCACCCTTCTTCCTTAGCTAGAACCACCGGAATCGTGGGCGGGGCTTTGCGTGGGCGCGTAATGAGTTCAGTGGCATTGACTGGGATCGGGGAGAATGGGGCCCCGCACCCCCTGGTGCTCGCATCCCACCTCATCCCCTGTCCGTTATCCTGCCATTGATTAATGAAAAATATGGAGATGCCTTTGGGGCAAATGTACTTTGACCCCCACATACATACATAGATTCCCTCATCCGGTTCCCACCATTTGTCCCAACAGACCCTCACTTGTCCGTTTGTCCCCGTAATTGTCCGATGGGTATTATTACCCAGTCGTTCCCACTCGACCGAAGAGTTCCTCATGTTTTTGCTCAGCTTTCGCAGCCACCACCATCGGCTCAATGGGACATTCCCACTACAAGTCAAACAAATCCGTTTGCCGACGGTGACGCTGATCCTGGGTGCGATGATCCTTACTTTGGGGCACAGTAAAGAAGTCTCTTGGTAGGCAAACCCCGATGTGCTGGAATACTCCGTTGAGTTCGTTCCCAGCCATCCTGGCCACCTTCCCTTGTGGAAATAGGTGGTGGTCTCCTCAGCCTCCCGTCTTCCGGTCCCATCCACCGCGATGGGGGCCGTGTCCCCGGAGCATCCAAACACCACGACATCCTTGGTGCGGCCTCGATAGGCCAATCCACATCCGATTGCCGTGAGCAATACTAGAATTCGTTCCATCCTTCCTTGGTTCCTGTGATCAGATAGAATGAGGTAGCCAGCCTCGCAAGAGTCTCTGGCTTTTGTGAAGGGTGAGCGGGTCCCCTGACCTCGCCTCACGTAAACTTCAATGTTCGCTGGATAAACTTTAACTAAACCTATCTCTAAAACTCCCATCATTTTACTTCCTTAAACAAAATTAAAACTATCGACTTAAACCGATTTAAAACTATAACCTCATAACCTTATCTAAAACTATAAACTTATTCTTAACCTTAAACTTATACTATAAACTTAGAAACTTATCCTAAACTTATTACTGTACAGCGCCGCCCGTTCCCAGGGCGGCCCCTTTAAATTCTGAAAAGGCTGCCGCGAGCTCTTCCCGACGGTGGGAGGGCATTGACTCCTCCCTTTGATCTGCCGCAGCCTGTTGCTGCTGCGCTGGGACTGGGCTCTTCCTGGGCTGCCTTAACCTTGAGTCTACGCCTTGGGACAGTCTGGGGACTTGACCATACCTTCCTGGGCTGGGGTATCCGACTTGACCTACGGAGAGTTACCGGGGGCAGGAATCCCAGGACCGACGGACCGGGTTCCGAGACTTCCACCGTGGCGACCTGTGGTCCCACCACAGTCGCTGGCTCCGCCTCCCCTGACTCCGCCTCCCTGACCTCGGGACTTGCAGCTTGTGGCACCGCCCTGCTCGGCCCAGCAGGCGACCCTTCACTCGCAGTCCCTACCTCCCTCGAGGGCAGGACGTTCAAGGCGGGCGGCTCGGGCTCTGAGGTTTCCACCGTCACGCCCTGTGGTCCCACAGTGGCTGGCTCCGCCCCCCCTAGCTCCTCCCTCCTGTGTTCGGGACCTGCAGCCTCGGTGTCCAACCTGCGTGGATCTCTATCTGCAGCCCCTGTCCCCCCTAAACCTGAATCAGGGGCGACTCTTTCGTCCTCCGATTCCCACTCTTCACTGCCTTCACTATCCTCATCTTCGTCGAGTTCCTGGAACTCTCCCTCATCTGACTCCCAACCCCACAAGAATGTTTCACAATTTTCCAGGATGTCTCCTTCCCTGATGCAAGCTGCTTTGCCTGCCTGTGTGCCCTGTGGTCCTACCTGGGGCTGCGAGTCCCCACTCGCAGGTTTTGCCCCTGTGGTTTTCCCTTGTGCACCTGGCTTGTACAGTTTGCACTGGTTTACGTGGAACCACTTAGTGCGCTGAGGTACTTTTACGGCGTATACCATGGGACTCGCCTTATCGACAATGTTGTAGGGTCCCATATACAGTGGTTCCAGACTCCCTACTCTGGCGTAGTTTCTGACCATGACCTGGTCTCCTACTTCCCACTCCCGCGTTTTGCGGGGTTCCAGTAACAGGCGATTGCCCTGATGCTGCCTTCCCATGTTCCCAGCCGCCTGCTCATAAACCTGCTTCAGGCGCTCCAAGAGGGTCTGGGCGAACTTGTCCCTGCTTATCTCTTGGAGCTGACCCTCAGTGAGCACCGGCGCTCGCACATGGGTGGGGGTTCGCATGATCCTCCCAGTCATCACCTCGTGCGGGGAATACCCCGTACTTTTCGACTGACTGGCCCGGACCCCCATGAGGACTAAAGGCAGAACTTCCGCCCATTTTTGGGGCGAGTTCATAGTCTCTTTCCTCAATTTCTCCTTCAGGGTCCGGTTCATGCGTTCAACAAACTCGGATGACTGGGGATTGTGTGCTACGTGCCATTTCCCTTCAATGCCCAAAAGCATGAGGGTGTTCTGCATCACCTGGCCGGTGAAATGACTCCCTTGGTCTGACTCCACAAAACGGGGAAGTCCCCACCGCGAGAACACTTCCCTGACCAAGATTTTTGCAGTACCCAGTGCCGTAGCTGTTCGACAGGGGAAGGCTTCCACCCATTTGGAAAACACATCCACCAAGACGAGGCAGTATTTATAGCCTCCCTGGGTGGTGGGCAGGGGCCCTATATAGTCGATTTGTATCGACTGCCATGGTCCCTCTACCCTTCTTACGTGCCCCATGGGCACTTTCCTTTTCTGGGGGTCTGGGTTGTTTGCAGCGCACACGAGACAGCTTGCACAGAACTCGCGGACCTGTTCCCTGAGCCCCGGCCACCATCCCGCTTGCTCTACCCGTTGCCAGGTAACCTCGGGCCCGGGGTGCCCTGCCCCTGGTCCCTCGTGAGCCAGCTGGAGGAATTCCCTCCTGTGCTGCTGCGGCACAACCCACTGCTCTTCGCGGAACAGCATGCCTTCCTTAACTGAGAGGGTTGCCGTACTGTATGGACCCTCTACCTGCTTCCCCTCAGCAAGGGTTTTGAGGACTGCTTTTAGGGCGGGATCCTGGTTCTGGACGGTCTTAAGGTCTAGGGGCAATGCTACCCTGGTGTTCCCGGGATTCCCGTCCCTGCCTTGGATCGCTGCCATGGGTCTGGTCCCAGAAAATGCCGTTGCGGGCACCTTCCCTGGCTAGCGCATCCGCCTGCTGGTTGCCCTCCCCACGGGGCTCTGTGGAGGAGTGAGCCTTCACCTTATGGATGAAAATCTCCCCTTCCTCCCCTACTGCTGCTAGGATCTTTTCCAGCAAGGGCTTCACCGTTAAAGGTCGCCCGTCCGCGGAGGTGTATCCACGGCGGGACCAAATGGCCAGGTATTCCATACACGAATTGCATGTGAACATACTGTCCGAGCAAATCGTGTATGGGGTTGGGAAAATGTCTGGGTGGGTAACGACGTACACCACTGCAGACAGCTCAGCCTGCTGCGCACTCATGGTGCTAGGGAGCTTGATCGCCAGGGCAAGGTTTGCCGCAGGGTCATAAACTCCACACCCTGTGAGTCGTTCGCCAGCAGATACTGTGCTGGAACCATCAACATAAATCTCGCGCCCAGTGGGATGTATCCCGGCCCGCAAACCTATGTTGACTTCCCACACCCCTTCCACCGAACACCGGTGGGCTGTACCGGGGTATACCAAATTGGCCGCAAGCTTGGGCACGCAAAGACCTTTAACTCTAAGATCCATCTGGGAAAGAAGAAGGGTCCAGCGCGCAATACGCGCGCTGCTTACGGTCCCATCTTTAATCCTCCCATCTAGAAGCATCTTAGTTGGTGTGTGATGGGTGAGGAGAGTGATGGGAGAGAGCCCTGTGAAGATCGCTGATCTTTTCACAGCCCAATGCGTGGCTAAAAGGTGCCTTTCGCAATTGGAGAAACTTCTCTCCACATCCGTTAACACCCTGGACGAATAGACAACCGGCCTCAGCTTGCCGTGCCGCTCTTGGAGCAGCACAGCGCTCAAGCTGTCCCCGCTGGCAGCTACCTCCAGGAAAAACTCCTTCCCCCCATCTATGGCCCCTAAGGCTGGCGCGGTCTGCAGATCCCTTTTTAACTTCTCGAAGGCTGCTTGGCAGCCCTCGTCCCAAGACCACTCCACTCCCTTATGGAGGAGTCGGAGCAGTGGCGCCGCTGTGGCTGCATAGTCTTCGATAAAATCCCTGCAGTAACCGGTCAGTCCCAAGAAGGACCTCACACCCCTTATGTTGTTAGGAATCGGTAACTCTTGCACCGACTCCCTCCTAGCCTTATCTATGGCTCTTTCCCCAGCGCGAATGGTCAGCCCCAGGAATTTTACTTCCTGCTGACCGATACGTGCTTTCTTAGGGTTTACTTTAAAACCCTTTCTCGCTAGCAGCTCCAATAACTCGGCCAGCAGTGGTCCATGCTCCTCCCTTGAGTCCGTAAATAGGAGCAAATCATCCACGTACTGCACTATCTGATTGGGCTGACTAAACTCCTTTAAACTTCCTGCCATACACTGATGGAAAATACTGGGGCTATTGTGGAAACCCTGTGGCAGACAGTTCCACGTGTACTGTTGTCCTTTGAAAGTAAAGGCAAACTTGTACTGGTCCTCTCGCCGCAGCGGGATGGACCAAAAACCGTTCGAGATATCCAGCACCGTGAACGTGGTCGCGGACGCTGGGATACTCCCTATTAGGTCAGCAACTGCTGCTACCGTGGGCGCGCAGGCGGGAATGTTACTGTTAAGGATTCTGTAGTCCACCGTGGCCCTCCACGAATTATCCGGCTTCCTAACCGGCCATAATGGGGAGTTCACGTGTGTGGCTATCGGCCTCAACACGCCCTGCTGCACCAAGGAGGACATTGCTGTCTCCATGTCGGGTTCTGCTTCTTTGGGGAAGTTATACTGCTTTTGGGGCCGGGTCATGGGGTCCCCATCTACGTTGACATCAAACCCGGTAACCCTCCCACAATCGTGCTTGTGGGTTGCAAACGCGTGCATATTATCTGACACATACGTTTGCATGTCCGTTGGGACATCCGCGACCATAAGCCCGAGGTCGTAGCCTCCGGATGGCTTCATGGTACACAGGACCCCTGTTTCTTCCTCCCCCGGAATTACCACTACCTCGCCTTCTTCACTCTTAGCCCCCCAGAGACAGTGATTTCTGAGGTCCACGAGGATCCCGTGTCCTGATAGGAGATCGGACCCGAGGATACCTCTCCCACCCCCCTCCTGCCATTCCATCAGTATGCACTTCCACTTAATGTGGAGTGCTCCTAAACGAATGGATAGCGGAAGGGAGAACACGCCAGCCTGTTCTTTTCCCGTGAACCCCGCTAATGTGAATGGGACCTTGGTAGATAGCGGTGAGTCAAAAGGGCTATCTGTATGAATCACGGTGCAAGAAGCTCCCGTGTCCAACAAATAACTACCCTTCTGTTTCTCTACCTCCATTTCCACCAGGGGTCGCTTCCACGCATCATAGCTGAGCGGACACAGGTAGACGGGCTGCGCGGGCTCTAGTCATTGGGTATTATTAGACGGGCCTGTGGCACCTGCGGGGCCGGTAGCAACCGCCACTTTTCCATGCGCACTCATGAGGTTACGCATGGCTCCCAACACTGTTTCAATGTCGTCGGGAGGGGTGGGTGCACTAGCTTCCCTAACCGAGACATGCATCTGGGCTCGGGCTGCGGGATTTTTATCCCTGGAATCCTTCCAAGGGTTCCTGCAGTTCTTGCGCCAGTGCCCTGTCTTCCCACACCCGTAACAAGCATTACTGGCCTGCGGGGCGCGGTTACCCTCCTGATGCCACTCCTTTTGAGCCGGGGCTGCGGGTCGTACCTCATGTACTTTTCCCTTAATGGGACGTGTTCCCATACCCCTGATATTACGGTACCCTACCGTGAGTCGATTTAGGACCGACTCCTCTGTAATGGCGGGGTCAGTGGGATCAAACCACGCTTTTGCCTGCTCTCTGACGGCTGGCAAACTGTTGGCTACTATACACCTGAGCCAATGAGTTAAACCGATGCCTTCCACAGCGTCGCGCTCTGGCGCACCTGGGCAGCTGCGCTGGTGTACTGGCCACAGCCTGTCGGCGAAAACCTTCGGGGGTTCTCCCTCCATCTGCACTGTCTGTCCCACTCTAACAAACGGACCTTCATCGTCCGTCCCCAATACTTCTAGGACCTCATTCCTTAATGCCTCATAGGTCTTGGTTCCCCTCTTGCTCTCATCCGAGAGACACTGAAGGATCGAACTACCCAATGAGAATAACAGCATTTTTGCTGTTTCCCCATCATCGCAGCCGTTAATGGCTGCGGTTTGCTCTATCTCCCTAAAATGCACGGAAGGGTCGTCTGACTCGGTCAGCTTCCGTACGTGACTGATCATAACCCTCAGCTGGTGTGAGCTGTGAGGCAACACAAGCTGGTTGAGGAGATTCCCTTGTTCTCCATCGTCTCCGTTTGGGCCCCTTTTTATACCCGTGACCGGACACAACGGTCCCTTTTCCACTTCTACCTCAGTGGGCTCTTTCGTTTCTTCTACCCCTTTCTCCCTTACCCAGGTTTCCGAATAGCTGGGTGGCGCGGAGGGCATAGTGGCTAATACTTCCTCTGCTTTGCTTGGTGGGAATTTCTGAAACTCCTCATCCACTAGCGGCTGGTGTGCTGACGGACTGATAAGGCACACCATGCCGTGTGCTTTGTTCACGGCCCTTTTAAGGTGTTCTATCTCCTTTTGGCAGACGCTATGATCGGCCCCCTGATACTTATCCTCAAGGTACATCTTATATGCCGCCCTAACCCCCGTTAAGCTCTCTTCCTGGGCTTTTATTTGGACAGCTTGGCGGGCACATCGTTCCTTTAGTCTGCCCTCACTTAACTTTGCCTCAGTGACTTGGCACTCGAGGTAATCTATTTTTGCTTTATGGTGACTGGTGACTACCTGCCGTTCTTGGTGCAACGCACTTAAATTCCTAATGAGCAACTCCCCCCCCCGAGACCTTCTCGTCCATTTCCTCCTCTAAATGCCTGATCCGAGCTGCTTGCGCTGTAATGACCTGGTTTGAAATCTGGACTTGTCTTTTATAACACATTAACCAGACCGCTTTCTCGACTGTCTTTTTGTGCTCCTTGCTATCTGTCCACCTCTCGGCTGCCTCTAGTGGACACTTATCCGTTAACAGGTCACTTATCCATTTCTTAGTTAAATTTACCTTTCCGAACACATAATCTGCTATTTTTTCTTGCATGACATTTCGTACATTCACATCAAAGTCTAACACACTACCCTCTCGCTGCAAGTCTCCTGCCGCGGTCGCCATTTTCTGTAAGGGTTTTCTCTGAACCTGTGGGATTCGTGTGGCTCTGTGAAGCCTGGATGCTAGTGCGAGTTTAGGCCTTGTTGCCTGTTCTGGTCTCCAGCCAGTCTGGGAGCACTAGACACCTGTGAGTGGTTCGACCCACTCACCCTTACGGTTCTGACACTGGACTTAGATGCGAGAGCAGTAATGGAGATAAAAACTCAGGTAGACCCGGTTGAATGGTACGAAATGGAAAATCTTTATTGCATATTATTCAAGATTACGAAATACATGTCATAAGCACAGATTAATGACAGTACAATCTTACACGCAGTTATGTAACTAATTTCAGGGAAACGAGGAACGAACGACACATCGTAAATGGGGGCACACATTACAATTATCCTTAAAACTTAAACCCTCCCCTATCAATACCTACTCTAAACTAGACTTGTAGGATCGAGACTCATGCTCACCACTCGTGATAACTCGGAGAATTCCGAAAACTCTGATCGGATGTTTTTCGCCGCAGCACCTGATCACCCACGTGTCGATCAGGGGTCTCTGTACCCCACTTGTTTACTCGTTTCTGCTCCGGCTAGCAGGCTGGAACGTCTGCTGTCATGAAGATCTGTGTTGTCCTCGGAGTTCCGACACGACTCGAAAAATAGTCTTCCTGTGCCCTCACACCGGTTCGATAAAACTCAAGGAAGAGTCTTCCTGCCAGTTCTGTAGAACTCAAAGAATGGTCTTCCTGGGCAAAGAAAAGTGTCTATTCGACCTACAGGCGCGGTCGGAGCTTACTGACCGTGGCGATACGTATGGTCTTCTTCTCTTCTCATCTCATCTCATCTCATCTCATCTCGGGCCTTCGGTTCCAACACCGTTTACCGACTTCTCGGGATGGTGCGCCCGTTTCAAGGCTTCACAGCCCAGTTCCACACAGATCTTCGCGGCAAGCCACGAGGCAGACCCGGGCGGATCGTAAAGTTCAACAGTCCTTTAAAAGAGACACGAGGCAAGCAAGAACAAGACGGCGAGTCAAGAGCAGCCACGAGGATAAACGCCAGCAGGATAAGAGTCAACCGAATAAGAGGATAAGAGAAAGATGGACGGTTGGAGCTTGCAGTTATAGTGCAAAACTCTTCCTTTTCCCGCCCAACCTTAATGTCTTTTCTTTTGTTAGGGTTTGGCGCTCAAATTTCTTGTATAGGGTGATCTCCGTTTTAATGGGTTTCGGGGATACTCGTAACTGTCTGAGTACCTGTTAATACTTTTCCCATTGTGTAATCGGTCGGTGTTCTCCCTGGAGGGGTTTTGGGGCTTCCAAATGTTTTCTGTAACTACCCGCTAACGGCTCTCTCATCGTAGAGTCGTTGGGATTTTGCATATTAATGTCTTTGGATGGGTTCTTGATTACTTGGTACAATAGCCCTTATTCGCACCTGGGAGACCGATTTCAGTATTTATGTGTATACTGCAAACCCATGATGTCTCGTGTATTATCTTAAATGTGCTTAGTCTTGATCGATCTCGCACAAATGTTTACTGGAACGCCATCTTGTCTGCCTGTCGAAAAGTCTAGAATGTTCTGCCACGAGGCGTGGCGGCCATTTTACAGGCTGCTTGTGTCCACTTTGAAAACCTGACAGCATTCTGCTGAAATAAAAGCTGTTTGAACGAAACTATGTGTTTTCTCCTTATTTATAAAATCGCGATATATTGCGAATTCTACAACTTTCAACTAAAGTTTGAGGTAGCTGAATCCTAAAGACGCTTAATTGGGTCTAAAGGTCTGGACCATCTCTCCCTAAAGGAAAGGAACAACCTGAAGATGTTACCGTCCTCCAGATAGCACTTTTAATAAGTTTAGCTAGACTGTAACCTTCCGGATATTATGAGGGTCCGGAAAACTCCCCCAGAATTCTGCAACTCCTCACCAAAGAGTGTACAGAGATTGAGTTTGCGAGTTTGATACAGAAGTATTATGTGAGACAATTCTAAAAATATATAGATTTATTAAAGAACTGACATGTAATTACAGTAGGTGTTTCAATCGCAACATTAACAGTTCCAGAAAGAGAAAGCTTTTACAATCTTATTATCAGAGATCCTTATTCTCAAATCTTAACTTTGCTACAGTTTTACAGTTCTTAGTCTTATTCAGGATATCCGCCAAAATCAAATACAGTACCTTGATCTCCGGGATACAAAGAGTTGTGGACTTACAGAGCCGCCTCTGAAGCCTGAGAATCGCTTTGCCCCTTTACAGCGAATCTATTAACCCATTTGAAAGTTCAATATTTATACCCTTTTTCAGTGGTATTTCCTTTGAAGTTTTCTGCTGATGTAAGCTAATTATCTCTAGTCATTTTTCTGCTGACCGCTGCTATTCTTACAGTCACTTCAGCTGGCAGCAACACAGACTCGTATCTCTCCTCTAGGTGTTCCAAGCGTACCATAAAAAAGAAGTCTTACTCCAATTATATAGGGCCTTGGTGAGACCACGCCTGGAATACTGTGTACAATTTTGGTCTCCTTACCTAAGGAAGGATATACTTGCCATAGAGGGCGTGCAACGAAGGTTCACGAGATTGATTCCTGGGATGGCGGGACTGTCGTATAAGAAGAGATTGAGTAAACTAGGCCTGCATTCTCTTGAGTTCAGAAGAATGGGAGGGGATCTCATTGAAGCATACAAAATTATTACAGGGCATGATAGGATGCATGCTGGGAGAATGTTTCCCTTGTCTGGGGAGTCTAAACCAGGGGCCACAGCCTCAAGATAAAGGGCCAGAAATTCGGCTTTCCTACTTCCTGCGGGTGCAAGCATCGCGCGCGTACTTGCCCACTGCGCCTGCAGTTGTGCTTTGGGCCCACGAGAACTTCGGGTCCTGGGCCTCCTCCAGCTGCTGGCGCGCAGTGCTTGTGTATCCCAGGGGTACAGTTAGTTCGGAGCGTCCCCTGGGATCACGTGGGCCATGGAGAGCCAATCCTAGCAGGGCATTTTCATTCATAGATTTGACAGGAAGACCTGTCAAATCTATGAATAGAGATCGGCCCCAAAACCACACTTAAACTTCAAATAAATTTTTAAAAAAATCACATTTTTAAAATAACTATAAGTTAAATAAATTAACTACTTTAAACAAAAATTTAAATTTTTGAAAAAATTAATTATACTTTTTAACGGTGCTAAAAATAAACTTACCTTTCTTTAAAGTATCTAAAAAAGATAAACATGTTGAAAAATATTTTAAATTGTAATTAATTAACCACTTACCTTGTTAAAAACAGGCCTTGTGCCTCCTTTTTAAAAGCGCAGCTTCTTCATACTTACCTTCCCGGAGAAACCTGAAAAAAAACCTGAAGTTCGCTGCGTGCACGCAGCCTCTTCCGCGCACGCGGTTCACCTCTGAACCCCTCCCTTCAGGGGAACAGAAATTCCGGTTTCCCGCGCATGCGCAGTGCATGCAGGAAACCGGCACTTCAGGTGGCCTTACGGGTGAGTACACAGCGCGTACTCACCCGACAATAGCCGAATTTCTGCCCCAATGGGTAGGCCATTCAGGACTGAGATGAGAAGAAATTTCTTCACACAGAGGGTGGTGAATCTTTGGAATTCTCTACCCCAGAGGGCTGTGGAGGCTCAGTCATTGGAAATACTCAAAACAGAAGTTCTAGATTTCTGACTAGTAAGGGCATCAAGGGATATGGCAATAGGGCTGGTGAATGGAGTTGAGGCAGACGATCAGCCATGACCTCACTGAATGGCGGAGCAGGCTTGAAGGGCCGAATGGCCTACTCCTGCTCCTATTTCTTATGTTCTTATGTGTGCTGTATATAGAGCAGCCTTTTCTGTGTACATATATTCCCAGTTTCCCTATATCTGTGAGGGCCTACTGTGGGCAATATCTTATTTTGTGCTAAAGTATCAGTTTTGTAATTAGATATTTGAAATAAACAGATAAGACTGAAGAAAATGGGACACTTAGGCCTAGAAATTGGATGTGGCTCAGTCCTCAATAACTTGATTATAGTGCTGATCTCAGTGCTAAAACCACTGCTCATTGGGTTACCGCTCAACAGGTGGGCCAGTATCGGGTACAGTCTAATTCCCAGTCATGTCTGGTCTGGGCTTTATTCAGTACTTAAAGGGGAGGTGCATTGATGCTACAGCACCTGGAAGCAGACGCTTCTACAAAGAAATGGTTGAGCCTTAGCACAGGGAGAGACCCAGAAGATTCTCAGATGCGGCTTTGAAGGCACTGGTGGTGGCTATGGAGAGGAGGTGGACTGTCCTCTTCCCGCAAGCCAGAAGGAAGCCATCGGCCTATACATCCAGAAGGCCATGGTGGGTGATAGACAATTATGTGACGGCCACCAGTGTGGTCCCCAGGTCCTCCATACAACATCACAAAAAGTTTAATGACCTCATACAGCAGGTCAAGGAGTGACAGCTTCAGCAAATGCCATATCCCACCATCTGCACCACAAGCCTCACACACTGCTCAATGCACTACACCCCCAGCACTCACCTACTGTAGGGGGTGGTGGTTTTGTGTCAGCTTTACCTCTGACTTCTGAGCGGTTCGAATCGCTCCCACTCCCTTGGTTCTAGACCTTGGACTTATTTGGGGGTTGTGATACAAAAGGTGCAGCAGACAACTGAGTTTGATGAAAGAACTTCAATCTTTATTAAAAGGTAAGACACAAATAATAACACACTTATCACTCTAAAGGTGGGGAACACTTCAGTACAAGCGAGGGAAATGACAGTAGAACAATACTTCACCCCTCCCAACCCCACTTTACTAGCTAAGTTAGGTTTTGAAGGACCAGGGCTAATGCTCACCAATCCTTTGACAGTTGGGCTAAATCGCGGTTTTGGGGTTCACTGTTTATGGCGGTTCGTGTCTGCCGTACCCCATATGCGGTAGAGGACTTCACCTGGGTCTCTGGTCAGTCTTCGCGAGTCCGCTGATGTGGTAGGATGTCGTTATGGATTTATCTGGTGAGTACCCAATTTCTTTAGTTGAGCAGTAGGGCTTAGAGTTTTTAGGGAAAATCTTACCCAGGGGTAAGTCAGGAGTAGTATGTAGTGTGGAAACTTTGCGATTCTTCGGGTTTTCTTCCCTGGAGTTGGTCTTTGTTGGTCGCGGTGGCCTGCGATTACCCGGTCAGTTGGGGGTAATGCGCGGTTGTTGGTTTCGTGAGGCCTTTGGTTTCCACGATGGCTTTAGGCCTTGGTTGGTGTGTCGGTCGACCTCATGGAGCCGTCGGTGACTTGTTGCTGCTTGTTGCTCCGGGTGACTGTGTTGGGGCCATTGTTGGGGGTCCGTCGAGGTGGTGTCTTCGCGAGCTGGACTCAGGTGTGTCTGAGTGGTGAGCGATGCCGACTTGCTTCTTCTTGGTCTTTCCTCCTTCTGATGACCACCGGTTGCGACTGACTGCTCAGCCCAACGACTTTGAACTGTGGTGTTTCTCTCTCTTCTTGCTAGCTCTCCTTTCCCCTGTGTGCTTGGTGGGGCCTTCTTCTATACAGAATTTAAGTGGCCTTATCTAACCGCCAAATCTGTTCAGTTCATTGTCTAGTTTTGGTGGGCTCGTAAATCGGTAACGATTTACTAGCACGTTAACTGGGTTTTAACAGGCCTTCAATCTGAACAATTGAATATGGCCTTATCTACCCGCCAAATCTGTTCAGTTCATTGTCTGAATTTGGCAGGCCTGCTACCAGTAACTGCTCTAAGTGTCAAATGGGTTTTTGGGATGGTTTGCATCCTGTCGATCTTCTTGGCTGATTGCTGGTTATTGGTTGTGTGTTTTGTGTTCCTAGGCTGATCTATAGCCTAGTCCTGGGTGCTCTGTATTATGCATGTTTCTTGATCGGCCCTGTAATCGGTTTGATGGGACCTATTGTTTTGGGTGGGACTGTCTTCTCCTAGGGTCTATTGTCAAAATGTTAATGCGTGCTGGGGCGTTGAGTGAGGACATCCCGGTTCCCCAGACGATGCAATTAACTGCAATACCCAAACTACTTTTACAGAGGTTGATCCCAAATTCCTAAACAGCCTTTTCTCCCTTTACAGGCCCAGACATGTTTTTAAAATGCCAAAACTTGGTTTTTGGTCTTATGGGGGAGAAATTCAGTATCGCCCTGTTTGGGGCGCAATTATCGGCCGGGCGCAAAGATTAGCGCCTGCCGCTAATTATCGCCTCCGACTGCAAACTTGACTTTTATCGCTCCTGGAGGTGATTGGAGCGCTAAATCAGGTGCTACACATCTGTCTTAAGGCGCAAAGGCCGAGGAGCGAGGCGCTAACTCAGAGCGCTGGCGAAGCTCATGTGATGTCAGTCAGCAATGGAACACAGACACAATGGCCCCAGCCAGTTCTTAAAGGGGAGGGTTGATCTTGCTTTCCATCCACATCCTGCTCATTGCAGCCTTGAATCTCGGCTTGGAGAGACCTGTACATCAAATCTGCTGGAAAGAACAATGGAGAGGCCCAGGGAAAGAGCTCAGAGTGCAGCCCCCACAGTCTCTTCTAAATCGATACAAGGAAGATCAAATCAAAATGAACCTGCAAAGTACTGCTCAGTACCCAAAACTCATTCACACAGCGTTGAATCTCTCCAGAACTCTCTCTCTCTCTCTCTCTCTCAGAATGCGTGGTTCAAAAATGTAGCCAACAAAAAAAGGCAGGAAGCGGTCGCCTTTAAATAGCGCTCCCTCAGTCCCTTCCTGACTGCAAAACGCTCCCCTCAACCTGTCGTTGCTACCGGCAGGCGGTAAGGCAGGGGACGCCACTCAATATCCGCTCCGGGGTGTTGCGCACTCGACTGACGTCACGATCTGCCGGCGCAGGAGATCGTGGCGGTACTGTTTAGCGCCGCCGCAAAATGTCTAGTTAATTTCGCGAGCGGCATAAACATTGCCGTGCCCGGGCGCTAGTTGCTTTGCGCCCCATTAGCGCCCTCTTAAGGCACTAACAGGAGGCGCAACCAACTGAATTTTTCCCCCCTATATTCCTTAGGTTAGGCCCAAATGCATTTTTATCACTCTGAGGTAGTTCCAAAGTCCCTTTTCCTTAGGTTTTGGGGTTCTGCAAATATTGGAAACCTTACAGTACCAACAATCTCTACCTATCACCACTCAGACCTCACAATCATAGCTTCACTTCACTCTCACAACCTTACCACTGATGCAACACTCACACCCACATCTCACACCTTTCACACACTGATAGCTATTCAACTATGACAGGCACATCAACCAAACAGATTGCACCACACTTACTCACACACTTACCTTTCTCTTGCAGGCCAAGGTGCCTCAGAATCGCCCGGAGCAGCGGCAGACAGGTGGGAGCTAGCTGCCATACAGGACCTGAGAAAACTGAACGAGCAAGTGCTGGACATCATTGGGTGGGAAGTCATGGAGGCTGTGGCAAACGACGAGGTTGAAGCCCTTGGGGATATCAACGGTATGCTCATTCCTAATCCTTCTTCTCACATCGCACTTCCCCCCTCATCCCACAATCTCTTCTCACTGACAAGCTGCTGACTCTGTTTGCATGCATATCCTGCTTCCCCCTCCCCTCACCATAACCTGACTCTTGTGCATTTCTGCTTTCAGATAATCAAAACCAAGCAGCAGCTCAGCCTGTCCCCAAGGTGATGGAGGAGAAGACACAGCATCACTGCATCGCTCACTCGCAGAAACCAGCTTAGAAACTGGCAATGCGTGTAATTTAGAGGGTAGTGTCGAAGTGGGATCTGCACATGGTGAGGCACCGGGCACGAGTGGGCTGCAGCAAAGCCAGGGGGAAAGGGTAGCTCGGGGGCCAGCTCCCCGCAGGGCGAGTTCGTGCGTAAGTTCTGCTGCACGGGACTCAGATGAGGACCTTGATGGGGAGGTCTTCAGAAGAAGGGTGATGGACATGTACACCGAATTGCTAGGTGCAATGGCAAGCCTGCCAGAGAGCCTCTTAGCAAAGTCAAGGAGCGTGGAGGAGTCCAGCTCCAACATTGCACGGGGCTTTGCGCAGAGCTTGGAGCCCATGATTTCCAGGCTGAAAATGATGGAAAACTCCAGGAGAGATGGTGCCGATCCAGACATGATGCTGCGTGTGATGGGTGATGTCGCGTCTGCCATTGCAGCACAGGCGGAAGTGACCCAACGTCTCAGTGCTGCAGTGGAAGCACAGACTGCTGCTTGCTGCCATGCAAGCTCAGACTGCTGCCATCGTGGCTGGGTTTACCACTGCCGACCGGGGCTTGCAGGGTGTCGCAGCAGGCCAGCAATCTTAAAGGGGAGGGTTGATCTTGCTTTCCATCCACATCCTGCTCATTGCAGCCTTGAATCTCGGCCTGGAGAGACCTGTACATCAAATCTGCTGGAAAGAACAATGGAGAGGACCAGGGAAAGAGCTCAGAGTGCAGCTCCCACAGTCTCTTCTAAAGTGATACAAGGAAGGGCAAATCAAAATGAACCTGCAAAGTGCTGCTCAGTACCCAAAACTCCTTCACACAGCATTGAATCTCTCCAGAAGTCACTCTCTCTCTCAGAATGCGTGGTTCAAAAATGTCACCAACAAAAAAAGGCAGGAAGCGGTCGCCTTTAAATAGTGCTCCCCCAGTCCCTTCCTGACTGCAAAACGCTCCCCTCAACCTGTCGTTGCTAGCGGCAGGTGGTAAGGCAGGGGGCGCCACTCAATATCCGCACCGGGGCATTGCGCACTCGATTGACGTCACGATCTGCCGGCGCAGCAGATCGTGGCGGTAGTGTTTAGCGCCGCCGCAAAATGTCTAGTTAATTTCGTGAGCGGCGCAAACATCGCCGCGCCCGGGTGCTAGTTGCTTTGCGCCCGATTAGCGCCCTCTTAAGGCGCTAACGGGAGGTGCAACCAACTGAATTTTTCCCCCGAGATACCTAAGAATCCATGCGGGGCAATTTCCAAATATGAACTGGCAGTGGGGAGCCTCATCCTCTGGAAACATGTGGCATAAAAGTGTGAGTGACATGGCCATGATTTTCCAATGTGTGTTGCTGGTGAATAAGGTTCCCCGACACCAGCTCATACTTAGAAAATAACTCTTCTAGATCCAGACAAAACATAATTTGAATTATTGTCATGTAACATGGACAGCAAAATGTCATCCTTTGGTGGTGTGTTTTTTTAGATTAAATGAAAATGTAGGAAAATTGGAAAGGTTAATCCATAATCACATGACTGAGCGTATTAATCCATTCAATATTTAATCAGTTACACTTGATTCTGCTCTGTGAAGCTATTTATGTGCTTTTATTGGTGATGAGACTCATTCCAAGGTTATTGTACATCAAAGTGTGACTACAATTACATAGAGTACTTCACTATTACTTGCTGCTGTTTTGATTTTTTTTGCTTATCCGGAACTCATTTGCCTTCTGCTGTTACCAGGACCTGTTTCTAACAGATCAGGATTCTTTTGGATTCTCTTAATGCAAACATTCAGTTAGCACAGAAACAAAACTAAGACACGAGGAAGAGTTTATTAAACACCAAAGGGATAATTTAGCTATCCCGTGCTCCCAGTGGGAATCTGCGCTCATAGAGGGCACTTATTTTGGGACTAGAGTCAGAGTCACAGCAACCACAAGCATGGCTGGCACGTCAAATGGAAACAAAGTGCAATGGGGGTATTCTTCTGGAGTTGATGGTCAGACATGATTTTGGGGCGGAGTAGAAGGACATTTATAATCTTCTTACACTGCACAGACATGCAGTAATCAGTGATTTTTTTACAGAGATCGAGTGGGTAGCTATATTTATACTGCCCAGATGCATCACTGTGTAGTTGGTACAAGTAAAGCCCCAAACATATATATTCAAATGTGATTGTTAGTTTTCTTCAATCACTAAAATACGACTATCAGTGCAGCAGACCACCAGAGATATGGGGGCTCAAAATCCACAGGGGTAGGTATTCAATGTAAGCACCAGAAAGCTCCCACTGGGAACTTCAACCCCTCACCTTTTTAGGGTCAAGAGAACATTCCCTTCTTTGCATTCCAATGTCGGATGCCCACGTAACGAGGGGCATATCTGGGGCATCTGCTCACTGAAGAGGCGGCATATTGCGGTGCCAGTTGTGGGGTCGGAAAGGGTGCCTGTGTCCTCCCAGAAATAATTTCTTCATCCCTCGGCTCCTCTGTAAAAAAAATTAATTATCCCCTCAAATTATTCAACTACTTAGAGAACCTAATTGGAGGCAGAAGTGGTATAACTTAGAGAAAATCACAAAGGCAAAGCGTGACTATTATTAAAAATTAGTAGCACAGAATATGTGAGTAACATTGGATTAAGATGGATTTGAAGGAAAGCAATTGTAAAATTATATATGTAAAATGCAGTACTGATGCAGAGAAAAGTTAGCCATGATCTATCAATGAGGCTGTGGATATGAAAAGTACAGGGTCTCCCACACCAAAAACTTGCTCAAGGTTCCCTATAACAGAGGCTAGCAACTAAGTCAGTAAATCTGCTTTTTTAAACTTGCCCTTCATCCATTTTCCTCATGTACTACTTGCTTCACAGGTAGATTTACAAACCTTTCATCATTTTGACTGAGTAAGTGGCTCATTAGTTGCTTCAGAAACTTTAAAAGATCAACCTTCTAGATACTGCCAACAAGATTGCATTCTCAAGCATCATGCATTTCAAAATCACTCATTCACCCAATCTCATTAGTGGATCATTATATGGATGAAAATTAAAAGAGGAAAATCTTGCCCCTAGTCAGACCTGTCTAAACACATGACATGAGACATGGAACAGCACTGTGCAACATCAAGTATAGCACAAACTTCATATTCATAGAACAAGGTCTATTTATAGATCAGCACTGTCTAATCTGTTCCCTTGGGTTGTGGTATTAAGTGAATTTGGCTGTTGTGGCTGGACCTACTGGCCAGGAATTCCTGGGAGCTGCTTCGGTTCCCCACCATAACTTCACCAGAAGAGCAGTGGAAACCCTGTTTACGTGTGTAAACAGCGGCAACAAAATTCCCAGCCTTTGGTTGTTTTCAATTCCTCTGGGATGCAGAATACCACAGCACATGTATGGATTAATCTACTGACATTGCTGTGTAGATGTAACTGTGCAGTGCAGTGGAAGTTGGCATGGGTGATATAGTGGGTGCTTATGACTGGCTATTACAAGCATTTCATTTACATTACTCACATCGATGTCTTGAGCTACCTTAAATATATCAACAGTATTAAAATGACAGTTTATGGGACTGGGTGGCAACATGAGTGGGTTAAACCCTTACGTTCACCTCTTGGACCTAGGTTTAAAATCAGCACAGACTGATGGGATCAAAGTCTCCTCTGTCTGCCATCTGTCAGGAATTTGCAGGAAATGAGTTTTGGCAGCCTTAATCCACTTCCCAGTAAGTGTGGGCGCAGAGCACAAAATTGCCCCTAATTCAGTACCAGTCACCACTAAACTGGAAATTCAGAAAGGGGGACAAGATGGATGGGGTGGGAAATGGAAAATTTCTGGACTGGTGCATTCGGGGTTGCTCTTTTGAGATTGCGACAGAGGCACATTGTTCAGCAGAGAGGACAGAGCTTTCCCTTGCGTCTAATTGTGCTAATACTGACCCATGAGTGCATGAAGCTGACATTGGGTGCATGAAATGGAAAATGTTCCTTTTTGCAGCGCTATCATCCCCTTATGTTGAACTCAAAAATTCACTAAAATAAAGTAAAGGTAACAATTTGTCAGCTTTTTTCCCCTTCCTTCTCCCTTTTTCTCTTTTCCTCCCTGAAAGCAGCAACTCATACTGGGGTATGATTCTATAGCCAATAGTGCCTTCCAATATTTGATCAACAGTTCATTTTAAGTGCGAGTCTGAACAGGTACAAGCATGCTATACGAATGTGGACCTTCACAGCCCAGCCTAATCCATAGAATTACATAGAATTTATATTACATATACACACATTTACATATACACAGTAAACATACAGTTCAAATACTGGCAGTGTTATTGCTTTTTGATCAGCTGGGTGTCTGACACACACAGACACCCATCACCATAGTTAAGAGACTCCAAGCTAAGCTATTAAGAATTTCACACAGGTAGCAATTCAGCTTGTCTGATATGGTGCATACTCTCTTCCTTTAGGGATACACCTTACTTACATAAATCCAGAGAGCTTAGATATAGAACCAAGGCTTCAATTATGCACAGGGTTAGTGCTAGAGTTTAACAAGCTAAAACTATGCAGTTTACCTGCACAGGGCATTGGGAAGTTTTCCAAAGCTTTTCTAGTCAGGTCCACCCTGCCCACGAGGTTAAATTAGATTCCAACCCATTAGGATGTCAGAGCATTTAAAAAAAAATTCATTTATAGGATGTGGGCATTGCTGGCAAGGCCAGCATTTATTGCCCATCCCTAATTGCTCTTGAGAAGGTGGTGGTGAGCCGCCTTCTTGAACCGCTGCAGTCCATGTGGTGAAGGTACTCCCACAGTGCTATTAGGTAGAGAGTTCCAGGATTTTGAACCAGCGACGATGAAGGATCGGCGATTTATTTCCAAGTCAGGATGGTGTGTGACTTGGAGGGGAACTTGGAGGTGGTGGTGTTCTCATGCGTCTGCTGCCCTCGTCCTTCTAGGTGGAAGAGGTCGCGGGTTTGGGAGGTGCTGCCGAAGAAGTATACAAAGGTATAAAGATTTTCTACTTTGCAGGGTCTTTGCTCTGTGCAAAGGGGCATCCTTCCTACATCACTGGAGTTGAGCCTGGCTGGATTATATTCTGGGGAACCCAAGTGAAGAGATCACCTAACTTGCATTGGCTGGCATTGATCCACATGGTGCTCTGCTGTTGTGTGGTATGAGATTGCTGTACATTGCAGCATCAGTTTGTTTTTCATCAGTGTGAAATATATGAAAAGTAAAACAGTACTTGTGAGGGAGTCCAAAACTAAGGGTCATAAATGTAAGATAGTCACTAATAAATCCAAATAAGGAATTCAGGAGAAACTTCTTTACTCAGAGAGTGGTGAGAATGTGGAACTTGCTACCACATGGAGTCGTTGTGGCAAATAGCACAGATGCATTAAGGGGAAGCTCGATAAGTACATGAGAAAGGAATAGCAGGATATGCTGACAGGGTGAGATGAAGTAAGGTGGGAGGAGGCTCGTGTGGAGCATAAACACAGCATAGACCTGTTGGGCCGAATAGCCTGTTTCTGTGCTGTAAATTCTATGCAATGCATAGAGTGTACAGCACAGAAACAGGTCATTTGGCCCAACTGGTCCATACCAGTGTTTATGCTCCACATGAGCCTCTTCCCATCCCTCTTCATCTAACCCCCTCAGCATAACCCTCTATTCCTTTCTCCCTCCTGTGTTTTTCTAGCTTCCACTTTAATCCTGCCCTTATCCAGTTCCACACATGTGCATTGAATATCAATCAGAAATAAACACCCAAACTGATTTATTTCTTTCTAGTTCAGGAACATTGAGCTCAAGTTCCCACCACCCCTCTTCTAAGATCAGGTAACTCAGCACAGAAGTTACTGAACCTATTGTGTTTTCTTGGCCTGAAAGGTTCAATACTAAATGACACAGGACACTCACCCACTTAGCCATCAGGGAAGCTGTGAAATGTCACTTCAACTGTATTTTCAAGATGTGGATGTGGTTGTTCATCACTACTGCTGGACACTGTGGAAATCGCATTCACTGTGACAGTGTCTATCATCACACCTCATCACTTTCCAGCTGACACTTGAAATGCTGGAGGAAACAATCCCAGACCTGTAATAAATGCACAGGATGTTCTGTCTTCCTGTACTGCCTTTGACCAACAAGTTGGGGCATGCTGAAATCTACATTTTACACAGCAGCAAATAATATTTTGTACGTGCTTTCAATACTCTAATGCTTTCTAATGTAGCTTCGATTTTCAATTCTGCATCTATCAATTGGAATGTTTGATGCATTTTTATTGCTTTTACTTTTAGGAAAAAGCAGAAAGGAGGCAAATTTATTTTGGTGGAGAAGGGCTAGTTGAACCAACGGGGCCATTTTTGTCGGCCTAATCCCTGTTCACTGTAAAAAAATGGGGTGGTGGAAAGACAAAATATTGTTTTTTAAATGGACCACTCACTGGTCACCCGAGGCCTACCTGAATTGATTTTCGAGCAGGCCTCAAAATGGGCGGCCAGCACAAACTAGGTTGTCCTTAAGGGGACCACTGCAGGTTGCTGTGAAATATCGTAAAACAAACCTGTAGCGCTGATTTTTGTGGACTCAGGCGGAGCATAGATATAGGAACATAGGAACATGAGTTGCTCATTCATCCTTTTGAGCCTGTTCCGCTGTTCAATTAGATCATGTCCGATCTGCACCTCAACTCCATTTACCCACCTTTGCTCAATATCCTTTAATACCATTACCTAACAAAGCTCTTTCAATCGATTGACCCATCATCCACAGCCTGTCACTCCATGCTCCCCGGGATTGACTCCCCTCTTACAAAGATTTGATTCTGTCTCGGCTCCACGGAGGAGCTTGATTACCTGCAATCCCTGATCAGCAAGCTGCCAGTCAACATTCAGGCACCAAAGAAATTAAAATGAGGCCTGATCATAAATGTTTTTTGGGCCTCTTGCTGATGTCATCTGGTAGGGGGTGCAATCGCTCTGCCCACTGCCCGCCCAATCTGCGCTATATATGAAAATTGCCCGCACAGTTCAAAACAATATTTAGCACCAAGGCTTAGATAACCCCTCTAGGTATGGTACTAAATACTAGGAAGCTTGTGCCATAACTACAGTGAGTAAGAGACACTGGCACAGAAAAAAATATATAAATCAGACCAACAAATTATTGCTCATATTTCTACACGACAGAAATTTAAATTTAAAACAATAGTTTTCTTATATATGTGTATATCATACATAGTATATATGTATACACACACACATCAATTAAGTATTTTAGATCAGATTAGAAGTTTCCAGAAATAACGGCCTGGATTTTGCGGTCAGGGGCGAAGTGATGGCACTCGCTGCTGATCACGAAGAAAGCTGCTCACAAAGATCTAGCAATCTCTGTGGCGTCAATTTTACCTCTCCCGATGTTAATTTGAATCTGACACCAAGTCTAGGGGATCTCCAGCGTCCAGCAACATTGATGTCATCAAGTTGGCTAAGCAGCCAATCACATTGAAGAATTCTCACAGACAGCAAACCCGGAAGTAAAATGCAGTGATTTTCCTTCACTTTTTAACCATTTTACAGAGAGCGAAATAAAGATTGGGACATACACATGGGATTATGGTAGAAGCTGAAATATCATTAAAAAAACGTAATTTTTTTTTAAAAACATGGCATTTTTACCATAATGTAAAAAATTTGACATTCCACAAATATAAAATTAGTTTTTCAGGGCCAGAACAGTTGTTCAGCAGTAATTATGAGTCAGTATGCCATTAAAAACCCAGTTACACCTCATTCAACAAGGCTTAACTTTTTCATGGAGTTTTAAGAGCGATATTCAAGCGTAAAAGTGGACGTTCTCATCAGTTCAGTGATTTCAATTGATTGCCGGCTGTGGGGAGTTCCCTGTGGAGGAGCCGGGAATGACTGACAGCAACTCTAGATTTCCACGTTTAACTGCGCCTGTGAGAACTCCAGAAGTTGCTGTCAGATTCACAGTTGTAATGAAGGTGAACACTAACAGTTTTGCCATCATTACAACTGCAAATTCTGGGCCATTAATGTTTGACTGTTAAGTTTTGTTAAAACATGTTAGCAAATCGCCTGTGGAGCTGTTCACAGTAAGTCAGAGGATATTCTGTTTCAGTAGGACATGAGCATTATACTATGTAATGCACAGTGTATTAATTTGCCTCTAAGGTGCAATTGTCAGCTGTGTGTCCCTTTAAGACAGGGAACATTTACTTCGTCCAGCTCCCATCAGGAAATAGCAGCCACTGCATGTTATAAAATTACACACATTGTTTAAAAATAGTCTCAATATGACACTATCCAATAATGATGCAACTATCATAAAGCTAATTCAGATGTGTTGTATAAAAATATCATTATGTAACCTAGGGATGGGCAACGATGCCCACATCCCATAAACGAATAAAAAAAAATACATAATGGCAATATTTTGCTAAGTAATCATTGCAATTTTTATGTGCCTACTGCATTGTAAAAGTTCAATTGTCATTTTTGTCAGAAATGTACAAATGAATCAATTGTATTCATGTGTCACACCAATGATGAAACACCGTGATATGATTTAGAAATAGATTGCACCAAACACAACAGAATTTGTAAACATTACAAAATTACTATATCTGCTACAATCTGAAGAAAGCTAAAGCAAATTTAAGAAATCTGAGGAGGCTGGATAATCATTTTAAGGTCTTGCACAGGAAATACAAACGCAAAATAGTGATTTATTATCATGAAAAATGCATGCCTGGTCTCTTTGCAAGCCTGATAAGTCATGGATTTCTTAGATGGTTTACATCTAAAGGAGTAGGAGGGTGACGGGAATCGTGTTGGGTTTTTTTCAGCGCTAAATCATTTATGACTCATTTTTACTTTGGAACGCTGACCAATAATTCATGCAGCAGCTCTAGCCTGAGTCTCATGTAAACTCAAAAGGTTGATGATGTTCCTTTTGGTATTTGGTGATATTAACTGTTTTAAGTGGTCTCTGTGAAAAGCTGCAGTTTTGTTAAAGGATTTCAATGAAATCCTGCAAATGAAAGCCACAGATGTTCCAGTGGAGTACAAAGATCTCCATTTGGCACATTTTAATCTTGTAGCCAAGATAGAGACATATGTTGTGCCCTTATCAAATATGTGCAGTCAAAGTAGTACAAATCTAAACAAGATGCAGTAGCAAAGGAGTGAGATGTTCTAATATCACTTAGCCACGAGCAACAACTTACATTTGTAAAGTATGTTTCATGTCATAAAATGCCCCAAAATGCTTTTACAGAAGAAGCAACACAACCAAAGTAGAGGACACAATGGTCAAGGAGACACGTTTTCAAAAGGGCTTTTGAAGTAGGAGAAGGTGAAAATCAGAGAGGGATCCGACCCCCCCCCCCCCCCACTCCCGGGATCGGGGATCGGGTCCCCCCAAGAACTGGCCCCCACCCAGCTCCCAAACTTCCACTAATGCAGCGGCAGGTTACTTACCTGCTCCTGCGGCCTCCTCCAAAGTGTTCCCTGCCCAACAAGGTGCCAAGCCTATCAACCAGGCTGGCTTCCATGTGGGGAACCTGTTGAAAAAATGACTCACGATGTGGAACTGAAACTTCACAACACCGGCCAAACCTCCTCCCCCTCCTCCCCCGCTGATGTAACTCACCTCTGTCAATATCGGGGCCAATGTGTCTCTGCTCCTTTATTCTCATTACTGCACGTGTGGAATAATGATTGCAAATGAGCATTGTCAAGGAAAATCTGCTCTAGTGTCTCCAAAAGACAGCATACAGATAAGAAACAGAAGGAGGACAAAGATGGGGCATGCCAGAAGTGACCAGTGCTCCAGAGGTGGACAATAGAGGAGAGATGCTGGAAGAGGATTGGATGGCTAACTGCATCAAAGGATGTAGAGGCTGAATAAGGGCAATTTGAAAGGGCAGACGAGAAGGTAGGCTTTATAAGAAGGGAGTGAAGACAGCAATTTTGAAGGAAGGTAAGATTGATGCTACAGTAAAGGGAGAGGTTGATGTTGTCAGTGAGCATTGTGCCAAAGAGGGGAAATTGAGTAGGTGAGTTAGAAGTGGATTGAGGGATTGGATGCCAGATTTCTTGGAGTAAATGACTAAAATGAGAGCAGAGGGGAAGATGGGGAGAATTTACCGAGTGTGCAGAGTTCAGCGGTGGAGAGGCTGGGATTGGAGAGGTACAAGGGGAGTAGAGCAGGGATTCGCAATCCTTTTGCTTCCGAGATCCCCCTCCATGTTATAAAAATTCCGCGGCCCCCCTGTAACACAACACAAGTATTCTTTCTGTATAAAAATGAGTTATTAGTTATTAATAGTTCGATTACACGTTAAGTAAAGAAGAATTTATTGGCCCGTAATTTGCGGTCAGCGGCGAAGCAAAGACATTCACCGCTGGCCCCGAAGAAAACTTCCCACAAAGGTCTCACGATCTCAGTGGTGAGAAGTTTGGCTTCTTCGCCGTGCAATTGAGATCAGTGTAGTGGGAATCCCTGCTGGCAACAGGCTGTCTAAGCAGCCAATCACAATGCAGAATTCTCACAGGCAGGGAACCAGGAAGTGAAGAAGCTCCTTTTATTCTGACTTTTTAAAAATGTTACAGAGAGCAAAACAAAGATTGAGGCTCTCACATGGGGAAAAGGTAAACTTCAAATAAATATGAACAAACTTTAAAAATATAATTTTTTTTAAAGTTTTGTAAAAATTGTAATTTTTATTATAATGGAGAAATTTGACACTCCAGAAAATTAAAATTAGTTTTTCAGGGCCATAACGTTTGTTTAGCAGTCAATACACTGTTAAAACCCCAGTTACACCTAATCCAGCAAGGCTTAACATTTAATGGGGTATTTAACAGCGATATTACCGCGGAAAAGCCCAAGTTTTCATCAGTTTCACTGATTACTCCAATTAGACTGATTGCCAGCTATGGGGGCGGAGGGCCACAGTACAGAGAGTGTCGGAGCAGTGAACGACTGATTGCAACTTCAGGATTTCCGAGTTAGGATGCGCATACACTAAGTCCTGAAGTTGCGGTCAGTTTCAAAGAGGTAATAACAGCGAACGCAGTTCATTCACTGTTATTACCCACCGCAAATTCCGAGCCATTAAGTCCTAAATTTACAAAAGCAAAATACTGCGGAGGCTGGAAATCTGAAATAAAAACAGAAAATGCTGGAAATACTCAGCAGGTCAGGCAGCATCTGTGGAGAGAGAAAGAGTTGACGTTTCAGTTCTGGCGAAAGGTCATCGACCTGAAACGTTAACTCTGTCTCTCTCTCCACAGACACTGCCTGACCTGCTGAGTACTTCCAGCATTTTCTGTTTTTATCCTAAATTTACATTATGTGCCCATTTGCTGCCCACGGTCTGCTCCACCCCATCAACCATTTGCTCAACAGGAACTGAGCCAGGAGCAACAAGCGCAGTGCTCACTACTGGCTCATTCTGTGCACACTCGGTGGGTCTGAACTAAAATTCCAGGTCCCCATCCTTCATTTCAGAAACAGAACTTCCCTCTTATTTTGATACCAAACCCAACACGGCAGTGAAAGCCAGCCATTTGAATTAACCGCACCAGTAATGGCGGTGCCGGATGGCACATGAGTGAAATGGAGAAATGAACAGGGCCCTGAGCGACTTTACCCACACGACCTCATCACCATAAATCCTTTCGTGACAAAGGCAGCTGCCCCCTCTTTCCTCCTCCCCAACTCTTTCACAAATATCCGGCGGTATCCCAAAGGACGCGAGTGCCCAGACTTGACCTACCCATCAGAGAAGCACATGGCCATGAAAATAAAGCTCCGAGTCTGAGCTACGAGGAAAATTATGATAACGCCTTCAGCTATTTTATTAACTCAGACTGAAGACACTGAGGGAGAGAGCCACACGGGATCCCAATTATATGGCTTTGCGACAGGCCCAGAGACTGGAAAGTCTCTTTCTTTCCTCCCCCTCCAAGGCCACGTGGTGTGCGTGCACTCTCTCCATTGACGATGCTCTTTTCAAATGCGCAAGCAGCTTCCAACCGACACAGGGTGGCTCCGCGCGCGGGGAAAGTAAAGGGTTGAAAGGAAGGCTCGCGCTACCTCGGCCCACGTAACGCTGGACTAACTTGTGTATTTCACCAACCCCCAACTCAGGTTTTAGTCCCCCGGAAGAGAAGTTATAACTTCCACTATTTTATTTACTAGTTAAAACTGGTAAGTGGTTTATGAACGTGGAAGTGAATATGGCTGGATCAAAAAGAATCTTACCGAGATCAATACTGCTGTAAAAGTCAGTGACACGCAAAGGGACGTGTCTAAGCGTTCGAATAGTATCCAACAGTAAGAACCTGAATTGACTGCGCATGCGCAGTCTTTGTATCGCTCAGACTATGCCACTCGTTTCAATATACAGGGGAAACTACTGATGTTTATGGGACAAACCAACTGGCGGACCCCCTGAAATCTTCTCGCGGACCCCTGGGCGCCGCGGATCTCCGTTTGAGAACCCTTGGACTAGATGATGCAAAGGCAGCTGAGTGGAAAGTCTGTTTAGGACAACAAAAGATTCAAAGATTCAGTATGCTAATATGTAAGTAGCTATTCAGTCAAATTACCTTTTGTGTCAGATAGGTATCCCACCTCCCCCCCCACCCACCATTGAATGGAATCACCTTAGAGTAATATATTTTCTTTATTAAATTGAGAAGACGTCTTACACAGTCTGTCAGTACTAATGACATCATCAACAGCTGCGTTACAGAGCCATCAGCCTGACAGTGAACTACTACTCCAAGTAGCAAAAGCATTGTTTTCACTTTCTATTTCAAGAAATCCCATCTGTCAGCATTTCCGCATAAATCCAAAAGGTGACACATGTATTCCAGTAATTATCAATCAGGTGTCAGTCTTGGCTCAGAGGTAGCACTTTTGCCTCTGACTCAGAAGATTGTGAGTTCAAGCCCTACTCCAGAGATTTGAGCACAAAAGTACAGTACTGAGGGAATGTTGCACTGTTGGAGGTGCCGTCTTTCAGATTAGACTTTAAACCGAGACCCTGTCCTCCCTCTCAGGTGATATAAAAGATCCCCTGGCACTATTTGAAGAAGAGCAGGGTGTTCTCCTGGTATCGTGGCCAATATTTATACAATATCAACCAACATTACTAAAACAGATTGACTGAGCACTTATCTCATTGTTGTTTGTGGGATCTTGCTGCGTGCAAATTGGTTAAACATAAAAAACATAAGAATTAGGAGCAGGAGTAGGCCATACGGCCCATCGAGCCTGCTCCGCCATTCAATAAGATCATGGCTGAACATCTACATCAACTCCACTTTCCCGCCCTATCCCCATATCCCTTGATTCCTTTAATGCCCAAAAATCTCAGTCTTGAATATGCTCATCGACTGAGTATCCACAGGCCTCTGGGACAGAGAATTCCAAAGATTTACAGCCCTCGGAGTGAAGAAATTTCTCCTCACCTCAGTCCTAAATGGCTGAACCCTTATCCTGAGACTATGATCCCTAGTTCTAGACTCTCCAGCCTGGGGAAACCACCTCTCAGCATCTCAGTATGGTTGCCATGTTTCCCAACATTGCAACAGTGGCTACATTTCAAAAGTACTTAATTGGCCGTAAAGTGCTTTGGGACATCCTGAGGTCATGAAAGGCACTATATACTAAAGTAGTAAGATGGGGGGAGGGATCTACAAGAAATGAAACCAGCCTAAATATAAACAAAACAGGAAAGGAGAGCATAGGAAAGAATAAAGTAAGGGAGGGCATTGCTGGCCAGGGAATAAATAGAGTTATAGAACAGGAGTGTAAAAAGATGGTTAAAAATAAAATGAGAGGAACTGCTATTAAAAATGAGTTAAAATGTCTGTACAACAATGCACACAGTGTCTGTAACAAAACAGGGGAACTGGAGGCAATAATACGTTGCAACGAACCAGACGTAGTAGGGATTACTGAGACATGGCTACAGAAAAATCAGGACTGGGAATTAAACATTGCAGGGTACAACATATTTAGAAAAGATTGAGAGGGGAAAAGGGGAGGTGAAGTAGCTGTACTTATTAGGGATAACATAATGGCAGTAGAAAAAAGTGACGCAGCTATCAGCAAGACAGAAACAGAATCCATGTGGATAGACATAAAAGATAATAAAGGATCAATCACAGTAATAGGGGTAGTCTACAGACCACCTAATAGTGGAAGGGAGGTGGAGGAAGAAATATGCAAACAAATTAGGGAAACAAGTAAAAAACATAGAATAATAATCATGGGGGATTTCAACTACCTCGATATTAATTAGACGGAAGAGGTAGGTAAAGGGAATAAGGGTTCCTATAATGTGTACAGGACTCCTTTCTAACCCAGTATGTAAGAAGCCCAACAAGGGATGATTCACTATTGGATCTAGTAATGGGGAATGAATCAGAGCAGGTAAAAGAAGTAAAAGTAGGGGAACATCTCGGCTCCAGTGACCATAATATAATACGCTTTAAGGTAATAATTGAGAAGGACATAAGTATGACCAAGACCAGGGGTAATAGATTGGAGAAAAGCTGATTTTGAGGGCTGAGAATAGAACTTGGGAAAATAAAATGGACAACAATATTGGCAAACAATGATGTAGAACAGTAGTGGGAAATATTTAAAATGGAGTTCAACAGAGTCCAGGAAAAATATATTCCACTAAAAAACAAGAATAAGCTAAACACTAATGAGACACCATGGACGAATAAAGACATAAGGAAAAAATTGAGGGTAAGGAAAGAGGCATACACTAAGTACATGGACAGTATGACAAGAGAGAGTATGAAGAGATTAGGAGAGAAGTAAAAAAAAATTAGAAAGGCAAAAATGAACTATGAAATTAAATTATCAAGGAACATAAAACAAAATAGTAAAATATTTTACAGGCACATAAATAAAAAAAGGAAAGTCAAGATGGGAATAGGTCCACTAAGGGATGGACAGAATACTACCACAGGCAGCAATAGAGAGATGGCAGAAATATTAATTAATGACTTTGCTCAGTATTTACCAGTGAGACAGAACAGGTGGACATGACATCAGATGATGAGATTAGAAATGAAATAACAGCATTTAAAATAAAAAGAGGAGAAATATTAATTAAACTAATCAAGCACAAAGAGGATAAAACCCCTGGTCTGGACGGATTACATCTGCGCATTTTAAAAGAATCTAGCGAAGAGATAGCAAAGGCATTACTACACATATTTAATAATTCATTAGAACAAGGTGTAGTGGCCAGAGGACTGGTGGATAGCTAACATAATATGGATATTTAAGAAGGAAGATAGAACATGTCCAAGGAACTATAGACCAGTCAGCTTAACATCGGTGGTAGAATATAATGGTATCCCGACTAAAGGAGAAAATAGAAGAACATCTAGAAACCAAAAATATAATAATGAATAGTCAGCATGGATTTCAAAAGGGAAGTCTTGCTTGACCAATCTCATTGAATTTTTTGAAGCGGTAACAGAAAGAGTAGACTAGGGTAATGTAGTAGATGTAATTTATCTAGATTTTCAAAAGGCCTTCGATAAGGTACCACATAATAGACTAATGAATAAAGTAAGAGAATGCGGACAAGTATCAGAATGGATAGCTAGTTGGCTTCAAGACAGAAAGCAGAGAGCAGGGGTAAAGGGTAACTATTCAAAGTGGCAGAAGGTGGGAAGTGGTGTTCCATAAGGATCAGTGCTGGGACCACTGTTGTTCACAATTTATATTAATGATTTAGACTTTGCAATCAAAAACACAATTTCTAAATTTGTGGATGACACCAAATTGGGGGGGGGAGGTGGTGGGGGGGATAGTCAATAATAAGGAGGACTGCAACAAATTATGAGAAGACATTAATAAACTTGCAGAATGGGCATATAATTGGCAAATGAAATTCAACACAGATAAATGTGAGGTATTACATTTTGGTAAGAAAAATAGGGAGGTCACATATTACTTGGAAAGTAAGAATCTAAATGGGGTGGAAGAGAAAAAGAATCTCGACGTACAAATACGCAAATCACTAAAAGTATCGACACAGGTTAACAAGGCCATAAAAAAGGTAAACCAAGCACGAGGGTTTATTTCTAGAGGGATTGAATTGAAAAGTAGAGAAGTTAGGCTAAACCTGTATCGAACCCAGGTTAGACCACACTTGGAGTACTGCGTACAATTCTGGTCACCATATTATAAAAAGGATATAGAGGCACTGGAGAAGGTGCAAGAAAGATTTAAAAGGATGGTGCCAATAATGCGAGGGTATACCTATCAGGAATGGATGAACAGGCTGGGTCTCTTTTCTGTTGAAAAGAGAAGGCTGAGGGATGATCTAATAGAGGTCTTTAAAATTATGAAAGGTTTTGATAGAGTGGATACAGAGAGAATGTTTCCACTTGTGGGGAAGAGCATAACTAGAGGCCATCAATATATAGGATTGTCACCAAGAAATCCAATAAGGAATTCAGAAGAAACTTCTTTACCCAGAGAATGGCGTGAATGTGGAACTCGTTACCACAGGGAGTGATTGAAGCGAATAGTATAGATGCATTTAAGGGGTGGTTAGATAAGCATATGAGGGAGAAGGGAATAGAGGGTTATGCTGATCGAGTTAGATGAGGAAAGACGGGAGGAGGCTCGAGTGGAGCATAAATGCCGGCACGAACTGGTTAGGCGAATGGCCTGTTTCTGTGCCGTATAACCTATGTAATATAAATGGAAGTACCTTCTTTCAATCTGTGGAACTTTAGAAAAGTGCTTTAATTTGACATTTTTATAGCATTTTATAGCACAATTTCCCTGAGTCTTAATTTGATTATACCAAGGCAACAGGTTGTATCCAGGACATGTTAAATAACTCAATAGCCTCTGTTTTTAGCCCATATTTCAAAGAAACCTTCTTGTTTGATTAGTCAGAGAAGGTTCTATATTGTTGTCTATAAAGTGTATAATGTCTTGTAATCTACATCTTCAATTATCTGAAGACAACACTTTGGAATTCCCAGTCTTGTTTTCCACTAGTAATCTGGAATTGTTTGCACTATCTTGCAAGGATTCCAGCAAATACTCAAGCATCATGTGCCAGATTTTACTGCAGCAGGGCATCGAATGGCATCTGCCATTAGTTAGACTTGCCCCTGCACCCTTCAATTCACCCTCCTGAGTGAACAGGGCAACCAACAGGGTATCTCCTTAACCAATCAGATTGAAGGATTAAGAAATAAATACAGGAAGGACTGAGAATGAGGGTCAATTAAAGGGAGTGAATTCAATGTCAAATCAGGTACAGAAAGAGAAATAAAGAGAGGGAAAGAAAGATTGGATTAAGAGCGAGAGAGTGAAAAAAGAGACAGAAAAAAATAAGAAAAAATAAGTAAATTAAAAATTTTCAATTTTTAAAATCTCCCTGAAAAATTCAAAACCTGAAGGAATGAGACTCCACACTTGTAATAGTTAAGTTTCTGTGCCAGAAAAGTTGATTGGCAGTCATTAACACTTATCATGTTGTTAAAAGGGTACTCCCACTTGCAACGATGAGACTTACCTTTTTTTGCTGAGTTTAATAGGAAAATGCAGCAAGTTCTTAAAAAACGGAGAGGCTACAGGCGAGATGTCATTTTCACGAAGCCAACAGCGGAGCAGCGCAACTTGGACAGCAACTTTTGGATATTCACGTTTAACCGCACATCTGCTCCTCGCCTGAAGTTGCTGTACCATTTACCCATAAATAATGGCGAGCAATATGAGCCTCACCGTTACTTTGACAGCAAATTCTGGCCCAATCGACTTTCGTTATCTTTCCTGTCTCTGCAGTGAATAAGGCAGCCCATTGGATGAAGTGCATAGTGCTGTCACTAGCTCACAACCTGTTCCACATATACTTGTTATCATGCTTTGCACTTCTAAATGGTGAGAACATTTGCCAACAAGTGTGTGTAAAACAAAATAACTATTTTGTTTCTGAAAGGTCAGAGAAAGGTCTAATCAATCAGCAGTATAGTTTTACTTGAAAAGGAGTTTGCAGTTGCATCCAATGTGATTCCTCAAGATTTCGGCAGCAGTTTATACTTACAGTTGACATATCGATTAAGTGCATTTTTAAAGGAGCACAATTTTCCCCAGTGAAACTCTAAAGAATGCCAGCTAAATATTCATTAATGAAGTCTGTGAGCCACACGCTGTGTTCAATCTGTTCTTTCACCTGCAAATGGAGGCAACCTATTCCTCAGAATGCATGATCTATGCATCCTTGTGTTGTAAGATCAATGGTTACCTTTTCTAAGTTAGGCAGTTTTAATGTAGATATTCTGTCACATGTCACACATCACAGCAGCTTAAAATTCGAAGCACTATCAGCCACAAAGGTGAATTGGTTTTCCTATAATTATCCTACAACACACAATCAATCTCGGGTGACCTAATTCACTGTGGGGAGGGAGGCATTTCATTTCCAACAAAATTGATGGTTCATCATTTCTTATTTCTCTGTCATTCTTGATGGTTTTATTGGTAGGGGGAAATCCCTGTAATAACATCACCTTTTTATGCAGTGGTGATTGGTCTATTTTAAGAGTAGAATTTCCTATATTAAATACCCTGTTATTTTCAAAGGTTCTGTTTTAATTTAGCTGTAGACAACAAACATCATTAGATGGATTATGTATAACTGAGCCTTTGTTATTCAGCTATCAGGGTGGCATTGCAAAGAATATGAACACATTCTTGCAGTTTCCCTTTCACTCTCCATCAGGTAGGTTATATGGGAAATTATTTATTTTCCCTGTTTCTCTCAGCTCAAATATGTTAGCCATTTTGTTCACAAGAGAATATTAAAGATTGGGACTTGTTCTTCATAAAGACTGAGCCTAGTGGGTAAATTGGCTTTTGGAATTCTGTCCCAAAACCTCTACATTTCCTCTTCTTCTTCTTCTTCTTCTTCTCTCCCTTCTTCTCCCCCCCCCTTCTTCTTCTTCTTCGTCTTCTTCTTCTTCTTCTCCTTCCCCTCCAAGATGGATTACACATCCTCTCACCTTTTATACCTGTTAACTAGCTATTCATCTATTTAGCAAGTTTGAATGGAGCACCATTACAGGTGCTGCATAATTGACCAGTTTTCTGATGTTCCCACCAAGTAATTCATGTCCTACCAACTCACCAACAGGAAAAATTGTTCTCAGCTGCCACTTTGAATGGTGGTCATTCAATTTTACAAAAACATAGCATTATTAACCCCACTAATGTTGCAGAGAGTTCCTATTTCATGCTTAAAATAAACATTAGTAATGAGAAAGGAATACTTTATCTCCTGTCGGCAAATATAAAACGTTCTGGTGTAGCAATTTACTGATATTAGAATCAGTGTCACTTATTGAGTCCAGGGAGAGGGCAAAAAATCCTTCACGGAGTTATTACCTATCCTATTTTTCTGCTTTTGTGATACAAACCTCATAGCTCTGAACTACATTTTAATGTAGTAAGCAAATAAATAATTAACAAGATTCTTGCAACAGTTAAGTGACACAAAGTACTGTGCAAGCACTGAGATCTCTTTCCATGGTGTAATTTTCATCCACAGAGAAATCTAATACCATAAACTGCACCAGAATATATGTAATTAGAGCGTCAAAATGGCAGGCAGATTTTTCATAAAGAATAGATCATCAGTATAGGACATTTAGTGCACTGAAATGAAAAGAAATGTGGATGGCAATTCTGTTCTGCAGGCCAGTAAAAATGCCGACAGTTTTAACTACTGCTTACAGTTCAAGAATGCTCTTATGATCCTGTGTACGTCATCCTCAGCCTGAGTAACACACCAGGGTTTTTTTTCTTTAACTTGCTGGGATAAAAATGTTACTTTTTCACTTTGTTTTCCAGTTTCCGTCCCCACTTTATGTTAACTCCATTCCCAGCTCTCCTCTGAATTCATAGAATCAAACAGTACAGAAGGAGGCCATTCGGCCCATCGCACCGATGCTGTCTCTTTAAAAGATCTCTCCAATTAGTCCCACTTGCATCCTCTTTCCCCATGACCCTGTAAATTTCTCCTTTTGAAGTATATTTTCAATTTCCTTTTGAATCTGCTTCCACCACCTTTTCAGGACGTGCATTCCATATCATAGTAACTCGTTACAGTAAAAAAATTCTCCTAATTTCCCCTTTGATTTTTTGCCAATTACCTTAAATCTGTGTCTTCTGGTTACCGATTCTCCTATCAATGGAAACAGTTTCTCTTTATTTACTCTATCAAAACCCCTCATGATTTTGAACACCTCTATCAAGTCTCCTCTTAACCTTCTCTGCTCTAAGGAGAACAACCCCAGTTTCTCCAGTCTCTCCACATAACTGAAGTCCCTCATTCCTGGAACCATTCTGGTAAATCTCCTCTGCACTCTCTACAAAGCCTTCACATCCTTCCTAAAGTGTGGTGCCCAGAACATGACACAATACTCTAGCTGAGGCCTAAGCAGTGATTTATAATGGATTATCATAACTTCTTTACTTTTGTACTCTATGCCTCTATTTATAAAGCCAAGGATCCTGTATTTTTTTTGACAGCTGTATCAACGTGTCCTGCCACCTTTAAAATTTGGTGTATGATTCTGCATAGCTGACACCATCATCATTCTGTGATCAGCTGCATGGGACATTTTTCTGTCACTTTCTCTTCTTGGTTCCCATCCCCCACCATCCACATGGGAAACGTGCCTTGACTCTGGAAGCTGACCCAAACAACTCACTGGTTGGGTGTTGGATGTCCCCTTTTAAGTTAGTTTCATGACAATTATATTATACTGGAAGTGCCTGAACTGGGAGGACCAAGGTTCGACAGAAATTGGGTCACAGTCCTCAATGTAATGATAGCAGCGAGCTGGTTGTGCCTCCAAAGGCAGCGACCACTTTGTCAGGACCCAATTTGGGTTGGCTGTCTTGCTGGAACATTCCTGCTCCTTTTGGCTCCATATTGTGGTAAGTATAAAAATCTTACCTGATGGTTTCTTCGGCAACCTCCAGCAGTTCCATTAAGATCCATTTATTATTCCTCTGTAGATCCAGAAAAACTAGTTGGAGCTTGCACGGTCTTAAGGAATTTAACAAGCGGGTCCTGTAACAGGTTCAGCACCTTCTTATCAATTTTGAAACGAGTCCCGTGCTCGCTTCAGGTGGCCACCAGGGCCGCCTAAAAAAAAGGCCCTGACCTGACACATTTAGCAGTGGCCGAATGCCTGGGTCGTTGCACAGCTAAACTCGTCACCGTTGCGTCCGTTTTATGACTGTAAATCGGCCACAACAATGTGACATTTTTCCCATTGTTACAACCAATGTAACAATGATAGAGACCAGATAAATGTTCAACTCAAATAAATGTTTCTGATCATTATCGCACCAAACTTGTATTAGCTGAAATCCTGAAAGTTTTATAAAATACTTAAAAAAATCAAATTGCCTTCGAACCAGCATCAAACAGTAGCTAACCAAAGCCATCTTCCCTTTAGCAGTCCAGAGTTATAAGTGGCTCATTGGGCCTGGTTCATTTCCATGGATTTTACATAGGTAACTGATGGCAGCTTGTTTCAGTCACATAGATACGATTTGATTTGAGTAAAATTGTATCAATACCTTGAGAATTACCACATAGCTGGGATTAGTAAATTAGAATTCTGCACGGGTGTGACTGTCTTAAAATGTAGTCTGCATATTAATAAATCAGAAATCATTATTTTCTCATTGAGCCACAATTTAGTGACAGAATTCCAAATTCCCAACTTATGTAAGAGACCTTTCTAGAAATAGAATCGCCAAAGCATCACTTGTTTTACTTTGGTTTGGATAGAGACCACAACAAAATACAATTGGGGCCAATTTGAACTTAACCCGCCCAGCAGGAAACTGATGGGATTAGATTGGCCGACAGTTTTACACCCTTCCCAATTTTACTCTCCATTGTACCTGGTCTGTGGAAGGAAAGGGTTTAATGGGGTCAATGGCTGATCTTAGTCCTAATTTCCTTATGTTCTTAAATAATCCACTCTGCTCAAATAACAAATGACTTGCAAGATATTCACTAGGTTTAATTAAACAAGCTTGTACAATGATATATTGGATAATTTGACAATGTTCCTGAGTCAATCTTTTCCGCCCGGAAACACATTTTTAAAGTTTGATAAAAAGTAGAAAAGACTAGTTTGTAGAAATATATTACTGAAGCAGACATAGTAGCAGTTGCATCATAAATTTGCTGGAGTGGTCACCTTGCATTAAAAAGGCATTGTGGGCAGGTGGTAAGAATTTTACACTTTGAGTAAACATTTCAGAGTGATCTGCTGGCTAATCCAGACACCTGAAAAATACCGCTCAATAACAATGACAAGACCATTTTAAGATCCGTTTAATTAAACAAAAGCAGAATATCAGGCTTACCATCCACTGGATGGTTGGTAAAACACAGGACTGCTTTAATCATCTTGTCATTTCAACTACCTATCACAGTCATTTGTAGTGACCATGCTGTCTATAACTTTATTCTGAAAATTGTTTGTAACTTTTTTTGTTGAAAAAAGACAAAAAAATGTTATTGAGATTAACTAGTTTAATTACTGATAACACGGAAACCTCACCTACAGAGACCACTATAGATTTATGCTGTGCATGATAAAATTGTGGTTGCTATATAAGGACGCATCTCTCTTCACTGTCACACTAAAGGAATCAAATGACCCATTTACATCAGTACAGTTTTATTTCTGTATGTGAAGTGACATTAATGGAATACATATGCACAGACTTGTGTTTGCTGTCCAAAGCAATCAAGCAAACCTGTTGTTACTCACTTAATAAGGTGCCAGGGATGACTCCTTTCATTAGTCTTGCATCAAGCAGTATTGCAGTAATTAGCACACATCTTTGTATTGTATAACAAGAATTTCCTGTTTTTTTTAGCTTTGGCTAGGTTAATTACCACTTCCTTGTGCAACTGAAGCACGCAACCTAAATTTAAATTCTGAGCCAATTCGCAAAAATATTCGCTTTACGTGATCATGGAAGTGTGATGAGGAGAAGGCAGGTTCAATTACGAACATACGAGATCGACGGGCAGGAAAAAATCAGTTGGCCAATGACCCTGCCCCACACAACAGCGACGCTTGAAACATCACGATTAGGCTCACATACCCACCAGCCAAAATACCCACCAACCAACAAACCCACCAGCAACAAACCCACCAGCCAACAAACCCACCAGCAACAAACCCACCAGCCAACAAACCCACCAGCAACAAACCCACCAGCCAACAAACCCACCAGCAACAAACCCACCAACCAACAAACCCACCAGCAACAAACCCACCAGCCAACAAACCCACCAGCAACAAACCCACCAACCAACAAACCCACCAACCCACAAACCCACCAGCCAACAAACCCACCAGCCAACAAACCCACCAGCAACAAACCCACCAGCCCACAAACCCACCAGCCAACAAACCCACCAGCCAACAAACCCACCAACCCACAAACCCACCAGCCAACAAACCCACCAGCAACAAACCCACCAGCCCACAAACCCACCAGCCAACAAACCCACCAACCAAAATACCCACCAGCCAACAAACCCACCAGCAACAAACCCACCAGCCAACAAACCCACCAACCAACAAACCCACCAGCAACAAACCCACCAACCCACAAACCCACCAGCCAACAAACCCACCAGCCAACAAACCCACCAACCCACAAACCCACCAGCCAACAAACCCACCAGCAACAAACCCACCAACCCACAAACCCACCAGCCAACAAACCCACCAGCAACAAACCCACCAACCCACAAACCCACCAGCCAACAAACCCACCAACCAAAATACCCACCAGCCAACAAACCCACCAACCCACAAACCCACCAGCAACAAACCCACCAGCCAACAAACCCACCAGCCAACAAACCCACCAGCCAACAAACCCACCAGCCAACAAACCCACCAGCCAACAAACCCACCAGCCAACAAACCCACCAGCCAACAAACCCACCAACCCACAAACCCACCAGCCAACAAACCCACCAGCAACAAACCCACCAACCCACAAACCCACCAGCCAACAAACCCACCAGCAACAAACCCACCAACCCACAAACCCACCAGCCAACAAACCCACCAACCAAAATACCCACCAGCCAACAAACCCACCAACCCACAAACCCACCAGCAACAAACCCACCAGCCAACAAACCCACCAACCCACAAACCCACCAGCCAACAAACCCACCAGCAACAAACCCACCAACCCACAAACCCACCAGCCAACAAACCCACCAGCAACAAACCCACCAACCCACAAACCCACCAGCCAACAAACCCACCAACCAAAATACCCACCAGCCAACAAACCCACCAACCCACAAACCCACCAGCAACAAACCCACCAGCCAACAAACCCACCAGCCAACAAACCCACCAACCCACAAACCCACCAGCCAACAAACCCACCAACCCACAAACCCACCAGCCAACAAACCCACCAGCAACAAACCCACCAACCCACAAACCCACCAGCCAATATACCCACCAGCCCATGTACCCACCAACCCACATACCCACCAACCCACATACCACAACCAACATACCAACCCACAGCCCACGTACCCACCAACCCATATACCCACCAGCCAAAATACCCACCAACCAACAAACCCACCAGCCCACATACCCGACAACCCATATACCCACCAGCCAAAATACCCACCAGCCCACATACCCACCAACCCACATACCCGACAACCCATATACCCACCAGCCCACATACCCACCAACCCATATACCCACCAGCCCACATACCCACCAACCCACATACCCACCAACCCACATACCCACCAGCCAAAATACCCACCAGCCCACATACCCACCAACCAAAATACCCACCAGCCCACATACCCACCAACCCACATACCCGACAACCCATATACCCACCAGCCCACATACCCGACAACCCATATACCCACCAGCCCACATACCCGACAACCCATATACCCACCAGCCCACATACCCGACAACCCATATACCCACCAGCCCACATACCCACCAACCCACATACCCGACAACCCATATACCCACCAGCCCACATACCCGACAACCCATATACCCACCAGCCCACATACCCACCAACCCACATACCCACCAACCCACATACCCACCAACCCACATACCCACCAGCCAAAATACCCACCAACCAACAAACCCACTAGCCCACATACCCACCAGCCAATATACCCACCAACCCACGTACCCACCAGCCAACAAACCCACCAGCCCACATACCCACCAGCCCATCATCAGTCATGAAAACCCCAAGGCTAATCAGGGAAAAAGAATCTGGGAATTGCTCTCCAGTTCCTCAGGCAATCAAAGCTAGTCCAGGAGCCCACATGATCAATGCACAAAGTACCTAATATTTTACCTACTTTTTATAAGACTTGATCTTCATCCCAATCAGAAACTGTTTCAGCACACTCTTGAAGGCAGCCAGAGAGTTTGCACTTACCCCGGGAGCTAGTAACTTGTTCCATACATCTACTATCTTCTGAGAAAAGAAGAACCATCTAACATCTAACCTAGCTCTACTCATACATAGCTTATCTGTATGCCTTCCACTCCAACCTATCTAGTTGAAATAGCCTCTCGAGAGGAACACAATCAAGCCCTTTACCAATTTTGTATTACTGTAACACATCCCTCCGAAGTCTACTCATTGCTAAAGGGAATCGACTCAGCCTTTTAGGGCTTTCTGAATAACATCCTCGTTGTTCTCCTTTGGACTTTTTCCAATGTTTCTATATCTTCCAACATGTGAGGGGATCAAAACTGGATGCAGTTTTCCAAATGCAGTCTAACCAGGAATAACAAGGACAAAATGGTGTGCTTTGTTTTATATTGAATAGTTTTGTTGATGCAACCAAATATCCTGTTTGCTTTGGCTATAGCTTCTCGACATTGGTCATGAACCTTTAGGGAGTTATGAACAATTAAACCAAGATCCCTTTCTCTCTCAACTGATTTTAGTTTGGTACCATGCACTGTGTTAGTATACTTGGTGATGATCCTGCCAAGTGCATTATACTTGAACTTAACTAAGTAAAAGGCCATTTGCCAGAGTTTGGCCCATTCACCTAGCACATTTAGATCCATTTGCAGAAGTTTCTTCTCCTGTGGAGTCCTGACACTTGCACACATTTTAATGTCATCTGCGAACTTGTGGACCATTTCCCCAACACCTGCATCTAGGTCATTCAGAAAATAATAAAAAGCAACAGCTCCAAGACCGATCTCTGCAGGATACCACTAGTAATCAGCCAGCAAGCATATCCATAGCCATTTTTGTCTACAGGAATGTATCCATTTCTTAAGCCATTCTAACAGCTCCCCACCAATACCACAAGATTCTGTCTTGTTGAGTAACCTATTGTGGGGTACTTTACCAAAAGCTTTTTGGAAGTCCAAGTAGACAACGCCTACCGGGATGCCTTCATCCACTAATCTTATAACTTGCTCATAAAATTCCAGTAGATTAGTTAGACATGACCTCCTTTTCCAGAGGCAGTGTTGAGTGTCTCTGATGATATCCTCCCTAGCCAGGTGATCATAGAAAGCATCTCTTACGATCCCTTCAAGCCTCTTACCTATGATTGATGTCAGGCTGATGGGCCTGTAGTTCCCTGGATCTGACCTGTCATCCTTTTTGGTACAACATGAGCATCTTTCCAATCCAAGGGAACAATCCCAGAATCAGGCAAGCTGTTAACAAAAAGGGATCTTTAATCACCCTTGGTGGATGTAATCCAGACCTGTAGCCCTATCTACTTTAAGGCTCTTTATTCAATCTAAGATACCTTCCATTTTTATTGCAATGTTCCTATTTTCCTATTTACTGCGCAACCCACATCTGGTATAAAAACAGAAAATGTTGGAAACACTCAGCAGGTCAGGCAGCATCTGTGGAGAGAGATTTTTCATTATAAAGCCATGGTTTGTGCCTGAAGTATCTTTGGGAAAAAGAGCCCATTAAATTAAAAATAAAATTAAATCATGTGGAGATAAAAAGGCAATTCCCCAAAGCAAAGTGTAAAATCACTTTGCACCTTTTTGCTTCTACATAATTTGGTTAAGAATGCAGGCATCATTTTTCACATCCTGATTTTCAAATTCTGAATTAGGAAGCGTCGTATAGACCCTTCAGGCATTTGTTGATTTTTAAAAGAAAACAGATCACTGCCATATCTAAGGCAAAGAAAATCTGATACCTGATGTACTTGATAGGAAAGCAATACTCGCATGATAAGTCAAAATGTTCCATTGTAGAGTAAAAAGGGCTCTGAACATTCTTGAAATAAATTCAGAGAGCGAAAAAGGTAAAATGTTTTAGTGGTCCTTAAATGATGAACATAGAGAGTGGTTTGATCAGTTACCATTGGAGGCAAAAGAAACAGTAGAAGCCGCTTGCATAATACTGAGAAAGAAATTTGGTACATACCACAATAGTACTGCAGTAATAAGAACAGTTGATGCAATGTCATGCAAACCTGATGAACCCCCTAGGGATTATTTTCATGGAGGTAAACATATGTATTTTTGGGGAGAAGACCACCCCAATGTTGAGGAAAGGTAATATAAGGACCTACATTTTCATTCCCTGCCATTTCGAACTAAAAGTAAACTTACTAGGATGTAGAAACGCATGAACCAAAAATTAAATGGATAATTTCAGAAGCTGAAATTCTTAATGATAATGCTCAAACAGTGAAAGGAAGAAGGTGCTGCCAAAGTCATAATGAAAGAGGAGGTCGTTGAGATATTGGATGAGATAAAAATTGATAAAGAGGAGGTACTAGAAAGGCTGACTATGCTTAACGTAGCTAAGTCACCAGGACCAGATGGGATGCATCATAGAATGCTGAGGGAAGTAAAGGTGGAAATTGCGGAGGTACTAGCCATAATCTTCCAATCCTCCTTGGATATGGGGGTGGTGCCAGAGGACTGAAAAATTGCAAATGTTACACCGTTGTTCAAAAAAAGGGTGCAAGGATAAACCCAGCAACTACAGGCCAGTCAGCTAAACCTCGGTGGTAGGGAGCTTTCAGAAACGATAATCCAGGACAAAATTAACAGTCACTTGGACAAGTCTTGATTAATTAAGTGAAGCCAGCATGGATTTGTTAAAGGCAAATCGTATTTAACTAACTTGATTGAATTTTTTGATGAGGTAACAGAAAGGGTTGATGAGGGCAATGCATTTGATGTGGTGTATATGGACTTCCAAAAGGCGTTTGATAAAGTGCCACATAATAGGCTTGCCAGCAAATTTGAAGCCCATGGAATAAAAGGGACAGTGGCAGCATGGATACGAAATTGGCTAAGTGACAGGAAACAGAGAGTAGTGGCGAATAGTTGTTACTCGGACTGGAGGAAGATATACAGTGGTGTTCCCCAGGGGTCGGTACTAGGACCACTGCTTTTCTTGATATATATACATGATTTGGACTTAGGTGTACAGGGCACTATTTCAAAATTTGGAGATGACACAAAACTTGGAAGTATAGTGAACAGTGAAGAGGACATAGATAGGCTGGTGGAATGGGCGGACACGTGGCATATGAAGTTTAACACAGAAAAGTGCAAAGTGATACATTTTGGTAGGAAGAACAAGGAGAGGCAATATAAACTAAAGGGTACAATTCTAAAGGGGGTGCTGTGTAAGGTTTCCAAAATTTGCAGATCCCCAAAGCCTAAGGAAAAAGGACTTTGGAACTACCCCAGAGTGATAAAATGCATTTGGGCCTAACATAAGGAATTTAAGACCAAAAACCAAGTTTTGGCATTTTAAAAGACATGTCTGGACCTATAAGGGAGAAAAGGCTGCACAGGAGGTGGGTTCGACCTCTGTAAAAGCAGTTTTGGGTATTGCAGTTAAATTGCATTGTCTGGGGAATCGGGATGACCTCACTCAAGCCCCAGCAAGCATTAACATTTGGACAATAGACCCTGGGAGAAGGCAGTCCCACCCAAAACACAGGCTGCATTAAAACCTATCACAGACCCATCAAAACCATGCATAATTCAAATCGCTCAGGACCATTCTATAGAAAAACCCGAGTCCAGCCTAGAAACCCAAAACACGAAACCAATCACCTGTAATCAACCGAAGAGATCGACAGAACGCAAGCCATTTGACACTTAGTAAAGTTGTTACTGTTAACGAGGTCTTACAATGACCGGGATTTGATTTGGTTTTGATAAGGCCACTTCAATTTAGTATAATTGAAGGCCCATCAAGCAGTTACAACAGTTCAAGTTCTCCAGTAAAACAGTTCAAGTTCAACAGAATTGAAAGCCTGTGTTGAACAGAAGTCAGGGCTGCAGTTACAGAAGCAGGCAGAAGGCAGTTTCCACAGTTCTGCAAGAAGGCAGTTTCACAGCTCGGAAGAAGACAGTTTAAACAGAAGCAGAGTTACAGCAAGAAGTTAAACAAAGAAGGCCAACAGCTTCACAAGTAGACCGACACGCAAGAAGAAACCAGAGCGACTGCCTCAGTGACCATCGGACACCTCGCGGCAACAAGGGCCTTACGAAACCTTTTACTCAAAAGACTCTAAACCCTAACTCTAAACTGTCAAGGATTCGTTTGGTGAGCATTATCCCTGGTTCTCCAGAGTCCAACCTAGCTAGTGAAGTGGGATTGGGAGGGGTGAAGTATTCTTCTAATGTTATTTCCCTTGCTTGTTCCGAAGTGTTCCCCACCTTTAGAGTGATAAGAGTGTTTGTGTTGTGTTTTACTTCCTTGAATAAAAGTCAAAGTTCTTTCATCAAAGCTGTTGTCTACTGCACCTTTGTTCACGATCCCTAAATAAGTTCAAGGTCTAGAACCAGGGGCGTGGGAGCGATTCGAACCGCTCACTGAGTCAGAGGTGAGGCTGACCCTACCACACCACCCAGTACATAAATGGCGACCGCGGCAGAACCTTGGCAAAAGGGTTGTGAAGCAGTAGACACTGATTCGGAAGAGAGAACTGTAATGGAAGAGAGGATTTCAGATTATGTGTTCAGCAAGGTGAATATGGAAAAGAAGTGGGTCACTAATCTGTTAAAGGCTGGGCGCCCGGTAGATGCTGCAGCTAAATGGACAGAAGGGAAGGATCATAAAAAATCCTTAGAAAAGGCAGTCTGGCTGATGTGCTTCAAGAAACAGATCCAACTTTTGGACAGACTCGTTGAAGCACAGGCAGCCGAGATTCGGGAGTCAGCCCTGGAAGTCCAAACAAAGGCCCTAGCAGGGGAAAAGTTACTGTTAGCATTGCAGGCTCTAAACCAGGAAAGGGTGCAGTTAGTGGGGGAGCATAAGACCCGGCAGGAATATTTACAGTGTCAGGTCACAGAGGCCAAGAACAATGAGCTGAGGTTGCGGGAAAAGAATGCCCGCCTGGCAAAATAAGTAAGAGAGCAGGAGGAGACAGTACAAGGCTTACAGGTAGCCTATAAGGTAATGAGCGCACAGGGGTTTGAGGATGCAGACCATGGCCCCTGCCAGAAGCAGATAGAGAGTCTGAACCTTGCTCTAAGGAAGGCAAAAGGCATGGTGTGCCTCATAAGCCCGAGTGCAGCCCAGGTCGACTTTATAGGGAACCTGGGGAGAACGGTTCAGACACCACAGATAGTGCCAAGGGACGACCCGGTTGAGGAGCAGGAGGGCCCATGACCACCACCCATAGCGCCAAGCTTTAGCGAAGTCTGGCAAGAAAGGGGGGTGGAGTTAGGGGCAGAAGCTGAGGTGGAAAAACCCCCGCAAGAGAGGCTGGGACCGGGGCCGATGTGCCCGGCCCGGCAGCAAAGGTTTGGCCCACCCGCTGATAACGGGGATGGGGGACCCCTCCAAAACCAGTTCGTAGTTCCCCACGTTACCCAACAGCTCAGGGCTATGGTAAGCCACCTGAGTAAACTCACCCAACAGGGGGACCCCTCAGTTCACTTCATAGAAGTGGAATAGGCAGCAGGCATCAATGACTGTGATGATGCCGAGATGGCAAAAATGCTCCTGTTCTCACTGGATGGCAAGCTATACCAGTCCCTCTCTGCTGAGAGCAAGAGAGGACAGAATGGGTATGCTGCCATCAGAGAGGAAGTTTTAGAGGCCATGGGGATGAATGAGGGAAGTCCTTTCTCCCGGGTGGAGAAAACAGTGCAGCTCGTAGGGGAGACCCCACAGGCTTTCGCAGACAGGCTGTGGCCTGTGTACAGGGGTGCTTGTAATGGGGATCTCGACCGAGCGAACCTAAACCGGGACGAGCTGGCCCACTGGCTCCGAAGCCTAGTGGCAAACAGCTTGCCACGAATCAAAACCAAGGCTGAGCTTTGGTTTGACCCGAGGGACCCCCGGGGCACCGAAGAGGCAGTGGTCAGACAGCTGAACCTGGCCTACCGGAACGGTAGAGGGGCTGAAGAGCCCCCACCAAAAGGGAAAGTGCATGAAATGAAACCCGGCCAGGGTAGGAAGGAGTGGCATCAGGAAGGGAATAACCCTTCCAGCACAAAGCTTAACTGTTACGGGTGTGGGAAGGATGGACACTGGAGGAAGGAGTGTAAGAATCCTTGGAAAGATAACAAGGGAAAGAATTCCTCAGCCCCAGCCCAAAAGGCAGAGACAGGGATCCCTCCCGCCACGGTTGAGTCATTTTTGGACGCCATGAGGACCCTATTGACTGGCCCAGGGAAGGTAGCAGCAACCACCGGTGCTCTGACCCCATCTGCCCAATACAACCCAGACCTATGACTAGAACCAGCGCAGCCTGTCTACCTGTGTCCCCTTGAAAGACACGCACAGGAAGAGACCTCCCGTAAGGAGGCCAGGTTAAATGAGCAGGCCTTACGGGAGGAGAACGCCCGCTTAACGGGTAAAGTAGACGGGCTAGAGGGGCAGCTTAGAGACATAAAGGCAGCCTACAGGGTAGCCAGGAGCAGGGGCTATGAGGATTTAAACCATGGGCCCTGTGAGGAAAGGATAAAAGGTCTGACCCAAGCCCTATCCAAAGCCAGAGGGATGGTTTGCTTAACAACCCCGGGGGAATTCACCACCTCGCAGTTGCAAGCCATGGTAGCAGAGTTGCCCAAACTAAAACAGGATAGAAATCCTCAGCCTGCAGCATTAGGCTGCAGAGAGTTACCTGCCCCCGACACAGGTTTAGAAGAGGTACAGCCTGAGGATAGAAATCCCCAGCCAGCAGCTGTGGCAGACTCACAGACTGCAGCGGTGAGGACAGGGGCTTGTATCACAGAAGGGTATACTCCATCGATCATGTGGGACTCAGGCACTCCCCCAGTGGCCAGAGCCCTAAGAAGGTCTCCCCGCACACCACAGCCTAAACCACCCTGGTCTCCAGTGTACCAGTTTAAAGGGTCCCACCCAAAGAGGGTTGTAACCTATAAAGAAACACCCAAGGTCAGGGATCAGTCTGAGGACAGGGATCCCCAGCCTACAGCCTCCTGCAGAGAGGGTCTCACAGAGGCAGCTGTGAGCCAAGAAGACAAGAAGGGTCCCCAGCCTGTTGTCTCAGGCTGCGAGGAACCCACAGGACAGGACAGGGACTCAGAAGCAGCCACACCAAAGGGGGCAGTGTGCTGTAGAAGAAGGACTCTCAGGGTCCTGCGGTACAGGCCACCTTACCGGCTGCCCAGAAGCAGCAAAAGGCAGAGCCCGAACAGGGTTTAGTCTGGCCGCTCGGAGACGGGCGGCGAATGTAAAGAGTTTTAATGTATTTTAGTGTTTTACAGTTTGGTAGTTTTAGGATTTTTAAGAATTAAGGATTTTAGTGAGTAAGTTTGAAAGTTTCTCGAGAATTGATCACCTGTCCAGCCAGAGAACCTTCTCAGGACATGGCTGTCTGTTTTGTGTGTCCCTACAGAAAGGAAATCGGCAGGGAAAGGACAGAGTGCTCCGGTCCCGACATGAGAAAGCATGGGACCAGCATTGCAATAAAGCCTATGGCCAGGTTCAGGGCAAGCCTTAATTTGAATTTATTAAAATGAATAAAGTTTGTGATCGTGTATTATTTACTATGTATGTACTATAGTTTTCCAAGTGGTGTAGGGGTGTAGGACCCCCCCCCCCACCCCCCCCGTACTTGGATGTGTATGTATTATTGATTCTTACCTGTATGTACCTGAAACACTACATTTAAAGGGGAATGCATGTTTGGGTTTTAGTTTAGGTAATACAGGGGAAGGTTGGCTTTCGGGGATCAGGAATTTTGTCTACCCAGGACGATACTGTAGTGAACTAAAAGTATCGAAGGGGAGACTGTAAGGTTTCCAGAATTTGCAGATCCCCAAAACCTAAGGAAAAAGGACTTTGGAACTACCTCAGAGTGATAAAATGCATTTGGGCCTAACATAAGGAATTTAAGACCAAAAACCAAGTTTTGGCATTTTAAAAACATGTCTGGACCTGTAAGGGAGAAAAGGCTGCACAGGAGGTGGGTTCGACCTCTGTAAAAGCAGTTTTGGGTATTGCAGTTAAATTGCATTGTCTGGGGAATCGGGATGACCTCACTCAAGCCTCAGCAAGCATTAACATTTGGACAATAGACCCTGGGAGAAGGCAGCCCCACCCAAAACACAGGCCCCATTAAAACCTATCACAGACCCATCAAAACCATGCATAATTCAAATCGCTCAGGACCATTCTATAGAAAAACCCGAGTCCAGCCTAGAAACCCAAAACACGAAACCAATCACCTGTAATCAACCGAAGAGATCGACAGGACGCAAGCCATTTGACACTTAGTAAAGTTGTTACTATTAACGAGGTATTACAATGACCGGGATTTGATTTGGTTTTGATAAGGCCACTTCAATTTAGTATAATTGAAGGCCCATCAAGCAGTTACAACAGTTCAAGTTCTCCAGTAAAACAGTTCAAGTTCAACAGAATTGAAAGCCTGTGTTGAACAGAAGTCAGGGCTGCAGTTACAGAAGCAGGCAGAAGGCAGTTTCCACAGTTCTGCAAGAAGGCAGTTTCACAGCTCGGAAGAAGACAGTTTAAACAGAGGCAGAGTTACAGCAAGAAGTTAAACAAAGAAGGCCAACAGCTTCACAAGCAGACCGACACGCAAGAAGAAACCAGAGCGACTGCCTCAGTGACCATCGGACACCTCGCGGCAACAAGGGCCTTACGAAACCTTTTACTCAAAAGACTCTAAACCCTAACTCTAAACTGTCAAGGATTTGTTTGGTGAGCATTATCCCTGGTTCTCCAGAGTCCAACCTAGCTAGTGAAGTGGGATTGGGAGGGGTGAAGTATTCTTCTAATGTTATTTCCCTTGCTTGTACCAAAGTGTTCCCCACCTTTAGAGTGATAAGAGTGTTTGTGTTGTGTTTTACTTCCTTGAATAAAAGTCAAAGTTCTTTCACAAACCTGTTGTCTACTGCACCTTTGTTCACAACCCCTAAATAAGTCCAAGGTCTAGAACCAGGGGCGTGGGAGCGATTCGAACCGCTCACTGAGTCAGAGGTGAGGCTGACCCTACCACACCACCTCCTACAGCTGGAACAGAGAGAACTGGGGGTATATGTGCACAACTCATTGAAGGTGGCAGGGCAGGTTGAGAAAGCGGTTAAAAAAGCATACGGGATCCTGGGCTTTATAAATAGAGGCATTGAGTACAAAAGCAAGGATGTTATGATGAACCTTTATAAAACACTGCTATGGCCACAACTGGAGTATTGTGTCCAATTCTGGGCACCGCACTTTAGGAAGGATGTGAAGGCTTTCGAGAGGGTGCAGAAAAAATGTACAAGAATTGATCCAGGGATGAGGGACTTCAGTTACATGGATAGACTGGAGAAGCTGGGGTTGTTCTCCTTAGAGCAGAGATGATTGAGAGAAGATTTGATATAGGTGTTCAAAATCGTGAGGGTCTAGACAGAGTAGGTAGAGAGCAACCGTTCCCATTGGCGGAAGGGTCGAGAACCAGAGGACACAGATTTAAGGTGATTGGTAGAAGAACCAAAGGCGACATGAGCAAAACCTTTTTTACGCAGCGAGTGGTTATGATCTGTAATGCCCTGCCTGAAAGGGTGGTGGAGGCAGATTCAATTGTGGCTTTTAAAAGGGAATTAGATAAGTACCAGAAGGAAAAACAAATGCTGAGCTACAGGGAAAGGGCAGGGTTTGGGACTAGCTGAAGTGCTCTTGCAGAGAGCTGGCACAGGCTCGATGGGCTGAATGGCCTCCTTCTGTGGTGTAACCATTCTATGATTCTATGAGAAGAAGAAAATCAATCTGGGGTAAAAGTAAGTGAGATTAGTATGCAGCCTTCCTTCAAATTGAAAGGTGGAGAATTAAACCCTCAACCTCCAATAAGTAGGAAACGGGGACCAGACAATAAATAAGTCACTGCAGTCAGACCAACAATATGGGCAGTCTGGGAGCTCATATTGGAGAAACAAATATTGGGCCAAAAATTGTGGTCAGAAGCGTACCTCTGGAGTACGCCTCCGAACTACGCACCTACCTGCTGGTGGCGAGGCTGTGAAAACTTTCGGACTGAGGATCTGAGGCGGAGGGCAGCGTAATGGCCTATGGATCCCAGGGGCACAGGTGGTGCGGAAGTGTCCCTGGGATCATGTTGGCCTGGTCCTCCAATCACAAAGCAGAATTCTATTTTAATCATTTCTGAAGGGAATCCCATAATGAATTAAATGGAATCCTGAAATCTCATCTAATTACATTTTACAGAATTGGAATTTAATTCATAAGTAGCTTCATTCCACCAACCTCACTAAAAATGTATTTTTTGATAATAATTTTAGGCATCATTAAAACTCCAATCCAGGCCAATATTTGATTCAATGTATGCATATAATTTACGATATGAAAATGTTTCAATCATGCCTGAAAATTCCCCTTACACTGATGCAAACAGGCCCTGCATTTCCATGCGCAATTGCTAGCCAGTCGGGGGGAAATAGCCCAACTCTGCGTCAGCAATTAGTTTTTTGTGGCCCACGTGGATGGCCTGTCAACACATACTGCAAGTTCCGGATTTGCGGGCCATTTCAAAGGAGTAAGCCGCCACACCGACCGCAAATTTTGGCCCGTTGTACCAGATGGAGAGATTACCAATATGGGCAGAGTTCTAGTCAGCAAAAAAAGCCCAAAATTTTACAGAAAGCTATATAGTGGATAGCAAAACAATTTCAATGAGCAGGATCCAGAAACTATAACAGAAAAGTCTGTTTCAAAGGTTCCTCTTAAATCAGACTCAGTCTAACAATGGACATTGGTGGAAAACACCCCATCGCGATTGTAACTTTTCCTTCACTACCTTAGTGCACAACCTACTAATGTAACTTGTTCGGTATGGATAACACCTGCCAACTTAACTTGGTTACATGTTGGATTAATTATAAAAGACCACGCAGCAGAGCATAGATCACCATGGCAACAAACGGGTACGGTAGTATAATGCTTATGTTACATGAATAGTAATCCAGAGGCCTGGACTAATGATCCGGAGACGTGAGTTCAAATCCCACCAGTTAATTAAATAAATTTGGAATAGAAAGCTAGTATCAGTAATGGTAACCATGAAACAATCGGATTGTCGTAAAAACCCATCTGGTTCACTAATGTCCTTTAGGGAAGGAAATCTGCCTACATGTGACTTAAGACCCACAGCAATCTGGTTGACTCTTAACTGCCCTCTGAAATGGCCTAGCAAGCCACTCAGTTGTACCAATCCGCTACGAAACACAATAATAAGAATAAAATCGGATGGACCACCTGGCTTCGGACACAGCAAAGGCACACCCAGCTCAGTCGACCCGGCAAAGTCCTCCTCACTAACATCTGGGAACTTGTGCCAAAATTGGGAGAGCTGTCCCACAGACTAGTCAAGCGGCAGCCTGACATAGTCATACTCACAGATTCGTACATTTCAGTCAACCTCCCAGACTCCTCCATCACCTTCTTGTCCACCGGCAGGACAGACCCACCAGGGGTGGTGGCACAGTGGTATACAGTCGGGAAGAAGTGGCCCTGGGTGTTCTCAACATTGACTCCGGACCCCATGAAGTTTCATGGCTTCAGGCATGGGCAACGGAAACCCCCTGCTGATTACCAACTACCGCCCTCCCTCAGCTAATGAATCAGTACCCCTTCATGTTGAACACCACTTGGAAAAAGCACTGAGAGTAGCAAGGGCACAGAATATACTCAGGGCGGGGGACTTCAATGTCCATCACCAAGAGTGGCTCGGTAGCACCAAGCTGGCCGAGTCCTGATGGCTATAGCTGCCAGACTGGGCCTGCAGCAGGTGGTGAGAGAACCAACACAAGGGAAAAACCTACTTGAAAACGTCCGCACCAATCTACCTGTCACAGATGCATCTGTCCATGGCAGTATTGGTAGCAGTGATAACCCAGTCCTTGTGGAGATGAAGTCCCGTCTTCACACTGAGAACACCCTCCACCATGTTGTGTGGCACTTCCACCGTGCTAAATGGGATAGATTCAGAACAGATCTAGCAGCTCAAAACTGGGCATCCATGAGGCGCTGTGGGCCATCAGCAGCAGCAGAATTGCATTCCACCACAATCTGTAACCTCATGGCCCGGCATATCCCTCACTCTACCATTACCACCAAGCCAGGAGACCAATCCTAGTTCAATAAGGAGTGTAGAAGAGCGTGCCAGGAGCAGCACCAGGCGTACCTAAAAATGAGGTGCCAACCTGGGGAAGTTGCAACACAGGACTACATACATGCTAAAAAGCGGAAGCAGCATGCTATAGACAGGGCTAAGCGATCCCACAATCAACGGATCAGATCAAAGCTCTGCAGTCCTGCCACATCCAGTCATGAATGGTGGTGGACCATTTAACAACTATTGGGAGGAGGAGGCTCCATGAATATCCCCATCCTCAATGATGGTGGAGCCCAGCATCTGAGTGCAAAAGACAAGGCTGAAGCATTTGCAACCATCTTCAGCCAGAAGTGCCGAGTGGATGATCCATATCGGTCAACTCCTGAGGTCCCCACCATCACAGAAGCCAGTCTTCAGTCAATTCGATTCATTCCACGTGATATCAAGAAACAGCTGAGCGCACTGGATACAGCAAAGGTTATGGGCCCCGACAACATCCCGGCTGTCGTGCTGAAGACTTGTGCTCCAGAACTAGCTGCGCCTCTAGCCAAGCTGCTCCAGTACAGCTATAACACTGGCATCTATCCAACAATGTGGAAAACTGCACAGGTATGTCCTGTCCACAAAAAGCAGGACAAATCCAACCCAGCCAATTACCGCTCCATCAGTCTACTCTCAATCATCAGCAAAGTGATGGAAGGTGTCATCGACAACGCTATCAAGCGGCACTTACTCACCAATAACCTGCTCACTGATGCCCAGTTTGGGTTCCGCCAAGACTATTCGGCTGCTGACCTCATTACAGCCTTGGTCCAAACATGGACAAAAGAGCTGAATTCCAGAGGTGAGGTGAGAGTGACTGCCCATGACATCAAGGCAGCATTTGACCGAGTGTGGCATGAAGGAGCCCAAGTAAAACTGAAGTCAATGGGAATTGGGGGGAAAACGCTCCACTGTCTGGAGTCATACCTAGCACAAAGGAAGATGGTTGTGGTGGCTGAAGGTCAATCATCACAGCCCCAGGACATCGCTGCAGGAGTTCCTCAGGGCAGTGTCCTAGGCCCAACCATCTTCAGCTGCTTCATCAATGACCTTCCCTCCAACATAAGGTCAGAAATGGGGATGTTCGCTGATGACTGCACAGTGTTCAGCGCCATTCACAACTCCTCAGATAATGAAGCAGTCCATGCCCGCTTGCAACAAGACCTGGACGATGTTTAGGCTTGGGCTGATAAGTGGCAGGTAACATTCGCGCCACAGAAGTGCCAGGCAATGATTATCTCCAACAAGCAAGAGTCTAACCACCTCCACATGACATTCAATGGCATTACCATCGCCGAATCCCCCACCATCAACATCCTGGGGGTCACCATTGACCAGAAACTTAACTGGATCAGCCACATAAATACTGTGGCAACAAGAGCAGGTCAGAGGCTAGGTATTCTGCAGCGAGTGTCTCACCTCCTGACTCCCCAAAGCCATTCCACCATCTACAAGGCACTTGCCTGGATGAGTGCAGCTCCAACAACACTCAAGAAGCTCGACACCATCCAGGACAAAGCAACCGCTTGATTGGCACCCCATCCACCACCTTAAACATTCACTACCTCCACCACCGGTGCACCATGGCTGCAGTGTGTACCATCTACAAGATGCACTGCAGCAACTCGCCAAGTCTTCTTCGGCAGCACCTCCCAAACCCATGACCTCTTCCACCTAGATGGACAAGGGCAGCAGGCGCATGGGAACACCACCACCTCCAAGTTCCCTCCAAGTCACACACCATCCTGACTTAGAAGTATATCGCCGATCCTTCATCGTCGCTGGGTCAAAATCCTGGAACTCCCTCCCTAACACCACTGTGGGAGTACCATCACCACACGGACTGCAGCGGTTCAAGAAGGCGGCTCACCACCACCTTCTGAAAACAACTAGGGATGGGCAATAAATGCTGGCCTTGCCAGCGAAGCCCACATCCCATAAACGATTAAAAAGAAAGTGTGTCACTCATTCGTGGGTGGTATTTGTTGGAACTAATTGTTGACAAGCCACCATCTCAATTGTGGTTCCAGGTTAAAAAGGACTTAAAATCTAGATTCTTTGAAGAGTGGAAATGAGACACAGCTGCACCGTGACTGCTCCCACCTCGCTTTTCGCTTCCTGGCGGCACCACCTCACCTCTTGGCTGCGTGCTGCCAATCTTCCCGACAAGCTTGATACAAGCATGATTACGTATGACTTTCATTATGGGGTTAGTATTGGATAGACATTTAATTCTGTTAAGGCAATTCTAATTTGTGGATAAACCCAACATATTGGGCCAAAAATTCGGCCCTTGCCGGGTGAGTAGGCACTGTGTACTCACCCGTAAGGCCTCCTGAAGTGCCGGTTTCCTGCATGCACTACGTATGCGCGGGAAACCGGAACTTCCGGTCTGGTGAAGGGAGCGGTTCAGAGGTGAACCGCGTGCGCGGTAGAGGCTGCGCGCACGCAGCAAACTTAGTTTTTTTTTCAGGTTTCTCCGGGAGGGTAAGTATTGAAGAACCTGCGCTTTTGAAAAGGAGGCGCAAGACCCGTTTTCAACAAGGTAAGTGGTTAATTAATTATCATTTAAAAACTTTTTCAACAGGTTTATCTTTTTTAGATACTTTAAAGAAAGGTAAGTTTATTTTTAGCACTGTTAAAAAGTATTTTAATTTTTTCAAAAATTTAAATTTTTGTTTAAAGTAGTTAATTTATTTAACTTATAGTTATTTTATAAATGTGATGGTTTTTTAAAAAATTATTTTAAGTTTAGCTGTTCTTTTGGGGCCGATTTCAATTCATAGATTTGACAGGTCTTCCTGTCAAATCTATGAATGAAAGATGGTCTGCTGCCATTGGCTCTCCATGGCCCACGTGATCCCAGGGGACGCATCGCACTAACTACGCCCCTGGGACACGCAAGCACTGCGCGCCGGCACTTGGAGCAGGCCCAGGAGCTGAAGTTCCCGTGGGCCCAGAGGTCAACAGCAGGCGCGGTAGGTAAGTGCGCGTGCGATCCTTACCCTGCGGCAAGCCGGAGAGGCGAATTTCAGGGCCATTGTTTAGATGCTAATGAAAATTTTCTAATGTGTTAATAATAAATTATTGTTTTCTTCATAATGCCATGGCTTGTTCCTGAAGTTTCTTTGGAAGAAAGAGCCCATTAAGTTAAAAATAAAATTGAATTGTGTGAAGATAAAAAGTCAATTCCCCAAAGTAAAGTGTGAAATCACTTTGCATCTTTTGCTCCTACACAATGCTGCGAGCATCATAGTTATGAAAATATTGGAGATGGGGAAAAAAGACAGGTTGACTGACTGTGAAGAATCATCTAATCGGGTAATGAAGAATCTTATTTTCTTTCCAATGGCAGAGAAAGCAGTGCACCACGAGGATAGACATGTTGGGCGACCAATGGTGGGAGCGTGCGGTGGGGCGGTTGGAGGTGGGAAGTCATGTGATGAAACCTCCAGGAATATGTCCAACCAGAGTTGGTAACCCTAACCCCACTGTGTAGAACATAATTGTATCTGTCTTATAATAAGGAGCTAAAAATGTTTATAACTTGAAATATTAACATTGATGCTAATGCATATATTGACAGCTTGTTGACATTAGCTGTTGAAAAGCAGCATCAAATGACATGGAAAATGATTTGGACCTGTATTGATGAATCACTCACTGATCTATTACCATCATGTCTTATTGAGAGCAATGGCAGACTGTGTAAAAGGATTAGTTGAACTTCCTTTTTAAAAAGCAAATTGAAAAAGAGCTTTAGCTTAGGGCAGCAAATGGGGCGGTGCAATTGGTCCCAGCATCCTCGAGCTAGGCAAGAGGCAGCCAAGTTCCTGCTTTTCAAATTCATTGTTACCCGCCTTAATCCTCTTTGACAAGCGCACTGGCCAACATTCACAAGATCATAGTTTAGATGCATTTATCCTGTTCTTCTAACTCTTGATCAATTGAGCAACTCAATGCCCCCCACCCCCCCTCCACCCCACTGCAGCGACACAGTTGTTGGAGCATAGCCCCTCCTCCTGAGACAATTCTCAGAAACTGGAATCCCCTTCCTCCACTGAGGCACAATTGCACATCCCTTTGAACCCAACCCCTGCTCAAAAACAATTCTGTGCTTACACCCTCTCCTGCTGAAATTCAATTCTCCCCTCATCGTCCTCCCGACTGTGAAACAATCCTGGTCCCACTTCATATATACTTCCATCCTACATCCACTGTGACTCCTTTACCCCACCCTGGATTTTACTGATCCCGCCCCATCTCCCCATCTCACTCCTTGTCCTCTTTCCCCCCTCACTCCCCTCTTCATCCCCATCCCCATTTTCTGTGCACCTCCCCTTCTCTGCTATCCCTTTCCCCTCCTCTCCACCTTTCTCCTTACTACCTCTCCTTGACCCTCCTCATCTCCACTTCCCTCTCCTCTCTCCCTTTTTATGTCCTCCTCCCATTTCTCTTCCCTCTCCTCTCCTTTCACCTTCCCCACCTCCTCTTCCCACATTTCTCCTTCTCTCTCCTACCTCCTATCCCCTCCTCTACTTTTCTCCCTCCTCTCACCTCCTCCTCTCGCTCTCCTCTCTTCCCCTCTTTTATACCTCGCCTCCTCTCTCTGCCCTCTTCTCCCTTCCTTGCCCTTTCTCTCTTCACTCTTCTCCCTCTTGTTGCTCTCCTGCTCCCCTGCTCTCTTCCCCTTCCTTTCCCCCTTCTTCCCCCCTTTCTTTGCTCTGTCCAATTATCCCTCTACCCTCTAACCCTGATTGACCTAAAGATTGCACCTGGTCTGGACTCCCCATATACAATGCCACTGGTGATTGACTGGTTTATCTAAACACAAATGTCATAACTCAAATGATGTAGTCATGAGAAAATGAACTCGCCCAGAAATGTTAAATAAGAAGTGTTGAGGGAAGATTTTCTCTGTGCGTTACATATAACAAAATTGTACGTCCTATTGATCTATGTTTTAACATAGTCAATTTTCCTGAAAAAGTATAATTTTTAATGTTATTTTTATAACCCATTTTCCCTGCGCATATATCTTTTTAGTAACTGTTCTCTTTTTCTTTTCCAATTTGAAGCCACCAAATTCCTGTTATGTAACATGTTCCAAACATTACCACGTATTTCTCACCCAGGAGCCAATCCTGTGATCTGACAAGTGTGGTGAAAAAAACATGTTTTCAATAGCGGCCTTAACATTAACAGTGAGATGTAAAATAATCTCATCGATAAAACATTGTCATATCTCTATATGGACACTTTCTCAAAAATAAGTGTGAAACGATTAACAGTGTAAAGCGATGATTTCTGTTGTACGTACTGTTAGAGCTGTGTATCTATATCACACCACTCCTGAGCTCTGCTGAATGGAAAAATCAGTAGAGGGCTCAGCAGGATTAAAAAGCAAAAGCCAGTGGCAAATCAAATAAAGGTTCTGGAAAATTCGGAAGCTGCAGTCTCAGCCTGGCATAAGGAATTAATAGCAGGTATGCAGGTGTTTGCATAATAATTTGATGTTAAACTTGTCCAGTGGGCATTACTGAGAGGAAATAGTTGCCAAAGAAGAAGCAAGTTTACACAGGACGATTGCTAGAAAATTCTATATTTGACAAAACATAACTAATTTCCTAAATAAGCACCTGCTTTCAATGGTCGAGTAGCTCTGGTTTATCATGTATGGAAAGTATGAGCAGTTGAATGGAGGTTTTCATGTTCATGAACCTTTAATGCAATTAAAAGCTCACTGTCCATCTCAATAATCCATTCTTTTTCAACCCAGATGTAAATACAGATATAAAATGGAAAAGAACCTGGAAATCTGAAATAAAAAGGAAAATTCGAATGAAGGGTCCCATTTTAAACATTAGCCTATCTTTCCCAATCAGATGCTGACTGACGTACATGCATCTTTTATTGTAGCAGGATACTGCATGTAAAGACATTATTTTGATCTATGTAGGTACATATTTCAATAGGTATTATACAAAATAAATATTAGCCAAAAACTATAGAAAATAATATGGCTGAAATATTTTCAATACTTATAGGGGGAAGAATTCGGTTGCTTTGCGCCTCCCATTAGTACCCCGAGGGGGGCGCTAACGGGACGCAAAGCAAATAGCGCCCGGGTGCAGCGGCGCTAACGCCTCCCACGAAATTCAGGAGGAGGTTAGCGGCGGCGGTAGCCGGTAGCGCCCCGCGGTGCTGTGCCTCCGGCAATGACATCATCGCCGTGCGCAGCACCCCGCTCGCGCCCCCTGACCTACTGCCGAACATTATGTCCAACAGGATCAGGGGGGTGTTTTGTGGCCGGGGCGGTGATATTAAAGGACTGGTGCCAGGCGGCCATTTTTTTTGGGCCGCCTGCCAGCACCTGCCCCCTCTGGCCTCCTGCTGCGGGGTGCCGGCCGCGATCCATCAGCCCGAGACTCCTTTTGAGTGCCGGGCTGTTTTCCCGGCACCCCGCTCCCTGGTGGGCCAGCAGAGCCCCAGTGCGTGCTGTGCTAGACCTCTCCCCTTTAAGCAGGGGAGGGAGGCCTGCAGTACCGCGGTGCTACGTGCTGGCGCGTGTGGCGCTGCTGCACGTAGCACTGTGCTATTCAATGGGAGCGCCCCAAGAGGGAGGGGGAGCTCTTCCAGTAGCGCCCCGCCGCCTGCTTGGGGCCCTACCATTGAATTTCGGGCGCGGGGGCATTAACTTTTTCACAGCGCTAAAAGTAGCGCCCCGGCAAAGTTATCGCCCCAAAGGGGGCGTGAGCCAATTTTCCCCCAATAATGTTTTAATAATACAGTAATTATGTGACAGTGAAGTTATCTGAGAACCACATGTCAAGAAGACATGATGGTCAATTTTGATCTCTTTACTGCCCCTATTGTGCATCTGAAAATCGGGCAATAGCAGTTGGTAGATGGAGCAGGATTTGATCCTGCCCACTTCTATTGGGTTTTGGGACTGCCCTACTTTTCTGGGGGAGCAGAAAGGACACCACACCTTTTGCCAGCCTCCAGGTGTGCTGGACATCACGCCCCCAACCCTTCCATGGAAACCTGGCAAGGTGGAGCACTCTGGAAGACCTGCAGGCAGGAGAGAATTTCAAAGGCCCACAGATTTTTCCAGGCAAGTATTTCAAGCCTTTTAAAGGCACATCTTGTAATTTTTTTATTACTGCTGACACTTAGACCGTGATTTTACGAACCTCGGCGGGTCCGTGGTGGGTGATGTCGGGGTCACGACCCCGCTGCTGTCTCCATCCCGGCCCTTGAAATTAAATTCCCTAGACTGGGTTGTTAAGCCCGCCCAGCGCATTTCCCAGCCAATTAGAGGAAGCGGGTCTGGTGACGTCATTTGATGACACGTCATCAGCCGGTTTCCTTAAAGGGACCATGGCCAACTTTCTTTCACTGAGGTGCTGCAAACACTGACAAGCACTGCACAGAGGTACAGGGCTGCACTCAGGCTCTCTGAGGAGGGAGTCACAGCACAGAGGGAGGTCCTCTTCCCTTCCCATGGGCGGAAGAGACATCCCTAGGAGATCAACACAGCCTGGTTGCACATTGCAGAGGAGGGCACAAGCAGGGATGTGGTCAGGAGGACCAGGCTGCAGTGGCACAAACTTGTCAATGATCTCAGTAGATCACAAAATTTTAGTGCAAAGCCACACTCAACTGCATCCTGCTGTGCCTCTCATCACATCCCCATCTCTCTGCTTTCCCTACCCTACTCCTGCACATCCTTACTCACACCAACTTAACTTGCACCTCCACCCATCCCTCTTTATCTATATTATCACATCCCCATCTCACTAGCCACCCCTCACACTCACCCTCATCCTAGTCCAATCATACCACTTGGGTGTTTTAGCCAATGTTCATGTAAAGTTTCTGTTAATGTTGTGTCAAATATTGAAACCTTTATTTTCAACACTTTGCATTCTTGGACAGATTTGTGTGCACCTTTGGAAGTGGCTTAGTGAGTTGCAGTGAATGGTAAGACATAACGGTACCCCCCGCAATGGTGGTGAGTGTGAAAGGAATGGCTTGGGCATTGTAGGGATGCTTTATGGTGATGGTGTGGGGTGGTGCCAACCTGGTGCATCATGTGACAGCCAGGGTGTACAGCATCAAGTGAAGTAAATCTGGCCATGGTATGCCATCCCTGGCCTCCCGGGCAGCAATGTGCTCGGGTGCTAATGCCCTCTGTCCTGTGCACCTGGTGTCCTGGGCAGCAATGTGCTTGGGTGCTAAGGCCCCCTGTCCTGTGCATCATCAGGTGATTGCGGAGAAGGTTGGTGTTGTTGTTGGTGCTGCTGGTGTTGGGGCTGATTGTGGTGGGATTCTGAGGACCAAGATGAGACAGTATAAAGGACACCATGCTAATGGAATAGATGACAGGTGAAGTAGAGATGACAGAAGCGATCTGTCAATGGTGGGAGAGGTAATGAGGTCAGACTGGATGAAGACTTGTGTAAAGACTCGCAGCATCCTGAATCTGTAGTGGAAATGCAGTTTAGAGGAGCTGGTGGTTAAGGGAACATATCTCAATCAGCTGGGAGCTTTGACTTGGCATTTGAAGCTGTCAACTCATCAGCTGAAACAATGGCCACTGACCTCCTGCCTCAGCTTCACAGACGAGGTTCAGGCACAGCGGGAATCCAGTGGGTGACCTGCAAATCAAAAAAACTGGGAAAAACCATTGATAAGTGGCTGTAAACAAGCCACTAATGATTTTAATTGCCTCGCCCGCCGCTGCGTGTCGGGTCTGCTCAGTGCTGACAGACACAATATCGGGGAAAGGCGCGTGGCAGCGGGGTCCCGACCCACTGGGGAAATAAAACACTTTCCCACCCGACCCGCCACTGATCGTGCCCGCTGACCCCCCTAGTCTTTCAAGAGTCTTTGTGCCAGTTGTCATTACTTATGTATTATTACCCCAAGCTCATGTTATGGACACCAGTAGGTTTGTCAATAAGGATCCTCTGAGCTGCTGGGAGGAAGAAGAGGAGCTGCACAGTGGTACCAGACTGGTCGGACTACCCAGGAGGTGCTTTGTGTCTTCCCTTTGGCACCCATACCCTTGCAGCTGCAGAGCATGGTAACATACATCGCTTCAGCAGACGTTGTGTTGGTGTAGGCTCCTCTTCACAAAAGCAGCTGCACCAGCAGACCCCTGGTGAAAGCACTGAGATTTCAGTGCCTGACCAACCATTCTGCTGGAAGGTTCTTCAGAATAATCTCAATCACAGCATGTCATGCTTTACAGGATATTGCATGAGGGAATGCATGACAGGGTGATCAGGAGCCACCGTTGCCTTTCTATTAACACCTGCCAAGATCCTAACAGCCATTTCTGCAGGCTATGGCAAACCCATCTGGGAGGAATAGTGGGAACCTGCCTTCTCAAGGTCTGGGTCAGCAGAGGGGAAGATGCCGAGCTATGCCATCTGCTGTAAAGCCATCTGAGGCTACTATGCAGCAAAGGGCTTGCACATGCACAGGACAGTAACGGTTAACTGTGGCCTGAAACAGAAACTTGTGCTCATCCTAAACTCTGCCGCCTGTATCTTAACTCGCTCCAAGTCTCGTTCATCCATCATCCCTGTGCTTGCTGACCTACACTGGCTCCCGGTTCGACAACGCCTCAATTTTTAAATCCTCATCCTTTTTCTCAAATCCCTCCATGGCCTCGCCCCTCCCTATCTCTGTAACCTCGTCCAGCCCTACAAGCCTTCAAGATCTCTGCGCTCCTCCAATTCTGGCCTCTTGTGCCTCCACGATTTTAATCGCGCCACCATTGGCAGCCGTACTTTCAGCTGCCAAGGCCCTAAGCTCTGGAATTCCCTCCCTAATCCTCTCCGCCTCTCTACCTCTCTGTTCTTCTTTAAGATGCTCCTTAAAACCTACCTCTTTGACCAAGCCTTTGGTCAGTTGTCCTGATATCTCCTCTGTGGATCGGTGTCAAAAGTGTTTTTGTTGATATCACTCTAGTTAAGCACCTTGGGACGTTTTGCTACGTTAAATGTGCTATATAAATGCACGTTGTTGTTGTTGAAGCTTGGCTGCAGCCTCTTGCAGGCACGCTGCAGTGCTAACCTGTGGAATGATGCTGTGAAGTAGGACAGAAGGCAACCCTCCTCACAAGCACCTCATACAGCATCAGCGTGACTTCAGCAGAGATCAAATAGGAGGCGGGAGCTAGGCTGCACTGTCACTTTAATGCAAGTTTCTGCCTGTTCCCAGCTGATGGGTCGAGAAGCCATTTAAGGTTCTCCAGAAGCATTCTGAATTGTTGCCCCCTCCTTGTGACACCCCTCTTTAATTGTCTCCATATTATTAAATTTGACTTGCACAAAACTCTCCTCTCCTACCAATGGTGTCATTCCCAGAAGTCAGTTTGTAACCAGTGTTGTGAATAATTATGCAAATAAGTTTATCCCGGAGACTCGACTGCTATTTGCATTTGAGATTCAGGTCGGTCTTAAAGAAATGCTAACCAAATTAGAACTGGCTACTAGTTGAAGACAAAAATCAGCCCTATGCTGATTTTTGGATATTAAACCCCTTAACAGGTTCATTTTTTGTGTGTATAGATAGATGATTCTACCATTATGAAAAATAACATTTAACAGAATTAAAAGGCTTCAGCCACCACAGCAACCTGTTAGATTCATGTAAGTTGGAGGGATTGCCAGTACAAGGTGTCAGCCTGGCTCAGTGGTAGCACTCTTGATTTTGAGTCAGAAGGTCATAGGTTCAGAGATTTACTGCATATAATCTAGGATGATACATCAGTGCAGTACTAAAGGAGTCCTGCACTGTCGGAGGTACCATCTTTCAAATGATACTTTAAATTAAGGTCCTATCTGTCCTCTCAGGTGGATGCCAAAGATCCCATGGCATTATTCGAAGAAGAGCAGGCTGTTTTCTTCACATCCTCACCAACATTTATCCCTCAACAAACACCACCAAAAGCAAATGAACTGATCACTGCGGATGCTGGAAAATTGACGAAGGGTTTCGACCTGAAACGTTAACTCTGTTTCTCTCTCCACGGATGTTGCCTGGCCTGCTGAGTTTTTCCAGCATTTTCTGTTGTTGTTTGAACTGATCACTTATCTCATTGCTGTTTCTGGGACCTTGCTGTGTGCATAATGGCTGCCATGCTTCCCTACATTGCAACAGTGACTACTCTTCAAATGTACTTCATTGGCTGTGAAGCACTTTGGGATGTCCTGAGGTCATGAAATATGCTATATAAATGTAAGTTCTCCCTTTATAATGAAACTTTTATTTATGTACAGAAAATCAGACTTGGCACAATATGAGGAATAACAATGCCAGTCATGGTATGTGCATCATAAATGAATATAGCATGCCAATGTAATTCATTGTAATGCATTTTGAAGCTAGCAGCAGGTAATAGTGGTTATGTGATCTTTGATGTTTTATCATGCCATGCTATTTTATCAGGCTTAAACAAACCTATTACTGCTGTTGTAATTGAAAAATTGTGGTGGCAGTCACATCCCTTCTTCTGTGATGAAGATTTGTATTTAGTTTAACAAATTAGATTGTTTTATATATATACTACAGTACACAGTACAACATTGTGCTTCACCTTATAACAGATCATTACAGAGAGTTCTTAATTTTTTCCACAAGAAAGCTTGTCACGCCCAGTATTGTTCAGACTATGTGGACATCCAGAGATCAACCGTGCTTTTGATGCACCATGCAGAGACACATGCTGTCCTCTTTCAGCATTACTGCACACTTGCTCCCCCAACTACCCCTCAACTAATGTACATTTGGTGCCAGACAGCCAGCAGTAGCCAAGATGCTGCAGAAGGTCCAAGCTTCTCAAGGTTACTGACCACAGCCATATTAAGGGGTAGAAATTAGGTCGCGCCCCATTTGGGGCGCAAATATCGTCCGGACGCAAATATTAGCGCCTGGCGCTAATTATCGGCACTGACGGGAAACTTCACTTTTACCGCCCCGGGAGGTGAGTGGAGCGCTAAAGCAGGCGCTGCACACCTCTCTTAAGGCGCAAAGGCCGAGCAGTGAGGCGCTAACTCGGAGCGCTGGCGAAGCTCATGTAATGTCAGTCAGCAATGGAACACACACACAATGGCACGGGCCAGTTCTTAAAGGGGATGGTTAATCTTGCTTTCCATCCACATCCTGTTCATTGCTGCCTTGAATCTCGGCCTGGAGAGACTTGCACATCAAATGTGCTGGAAAGAACAATGGAGAGCACCAGGCAAAGAGCTCAGAGTGCAGCTCCCACGGTCTCTGCTAAATCGATACAAGGAATGGCAAATCAAAATGAACCTGCAAAGTGCTGCTCAGTACCCAAAACTCCTTCACACAACGTTGAATCTCTCCAGAAGTCTCTCCCTCTCTCTCTCAGAATGCGTAGTTCAAAAATGCCACCAACAATAAAAGACAGGAAGAGGCCCCCTTTAAATAGCGCCCCCCCCCAGCCCCACAGCGATTGATAGCGATCCAGTCTTCTGGTCGTTGGAAGCGCCAGGCGGTAAGGCAGGGGGCGCCACTCAATTTCCGCTACGGGGCGCCCCAAGGGCGTTGCACCATGGAATGACGTCACAATCTGCGCGCGCAGGTGGTCGCAGCGGTAAGTTTTAGCGCCGCCGCACAATCTCAAGTTAAGTTCTCGAGCGGCGCAAACATCGCTGCGCCCGGGCGTTAGCGGCTTTGCGCCCCATTAGCGCCCTCTTAAGGTGCTAACGGGTGGCGCAACCAAGTGAATTTTTACCCCTAAGTGTCCTCATTGGAGGTGCATCAGTTTTCCACCTCTCATGCTGAAGCCACTGGGGTCGCACCTCATAAGAGTACCCGAATAGTTGAAAAGAGAGCACTTAAGACAGGCACTGGAGGCTTTCATCAGGCTGATCATTAGTATTTGGAGGTATTTCTGTTATTACCAATAACACTTTTTATGGGATTCTTCGATGCAGTGTTTGTTTGGTGAGTATTTGTTGACCAGGCAATGTGATATGTCAGAAATACTTGTGCCAGTGTTTGGGTTGAGTGCAGTCCTAAGGATTGTGGAATGACTGGGCCTGATTTTGAGAAGGACTGTTGTGCAGGGGAAGAGGGATCATTTAGCCAGAGTACGCCTTGATATCCAGCTGTTGAAGAGGTCTTACAGCTTGCATAATTGGTGGGCCTTGCTCTTCCTTGGCATCTTCCTGTCCTTCTGCTCCTCCACCTCCACATCTTCCTCTGCAGGTGGTTCGATGTGATAGCCCTTTTGCAGGGCAAAGTTGTGGAGCATGCAGCACATGACAGCAATTCTGGAGACTCTGGGAGCTGTATTACAGGATGGTCCCAGACCTACCCAGGTAATGGAAGTGTTGCTTCAGGATGCCAATGGTTTGCTTTATCAGGGTTCTGGTGGAGGAATGGCTTTTATTGTATCTCATCTTGGCTTCTGTAGCACAGATTCCTGCCACATGTGCAGGGGCTAGCCCTTGTCTCTAAGCAGTCAATCTCTGATCTGATGGTCTGGGTGAAAGAGAGGGGACCATAAGGACTGGCACAGGATGAAGGCATTGTGAAACTGCCAGGTTGTCTAGCACAGAACTGCATGGTGCTCTGCATAACATTGCACACCAGCTCACCAGTGAGTGGAAGCCCTCCAATTCAGATATATTCCAGGGTCTTGTGTTAGAGCATGGGAGGCTATATGTGTGCAATCGATGAGGCTCTGCACCTTGGGGAAGACTGGAATCCTGGCAAAGCCCAGAGTCCTGTTTTCCTGCTTCATAGTGAAAGAGATGAAATCATTGGCTCTGGTGAAGAGCGCATCCATCATCTGTTTGATGCAGGCATGCACGGAATATTGACTAATGTTGCAAATGACTCCAAGGCCTAAAATTTCAGGGCCACAGTCAAGGATGAGCGTAACCTGCACTGGGCAAAAGGTGGTGCTGTAGCTGGTACAATAGATCTGTGATGGGCTCCCAGGTAAAGTGGATCCCCCTCTAATACTGCTGCTCACTGAACTGCAAGTATGATGTTCTTGGCTTATATACTCTGATGGGGTAAGGCCTCCTGTGAGCTCTCCTCCTTCTGCCTCTTCTCCCTGCAGCTGCAGGTCTGTGCACTCCTGCCTACTACCCCTACTCCTGTTCTGGCCACACATGGCATCCCAATCACCAAACCCATGATGCCAACCATAGGTGTTTTACCAGAAGCTCCTGGTCAAAGTTCTACTCTAGCCTCAGCCAGATAACTTTTTGAAAAGTCTGATGTCAGCTACAACAGCCAACACAGCCAAAACACAAAAAGTAGCACACTACCAGTCAAAATGAGTAAATCAGTACAGTTACCTGAGAGCAGCTGAGGATCCCTTTAAATGATGCAGGAAATCGTGCCCTCCTGACTGTTCTTGCCACAATTTGTGGGTCTATTGTAGAACTGGCACACTGAAGTAGTTAAAAATTTCATCTGTGTTCGGAAGCAGTTACAGGGCCCTAATTTACATTCATTGAGTCATTTCAGGCGGCTGTTGAATATCATCCCCTCTACATGCATTAAATGCAATTCCCCAGCAACACAACCAGTGCTGAATTCACTTACCTTTTTCAGTAGGCTATAGTTAACTTAGCACTGAGTACATTTAACAACAAACAAAAAACAGCAAAAGTCTTTACATCCCCACAATAGTACCTCTCCTGTGTTATTAAGAAAGCACTTATAGAACTGTGTGGTGAAGGTTGCTAATATCCAAGATGTTTGTTTTGGACTGATGTGTCTATTAGGGTGGCAGATGCTCAGCTGCGCTTGAGTCAAGTCAATAAACTAGGGCAGTTATTTTTTGGCTAACCATTAATGAAACATTTAAGGTGAGGAAGGTTGTGATTAAAATTTTTGCTGAGTAGTCTTGAGGGTCACTTAAAACAAGTTTTCACACCAATAGTTTTTTTTTGCAGGGTACAAATGGCATTCCAATAATTCATACCTAGAATATGCTTTAGTTTACTGGTGAAAATGCACACATGGACTTTTTTACTTCAAGTTTTACACTGCAATTAATCAGAGCCCCTTTCAAGGAAGAAATATATCCTTGCAAAATATTTGTCAGTACCATTTTCTAGACAACACAGCAATTTAACATCTTCTCAGTTTGACAATGAAGGATGTTTGATTTCGTTAAAGAAGCACGTAACAGTGAGATCTGGTCAAATGATTATTGATGGAGCTGCTATCTGCCTTACCTATTTAGTTTTTGTTAAGAATGAGGAACATTTTGTTCGGATTTACATTTGGATAACAAGCTTTTTATATGCATTAAAAGAATGACAGACTGCAAGATATATTGCAAGTGAATTAATTTGATTCAGTGTTTCAGTGCATGTAGTGAGCATGGGTTTTTCAACTGTGCTGACACAGTGAGCATCGGCGTGCCTTGTATATGTACCCTAAGCACTCCTGAAAAGCGGGACTAGCAGTAATGAGTGTCTGCTACTCCAACTGGTGAACTGCATGAGATGCAGTAGGCCCAAGACTTGTATCTGAGTCTAATTATTTACAACCTGCATCAGTTCCAAGAGTCTTTGCTGAGGGCTTAAGGTTTTCACTTGTGTAAGGCTACTTGAAAGTACAAAACAGCGGCTGACATGAGTGTCAGCTGGCTTTTCCTGTTGCGTTTCCATGCATGGCACTGACCAGTGCTGGAGAGCCTCTCCTCATGATGTTTGCTAATTGGTCTCAACATTCTGTGAGGTGTTTGAATCCCACCATTATGGTGCCTGCAACCATTCTGCAAGCAAGAGGAGCTTGTCATGATTGCTTCTTGGAGCTACATCTGTAGCAGCAGTGGCAGCATTAATAAAAGAAACTCCTCTTACTCTAACTCTGGTGTGTGTTACTGAGGTTGCCACTGCAATTGCCACTGGTCAGTTTGTGCCTGTTCAAACAGACATTTCAGTGCCGTTCAGTTACTCCCTCTTAATCACCTTCTACTATCATGTGTTTGGGGATAAGTATTAACCTTTTGGTTTGTAAAATCCTCTGTTGTTGAACAGGCCCACTGCGATATATTCTCCAGATAATGCAGGAGGGACTGTACACTATGCATATGATCTGGATATGCTCAGCTCCCATCCTATATCAGGCATCACACCTATATATATGCAAATTTCATTTACTTGATTATATGAATATGTGAAGTCGCACAACACCAGGTTATAGTCCAAGGGGGAGAAATTCAGTATCGCCCCATTTGGGGCGCAATTATCGGCCGGGCGTAAAGATTAGCGCCTGGCGCTAATTATCGCCACCGACTGCAAACTTGACTTTTATCGCCCCTGGAGGTGATTGGAGCGCTAAATCAGGCGCTTCACACCTGTCTTAAGGCGCAAAGGTCGAGGAGCGAGGCGCTACCTCAGAGCGCTGGCGAAGCTCATGTAATGTCAGTCAGCAATGGAACACACACACAATGGCACAGGCCAGTTCTTAAAGGGAATGGTTAATCTTGCTTTCCATCCACATCCTGCTCATTGCAGCCTTGAATCTCGGCCTGGAGAGACCTGCACATCAAATGTGCTGGAAAGAACAATGGAGAGTACCAGGCAAAGAGCTCAGAGTGCAGCACCCACAATCTCTTCTAAATCGATGCAAGGAATGGCAAATCAAAATGAACCTGCAAAGTGCTGCTCAGTACCCAAAATTCCTTCACACAACGTTGAATCTCTCCAGAAGTCTCTCTCTCTCTCTCTCAAAATGCGTAGTTCAAAAATGGCACCAACAATAAAAGGCAGGAAGCGGTCACCTTTAAATAGTGCTCCCCCTTTCCCTTCATGACTGCAGAACGCCCCCCTCAACCTGTCGTTGCTAGCGTCAGGCGGTAAGGCAGGGGGCGCCACTCAATATCCGCTCCGGGGCGATACCGGGGCATTGCGCACTCGACTGACGTCACGATCTGCCGGCGCAGGAGATCGTGGCGGTAGTGTTTAGCACCGCCGCAAAATGTCTAGTTAATTTCGCGAGTGGCGCAAACTTCGCCGTGCCTGGGCGCTAGATGCTTTGCGCCCCATTAGCACCCTCTTAAGGCGCTAACGGGAGGCGCAACCAACTGAATTTTTCGCCCCAACAGTTTTATTTAAAATTACGAGCTTTCGGAGCTGCTGCTCCTTCATCAGGCAGAGGTATTAATATGTGTTCATAAAGGAGCAATACAACACAACTGAACAAGGGAATATATGAATCAAATATGAAGAAAGTGGGTGTAAAAACTATCAGTGAGGAATTACTACAGACATGCGGAAACGATTGATGAATAGGACTAGTCAAAAAAATCAAGCTACCAAAATATGTGAAAAATAAAGAGAATAGCAACCAATCTAATGGCTACACATATCTTTTGAATATCCTTTCAGCTGCCATCTTGGTGTCTCCAATAAGGTGATGAATTACTACTGGAAATAAGATTCATAGGGGGAGAAATTCAGTATCGCCCCATTTGGGGCGCAATTATCGGCCGGGCGCAAAGATTAGCGCCTGGCGCTAATTATCGCCACCGACTGCAAACTTGACTTTTATCGCCCCTGGAGGTGATTGCAGCGCTAAATCAGGCGCTTCACACCTGTCTTAAGGCGCAAAGGCCGAGGAGTGAGGCGCTACCTCAGAGCGCTGGCGAAGCCATGTAATGTCAGTCAGCAATGGAACACACACACAATGGCACGGGCCAGTTCTTAAAGGGGATGGTTAATCTTGCTTTCCATCCACATCCTGCTCATTGCAGCCTTGAATCTCTGCCTGGAGAGACCTGCACATCAAATCTGCTGGAAAGAACAATGGAGAGTACCAGGCAAAGAGCTCAGAGTGCTGCCCCCACAGTCTCTTCTAAATCGATACAAGGAATGGCAAATCAAAATGAACCTGCAAAGTGCTGCTCAGTACCCAAAACTCCTTCACACAGCGTTGAATCTCTCCAGAAGTCTCTCCCTCTCTCTCTCAGAATGCGTAGTTCAAAAATGGCACCAACAATAAAAGGCAGGAAGCGGTCACCTTTAAATAGCGCTCCCCTTTTCCCTTCATGACTGCAGAACGCTCCCCTCAACCTTGTCGTTGCTTGCGTCAGGCGGTAAGGCAGGGGGCGCCACTCAATATCCGCTCCGGGGCGATACCGGGGCGTTGCGCACTCGACTGATGTCACGATCTGCCGGCGCAGGAGATCGTGGCGGTAGTGTTTAGCGCCGCCGCAAAATGTCTAGTTAATTTCGTGAGTGGCGCAAACTTCGCCGCGCCTGGGCGCTAGATGCTTTGCGCCCCATTAGCGCCCTCTTAAGGCGCTAACAGGAGGCGCAACCAACTGAATTTTTCCCCCATAATAATCATGATGACATAAAAAAGACAACATTAACAATGCAGATTCTCAATGAAGGCAGTTTCAAAAATGAAGAACCCCATTAATAAATTATCTGAAGCAGAAATGGCCGGATATTCACATATCAGCACTCATAAATATGGACTCCTATAGGTAAATACTATTTTTTGAAAATTAATAAGGACAACCCACAATAACCTTGAATAAAACAGATTTAGAGAACATTTCAGACATGCAGCCAAACAATCAGAGCTGGAAAAACCACCAGTGGCTTCAAAAGTATCAGTTACACTAAAAAGTACTAACCATCATAATCTAAGTGTATCAAATAGCTTTGAGTTATCAGTTCAATGAACTTTAGATCATTGCATAGAATATATAGCACAGAAACAGGCCATTTGGCCCAACTAGTCTGTGTTTATACTCCACTCCACACGAGGCTCCTCCCATTCCATCTACCGCATCTCAGCCTTTCAGCATATCTTTCTATTCCCTTTTCTCTCATGTACTCATCTAGTTTCCTTTTGAAAGCATCAAAGCTATTTGCATCAATCACTTCCTGTGGTATGGAGTTCCACATTCTAATCACTCTCTGTGTTGTGGAAACGTGAATAAAATGGACGACGAATTGGCTTACAAAGAATGGCTTCGCACAAGGAAAGTCTAGATTAGATTAAAGAGTGCAAAGCTAGCAGAAAGGAGAGAGACCTGCCCCAGCCTGGGGCCAAGATGATTGACTAGCTATTGTGCGGCGCCCAATCATGATCCGGCACTTTAGGGAGGCAGGTGCAGCAGTGAGACAAGTCAGGACTTGCCCGCCAGCCTGAAGACCAGGTCATGGCCAAACTGAAAGGGCTAAAGGGACCCCCATTGGAGAACGCTTGTTGCCAGGGAAGTGATGTAATGACCCATGCCTCACTGTATAAAAGGGGCTTCCCTGCCGGTACTCTCGCTCTCTCTCTTTTTGGCTAGAGGCCGTGTGGATCATCAAGAGGGTCAGACACCTCCCGGGGACGTAAATGCTGGCAACACGTGCCTAACCCGGTGTGACTCTCGGGACACGAATGTACGGTAGAGAACCTCAATGTACTGTGTAACCATCGCCGAACAGTTGGAAGTAATAAAGTGTTGTTTTAACTCTCCGAACCCTCGAGCCTGAATTACTCTTCGTACAGCGGAACTCCAGACGAGAACCTAGGAAAACCCGGTTCTAACAACTTGGCGTAGTCGGCAGGATCGCAAGACATCAAGAAAGGGGAAAAAGGTAAGCGCTATAATTTATTGTGCCCTTTTTGCACCCTGTCTCTGCGATCTTTATTGAACGAACCAACCGGGTAGCGTACCCTCTGGCTGGCGGTTAACGGAGCACAGTGTCCCATTGCTAGCACGCGACGGAGTCTGGGACTCTGATCTATTGATAAACTTATTCGTTAAGTCTACGACATGTGGATGACGGAACCAAGTAAAAAACCAACAACGGAAAAAGGAGGCAAAGCCCCTCCCGAAACCACGTTAGAAGAAATAGTAATCCAACTTAAACAGTATATAGAAAGTACATTCGATGTCCCACAACATGAATATAATATTGAACAAAAATTTGGTGCCTCAAAAGGACAATGCTCCCTTGATGATATAAAAAGAGCATGGGGCAAGACCACCCGTATGAAAGGAGGGAAAAGAAAAACGGGCTGGGTATTGGCCACCTTGAAACAGTGTAGGCAGAGGGGAGAAATAACTCGGAAAGCAGCAGAGGCCAAAGAAAGAGAACAAAAAATAGCTCTCCATGAACAAATAACAAAATATAAAACCGAGTTAGAGGAACACCAAAAATGCCTTGAAAAAGCTAACGAAAGAGCAGAAAAGTGGAAGGCAAAAACCAAGAAGGAAAGGGAGGCACATAGGGAAAGCCCAAAAGTGGTGACGATTACCCCAACGCCCTTGTACCCTACCTATCCTGCAGCCACCCCTACAGCCCCTCCGCATATGAACAGCCCACGCCCCAACCCCGATCAGACGAAGCCCATGTTGCTAAAATAAATACTCCTCTTCCGGACTCATCAGACGAAGGAGATATAATGGAGAAACCACCCCCACGCCTTGCCCCCATCAGATTACAAAAACATGAAGTAGGCGGCCGAAATCTCCGAATTTATACCTATTACCCGGCCAACCCAAAAGATATAGGGGGATAAATTCAGTTGGTTGCGCCTCCCGTCAGCGCCTTAAGAGGGCGCTAATGGGGCGCAAAGCATCTGGCGCCCAGGCGCGGCAAAGTTTGCGCCGCTCGCGAAATTAACTAGACATTTTGCGGCGGCGCTAAACACTACCGCCACGATCTCCTGCACCGGCAGATCGTGACGTCAGTCGAGTGCGCAACGCCCCGGTATCGCCCCGGAGCGGATATTGAGTGGCGCCCCCTGCCTTACCGCCTGACGCTAGCAACGACAGGTTGAGGGGAGCGTTCTGCAGTCATGAAGGGAAAGGGGGCGCGCTATTTAAAGGTGACCGCTTCCTGCCTTTTATTGTTGGTGCCATTTTTGAACTATGCATTCTGAGAGAGAGAGGGAGAGACTTCTGGAGAGATTCAACGTTGTGTGAAGGAGTTTTGGGTACTGAGCAGCACTTTGCAGGTTCATTTTCATTTGCCATTCCTTGTATCGATTTAGAAGAGACTGTGGGGGCTGCACTCTGAGCTCTTTGCCTGGTACTCTCCATTGTTCTTTCCAGCAGATTTGATGTGCAGGTCTCTCTAGGCAGAGATTCAAGGCTGCAATGAGCAGGATGTGGATGGAAAGCAAGATTAACCATCCCCTTTAAGAACTGGCCCGTGCCATTGTGTGTGTGTTCCATTGCTGACTGACATTACATGAGCTTCGCCAGCGCTCTGAGGTAGCACCTCACTCCTCGGCCTTTGCACCTTAAGACAGGTGTGACGCGCCTGATTTAGCGCTGCAATCACCTCCAGGGGTGATAAAAGTCAAGTTTGCAGTCGGTGGCGATAATTAGCGCCAGGCGCTAATCTTTGCGCCCGGCCGATAATTGCGCCCCAAATGGGGCGATACTGAATTTCTCCCCCATAGATCAATGGGCAACCAAAGAAAAGCGGAGTAAAAGCCTGGCAGTTCTTAGAACGAAAAAGAACAATCTATAACCTGCACCCATTTGATGGATGCCAGCTTATAGCAGTAGTAGTTAGCGCAAGAGAGTTGGCCGCCCTGACGGCAATAGTAAATATGACCGTCACCAGACGAGCAAACGCCCTACTTAACGCAGCCAGACAAGCACACCAAGTGGCATTAGCGGCGCATCAAGCAGCCCACCCACCTCCAGCTGCCGGAGCCGTACTCCCTGCCGTACCACCTCCAGCTCCACCAGTCCTAATAGTCCCCGCTGACCTAGCTATGATAGAGTCAGAAGCCGATAGGACAGAAGGGTGGACGGCCATTAGAAATTGGCTACAGGAAAGGGGCCCAATCAATCTGGACTGGTCCAAAATAGCCTCCTGTGTCCAAAAAGAAAAAGAAGACCCCAATGACTTCGCCGTTCGTTTTGCTAACCAGTGGATAGAGTACTTTGGCATGGGACAGAATACCGAAGCAGAGGTGGATGCCTGCACCCATGAACCCTTAAAAAATGCATTTATGAATGGTTTGAGACCTGACCTGGCAAAATTGGTAAAATTAACAATGGCAGACTGGAAAACAAACGCAGTCTCTTTTGCGAACTTGACCCAACAAGCCGTAACCCAGGATAGAGAACACTGTGCCAATCTCCGAGTCATGAAACCAAACCCCCCGGAGCGAGCAAGCTCTGCACCCACCTCGGGAAACCCAGATAAGAAACCAGGCACTTGCTACACATGTGGGAAAGAGGGACACTGGGCGAGAACATGCCGCGTGGGTAACAGGGGTAGAGGAAGAAGCAACAACAGAGGAAGAGGTGGGGGAGGGCAATGGCAAGGACGGGCAGTCCCAGATAATCAACCCGGTACAAACCCGTGGCAGACCCTGGGCACCGCCGGCCTTAATGACACCCAGACAATTACCTCCTCCCCACCGACCCTTAGCCCTGGAGAAATGGCGATAGTGGAAATGTACCGGAACTCAAACTCCACCGGAAGGGAAACCTTCGAAGGCATGGCCCGACATCAAGCAAAAAACTAATAGACCCCACCAACGAACCCCCGAAGGTAGAGGTACCTTGGCAATTGAGAGCATTAATCACCCAAGCCAGGGACGGCCTCTATATGACTTTGTTGGTGGGAAAAACAGATAATTCACCCCCACTGAAAGTAGACTGCCTATTGGACACAGGAGCAGAATTGACGGTCTTCCCCACACAATATGCCCAAGAATGCCCGCTAGATGGGAAAACTGAGAAAGCCTTAGGGGCCAGTGGAGAAGACATCATCTTACATAGAACCCACAAAATGACCTTGTGTTTCGGCCCCCATGAAACAAGGGAACATATATGGATTGGACCCATCACTGCCCCCATCATAGGCTTGGACATACTGACAAAGCTAGACTTTAGCCTACACTTCACTGGGAATGGAGGCATAGGCTGGACGGTCCAAAACGGCCCCCGCAGGATAAGAGCTGTGAAAGAGAATAGTAAGGACGAGTGGGGACTGAAGGACCATCCTATCTGGGCGCGAGATAAATATGAGTGCGGAACCCTACGGATAGATCCCGTAACGTTCACAGGGAAGCCGCCACCTTCCACAAAACAGTACCCTATAAGCCCCGCCGCCATCACCGGCATTTTGCCTATAATCGAACAACTGGAAAAACGAGGGGTGTTAATTAAGACACACTCTGCCTCCAACAGCCCCATGTGGCCAGTGGTAAAATCCAGCGGACAATGGCGACTGACCATTGATTATCGCAAGGCCAACGAGTGCATAGAACAAAAGACCCAATTGGTGGCGGACCCGTCAGTTATTTTTAACTCCTTGGGATCTGAGGAAGAAATCTTCTCAGTAATCGATATGGCCAATGGCTTTTGGGCCGTACCCTTAGCCAAGGAGGTGCAGCCGTGGTTCGCCTTTACGGTAAACCAACAACAGTACACCTGGACAAGGATGCCACAGGGCTTCCACAGCAGTCCTACGGTGTACCACCGAGCGATACAGACAGACCTACGAACACTGCCCCCTCTGGAATCTACGGTGATCCAATATGTAGATGATATCCTTATAGCCTCAAAGACAGAAGAGCAACACCGGAAAGACCTTCTGATAATCCTAGGGCACCTAGAGCAGGCAGGACACAGAGCAACGTGGGATAAAGCACAGATTAATAAAACCACAGTCACATACCTAGGACAACAGATATCCAAGGGAAATAGGGAACTGATGGCGGATAGGAAAAAAGCAATTCAAATGGCCGCATGCCCACGAACCATTAAAGCCCTAAGATCATTTCTAGGCCTGTGTAACTTCAGCCGCTTCTGCATAGAATCATACAGCCAAAAAGCGCAGCCTTTGACCAAACTGCTAAAGGACAATCCGGGTTCCAGGGATCAGATCGCATTAAACCCAGAGCAAATGAGAACGTTCGAAGAACTGAAGCGCGCCCTATGTAGCGCACCGGCTTTAGCCATTCCCGATGCGCGGATGCCATTCCGCCTCTACGTACATGAAAAGGGTGGGTATATGACAGCAGTACTAACCCAGGCCCACGGAGATAGACACAGGCCCATAGGATACTATAGTACCCAGTTGGATTTGGTGGCCCAAGGATGGGGTAGCTGTCTGAGAGCTATGCAAGCAACCTGCCTAGCAATAGAAGTTACAGCCCCGGTAGTTTTATCACAAAAGTTGGTGGTTCAAGGCCCGCACACCATCCATGCTATGTTAGGAATGAATAAGGTAGCTCAAGTGACCGCCTCTCGATGGACCCGATGGACCACAATTATGGAAACAGATAATTTGATCATTGCTAAATCCGGGCCGGGCAATCCAGCAAGCATGATGCCCCTGACAAACCCCGAAGAACTAGAAAGTGACCACAACTGTGTAAACCTGTTAGACGCCATGCAGGAAAGGGCTGAGACGCAGGAACTGCCTTTACACAATCCCGAAATGGTCCTTTACACGGATGGGTCATCCTTTGTGGAAAAAGGAACCCGATTAACAGGGTGGGCGGTCACAACAGAATTTGCAGTAATAAAGCAGGAAGTATGGGAGGAGGGACCTCAGCACAATAGGCAGAACTAGTCGCCCTCACCCAAGCCTGTCTCTATGCTCGAGACAAGACGGCCAATATATATACCGATTCTAGATATGCCTTTGGCATCGCTCATGACTTCGGACAACTATGGAAACAAAGAGGTTTTCTGACAGCTGCAGGTACACCCATAAAAAATGGAAGAGAGGTAACAGCATTAATGGATGCCATTCAGTTACCCAAAGAAGTGGCCATACTAAAATGTAAGGGCCATAACAAAGAAGATACCCCTGAAGCCAGGGGCAACGCTAGGGCAGACGAAGCAGCAAAATATGCCGCCCGTACCATTGCCCCCCCCAACACCTCAGGTGCGATATATCACGACAAACAACGACCAAAGGGACATCTTACTCATGCAAAGAGAGACCCCAAGGGAGGAACAATGGACATGGTTAGAAAATGGGTTGCAACCCAATAAAGATGGCATATGGCAACATCTCAAAACGGGAGCAGTAGGATGCCCAAAGGAACTGATGCCGTTTTTGGCCCAACAAATACACTCGTGTGGACACATAGCCGCACAGCAAATGACAGCCAGATTCCAGAGAAACTGGTGGGCAAAAGAGTTTCGAACTCAAGCCCAAAGAATAGTGGAGCAATGTGTGACATGCCAAAAAGTAAATCCCGGACAAAAAATTGAAGTACCAATGTTAAAAGCACCCGCTCCAGCAGGGCCCTTCCAACATTTGCAGGTTGACTATATTTCCTTGCCAAAATGTCAGGGATATACAGATGTATTGGTGATGGTCGACCGCTTTTCACGATGGATCGAAGCCACCCCAGTTAGAAGCGCCACCGCTGCTGCAACCGCGAAAGTCTTGTGTAAAGACTACATTCCTAGATGGGGCGTGCCCTTATGTATTGACTCAGACCAAGGCACACATTTTACGGGAGAAATAATTAAAGAACTTTGTAGACTACTACAAATAAAATGGTCACTGCATTGCCCATACCACCCCCAATCATCAGGACAAGTGGAAAGAGCAAACAGGACAATTAAACAACGGCTCACTAAGTACCACTCGGAAGGAGTGCCATGGCCTCAGGCCCTACCCCTCGTCCTATGTAGTATTAGAGCCACCCCGAATAGGACCACTGGACTCAGTCCCTATGAGGTCATTACCGGTAGACCAATGTCGCTACCCGGAACAATAGATCTACGTAGGGCTGACATTCATCTTCTAAGTGATACAGTATTAAAGTATTGTAAAGATCTAACCGATGCTGTCAGTTTTGCTTCCCAACAGGTCAGTGCAGCTTGGCAAGAACCCCCACCGGGAGGACACAGTTTAGTCCCCGGGCTACAAGTTTGGGTGAAGAAAATAAAGCCAGCCCCCCTGGAAGACAAGTGGGAAGGTCCATATGTCATCCTGCTGACCACAGAAGCAGCCGTGAAAGTACAAGGAAAAAAAGCTTGGATACACGCAACACACGTGAAAAGAGATACGACAGGAGCCTCAACAGAAGAATAAATTGGACTTATTGTGGACTATGATTCCCATCAGCATACTGTTAGCCATCTCCTATCCCTTTTCTAACATGGGTAGGAAGTATAGAGAATAACCTATTTTATCAGACCCACCTACAGATACACGGAAACCGGAGTGTATGTTACCCTCTAGCCACATCAGTGGAATCCTTGTTTGCAGCCACACCAGGTTGGCAACCCCTCCCACTATATACCGCCCACACATCGAAACAGAAATGCGAGGGCCAGACGGGCCGATATAGCCAGGGCATTCGAGGGCGATGCGTGCAGCTAATAAGCTCGACAGACCCCGTTTGCCGAGGGCCCGCGGGTAAGAACTGCACAACGTCAGGTAGCTATCCCCTGTGTTTTACGGGTAAGGGATGGGGATGCATATATGCCCTTGTCCCCCAGGACAATACCTGCATACAACAACAATGTGCCCGACACCGCTGTCAGGCACCCAGGGGCCAGCTGGCCTGTACATGCGATGAACAAAGGTGCTTTAATGTGACAGCAGGAAGACAATTTATTTGTGGTCGGTGTAATGGGACCCATGTATCATCCGGTAAATGGACCTTTCCATTTGATACATTTCAGCTGTCCGGGTCTGGGAGAAACTCAGATGACCCCCTTAACTATTATTATAAACAGTTTGCGAAGGTTGATAGCCGGGAGGTCAAATGCTACCGAGCAAAGAACGGATTTGCGTTCCTCCTCAATGGAACATATACAACAGCGACGCCAAAACTCCCCTCTCTCTTCGCGGTAGGAGTAATCGCCCCCGTAGCTGTTCCCTGCCCCACCAATATACCATCCAGACGGAAACGTCGGGCAGTCTCCAAGGAGTTCTGTGCAGATTGGCAGGACCCGACCACACTGGGTAGCTCGGTAGGGTGGGGTATTCTTTCGGCCATATCACTGGGAGGGGGTGCAGGAGTAATAGCAGCCAAGAATAGGAATTATCTAATGTGCGGAATCACCCTCCTGGGCAATAGCACCATTAAAGCATTAACCGTCATAAATAAGGAAATGGCAACCCTACGTCTTTTTAGCACGCAAAACCGATATGCTTTGGACTACCTCTTGGCACAAGAGGGAGGTGTGTGTCTGATTATAGGAGACAAATGTATCACAAACATCGATAGTGAGAAACAAAATATCCAAGACACTATAGACAAGATTAAAAATCAACTGGACGACTTCATTGAAGCCGGAGGGGTGAAGGATGGTTTGCATGGCTGAGAACATTGGGACAGAAATGAATGTATAGTTTGATTGTTATAAGTGGTGTAATTTTGGGAATTATTATTTTTGTAACTATTATCAAGTGTTGTATAAAACGTGCAGGAGCTACTATATCCCCTCACCTCTCCCGAATTAGGGTAGAAGTAGACGCAGCAGAGGAGGTGAAATCCCCAGAGGAAGCCTGTTCGGTCCTACACAGTTATCTGTAAACTCGAAATTAAAACCCTTTTGGTTGTGTTCATGGCCAGAACACAAACAAAACGGAGCCACGGGGTATGGTCTTGATAAAGTGCACTATCGAGAGGATACCTCGTATATAATGATTCTTGGAGATTGTACAAAGAATCAAAGGGAGGAAACGTGAATAAAATGGACGACGAATTGGCTTACAAAGAATGGCTTCGCACAAGGAAAGTCTAGATTAGATTAAAGAGTGCAAAGCTAGCAGAAAGGAGAGAGACCTGCCCTAGCCTGGGGCCAAGATGATTGACTAGCTATTGTGCGGCGCCCAATCGCGATCCGGCACTTTAGGGAGGCAGGTACAGCAGTGAGACAAGTCAGGACTTGCCCGCCAGACTGAAGACCAGGTCATGGCCAAACTGAAAGGGCTAAAGGGACCCCCATTGGAGAACGCTTGTTGCCAGGGAAGTGATGTAATGACCCATGCCTCACTGTATAAAAGGGGCTTCCCTGCCGGTACTCTCGCTCTCTCTCTTTTTGGCTAGAAGCCGTGTGGATCATCAAGAGGGTCAGACACCTCCCGGGGACGTAAATGCTGGCAACACGTGCCTAACCCGGTGTGACTCTTGGGACACGAATGTACAGTAGAGAACCTCAATGTACTGTGTAACCATCGCCGAACAGTTGGAAGTAATAAAGTGTTGTTTTAACTCTCCGAACCCTCGAGCCTGAATTACTCTTCGTACAGCGGAACTCCAGACGAGAACCTAGGAAAACCCGGTTCTAACAGTGTAAAGAAATTTCTTCTTATTTCCCTATAGGATTTATTCGTAACTATCTTGCATTTATGGCTCCTAGTTTTGGATTCTCCCACAAGTGGAAACGTTCTCTCTACATCTACCCTGTCCAACCCATTCATAATTTTAAAGACCTCGATCAGGTTACCTCTAAGTCTTCTCTTTTCTACATAAAAAAGTCCCAGTCTGTTCAATCTTTCCCGATAGCTGTAATCTCTCAGTTCTGGTACTATCCTTGTAAATCTTTTTATAGTATGGAGACCAGACTATCGTATGGAGTTCATTCAAGGGTCATAGCACAATAAATTTCCCATCAAATTAATACTTCATTGCACTATGTCCTAGTTCTTATTGAAAGAAGAGCTTGACTTTGGATATTGAATTAACTTTTTCAAACGTTTAAGGCTTGGTCTGGATGCACTGATGAGTATTGATCCACTGTTTCTGTGTAAATGTTTCTCTGCCTTATAACTCCTGTGAATGAATAGGGTAGGTTTATTTAGACGGGAATTAAATTGTCCAGAAATGTAATTTCAGTGAGCTTGTTCTCAGTACTAACTGCCACTGTACCAGTAGAGCACTTTGAAAAATGTATGTGGCAAATGTCCACATTTGATGCAATCAGTCACCACTTGTGGACAAATGTCAGTGAGCACTGGACCCCTCTTTCCCGAACAAGGCTTTGACTCAACTCCTGCTGATAATGGAAGTGGTACAGGTCTCTGCTTCCTGTAGGCAGGAGTACTCACAAGTGCAGGATGCAGTGTGCAGTGACCAAAAACATTTTAAATTGCAGTAGGGCTCATGTAGGAGTGGTGTTGAGAGCTGAGGGAAAAAATAAGTAGAGTGATGGATCCATTTCCAGTGGAAAATAAAGTAGGGCATGGTATAAAAGGGGCTGCCAAATTCACTATCAGCCCGATTTACGCTACTGGCATTGACCAATTTCACCCCCTAGAATCTTCTGGGAGGGAATGTCCCTGGACTTCCATAGAATTGCACTGCCAATTTTGCATTGTCAACATTTGTATTTCCCCATTTAGGCTTTTAGATACTTAAGGTTTTGATTGTGCCATAAAAGAAAGGAATGTTGGGTATACCTAGCACCATAACTATTTGTTTTTATATGTTATAGACTAATAATCAGGGCCATTCTATGTTGTCAGGTTTTTGGTAGCTGTGCCAGCTGTTTTGAAGCTGTCGGTCTATTGCTGTTGGTTTTCTATGTTGGTATGCTCAGAAAAGTGCAATACACACAGGTTTTGATTCGCCCACTTATATGGCATATTTGTTGTGTGGCCAAGTAACAAGAACATTAGGATGTTTTTCTCATTTCCTCAAGAGCATCCACACATCATAAAATGTTACACAAAGCCAGATCATTTATTTTTCTTGATGTCAAGCAGACAAAATATAATTAAGGTCTAGGGGGTGTGGAAGTGCAGTTTTTGTCTCGGACAAAATAGTTTCCTTGAATTTAAACTAATAAAATGGCCGACTCTGACTTGTGTGGAAAAGGGAAAAAATCCATTGTTATGTTCTTTTCTGAAAATAACTTTAAATTCTTAGGGGTAAAAATTCACTTGGTTGCGCCTCCCGTTAGCGCCTTAAGAGGGCGCTAATGGGGCGCAAAGCCGCTAACGCCCGGGCGCAGCGATGTTTGCGCCGCTCGAGAACTTAACTTGAGATTGTGCGGCGGCGCTGAAACTTACCGCTGCGACCACCTGCGCGCGCAGATTGTGACGTCATTCCATGGTGCAACGCCCTTGTGGCGCCCCGTAGCGGAAATTGAGTGGCGCCCCCTGCCTTACCGCCTGGCGCTTCCAATGACCAGAAGACTGGAACGCTATCAATCGCTGTGGGGCTGGGGGGGGCACTATTTAAAGGGGGCCTCTTCCTGTCTTTTATTGTTGGTGGCATTTTTGAACTACGCATTCTGAGAGAGAGAGGGAGAGACTTCTGAAGAGATTCAACGTTGTGTGAAGGAGTTTTGGGTACTGAGCAGCACTTTGCAGGTTCATTTTGATTTGCCATTCCTTGTATCGATTTAGCAGAGACTGTGGGAGCTGCACTCTGAGCTCTTTGCCTGGTACGCTCCATTGTTCTTTCCAGCACATTTGATGTGCAAGTCTCTCCAGGCCGAGATTCAAGGCAGCAATGAACAGGATGTGGATGGAAAGCAAGATTAACCATCCCCTTTAAGAACTGGCCCGTGCCATTGTGTGTGTGTTCCATTGCTGACTGACATTACATGAGCTTCGCCAGCGCTCCGAGTTAGCGCCTCACTGCTTGGCCTTTGCGCCTTAAGAGAGGTGTGCAGCGCCTGCTTTAGCGCTCCACTCACCTCCCGGGGCGGTAAAAGTGAAGTTTCCTGTCAGTGCCGATAATTAGCGCCAGGCGCTAATATTTGCGTCCGGACGATATTTGCGCCCCAAATGGGGCGCGACCTAATTTCTACCCCTTAGACTATGCTGTCAGCAAAAGACTGCCTGCACAAAAGAAAACAGGCTTAATATTGAGATAACCAAGGGCTAGTAAAGTAAACAAACCAGGCGCCTTGGCCTTGGTGAGAGAAGTAAACTAGATAGACTCCATTTCTATAGAGATTAGCTAGTCTCATTGTAAGGCATTTCTTTCTGTATTTTTTTTAATATAGTTTTTTAACTTAGCTTACCTTAAACAACATGTCATGTGATATTATACTGTATAAGAATACTCCATTTTCTGTGATTCAGCAGTCTGTCATCATAGCTAATTGGGCTATGGTTGCAGTCTCCTTGCAAGTAAAATATAATAAAAAGCCTTCTTTGACGATATTGTTTACAAGAGTCTTTAATCGGAAGTCGAAACTTCGACAGTTTCTTGGAGGTTCCACCGAGATCGCTTGCTATCTTTCGGTAAGTCACGGACAAGGCATCATGAATTTCTAGTGACAAATCCTATGGCCACAGTGATTTTTTATCACAAAAAAAAAAGGGATTTCTCATTAGATCCTGAATGGTGTGGTTCTGTTTCTTCCGACAGGTACACTGCGATTGATAAGACTTTTGTTTAAATTTGAGTTGAATCTTGTAGCTTTTGATTTAGACAAATTGGAAAAAAAAAGGGAACGAAATTTAAAAAAAAACTGTCGGGCAAAGAAGGCAAGGGAAAAGAAAGTCGACAGGCTTGTATCCCGGATTAAAACTGCAGTCTCAAGGGTGGGTCCCTTGCCCTTGAGCAGCGAAAGCTGCAGTATAAAAGGTACCAGGAAATAAAACTGCAGTATCAAGGGTGGGACCCTTGAGCCGTGAAAAAAAAAAATAACTGAAAATTGACTATCAAAAAAAAATCAGTAAATTGACTATCACAAAAAAAAAATCAGTAAATGACTATTGAGAATCTCACGGCAGAGTATAGAGTATAAGTTAAATGTTAAGGACTCAGTTTGTAATGAAGAACAATGCAAAACTGAGAATTGACTATTTGTTTAGTTTAAAGTATAAGGTTAAATGTTTAATTATTTGATTTGTTTGCCTATTTGTTTTTTTTTGCATTACTTATAATTGTCTTGATTGTGGTTAGTTCTTGTTATTGTCTTGTAATATAATTGGATGGTCAGAAATAATCGTAAGGGGGTAAAGGGTAAAATTTGCGATTTAGAAGAAGAAGAGTGCCTAGTATAATTAAAACTTTACTAAGAATAGAAGAATTACATGTCTAGAGGACTGTCTCACAAATAGAGACCCACAAAGAAGAGGTAAAAAGTCAATAAATTGGTCAGCCTTTTCAGACTGGAAAAAGGAAGCAGAAAGGCGTAAGGACCGTAGTATACAAGCCAGTAGATCTGACATTAAAAATAAGAGAAAAGACCCCGTGAGTAAATTGGCTAAACAAAATGAAGTTAGACAAATAGGGACCAAAAGAATAAAGTTTCCCTCTTAATGGAGCAAGCAGCTTCCACAACACCGACGGACCAGAATTGAAATCTGAAACTCAAAGCAAAAAAAAAAGGGATTTGGAAAGCCAGGAAAAGCTGCTGAGAAAAGTTTTACCGGCATGGAAGTTATTAATGTCTGTGCCGAGATAAAAGCGAATATACAAGATTTGTTGAGTGAAAGGAATCTTAAAAGGAATACTGGGATCTCAGTTGTGTGAAAGTGTGAGTGAAAAGTGTAAAAGATTCCTGATTGTGTGAATGTTTAAGTTTGTTAAGTTACAGTATTATTTTGTCCCTGAGAACAAAAATCTGCCTAAAAAAAAAGGTGTCTGTCATTTCGTTTATGTTTTAGCTCCACCCACTCTTTTGTACAGAGATATAGTTTTTTAACTTAGCTTACCTTAAACAACATGTCATGTGATATTATACTGTATAAGAATACTCCATTTTCTGTGATTCGGCAGTCTGTCATCATAGCTAATTGGGCTATGGTTGCAGTCTCCTTGCAAGTAAAATATAATAAAAAGCCTTCTTTGACGATATTGTTTACAAGAGTCTTTAATCGGAAGTCGAAACTTCGACAGGGGGAAAATTGGCTCGCGTCCTCTTTGGGGCTAAGAGGGAGGGGGAGCGCTTCCAGTAGCGCCCCAAGCAGGAGGCAGGGCGCTACTGGAAGCATTCCCCCTCCCTCTTGGGGCGCTGCTGTTGAATATCGCGGTGCTACGTGCAGCAGCGCCACGAGCGCCGGCACGTAGCGCCGCGGTACTGCAGGCCTCCCTCCCCTGATTAAAGCCCTGCTGGACCACTGGGGAGTGGGGTGCTGGCAAAAGAGCCCGGCATTCAAAAGGAGTGATGGATCGCGGCCAGCACCCCACAGGAGGAGGCCAGAGGGGGCAGATGCTGGCAGACGGCTCAAAAAAATGAAGCCACCCAGCACCTGCCCTTTAATTATCGCTGCCCAGGCTGCAAAAACGCCACCCTGACCCTCTCGGACATAACGTCCGGCGATAGGTCAGGGGGCTCGAGCCAAGTTTGCGGCCGGGGTGCGAGTGGGACGCTGCGCACGGCGATGACGTCATCACCGCGGGGTGCTACCAGCTACCAATGCTGCTAACATCCCGCTGAATTTCGCGGGAGGCGTTAGCGGCGCCGTGCCTGGATGCTAGTTGCTTTGCGCCCCGTTAACGCCCCCTTGGGGCACTAACAGGAGGTGCAAAGCAACCAAATTTTTCCCCCAATTTTCGCCCACACTCATACATGACAATCAATTCTAATCATCACTGAATGAAGACTGAACTTGTCAATTCTGAAGTAAACTGGTGTCTAATCATGATGTGATAGGGAGACAACTATATCAGAATTTTAGCATAATAAATTTCAAGCCAAGCTAATCTTCCATTATCATTATCAAAAATATTAAGGAAGGAAACATGAAATAAAGTCCTTCAGTGTATTTGACAAAAAATTTAATGAACTTAAAACTGTAGAACAGCAAAGGGATTTGGGTGTCCAACCACACAAATCACTACAAGCTAGTGCACAGGTACAAAAAGTAACCAACAAGTCTAATGGAATGCTGGCCTTTATCTCAAGAGGGTTGGAATACAAAGGGGAGCTTCAGTTATACAGAGACATGGTCAGACCCCATCTAGAATATTGCATTCAGTTCTGGGCACGGCACCTCAGAAAGGACATATTGAGGCAAAAATTCGTTAGCGACCATTTTGGGGCGCTAACATTGCCTGGGCGCTAAATTTAGTGCCCGGCGAAAAATAGCACAGGCGATCACTAACTTCAGTTTCAGCGCCCCAAGAGGGAGGTGGAGCACCAATTCAAGCACTCCACTTCCTTCTTTGAGCGCTAACACCGAATATCGGGGCGGTGCGTTCTGCAGCACTACGCACTGGGCCACGAAGCGCTGCCACATGGAAGGGCTCTTCCCTTCATTAAAGGAGAGGGCCCAAGCCCACAACTCCGCGGGGCCCTACCTGGACCACCGAGGAGCAGGGTGCCATGCCAGCAGCCCGGCACTCAAGAGGAGTGCCGGGCTGCCAGATTGTGGCGCAGACCCCGCGTTCAAAGATGCAACGGGCTGCGACAAGTAAGTCGGATGATTTTTTTCCCCCGCCCGCTAGTTGCCCTTTAGTTACCGCCCCGCGAACCCTCTGCCACTCCGTTCCCACCCCCTGAATCGGTCGCTGTCATCGCCCGGCACAGATTCAGGAGGTGTGGACCAATTTTGCAGGCGGGGTGAAAAAGGGGCACTGCGCACGGTGATGATGTTGTCATCGCCCGTGCAGCGGAGCGGGGCGCTACCGGTTACCGCCGCTGCTAAACTCCCGCTGAATTTAACGGGAGTCGTTAGCGGTGCCGCGCCCGGACAAAAAGTCGTTTGCGCCCTGTTAGCGCCCCCCGGGGGTGCTAATGAAAGGCGCAAATGCACCGAATTTGTAGCCCTCTAGACTCTAGAGGCAGTACAGCACATATTTACTAAAATGATCCTGGAGCTAAAAAGGTTACATTTTAAGGACAGGTTGCATAAAGCTGGATTGTATTCCCTTGAGTTTAAAAGGTTGAGGGGTAATCTAATTCAGGTGTTTAAAATGATAAAAGGATTCAATAGAGTAGATATAGGGAAGCTATTTACTCTGGTAGGAGGTTCATAAGAACATAAGAATTAGAAGCAGGAGTAGGCCACACACCTCCTCAAGCCTGCTCCGCCATTCAGTAAGATCATAGCTAATCTTTGACCTCAACTCCACTTTTCCGCCTGATCCCCAAATCCCTTGATTCCCCTAGAGTACAAATATCTATCGATCTCAGCCTTGAATATACTGTCGACTCAGCATCCACAGTCCTTTGGGGCAGAGAATTCCAAAGATTCACAACCCTCTGTGTGAAGAAATTCCTCCTCATCTCAGTCTTAAATGGCCGACTCCTTATCCTGAGACTATGCCCCCTAGTTCTAGACTCTCCAGCCAGGGGAAACAACCTCTCAGCCTCTACCCTGTCAATCCCCTTCAGAATCTTGTATGTTTAATGAGATCACCTCTCATTCTTCTAAACTCCAGAGAGTATTGGCCCATTCTACTCAATCTCTCGTCAAAGGACAACCCTTTCATCCCAGGGATCAATCCAGTGAACCTTTGTTGCACCGCCTCTAAGGCAAGTATGTCCTTCCTTAAATAAGGAGACCAAAACTGTGCACAGTACTCCAGGTGTGGTCTCACCAAAGTCCTGTACAATTGTAGTAAGACTTCCTTACTCTTGTACTCCAACCCCCTTGCAATAAAGGCCATCATGCCATTTGCCTTCCTAATTGCTTGCTGTACCTGCATACTAACTTTCTGTGTTTCCTGCACGAGGAGACCTAAATCTCTCTGAATACCAACATTTGATAGTTTGTCGAAGTTAAAAAATATTCTGCTTTTCCTACCAAAGTGAATTTTGCTAATAATATCTTATAAACATTTCATTATCTATGATGTTCATTAACCATGTCTGATGCAATTGCTAACACTTCACAAAATGTTCTGTCATGGACACAGACAAACATCCTACCAAATTTCCGACCAAAATTCCAGAACAAGGGGGCACAAAGTTAAAATTAGAGCTAGGCCATTTAGGAATGAAATCAGGAATTATTTTCCTTATTCAAAGGGTAGTGTAAATGTGGAGCTCTCTTCCCCAAAAGGCTGTGGATGCTGGGTCAACTGCCTCAACCAGTTTGCACTAAGGGCACATCCATACAATAACCTCATCCATAACCCACCATATTTACCTTTGTACTCAGAGCTCTAGCAGATGTTGGATCAAAGTCTCTGGTATGGTGTCTTAATTGCTATTATATAACTATATGAAATGAAAATATTTAATGACTGACATTTTGTTGTGGAATTCAACAATAGATATTTAAGCAATGCATTACGATTGCGGTAAGACAAGAAATATTAATTCCTGTTTGGAGTACTAGGAAAAAATGTGTAGAAATATTGTCATTCTGGTAAATGACTATTTGATGTCTAGAAAATGGAAATAGTTGAAAAGAGGTGTCATAGGTTACAATTCTGTATAATTATTTCCTGTAAAGTGGATACCATATTACAATAGGGCTTAGAAATGTATGCAGGGATGTTTGACTGTGTCCTTGACAGAACATTTTGTTAGCAATTGCTTCGGACATGGGACATGGACATCATAGATAATGAAATGTTTTATAAGAAAGATATTATTAGCAAAATTCAGGTAAGAATTTATTAGTTATCGATTGGTTCTTGAATTTCAATACCATCTTCTTATCCAAGACTATTTTTTTGGGTTTTGAAACAGTACGAAGCTTTGATTACAATGCTGCATTTCCATGAAACTAAAGAGAAACTTTTTTATTTTTTGGCAAATTGGCAGCATTCCCAGAAAAATACACCTGCTTCTTGCATCGTGTCCTGGGTGTGTGGGAAGAGCTCCTGGTGTTGTTCAAGATCCACTCAACAACAACTTGCATTTATATAGTGTCATTAATGCAGTAAAGTGTCCCAAGGTGTTTCTCAGGAGCGTTATCAGACAACATTTGAGACCAGGCCACTCATTTTAATAATTATGCAGCAGTCCCGGTATGGATTGGTCCATGCACTGGGAGTGTGCAGGCCAGTAGGGTCATGATATCGGGCAAAGCAGCAGAGCAGAGCAAAAGAGGATTACCGTCATTGGCTTAGAGAGGGACCATCCTCAGTAGTTAGCTGTCCAGGGTACGTGGCAGAGCAGATAGGCACAACTTCTATGCGTTTGTCACATGCTCAGGCATTCTGACAATAGGAAACTTAGCTGGAACAATATTGCATTAGATGTTTTGGCTAGTGACATTTGTTTCAAGGAGAGTGTTGCTGATAGCATTTAATACTTGTTCTTCTTGTGTTTCTATAGGTACAGCCAATGAACAGCAATTCACAGGGCTTGATGGTGTGGTGCCTTCTACCTCACAGCAAGCAGCAGTCCAAGAATATCCACTCTGGGGAATTCAGAGTGAGAGAGTTGGAGCAGGGAGCCCCATGTGAAGCACACAGCATGAATGAGGAGGAAATACAGTTTGCAGGAGCAAACAGGAAGGAGTTGGCCAGAGGGCCTTATTCATCCAGGATTGACGTGTTCAAGACCTGTGCACAAAAGTTTTCTAAACACTGGAAATTCATTGGGGGGAAAATTCGTCCCCTTAGCACCTCCCGTTAGTGCTAACGGGGCGCGAGACCAGTATCGCCGGGGCGAGGCGGATCCAGCACTGCACGCCAAATCTGGATCCCCCATAGCACCACTGGTAAGAGGTATCGCCGGGAACATCAACGCCAGGTAGATCATGACGTCAGTGAGTGTGCAATGCTCACTGACCGCCCAATTTGCAGAATTGATTCTCGCCACTTACCTCACCACCTGGAGTGAACACAGACAGGGAGAGCTCATGTGCAGCACCAGAAAGCCGGCTCCAGGGACGTTATTTAAAGGGATCATCAGTAACCACTCGCAGCTGTCAGGTTAGTGCAGTTTCAATGGTTTTTTGTTAGTTTCACCCACTGCAACACTTTCTTTCAGTAATTTCAAGGTTCTTTTGTATCAGGAATCTACTGGCTACTAAAAAGTAGCTACATTTATTCTTCAAAGATTTAAACTGCTAAACTTGGTAACATTAATGGGGGCTGTACTGGCATGCCACCTCGCCCTCCAGGATCTACAGCAGAGGGAGCGTAGGCAGCAAGAAATACAGGAACATGTGCACAGAGGGAGGAGGAGCGACATCAGGGCTCTCACCAGGAAGCCTTACCCTCCAAAAGTATTGCGAGAGCACTTCTCCTACATTCAATTAAGCGAGGAGCAGTGTATTAGATGGCTTTGCTTCAACAAGGAGGTGGTCACAGAACTCTGCCACCTCCTGCAACCAGACCTCCAGCCTCAGACTAGGGCGACCACGGCTCTCCCAGTGGCAGTCAAGGTCACCATGGCTCTCAATTTCTTCACCAGTAGATCCTTCCAGTCTGCAACAGGAGACAGCTAACATTTCACAGTTCGTCGTCCATCACTGCATCCGGGAGGTCACTGAGGCTCTCTACAGCAGGAGAAGGGACTACATTGGCTTCCTGATCACCAGAGAGAAGCAGGCGAGCAGGCATGTAGCTTTGCCAGGATAGCGGGATTCCCCAAAGTGCAGGGCGCCATTGATTGCACCCACGTGGCCTTGCGGGCACTGCATAACAATCCTGAGATCTTCCTTAACCGCAAAGGCTACCACTCACTTAATGTGCAGGTGGTGTGTGACCACACTTACCGAATCCTCACCGTCAAAGCCCACTATCCTGGCAGCAGCCACGATGTCTTCATCCTGCGCCAGACCGGTGTGCCAGCACTCTTCCAGCCACCACATCAAGCTCACGGTTGGGTGCTCGGAGACAAGGGCTATCCGCTCTCCAGCTGTCTCATGACTCCCCTCCACAACCCCAACACTCGTGACCAGCACTCATATAATGAGAGCCATGCTGCCACCAGGGACATCATCGAGCAGACCATCGGCTTATTGAAGCAATGGTTCCGCTGCCTTGACCACTCGGGAGGAACCCTCCAGTACTCACCAGAGCGGGTGTCCCATTTCGTTGTGGCCTGCTGCAAGCTCCACAACATGGCCATCATGAGGGTGCAGCCCTTGCCAGCAGGGATTATGGGAACACCTCAGGAGGAGGATGAGGCAGAGGAGGAAGAGGATGAGGACGAAGAGGAAGAGGACGAGGAGGAGGAGGAACAGGAGGGAGGGAGGAGGCAGCGAGACAGTCGGCCTTCTGGACAGGCTGTCCGTGACCGGCTCATCAGAGTCCAATTCACATGAATGAAACCCCAGATTCCTGTAGCTCACCACATCCCCATCATACAATCCCTGCCTCATGGCGTATCACAGCATCCTCCTGGGCGCAAAGGTGAAATGAAAGAGACCGCAAAATATTCCAAAAACCATTAATAAATTTATCTATAAACATATCACACATATCACATGAATTCTAATAAATAATGACCCTTGTGCCTGCCATAGTTGAATAGCTGTCATTGTGTGCAACGTGTGAGATGTGGGTGTGAGTGTTGGTAGGTAGAGATTGTTGGTGGGTGAGTGCTGGGGTTGTGGTGCTTTGGGCAGTGTGTGAAGACTGTGGCTCAGATGGTGATATGTCGCATTTGTTGAAGCATTGACTCACCCTGACCACTTGAGGGAGGTCATTAAATTTCTTCCTGCATTGTGTGTGGGTCCTAGGAACCACAGTGCTGCCTGAGACGTGCTGCGCTACCTCCTTCCACATGGTGCGGAAGACTTGTGGTGAGGGCCTCCTGCCACTTGTCGGGTAGAGCACCGCCCTTCGTCTCTCCACAGCAAAAACCAATGCCTCCAATGGTTCATCGGAGAAACTGTGGGCTTTCTCCCTGGGATGTGGATCTGCCATGAGCACACCTGGTTCAGTCCTCCGCCGCCTTCTGCTTGTTCTGCTTCTGCTTGCTAAGGCAGCTGCACAGCCAACAATGCTCAGAATGAGGTGCTCCAGCATCAATGAACCTCCCCTTTAAGAAATGAAAAAAGCCTGTATCAATGATGAATTGTGATTAGACTGCATCTAATATTGGTCCACCCTTTAAGTGTAATGCCAATGAGCTTGGGTTTTAAGGGCGAGAAATTCATATACTTACCGCCACCTTTTAGCGCCAGTAATTCTCAAAAAATGGCGGCCGCCACTCTTGCGCCAGCTGGAGGCGGTCTCTGCGGTGGCCGCCATATTCATGGGCCCCATTGCGCTGCCGGGAACCGGCAGCACCCTGTAAAAAATAAAAGCAGCATGGTGATGTGCAACGCCGACTTAATGTCACCTACACGAACTTCGACCCTAGCGTTCAATTCAGCACTGGACCCTAAGCACGCCAGGTTAATCTGGCATGCAAGCAGGCTGACAGATGCTGACAGGGGCGATATCGGCAGCTGTTAAAGGGACACACCCATCAATCAGGTAAGTTTGAATGAAGAGTTTGGTCTTGTTTTTCTGGATTTTATTGAAGTGGTGGCTTGCTGCAGTATATATGAAAAGATTTTTTAAGTGTTTTGGGAGTGCTGCTGGACGCTTGCAATGGCTCAGATGGTAAGTGAATGCCTTTGAAAAGACAGAACATGCTGCGAATACTCAGCATGTCACACTACATCTGTGGAGTTCACGTCTCAGTTCGACATGCTGCCTGGCCAACTAAGTACTTGCAACATCTTATGCTGTCATGTCACGTTTATAGCATTCGCTTGCAGAGGGACGAGGGAGACACAGAACTTGAAGATGCATAAGAGGAAGACACAGAAGAGCAAGACGTAGAGAGGAGGAAGCTGAAGAGGAAGAATCAGATGGAAGGATGCATCCCAGACAGCCCCTTTGTGGCCGGGATATCCGAGATACAATTATCCACCTGCGGTCCCATTGGCTGGGCAGGCTACCTCTTCTTGTTGGCCCACTAGCTGGACAGGCTGCATTTCTTGGGTGTGTGAAATGAGGAAGACACAAGGGTGGAGTTGTGCTGACGGGAGGGCGGGAAACCGAGAGGTGCATGCCAGAAGGGGGATAACGTATGAGGATACGCGCATCTTGTATCCTTTCAGCCCCGTCGCTGGCCAAGGGATCAGCCATGTCCCTGCCAAGAATGGCCTGCACCGTCTCCTCCAATGGGGTGAGGTGATGCTAGGAATAGTAGATGTGCCTCGTGATTGGTGCAGATTGTTGGTAGGTGAGTGATTGAGGGTCCTGCATTGAGCAGTGTGTGAGGCTAGTGGTGCAGTTGGTAGGAGACGGCTTTTGAAGATACATTCACTGACCTTGACCAGTGGTCTGAGGTCATGAAGCGTCTTTGGGCACTGGAGCCAGGTGGTGGGGGCAACACTGCTGGCAGTGATGCCTCGGTGATCTGGTCCCACATCGTTCTTTCTGGAGGGCCTCCTGGCCCCTGTGGGTAGAGGACCTGTCTTTCAGTGTTGACCCCCTGCACAAAGCTGGAGTGCTGCATACGAGACCCTGGGTGCACCTTCCCTGGCTTGCTGAGCCACTTGTATTAGTGCTGAGGCTGTTTTCCGATTTGTTCAGTTTAGGAAGGTAATTCAGCTTTAGGAGCTGAATAATCACATTTGGAACTTCTTTTAAATATTGAATATTTGTAAAAAAGACAGAAAGGGCTGAAAAATGAATTGAATCAGTGCATTTTATTTTGTCTTGCTTCAATGTGCATGGCCCCTTTAAATTTCAGAGCATCTCACTGCCCACAATGCATTGCGAGCTTCACAGCCTCGCACACAGACGCTCGGGGAAGCAGGACGGTGTTGCACCTAAGATTAGCGCTGCGCCACCTACCTCCATGTCCCCCACACCAATTTAGGTCGGTTAGCCCTGCGGCCATTTTGGGCGGCTGTTAACAGCAGTTGGCGGTGACACCGACTGCTTTGCTGGTGATCACCAATTTTCCCCCCAATATTTGATTTAGGTCTCCAATCATTTTATTGAGCAGTGAGCATGAATTTTTCATGCAGTCTAAAGCATTTGTGCCTGGCGCTAATTCTCCAACTTTTTTACTGACACTGCACATTCCTTGGCTATAACGAATTTCTAGCTTGAGTCCAAAGTGGGAAGTACGTAGAACCTGGATGGAGAAGTCCACTGCCTCTACCATGTTTAGGTGTTTGACCACTGCAGTAAATTGTGACATGCATGACACAGTGTCATCTGCAATGATGCCCAGTTTTTATTTTTAGAGGTCTTAAGTACAGCTGTGGGTTCTAAGAACAAAAGAACATAAGAAATAAGAGCAGGAGTAGGCCATTTGGCCCCTCGAGCCATGGCTGATCTGGTCTTGGCCTCAGTTCCACTTTCCTGCCCGCTCACCATAACCCTTCACTCCCTTATCGTTCAAATATCTGTCTATCTCCACCTTTAATATATTCAATGACCCAGCCTCCACAGCTCTCTGGGGTAGAGAATTCCAAAGATTCACGACCCTCTGAGAGGAGAAATTCCTCCTCATCTCTGTTTTAAATGGGTGACACCTTATTCTGAAACTATGCCCCCGAGTTCTAGATTCCCCCACGAGGGGAAACATCCTCCTGGCATCTACACTGTCGTGCCCCGTTCAGAATCTTATACGTTTCAATAAGATCACCTCTCATTCTTCTAAACTCCAATGAGTATAGGCCCAACCTGCTCAACCTTTCTTCATAAGACAACACCTTCATCTCAGGAATCAGCCTAGTGAACCTTCTCTGAACTGCCTCCAATGCAAGTATATCCCTCCTTAAATAAGGAGACCAAACCTGTACGCAGTACTCCAGGTGTGGTCTCACCAACGCCCTGAACAGTTGTAGCAAGATTTCCCTACCTTTATACTCCATCCCCCTTGCAATAAAGACCAACATTCCATTTGCCTTCCTAATTACTTGCTGTACCTGCATGCTAACTTTTTGTGTTTCATGTACAAGGACCCCCAGATCCCTCTGTACCGCAGCATTTTGAAGTCTCTCTCCACTTAAATAATAATTTGCTTTTTTATTTTTCCTACCAAAGTGGATAACCTCACATTTTCCCACATTATGCTCCATCTGCCAAATTGTTGCCCATTCACTTAACCTATCTATATCCCTTTGCAGATTCGTTCTGTTCTCTTCACAATTTGCTTTCCCACCCACCTTTGTATCATCAGCAAATTTGGCTACATTACACTTGGTTCCTTCATCCAAGTCATTAATATAGATTGTAAACAGCTGAGGCCCCAGCACTGATCCCTGCGGCACCCCACTAGTTACAGTTTGCCAACCTGAAAAAGACCCATTTATCCTGACTCTCTGTTTCCTGTTAGTTAGCCAATCCTCTATCCATGCTAATATATTACCCCCAACACAATGAGCTTTTTTCTTGTGCAGTAACCTTTTATGTGGCACCTTATCGATTGCCTTCTGGAAATCCAAATACACGACATCTACTGGTTCCCCTTTATCCACCCTGCTCGTTACATCCTCAAAGAACTCCAGCAAATTTGTCAAACATTATTTCCCTTTCATAAAACCATGGCAACTCTGCTTGACTGTATTATGATTTTCTAAATGTCCTGCTACAACTTCCTTAATAATTGACTCCAGCATTTTCCCAATGACAGATGTTAGGCTAACTGGTCTATAGTTTCCTGTTTTCTGTCTCCCTCCTTTCTTGAATAGGGGCATTACATTTACAGTTTTCCAATCCGCTGGGACCTCTCCAGAATCCAGGGAATTTTGGTAGATTACAACCAATGCATCTATTATCTTTGCAGCCACTTCTTTTAAGACCCTAGGATGCAGGCCATCAGATACAGGGGACTTGTCCACCTTTAGTCCCATAAGTTTGCCGAGTACTTTTTCTCTAATGATAGTGATTGTTTTAAGTTCCCCCCTCCCTATAGCCCCTTGATTATCTATTTTTATTGGGATGCTTTTAGTGTCTTCTACCATGAAGACCGGTACAAAATATTTGTTCAAAGTCTCTGCCATTTCCCTGTTTCCCATTATTAATTCCCCAGTCTCATCCTCTAAGGGACCAATGTTTACTTTAGTTACTCTCTTTCTTTTTATATACCTGTAGAAGCTCTTACTGTCTGTTTTTATATTTCTTGCTAGTTTACTCTCTCTTTATTATTTTCTCTCTCTTTATTATTTTTTTAGTCGTCCTTTGCTGGTTTCTAATAATTTCCCAATCCTCTGGCCTACCATTAATTTTTGCATCATTGTATGCCTTTGTTTACAATTTGATACCATCCTTTACTTCCTTAGTTAGCTACGGATGGTTCATTCTTCTCTTAGAGTCTTTCTTTCTCACTGGAATATATCTTAGCTGAGAGTTATGCAATATCTCCTTAAATGTTTGCCACTGCTTATCTACCGTCTTACCCCTTAATCTATTTTCCCAGTCCACTTTAGCCAACTCTATCTTCATTCCTTTGTAATTGTCTTTATTTAAGTTCAGGACACTAGTTTGAGACCTAAGTTTCTCACCCTGAAACTGAATTTGAAATTCTAACATGCTATGATCACTCTCCCCTCGAGGATCCTTTATTATGAGATCATTAATTATCGTTGTCTGTCTTTCCAGTTTTTAAAAAACAAACACAAAAAAACAAACACAAAAAGGACGGAGAGAGAGGAAGGGATATGGAGAGGTTATGCAGACAGCAGGATTTGACACGTTGGACCCCCTGGGACACATCTCATTGTCTTGGCTGTGCTCTTGGTGTGTCTTTGATGTAAGGAAAGATTGTATCTCTGCATTTTTTCTGTGTTTATATTCTGTGAACTTTTGTAGATCCACTCATAGTAACTTTACCTGAAGAAGGGGCGATCGATAGCTCCGAAAGCTTGTAATTTTAAATAAATCTGTTGGACTATAACCTGGTGTTGTGCGACTTCTCATTTTTGTCCACCCCAGTCCAACGCCGGCATCTCCGCATCATTAATTAATCCTATCTAATTACACATTAGCAGATCTAAAATAGCCTGCTCCCTGGTTGGTTCGACAACGTATTGTTCTAAGAAAGCATTCCAAATATGCTCTATGAACTCTTCCTCAAGGCTACCTTTACCAATTTGATTTGTCCAATCTATATGATTATTGCAGTACCTTTCTTACAAGCCTCTATTATTTCTTGATTTATACTCTGTCCTACAGTGTAGCTACTGTTAGGGAGCCTATAGACTACTCCCACCAGTGACTTCTTACCCTTACTATTTCTTATCTTGACCCAAACTGATTCTACATCTTGATCTTCTGAGCCAATATCATTTCTCACTACTGCACTGATCTCATCCTTTATTAACAGAGCTACACCACCTCCTTTTCCTTTCTACCTATCCTTCCGAAATGTCAAATACCCCTAAATGTTCAGTTCCCAGCCTTGGTCACCTTGCAACCACATCTCTGTAATGGCTATCAGATCATAATGCGGAGATGCCGGTGTTGGACTGGGGTGGACAAAATTGAGAGGTCGCACAACACCAGGTTATAGTCCAACAGTTTTATTTTAAATCACAAGCTTTCGGAGTTAAAACTCCTTCGTCGGGTGAAGTGAGGAGATACAGAATCGTCAAAGCATATATAGATAGAGAACAAAGCATGTGTAACTTACAATTGCAGACAACTGAATTCAATCATCCTGACTGTTTATCTGCCGAGGTGTGATAAAGTTAATCGGCTCAGGAAGGTACCACATCAAAGACATAGCAAGATACAACTGAGACAATGAGGTGGAATCGCATGGGGTCGAACGTGTCAAAAGCTGCCGTCTGTATGTAAAACGATTAACTTTAAAATTTTTACTTTTTTACTGGGAATCACATCTGTGAACAAGCCAACGACGACTCGAGTCCGGATCACGTCATGTATCGTGACATAAACCCAAGATCCCGATTGAGACCGTCTTCATGAGTGCGAACTTGGCTATCAGTTTCTGCTCGATGATTTTGCGTTGTCGTGTTTTAGCGTTCTCCAAGGCGACCTTAGGAAAACACGACAACGCAAAATCATCGAGCAGAAACCGATAGCCAAGTTCCGCACTCATGAAGACGGTCTCAATCGGGATCTTGGGTTTATGTCACGATACATGACGTGATCCGGACTCGAGTCGTCGTTGGCTTGTTCACAGATGTGATTCCCAGTAAAAAAGTAAAATTTTTAAAGTTAATCGTTTTACATACAGACGGCAGCTTTTGACACGTTCGACCCCATGCGATTCCACCTCATTGTCTCAGTTGTATCTTGCTATGTCTTTGATGTGGTACCTTCCTGAGCTGATTAACTTTATCACACCTCGGCAGATAAACAGTCAGGATGATTGAATTCAGTTGTCTGCAATTGTAAGTTACATATGCTTTGTTCTCTATCTATATATGCTTTGACGATTCTGTATCTCCTCACTTCACCCGACGAAGGAGTTTTAACTCCGAAAGCTTGTGATTTAAAATAAAACTGTTGGACTATAACCTGGTGTTGTGCGACCTCTCAATTTTATCAGATCATACCCATTTATTTCTATTTGTGCTGTCAACTCATCTATCTTGTTATGAATGCTGCGTGCATTCAGATAAAGAGCTTTTAATTTTGTCTTTTTACCATTTTTCCCTACTCTGACTCTACTTTCTGATACACTCTGTCCCTTCCTGTCACACTCTGGTTATCATTACCCCTATCGCTACCCTGCACTATTGCCTTCTCTTTTCTCTTTGACTTTTTAAATTTCCCCTCACCCCCACTATGTGGTTTAAAGCCCTATCTACAGCCCTAGTTATTCGATTCGCCAGGACACTGGTCCCAGCATGGTTCAAGTGAAGACGGTCCCGACGGAACAGCTCCCTCTTACCGCAGTACTGGTGCCAGTGGCCCATGAATCGAAACCCATTTCTCCCACACCAATCTTTGAGCCACTTGTTCACCTCTGAACTTATTTATCCTATGCCAATTAGCTCGTGGCTCAGGTAGTAATCCAGAGATTATTACCTTTGTGGTTCTACTTTTTAATTTAGTCCCTAGCTGCTCATGCTCCCTCAGCAGAACCTCTTTCTTTGTCCTCTCTATGTCGTTGGTACCTACATGGACCACGACAACTGAATCTTTCCCCTCCCACTCCAAGTTCCTCTCCAGCCCAGAGAAGATGTCCTTAACCCTGGCAACACAGCCTTCGGGACTCACGCTCTCAGCTGCAGAGAACAGTATCTAGCCCCCTAACTATACCGTCCCCTACCACTACAACATTTCTTTTTACTCTCCCAACTTGAATGGCCCCTTGTACCATGGTGCTGTGGTCAGTTTGCTCATCCTTCCTGCAGTCCCTGATCTCGTCCACACAGGCTGCAAGTACCTCGTACCTGTTGGACAAGTGCAAGGGCTGAGGCTCCTCCAATGCTACCTTGTGGATCCCCATAGCTGCCTCACTCGCAGTCACACCGTCCTGACCCTGACCACAGACCAAATTTGAATTATTTAACCTAATTTATTTAACCTGACTGCCTCCTGGAACACAGCGTCCAGGTAACTCTCCTCCTCCCTGATGTATCGTAGTGTCTGAAGCTCGGACTCCAGCTCATCAACTCTGAGCCGAAGTTCCTCGAGCTGCTAACACTTACTGCAGATGTGGTTGCTGTGGATCAGACTGAGGTCCACCAGCTCCCACATGCTACAGCTGCAACACATCGCCTGCCCGGCCATCTCTATTATATTTTATTTAAGTAATTAGGTTTTCAAGTTTTGAAATTTCAATTATCTATGCATAGTTTTTAATCTGTAATCACGGCTCTTAATTTAAACCAATGACCAAGTTTAGAAAAAAGAGAGAAATAGAGAAATACTCACCAACCAATCACCTACCTGCTTTCCTGTGACGTCACACTTTGATTTTTTTTATCCCCCCCTCTCAGGTTGTTGTTGTTGTTTTCCTTTAATCCGCGTCGCTGGTCCCGCTCTCCCTGTGCTCTCGGGCTTCGGGTCGCCGCTGGTCCCGCTCTCCCTGTGGTCTCGGGCCTCGGGTCGCCGCTGGTCCTGCTCTCCCTGTGCTCTCGGGCTGTCGCTGGTCCCACTCTCCCTGTGGACTCGGGCCTCGGGTCGTCGCTCCTTTTATCCGCGCCGCTGGTCCCACTCTCCCTGTGCTCTCGGGCCTCAGGTCGTCGCTGGTCCCACTCTCCCTGTGCTCTCGGGCCTCAGGTCGCCGCTGGTCCCACTCTCCCTGTGGTCTCGGGCCTCAGGTCGCCGCTGGTCCCACTCTCCCTGTGCTCTCGGGCCTCAGGTCGCCGCTGGTCCTGCTCTCCCTGTGGTCTCGGGCCTCAGGTCGCCGCTGGTCCCACTCTCCCTGTGGTCTCGGGCCTCAGGTCGCCGCTGGTCCCACTCTCCCTGTGGTCTCGGGCCTCAGGTCGCCGCTGGTCCCACTCTCGCTGTGGTCTCGGGCCTCAGGTCGCCGCTCCTTTTATCCCCCCCACTGGTCCCGCTCTCGTTTGTCTCGCTCTTGATGATGCCATTGCTAATGCTATGAAAACCTTGGGCTGTAATGTCTGCAAGTCTACTCTGTCTGGATTTGCCATGTTGGGGAACCCTGACATGGATTCCAATGTATTTAGAACCATAGAATGGTTACAGCACAGAAGGAGGCCATTCGGCCCGTCGAGCTTGTGCCGGCTCTCTGCAAGAGCACTTCAGCTAGTCCCACTCCCCTGCCCTTTCCCTGTAACCCTGCAAATTTTTTTCCTTCAGGTACTTATCCAATTCCCTTTTGAAAGCCATGATTGAATCTGCCTCTACCACCCTTTCAGGCAGTGCATTCCAGATCCTAACCACTCGCTGCATAAAATGTTTTTCCTCATGTTGTTAAGCCCGCCCTGCGAGGTTCCCAGCCAATTAAAAGGAAGTGGGTCTGATGTTGTTATCTGAGGATGCGTCATCACCCGGTTTCCTTAAAGGGGCCATGTCCACATTCATTTTGACAGTTGTGCTGTCAGTGTTCTACAGCAGTGAGGTGCTGCAAACACTGCCAAACACTGCACAAAGGTGCACGGCTAAACCCAGGCTCTCCCATGACTCCCTCCATATGCTTATGGAGGGAGTCACAGCACGCAGGGAGGTTCTCTTCCCTTCCCATAGGCGGTGGAGACCTCCCCAGGACACCAACGCAGCCTGGTTGCACATTGCACAGGAGGGCACAAGCAGGGATGTCATCAGGAGGACCTGGCTGCAGTGGCACAAACCTTTCAATGCTCTCAGTAGATCACAAAATGTTACTGCCAAGCCACACTCAACCTCATCCTGCTGTGCCACTCATCACATCCACATCACCCTGCCTTCCCTACCCTATTCCTGCACATCCTTACTCACACCAACTTACCTTGCATATCCACCCATCCTTCTCTATCTACATTATCACTTCCCCATCTCACTAGCCACCCTCACACTCACCCTCATCCTAGTCCAATCATACCAACTAACAACACACAAGGGTAGGCACTTGGGTGTTTTGGCCAATGTTTGTGTAAACTTTCTGTTAATGTGCTGTCAAGCATTGAAATCCTTATTGCCACCACTTTGCCTTCTTGGACAGATTTGTGTGCACCTTTGAAAGTGTCTTAGTGAGTTCCAGTGAATGGTGAGACATAATGTTCACGTCCCCCCCCCCCACCCCATCCCCCACCCCACCCCACCCCCCACCACGCCCAATTGTGATGAGTGTGAAAGGAATGGCTTGGACATTGTAGGGATGCTTTATGGTGCTGGTGTGGGGTGGTGCCAACCTGGTGCATCATGTGGCAGCCAGGGTGTTCAGTGTTAAGTGAAGCAAATCTGGACATGGTGAGGCCATCACTGGCGTCCCGGGCAGCAATGTGCATGGGTGATGATGTCCTGTGTCCAGTGCAGCATCAGTTGATTGCGGAGAAGGTTGGTGTGGATGTTGGTGTTGCTGGTGTACCCGGTGATGCTGGTGTTGGTGTGGATCATGTTGGGATTCTGAGGACCAAGGTGAGATTTTTTCCAAGGGCACCGATGCTGATGGAATAGATGGCAGGTGAGGTTGAGATGACAGAAGTAACCTGTCAATGTTGAGATAGGTTGTTCCAAGGAGGTGACAGTAGATAGAGAGATTACTCCAAACACTTCAAAAGTGCATAAAGCCCAAAAGTGGGTTCTAAATCATTAATGCTCCAGCTTCTAAGATTGGGAAGTGAACAGCTGTGAAATGGTAGGTTTTAGACCACTTTTGCAGCTTTCACCTATTCACAGCAATCCACAGTCATTGAGAACCCGACATACTTACCTGACGTGATAGCTGCTCTCTGGGAACCTCGTTAAAAACTTGGTAAAATGGTAAGTACATGGGGAAATAGTTCTTAACTACCTTTTAGTAAGCTTTTAACAATCTAAATTGGCTGACCCGCCGCTTGGTGTCGGGTCTGTTCAGGGATGACAGACCCGACACTTGGGAAACTGACAAGGAGGCGGGTTTACAGCGGGATACCGACCCGGTCAATCTTTGTGATTTTGACAGCAGACCCGCCTCCAAACCCGCTCTGAGCACCGGCAAAATTCAGCCCTATATATCACATTTGTATCTTACCTTTTATTAGAACTAAAATAAAATAATGAATTTGTAGTATGAGACATGAAGAATGACACACAATCAATGTATTGTTGATCACATCATTTCATCTTTATCAACGTGTAAAGATGCTGGCAACACTGACCTTTAAGACAAAAGACATGAAAATGGTATTCTGACATTGAAGAGGAGCTTTTGTACTTTCAATAGAATAGTATTTGTGAAGTAGGAGATTGGTGCTAAATATCCATTAACTACAAATATCTAGACTAGCCTTTTATGCACAATGATACCTCGTGACAATCGACATCCCTGCACTATCTTTGCCTTAATTAGTAAATGCAATTTTTACACTTTACGAACAAAAGTTTCTATCACTTCTTTGTACTCTTACCCTATTGTAAGTTATATACATTTCAGTTCTCAAGCAATCTTTCATCTAATCAGTGGAATTTTGAATGTACAACTATGGTGTTTTTGCTGTTAAACTGTGAGACATAAATAAGTAATGAAAAAGTCTTCTGACAAATTCTATTAATGGTGACCTAATAATACATCATTAGTTACCCCTCACCTACTATTTTAGAAGTCTCAAATTGTCACTGATGAAATCATTTATATAACCAGTGCACAGGTGTATTTGTTTCCTGGTGTCTTAATGTCCACCACCATATTCAATTTAAGATGGTGGTGAACATTAGCCTGAGGAATAGATAAATTCTGGACAACGAAGGCTGTAGTAAATCAAATTCTCACCATTAACGAGGCAGTTATTCTATCTTTTAAACACATATTTAGACAGTATTTGATCCCAAAAAAGTAAATAACTAGTTTGCCAAGAAATGTTCTGTTTGGACCATTGCTGTATTCAGATTATAGTTACTACGAAGTATTAATCTATGATTACTGTATCTAGCTCATTGGGGTAGATTTTGACTTCTGGCTGTGTGAGCAGGTGAGCTGCTGGTCGGCTGCCCATTTCACGCTGAAGAGACCACCGTGATTGAGGCTCTGGCCTCATCATTAGGCGAACCAGTTTGTCAGATTGACGCCTGAAAATCAGGCCGGGGCTGCCTCCAGCAAGGTAAGTTGTGGTTGGGGTCGTGATCGCGGAGGATAGGGGTCTGGGGCGGCAGCGGCTTCATTTATTTTTGGGGGCCCAGGAGGTGCACCCCTACTTCATCCACAAAAATAATTGAATACTTGCCTCTTCCAATCAGTTCCTACCTAAAATGGCAATCGGGTCCATTTTACGTCACAGGGCCCCGATTTCCAGGTTTAAAGGGTCTATCGCCTGAATCAGGCGGGCACTTTGGACACCTGGTGGTTTTGAGTTGGAGCTGGCTGCATCGCCGACGTTAATGGGGCAGTAATGCTACTGACCCCATTTTGAGTCCGTGACTGCTTTGTTAATGGCAGGCGAGGTCGCTCAAAATCGACCTCCAGGTGTTCAATATAAAATACCGTGCTAAATTTTCATCTTGATATTTGCAATCGAAGTGTTAAAATGGATGACTTATTCATCAATTCTAAATGTGTTGTACAATGACGCTGCACAGGATCACAGTTGTCTGATTTCATTTCTGTGAGAATTCACCCAGCTGCACAAAAGTTAAAAGATGAACCCAGGAATTGCTGGTCATTTTTTTACTTTCTAACCTCACCGTATGATACACACTGTCACATAATGATACTGCTGCAGTGAAAATGATCACTGTTGTTATTGTTATCACCATGTGACACCTGAATGTAATTCATAAAATGTGAGTCCGAAGCATTTGAATCGACATTGCAATCATGGAGTTTGATTAGTATGCAAACAGGATAAATTCAAAAGACCTTTGTCAAGATATCCATTAGCTGTAATAAATATATATGATAGTTCATAAAGTCATTTCTTTAAGAAATTAACCTGATATTTATTTTATTACCCTGAGATCTTTCATTATTAACAAGATATAGTAGGTATTATTTCTAGTTATATGGACACAAAATGCTCCCCCCCCCCTTTCCCTGCCTCTGCACCTGCTTAAAACCTGTTACATCCCCAACTTTTCCCAGTTCTGACGAAGGGTCACAGACCTGAAACGTTAACTCTGTTTCTCTCTCCACGGATGCTGCCTGACCTGCTGAGTGCTTCCAGCATTTTCTGCTGTTATTTTAGATTATCTGATTGTTCATCTCATTGCTGCTTGAGGGATCTTGCTGTATGCAAAATCGGGTTTGTCAACTGTCACTGGACTGCATTGTGATTTATATTATGTGAAGCACTTTGGGATGTTTCTGAAAGACGTGATAAGGCATTATGTAACAGTGGTGTGAAAAAAATAAACCATTTTATTGAGGTTGGTAACCAATGTTCCCTTTAAGCCATGCGGCCATGCAGCAATCTGCAGGTCCTGTGCAGCTGGCGCTCAATGGCGTTCTAATTGCAAAAACTGCGTGTGTGCGGTAATTTGAATGGGCCTCGCAGCCCCTTAAAGGGGCCGCGCACCCAAAAAAAATTGCGGGAACATTGTTGGTAACTAATATTTCCTTTTGAGAGCGTCTCTGATAAGGTTCACCCAAAATATGCTTCATCCCATGTGATCTGTCACTTTTTGTTACAATACAGTTAAGGCAAGTCTTCACTAAGACTACGGGGGGGTGGGGGGTGGGTAGGGGAGAGGGGGATTTCCAACTGCTAGTCACCTGTTTCTCACCTGAAAAATGGACAACCAGCATAGAAAATCTAGTCGGGACCTTATGCACCCATTTGCACGACTGAATCAATTTTCAGGCAGTTCTTTAAATGGGCACCCAGCACTCTCATCCAAAACAAGTGGTAAGTCCCACTAATGGGACTAAAAGCCAACAAATCCCCTGGCCCTGACGGCCTACATCCTAGGGTTCTAAAAGAGGTGGCTGAAGAGATAAAAGGAGGGAGAGAGAAAACAGGGAACTACGGGCCAGTTAGCTTGACATCAGTCATCGGGAAAATGCTGGAATTTATTGTTAAGGAAGTGATATCAGGGCACTTAGAAAATCATAACATGATTAGGCAGAGTCAACATGGTTTTATGAAAGTCAAATCGTGTTTGACAAATTTATTAGAGTTTTTTGAGGATGTAACCAGCAGGGTAGATAAAGGGGAACCAGTGGATGTAGTATATTTGGATTTCCAAAAGGCATTCGATAAGGTGCCACATAAAAGGTTATTACACAAGATTAGGGCTCATGGGGTTGGGGGTAATATAGTAGCATGGATAGAGGATTGGTTAACGGACAGAAAACAGAGAGTAGGGATAAACAAATCTTTTTCAGGTTGGCAGGCTGTAACTAGTGGGGTGCCGCAAGGATCAGTGTTGGGGCCTCAGCTATTTACAATCTATATTAATGACCTAGATGAAGGGACCGAGTGTAATGTATCCAAGTTTGCTGATGATACAAAGCTAGGTGGGACAGTAAGCTGTGAGGAGAACACAAAGAGTCTGCAAAGGGATATAGATAGACTAAGTGAGTGGGCAGTAAGGTGGCAGATGGAGTATAATGTAAGGAAATGTGAGGTTATTCACTTTGGTAGGAAGAATAGAAAAACAGAATATTTTTTAAATGGTGAGAAACTTTCAAATGTTGGTGTTCAGAGAGATTTGGGTGTCCTTGTGCAAGAAACACAGAAAGCTAGCATGCAGGTACAGCAAGCAATAAGGAATGCAAATGGCATGTTGGCCTTTATTGCAAGGGGGTTGGAGTATAACAGTAAGGGAGTCTTGCTACAATTGTACAGGGCCTTGGTGAGACCACACCTGGAGTACTGTGCACAGTTTTGGTCTCTTTATCTAAGAAAGGATATACTTGCCTTGGAGGCGGTGCAATGAAGGTTCACTAGATTGATTCCTGGGATGAGAGGGTTGTCCTGTGATGAGAGATTGTGTAGAATTGGCCTATACTCTCTGGAGTTTAGAAGAATGAGAGGGGATCTCATTGAAACATGCAAGATTCTGAAGGGGATCGACAGGGTAGATGCTGAGAGGTTGTTTCCCCTGGCTGGAGTGTCTAGAACTAGGGGGCATAGTCTCAGGATAAAGGGTAGGCCATTTAAGACCGAGATGAGGAGGAATTTCTTCACACAGAGGGTAGTGAATCTTTGGAATTCTCTGCCCCAGAGGGCTGTGAATGCTGAGTCTTTGTGTATATTCAAAGCTGAGATAGATAGATTTTTGGACTCTAGGGGAATCAAGGGATATGGAGATCGGACGGGAAAGTGGAGTTGAGGTCGATGATCAGCCATGATCTTATTGAATGGCGGAGCAGGCTCGAGGGGCCGTATGGCCGACTCCTGCTCCTATTTCTTATGTTCTTATGTAAACTGGTAAATATGTAAAACACAGTTCTACACCTGTTGCAAGATCCCAATTGCAATTATCGTGCAAAATTGGTCAGTGCCAATTTCTAATCCATAAACAAGATTTACCATAAATCCCCAGAACTTTGAGCTTAACTATTAGGTTTTCAAGTGACACTTTCTCAGATGCCATGTGGAAGTCTAGGTACAATACATCATAGGGTTGACCACAGTCCACTTGGGATGTTACTTCTTAACAACAACAACTTGGATTTAACATAGAAAATTGTCCTAAATAACGTCCTAAATGTCTTCACAGCTGCCTAATCAGACAAAAATCGATACCAAGCCAAAAAGGAGATATTAGATGGGGTGACTAAAATCTTAATCAAAAAGGTGGGTTTCAAGGAGTGTCTTGGAATCATACAGCACAGAAGAAGGCCATTCAACCCATCACGTCTGTGCCGGCTCTTTATCTGCGCAAGCATTACCCCATAGACATCCACTCAGGACAAAGTAGTTAGTGAATGGCTTTCACTGGGTGAAGTATTACCAGTGAGAATAAGGACCTGGGAGTTGAAGAGAGGGAAAGTACCATTCCTCCATGGACAGGGAATACATGACCACTCGCAACTGATGAGCCTAGGGATCCGTATTTCAAGGGCCCAGTTTTAAATTGAGCTATGATTAGGGAAGATCGATATAATGTGGAGGCAGTGGTAGTGATTTCCAGGTATACTGTTCAGATAATGGACAAGTGGGAGGAGCCCACTATTGTATCTGCAACACATTGCAGGAAGTTTTGCACGACCTGCATAGGACCCTGTAGACTGTGACAGCTGGGGCATTTCTGCAGCAGCAGCAAGATGCCAAAAACTGCTTTGTGGGATACTGTTGACTTCAGGAGTAGCAGCTAACAGTGCTGCAATCTTAATCTATAGCTTCCAGCTCTATAAATTTAGCCACATGAGAGCTAAGCTTAAATCAATAGTACCATTTTTAACATGCAATACCTCAAGGTCTCCCTGTGCCGGTATAGGTTGAAACCTTGAAACATGACAGCAACCCTGTCCCTGACAATACCACTCTCCACATCCAATCACCGATGAGTCGCTCTCAAGGTCTGACTCTACCTCAACTATTTAACTGATCTGTGATAATATACTAATCCAATCTAGGACCATCCACTTACCCTTGATAATATCTTCACTTTTGATTCCTCTTTAAGATATATACCTTCTTCACTGAGGCTACAACCCTTTTTCCAAAATCTTTTTGATCAACAAACTGTTTTGCATCTCTTCATCCTTCAATTGCACCTTTCTTTCATAAACATCCACAGCAAACACACCTTGTAAACTCCGTCTTAATTTGACATCTTTCGGCTGCTTCTCTTTTCAATCCATTTCACTGAGATGGCTCCTTTTAAATTTGTTTCTCCCAAGTGGTGCTTGGAATCTACTTCTCCTTAGCACCACCACTTTTTAAATTTCCTCAGGCTGTGGTTTCAGTTTATGATGTTCTTTTAAGTTACCTGGTTCCAGATGAAACTTTACACCATTCCTAGGTCCTAAGTGAGTGGAGCTGTTCTGCTGTACTGATTTTTTTAAATGTTGTAATTTACTTATAATAATTCACAGCTCCGAATGGAGTCTGTGATCTACTTGGTCTTATTCTGTCGTTATTTAATTCCTTTTCATCTGTGCACCTGATGCCTACAGATGTTTATTTTAAATATCTGAAAATTTACATCTATTAAATCTATCTTTTCTTCTTTCAGATGCATACTGGACCTGCTGTGCATTTCCAACATTTTCTATCTTTATTTCAAATTTTCAGTATTTTCAATGTTTTTATTAGCACTATTTTATACTTACTTTATGAGGGAAAAATTTTGGACAACAGAGCTATTCAGGGTTTACTGATTAGCAGTGCAGCTCCTTACCGTCTTTGAAGCTCACCTGTCAAATCTTAATTCCAGACAGCCTTGGATCCTGACAGATAAAAATTTGAAGAAGGGATACCAAGGATGCTGCTCAAACAGCATGATAAGTAGGCTCTCTGTATATTTACAATGATTATATGGGTGAATGGACACTACCAGAAAGCTGAAACCGAACACTCCTATTGTAAACCCAAATTATGTACTACAAAATTCATCTGGGGGTTTGTGGACAGGGATGATTGACTGAGAAATTCTTACTAATGAAATAAGGTAATCAAAGCTTGTCAGAATTTTTTTCTTCCATTCCATTAATAAATAATTTTGAACAGCTATGTTGTGTACAAGGTCTTTTTGTTGACGATGCAGACACAATATGAAATGGTAAAGAAAATCAGGCAGGTTTTAAAACAGGCTGACATTAGTTGGGTTTTTTGATAATCTGACAGATTCATGGTCACTTTTACTGATACCAACTTTTTATTTCCATATTTTTAAAACTGAATTGAAGTTCTTCCAACTGTTGTAGAATTCGCAATATATCGCGATTTTATTAATAAGGAGAAAAACACATAGTTTCGTTCAAACAGCTTTTATTTCAGCAGAATGCTGTCAGGTTTTCAAAGTGGACACAAGCAGCTTGTAAAATGGCCGCCACGCCTCGTGGCGGAACATTCTAGACTTTTCGACAGGCAGACAAGATGGCGTTCCAATAAACATTTGTGCGAGATCGATCAAGACTCAGCACATTTAAGATAATACACGAGACATCATGGGTTTGCAGTATACACATAAATAATGAAATCGGTCTCCCAGGTGCGAATAAGGGCTATTGTACCAAGTAATCAAGAACCCATCCAAAGACATTAATATGCAAAATCCCAACGACTCTACGATGAGAGAGCCGTTGGCGGGTAGTTACAGAAAACATTTGGAAGCCCCAAAACCCCTCCAGGGAGAACACCGACCGATTAAACAATGGGAGAAATATTAACAGGTACTCAGACAATTACGAGTATCCCCGAAACCCATTAAAAACGGAGATCACCTTATACAAGACATTTGAGCGCCAAACCCTAACAAAAGAAAAGACATTAAGGTTGGGCGGGAAAAGGAAGATTTTGCACTATAACTACAAGCTCCAACCGTCCATCTTTCTCTTATCTTGCTGGTGTTTATCCTCGTGGCTGCTCCTGTGCTCTTATCCTTTCGACTCCTTGCCGCCTGCCTCGTGTCTCTGCCTCTTGTAGCTTTTAAAGACTGTTGAACTTTACGATCCGCTCGGATCTACCTCGTGGCGTGCCGCGAAGATCTGTGTGGAACTGGGCTCTGAAGCCTTGAAGCGGGCGCACCATCCCGAGAAGTCGGTAAACGGTGTTGGAACTGAAGGCCCGAGATGAGATGAGATGAGATGAGATGAGATGAGATGAGAAGAGAAGAAGACCATACGTATCGCCACGGTCAGTAAGCTCCGACCGCGCCTGTAGGTCGAATAGACACTTTCCTTGCCAGGAAGACTTCTTCGAGTTTTACAGAACAGCCAGGAAGACTATTCTTCGAATCCTATCGCATCAGTGCGAGGGCACAGGAAGACTCTTTTTTTGAGTAGAGTCGGAACTCCGAGGACAACACAGATCTTCATGACAGCAAACGTTCCAGCCTGCTAGCCGGAGCAGAAACGAGTAAACAAGTGGGGTACAGAGACCCCTGATCGACACGTGGGTGCTGCGGTGGAAAACATCCGATCAGAGCTTTCGGAATTCTCCGAGTTATCACGAGTGGTGAGCATGAGTCTCGATCCTACAAATCTAGCTTAGGGCAGATATTGATAGGGGAGGGTTTAAGTTTTAAGGATAATTGTAATGTGTGCCCCCATTTACGATGTGTCGTTCGTTCCTCGTTTCCCTGAAATTAGTTACATAACTGCGTGTAAGATTGTACTGTCATTAATCTGTGCTTATGACATGTATTTCGTAATCTTAAATACTATGCAATAAAGATTTTCCATTTCGTACCATTCAACCGGGTCTACCTGAGTTTTATCTCCATTACTGCTCTCGCATCTAAGTCCAGTGTCAGAACCGTAAGGGCGAGTGGGTCGAACCACTCACAGGTGTCTAGTGCTCCCAGACTGGCTGGAGACCAGAACAGGCAACAAGGCCTAAACCCGCACTAGCATCCAGGCGGCACAGAGCCACACGAATCGCACAGGTTCAGAGAGACAAAACCCTTACAGTGTTAAGGTAGGGTTATGAACTCATATTCTCTGGATTCTTAGTCCAGACCTCAGGATTAACTCGTCCAATAATATAACCACCACACTACCGTACCCTTTTATCACAATTGTGCCAAAATCTTTTCTATATGAATCAGCCCTGGAGTGAGACAAAGCGTTATGTAGACGTCTGTCATCTTAGGGTTGGGTCTGGAAAAAAATGATCTACGTGGTAGAGTTGATCAGCACAATCCGGATGAAATCAGCCGAACCAGTGCAAAAGATCACTGAAACTCAAGCGTAAGTTATGTCTGTGTAAATCGTGTTTCTGCGATCTTTAATGCTGGTTTAAAAATCATTTTGTCCAAAGCCGGCTCTGCCCACAAAACTGGCCTCGCCCCCAAATCGAAATAATGAAGATGCCGAGTTTCCGCTGGGTGAGTCCGTTTGTAGCCGTTCGAGAAGGGTCTTCAAATTGAGTTTGTTTTTTTTAGTGCGCAGATAAACCCATTTTGAGCTGTATTAATAACACTGTACCATGTTATCACTCTTAAATATATCAATGAATATTTTTTAATGCAAAGTACAAAACATAAACAATTATGTTCTATTACGCTGACCGATTGTGCTGGTTCATGGAAGATTTTACGTTTGTGATTATGCAAATACATTTTAGCGGAAACCTGAACTGTAACGTAATCAGTGCAATTTCATGCACTCAATTTCCTGATTGCGCTCAAAGTGGAAACTCTACCATTATGGGCCAGAAATTCGGCTCTCCGGCTTCCTGCGGGTGCAAGCATCGCGCGCGTACTTACCTACCGCGCCTGCCATTGTGCTTCAGGCCCACGAGGAATTCGGGTCCTGGGCCTCCTGCAGCTGCCGGCGCGCAGTGCTTGCGTATCCCAGGGGCGCAGTTAGTTTGAAGCATCCCCTGGGATCACGTGGGCCATGGAGAGCCAATCCTAGCAGGGAATTTTCATTCATAGATTTGACAGGAAGACCTGTCAAGTCTATGAATAGATATCGGCCCCAAAACCACACTAAAACTTCAAATAAATTTTAAAAAACCATCACATTTTTAAAATAACTATAAATTACATAAATTAACTACTTTAAACAAAAATTTACATTTTTGAAAAAATTAATTAAACTTTTTAACGGTGCTAAAAATAAACTTACCTTTCTTTAAATATGTAAAAAAGATAAACCTGTTTAAAAAATGTTTAAATTGTAATTAATTAACCACTTACCTTGTTAAAAACAGGCCTTGCGCCTCCTTTTTAAATGTGCAGCTTCTTCATACTTACCCTCACGGAGAAACCTGGAAAAAAAAACGAAGTTCACTGCGTGCGCGCTGCCTTTCCCACGCACGCGTTCGACTTCTGAACCCCTTCCTTCAGGGGAACGGAAGTTCCGGTTTCCCGCGCATGCGCAGTGCATGCAGGAAACCGGCACTTCAGGTGGCCTTACGGGTGAGTACACAGAGCGTACTCACCCGACAAGAGCCGAATTTCTGGCCCTATATATTTTACCACAAAAAACAATCCATTTGGTTACTACCAGAGTACCACACGGATTTCCACAGGCTGTGCTAATCAGTGGCTCAATTTTATTGCAAGATTAAAACGTCACTCAACACACCTAGAATGCAGTGCTGAAATAAAATTGTTTGAAAAGCTAGCTGCAGGCTACCTGGCATAATGATTTTTTATCCTCCCACATACCTCGCAAATACTGTATATTATTCTCAAGTATTGTGACAGGAAAGAATTTATTCCTACTTTAATTCGCTTAAACCCAGATTTCTTCGATGTAACCTATTAAATGCAAAGACGGTAGGCTTGTCCATTGAAGAGTGCATGGGACACAAAACGTCCTCAGATAACTTTGGAAAAACTCCAGGAAATATGCCAGGCGAGTTGATGTAAAACAGAACTAAAAGGTAACCTAGTTAGACTGTCCCAGCGGATTTCCACATACTGCCTACTAAGTAGAAAGTGCACCTTACATTATGCATGATCCTTTGCAGTTTGTCTTCAATCACAGAGTAAAACCATTGCAAATCCCTTGAACTAATAAGATTATCACAAAGTCAGAGAATGATTGTCCTACGCATCAATCTCTTGAAAATGATAAACAGAACGTGACTTCATTCTAGAATGCTTGTACCATTGGGCATTTGTGTGAACTAAGAATTTGAATTTCCATGCATTTTAACTGGACCTTTGATAATTACAGACTATGAATTTGGAGAATTTATATGAGATAGTTATTAACCTTTCACTAAGTTGGTGCATTTTAAAAAAAAAAATCTTTCCCATCTATTGTTGATTTGAGCATTCTATCATAAGAGTTGGAGGGCAATCTAGTGGATAAACCAACAAGGTAAATCCTTGGGACTAGACTTTATTCTCATTTATTTTCAAGAATGATTTTGAGGGAAGAGATTAAAAACTTTAAGTTAGCTTACAGAAAAGCTATAGAATTTTTAAAAATTATTTTTGAAACAAATTCAGATGCAAAATGTTTAGTGTTTTTATTGTTTTATTGCTTTTAAATGAAGATCCAATTTTCTGCGGCGAGGCGGCAGAGGCGGCGGACCTGCGAGGGAACAGAGGCGGTGAGCGGCGGTAGTTAAGGTGAGCCCCGAGGCGGCAGCGAGGCCTAGAGCGGCGAGGCGGCAGAGGCGGCGGTCCTGTGAGGGAACAGAGGCGGCGAGCGGCGGTACTTCAGGTGAGCCCCGAGGCGGCTTACAAATCCAGGTTCCGGGAGAGAGAAGCAAAAAGTATTCATAGTGTGACGTCACCAAAAAGCAGGTAAGTGATTGGTTGGTGAGTGTTTTCTTTCTCAATTTTTCTAAACTAAAATTTTGTGGTTTCTACAGTCTCTTTGTGTAGTGGGGATTACTGTTAAGCAAGGGCCCTTGAGTATATCACTTAATTCCAGTGTAATTGGTGGAATCCATTTAATTTTAATTTAATTTTAATTAATTAATTAATTAATTAAAGGTTAAGTCATGACAGGACAGCTCGGTGCTGTGACATGCTCTTCCTGCACTATGTGGGAAATCAGGGACACTTCCTGTGTCCCTGACAACCATGTGTGCAGGAGGCGTATCCAGCTGCAGCTACTGACAGACCGCATTGCGGCGCTGGAGCTGCGGATGGATGCATACTGGAGCATTCGCGATGCTGAGGACATCGTGGATAGCACGTTTAGGGAGTTGGTCACACCGCAGGTAAAGGGTGTACAGGCAGGAAGGGAATGGGTGACCACCAGGCAGAGTAATAGGCGCAGGCAGGTAGTGCAGGGGTCCCCTGTGGCCATCCCCCTCTCAAACAGATATACTGCTTTGGATATTGTTGAGGGAGATGGCTTATCAGGGGAAGACAGCAGCAGCCAACTTCCTAGCACCGTAGGTGGTTCTGCTGCACAGGATGGGAGGAAAAAGAGTGGGAGAGCTATAGTGATAGGGGATTCTATTGTAAGGGTAATAGATAGGCATTTCTGAGGCCACAAACGAGACTCCAGGATGGTATGTTGCCTCCCTGGTGCAAGGGTCAAGGATGTCTCAGAGCGGCTACAGAGCATTTTGGAAGGGGATGGTGAACAGCCAATTGTCGTGGTGCATATAGGTACCAACGATATAGGTAAAAAACAGGATGAGGTCCTAAAAGCAGAATATAGGGAGTTAGGAGGTAAATTAAAAAATAGGACCTCAAAGGTAGTAATCTCAGGATTGCTACCAGTGCCACGTGCTAGTCAGAGTAGAAGTAGAAGGATATTACAAATGAATACGTGGCTAGAGGAATGGTGCAAGGGGGAGGGATTCAAATTCCTGGGGCATTGGAACCGGTTCTGGGGGAGGTGGGACCAGTACAAACCGGACGGTCTACACCTGGGCAGGGCCGGGACCAATGTCCTAGGGGGAGTGTTTGCTAGTGCTCTGGGGGAGGGTTTAAACTAAAATGGCAGGGGCTTGGGAACCTGAGCAGGGAGACAGAGGAAAGGGAAACAAGGATAAAAGCAAAAGACAGGAAGGAGAAAAACAAAAGTGGCAGTCAGAGAAAACAACGGTTTAAATCAAACATGGCCACAGTAAATACTAATTCTAATAGGTCTAAGAGCGTTAAAAAAACAAGCCTGAAGGCTTTGTGTCTTAATGCAAGGAGCATTCGGAACAAGGTGGATGAATTAGCTGTGCAAATAGAGGTAAACAAATATGATTTGATTGGGATTACCAAAACATGGCATCAGGGTGGCCAAGGCTGGGAACTCAACATCCAGGGGTACTCAATATTCAGGAAAGATAGGCAAAAAGGAAAGGGAGGTGGGGTAGCATTGCTGGTTAAAGAGGGGATTAACACAATTGAAAGGAAGGATATTAGCTCTGATGATGTGGAATCTGTATGGGTTGAACTGAGAAATAACAAGGGGCAGAAAACATTAGTGGGAGTGATATATAGATTACCAAACAGTAATGCGGAGGTTGGGGATGGCATTAAAAGGAAAATTAGAGAAGCGTGCAATAAGGGCACAGCAGTCATCATGGGTGACTTTAATCGACATGTAGATTGGGCTAACCAAATTAGTAACAATACTATGGAGGAGGAATTCCTGGAGTGTTTACGGGATGGTTTCCTGGACCAACATGTCGAGGAACCAACCAGAGATCAGGCCATCTTAGACTGAGTATTATGCAATGAGAAAGGATTAATTAGCAATCTTGTTGTGTGATCCCTTGGGTCGGAGCGATCATAATATGATAGAATTCTTCATTAGGATGGAGAGTGAAGTAGTTGACTCAGAGACTAGGGTCCTGAATTTAAATAAAGGAAACTATGATGGTATGAGGTGCGAGTTGGGTAGGATTGATTGGGGAATGTCACTAGTAGTGACTCCCACCCTCCCACCTCCTCTAACCTTTAGGGGTAGAGGGAATTTAAAAGGTAGGTTCGATTTTATATTTTGTTTTCAGGGACTTAACTCCTGGACCTAAGATAAATAAGTTTAAATTTTAGTAATAAAGTAACATAAGGGTTAAGTCATGACAGGAAGTCTCGGACCCGTTTCATGCTCCTCCTGTGCCATGTGGGAAACCAGGGACACTTCCAGTGTCCCTGACAACTACGTGTGCGGGAAGTGTGTCCAGCTGCAGCTCCTGACAGCCCGCATGGCGGTGCTGGAGCTGCGGGTGGACTCACTCTGGAGCATGCACAATGCCGAGAACTCGGTGAATTGCTCATTTAGTGAGTTGTCCACACCGCAGGTAAAGGCTAGGACAGACAGTGAATGGGTGACCAAGAAGCAGGGCAATATCAGGAAGGTAGTGCAGGAGTCCCCTGTGGTCATCTCCCTCCAAAACAGGTATGCTGTTGGGGGAGATGGCCTACCAGGGGAAGGCACTAGCAGCCAGGTTCATGGCACCATGGCTGGCTCTGCTGCACAGCAGGGCGAGAAAAAGAGTGGTAGGGCTATAGTGATAGGGGACTCAATTGTAAGGGGAATAGACAGGAGTTTCTGTGGCCGCAACCGAGATTCCAGGATGGTATGTTGCCTCCCTGGTGCAAGGGTCAAGGATGTCTTGGAGCGGCTGCAGAACATTCTGAAGAGGGAGGGTGAACAGCCAGCTGTCGTGGTGCATGTAGGTACCAACGATATAGGTAAAACGCGGGAAGAGGTCCTACAAGCAGAATTTAGGGAGCTAGGAGCTAAATTAAAAAGTAGGACCTCTAAGGTAGTAATCTCTGGATTGCTACCAGGGCCACGTGCTAATCAGAATAGAGAGAACAGGATAGTGAGATTGAATACGTGGCTTGAGCAGTGGTGCAGGAGGGAGGGATTCAAATTCCTGAGGCATTGGAACCAGTTCTGGGGGAAGTGGGACCTGTACAAAAGGGACGGTCTGCACTTGGGCAGGACTGGAACCGATGTCCTCGGGGTAATATTTGCTAAAGCAGTTCGGGAGGATTTAAACTAATATGGCAGGGGAATGGGAACCTATGTAGCGAAACAGGGGGAAGTAATATGCAGTCAGAAACAAATGTTAGAAGGGTGAGAAACAATAGGGAAAGGCCGAGTAAACAAAGGCAAGAAACACAAAGGGCCATACTAAATCATAAGTCTAAAAGGACAAAGGATGTTAATAAAACAAGCCTAAAGGCTCTGTGTCGTAATGCAAGGAGTATCCGTAATAAGGTGGATGAATTGACTGTGCAAATAGATGTTAACGGATACGATGTGATTGGGATTACAGAGACGTGGCTCCAGAACAATCAAGGCTGGGAACTGAACATCCAGGGGTATTCAACATTCAGAAAGGATAGAATAAAAGGAAAAGGGGGTGGGGTAGCATTGCTGGTTAAAGAGGAGATTAATGCAATAGCTAGGAAGGACATCAGCTTGGAGGATGTGGAATCAATATGGGTTGAGCTGCAGAACACCAAAGGGCAGAAAACATTAGTGGGAGTTGTGTACAGACCTCCAAACAGCAGTAGTGAGGTGGGGGAGGGTATGAAACAGGAAATCAGAGGAGCGTGCAAAAAAGGCATGGCAGTTATCATGGGTGACTTTAATATGCATATAGATTGGGCTACTCAAACTGGAAGCAATACGGTGGAGGAGGATTTCCTGGAGTGTTTAAGGGATGGTTTCCTAAACCAATATGTTGAGGAACCAACTCGAGGGGAGGCCATCCTGGACTGGGTGTTGTGTAATGAGGAGGGACTAATCAGCAATCTTGTGGTACGAGGCCCCCTGGGGAAGAGTGACCATAGTATGGTGGAGTTCTACATTAGGATGGAGAAGGAAACAGTTAAGTCAGAGACCATGGTCCAGAACTTAAATAAGGGCAACTTTGAGGGTATGAGGCGTGAATTGGCGAGGTTAAATTGGCAAGCGATATTTAAGGGGCTATCAGTGGAAGGGCAATGGCAGACATTTAGAGATCGCATGGATGAACTACAACAATTGTACATCCCGGTCTGGCGTAAAAATAAAAAAGGGAAGGTGGCTCAACCATGGCTAACAAGGGAAATCAGGGATAGTATTAAAACCAAGGAAGTTGCATACAAATTGGCCAGAAGTAGCAGCAAACCCGGGGACTGGGAGAACTTCAAAACTCAGCAGAGGAGGACGAAGGGTTTGATTAGGGCAGGGAAAATAAAATATGAAAGGAAGCTTGCAGAGAACATTAAAATGGACTGCAAAAGCTTCTATAAATATGTAAAAAGAAAGAGGTTAGTAAAAACAAACGTAGTTCCCCTGCAGTCGGAAACAGGGGAAGTCGTAATGGGGAACAAGGAAATATCAGATCAATTGAACAAGTACTTTGGTTCTGATGAAAGGTCATCGACCTGAAACGTCAACTCTCTTTCTCTCTCCACGGATGCTGCCTGGCCTGCTGAGTTTTTCCAGCGTTTTCTGTTGTTATTTCGGATTTCCAGCATCTGCAGTATTTTGCTATCGTATAAGTACTTTGGTTCGGTGTTTACTGTGGAGGACACACACAACCTGCCGGAAATAAAAGGGGTTAGAGGATCTGGTAAGAGGGAGGAGCTGAGGGAAATCCTTATTAGTCGGGAAAAGGTATTGGGGAAATTGATGGGACTGAAGGCTGAAAAATCCCCGGGGCCTGATGGTCTGCATCCCAGAGTACTTAAGGAGGTGGCCTTGGAAATAGTGGATGCATTGACGATCATTTTCCAACATTCCTTAGACTCTGGATCAGTTCCGATGGAGTGGAGGGTGGCCAATGTAACACCTCTTTTTAAAAAAGGAGGGAGGGAGAAAGCAGGGAATTATAGACCGGTCAGCCTGACATCGGTCGTGGGTAAAATGATGGAAGCAATTATTAAAGATGTCATAACAGACCATTTGGAAAGTGGCGACATGATAGGTCCAAGTCAGCATGGATTTGTGAAAGGGAAATCATGCTTGACAAATCTTCTGGAATTTTTTGAGGATGTTTCCAATAGGGTGGACAGGGGGGAACCAGTAGATGTGGTGTATTTGGACTTTCAGAAGGCCTTCGACAAGGTCCCACACAAGAGATTGGTGAGCAAAGTTAAAGCACATGGGATTGGGGGTAATGTGTTGACGTGGATTGAGAACTGGTTGGCACACAGGAAACAAAGAGTAGGAGTAAATGGGTACTTTTCAGAATGGCAGGCAGTGACCAGCGGGGTACCGCAGGGTTCGGTGCTGGGACCCCAGCTGTTTACATTATATATTAATGATTTGGACGAAGGGATTAAATGTAATATCTCCAAATTTGCGGATGACACTAAATTGGGAGGCAGTGTGAACAATGAGGAGGATGCTAGGAGGCTACAGAGTGACTTGGACAGGTTGGGTGAATGGGCAAATGTATGGCAGATGAAGTACAATGTGGATAAATGTGAGGTTATCCACTTTGGTGGTAAAAATAGAGAGGCGGACTATTACCTGAATGGTGGCAGATTAGGGAAAGGGGAGGTGCAACGAGACCTGGGCGTCATGGTACATCAGTCACTGAAGGTGGGAATGCAAGTGCAGCAGGCAGTCAAGAAAGCAAACGGAATGATGGCCTTCATAGCAAGGGGATTTGAGTACAGGAGTAGGGAGGTGATGCTACAGTTGTACAGGGCCTTGGTGAGGCCACACCTGGAGTATTGTGCGCAGTTTTGGTCTCCTAACTTAAGGAAGGACATTCTTGCTATTGAGGGAGTGCAGCGAAGGTTCACTAGATTGATTCCTGGGATGGCCGGACTGACATATCAAGAAAGATTGGGTCAACTGAACTTGTATCCTCTGGAGTTCAGAAGAATGAGGGGGGATCTTATAGAGACATTTAAAATCCTGACTGGTTTAGACAAATTAGATGCGGGCAGAATGTTCCCAATGGTAGGGAAAACTAGAACCAGGGGTCACAGTCTAAGGATTAAGGGGAAGCCATTTAGGACTGAGCTGAGGAGGAACTTCTTCACCCAGAGAGTGGTGAATCTATGGAATTCTCTTCCACAGAAGGTTGTTGAGGCCAGTTCGCTAAATATATTCAAAAGGGAGTTAGATATAACACTCACAACTAAGGGGATCAAGGGGTATGGCGAGAAAGCAGGAATGGGGTACTGAGGTAGCATGTTCAGCCATGAACGCATTGAATGGCGGTGCAGGCTCGAAGGACCGAATGGTCTACTCCTGTACCTATTTTCTATGTTTCTATGTTAAAGGGTTGATGGTGGATAGGCAATGGCAAACATTCAAAGATCGCATGAATGAACTACAGAATTTGTTCATCCCAGTTTGGCATAAGAATAAAACAAAATGGGTGACTCAACCGTGGCTAACAAGGGAAATTAGGGATAGCATAAGATCCAAGGAGAGGGCATATAAATTGGCCAGAAAAAGCAGTAACCCTGAGGATTGGGAGCAGTTTAAGATTCAACAAAGGAGCACAAAGGAATTAATTAAGAAGGAGAAAACAGAATACGAGAGTAAGCTTGCAGGGAACATAAAAACTGACTGTAAAAGCTTTTATAGATATGTGAAGAGAAAAAGATTAGTGAAATCAAGCATAGGTCCCTTGCAGTCAGAATCAGGGGAACTTATAATGGGGAACAAAGAAATGTCAGACCAATTAAATACATATTTTGGTTCTGTCTTCACAAAGGAGGACACAAATAACCTCCCAGAGATGTCGGGGAACATAGGGTCTAATGAGAGGGAGGAACTGAATGAAATCAGTATTTGTAGGGAAATGGTGTTAGGGAAATTGAAGGGATTGAAGGCCGATAAATCCCCAGGGCCTGATAATCTACATCCTAGGGTACTTAAGGAAGTGGCCCTAGAAATAGTAGATGCATTGCTTATCATCTTCCAACATTCGATGGAATCTGGAACAGTACCCATGGATTGGAGGGTAGCTAATGTTACCCCACTATTCAAAAAGGGTGGTAGAGAGAAAACGGGGAATTACAGACCGGTAAGCCTGACATCGGTAGTGGGGAAAATGCTAGAGTCCATTATAAAAGATGTAATAGCTGAGCACTTGGAAAACAATGACAGGATCGGACAAAGTCAACATGGATTTACAAAAGGTAAATCATGCTTGACTAATCTACTGGAATTTTTTGAGGATGTAACTGTTAAAATAGATAAGGGAGAACCAGTGGATGTGGTGTATTTGGACTTCCAAAAGGCTTATGATAAGGTCCCGCATAAGAGATTAGCGTGTAAAGTTAAGGCACATGGGATTGGGGGCAAGGTATTGACTTGGATAGAGAACTGGTTGACAGACAGAGAGCAAGGAGTTGGAATAAACGGGTCTTTTTCCGAGTGGCAGGCAGTGACTAGTGGGGTACCGCAGGGATCGGTCCTTGGACCCCATCTATTCACAATATATATTAATGATCTAGACAAGGGAACTAGATGTAATATCTCCAAGTTTGCAGACGACACAAAACTAGGTGGGCATGTGTGCTGCGAGGAGGATGCCGAGAAACTCCAGGATGATTTGGACAGGTTGGGTGATTGGGCAGAAGCGTGGCAGATGCAATATAACGTGGATAAATGTGAAGTTATCCACTTTGGTGTCAAAAACAGTACGGCAGATTATTATCTGAATGGCAATAGATTGGGAGAAGGGGAAGTGCAACGAGACCTGGGTGTCCTTGTGCACCAGTCGCTGAAGGTAAGCATGCAGGTGCAGCAGGCGATTAAGAAGGCAAATGGTATGTTGGCCTTCATAGCGAGAGGGTTTGAGTACAGGAACAAGGATGTCTTGCTGCAGTTGTACAGGGCCTTTGTGAGACCACACCTTGAGTACTGTGTGCAGTTTTGGTCGCCTTATCTGAGGAAGGATGTTCTTGCCATGGAAGGAGTTCAGCGAAGATTCACAAGGCTGATACCTGGGATGGCAGGAATGACGTATGAAGAGAGATTGGGTCGATTTGGCTTATACTCGCTGGAGTTTAGAAGAATGAGAGGGGATCTCATTGAAACTTATAAAATTCTGACAGCACAGGACAAACTAGATGCAGGAAGGATGTTCCCGATGGTTGGGGAGTCCAGAACCAGGGGTCACAGTCTAAGGATAAGGGGTAAGCCATTTAGGACAGAAGTAAGGAAGAATTTCTTCACCCAGAGAGTGGTGAACCTGTGGAATTCTCTGCCACAGAAGGCAGTAGAGGCCAATTCATTAAATAGATTCAAGAAGGAGTTGGATATATTTCTTAAGGCTAAAGGGATCAAGGGATATGGGGAGAAAGCAGGGACAGGGTTTTGATGAATTTGGATGATCAGCCATGATCGCATTGAATGGCGGAGCAGGCTAGAGGGGCCGAATGGCCTACTCCTGCTCCTATCTTCTATGATTCGATGAAAAGGTGGTCTGTCCATGTCACATATTTATGCTGTGAAATAGCAATGAAACGGCTTTGAAATTGACATTTAGAAATCTGAGTAAATCATGGAATTCACTACCTGGTTGACCAGTAAATTTGGGATCAAATCTCTTTTAGCAACCTTTGGGCCAATTGCTTATTAAACTGCATAAGTAAAATGCTGACTAATCATGATCTCTGGAAACAAAGAAAAGAACTGAAATTTAGAATACTCTCAAAACACAGGATATGTCTCGGCAGGGAAAGGTATCTGTTCCAATAAACACCGAAGACTCTGTACTTTGAATACAAACAGTGAATTGAACAAATACCTTTCTCTCACTGGAATTACTTGACCAGTGATTCAAATTGAATATGTAAAACCATACTCACCTTCAATATGTTCAGCAAAAAAAATCATTACATGTTTTTTAAAAGAGGCCGATCTGTTTTGATAAACCAGTTGAGGGATGATTAAGTAAGCCCTGTGAAAAATCTTCTGCAGGTAAAATTGAAGTCAATTGCTGCACCTGGCCTTTGGAATAACCTCCTGCTAGTAATCAATATGTATTGATCACCCATATTTTCTGGTTTCTTTGCTCTTTCACTGGTTAGCTTTGCTATGTTTTCATTTTGTCTGCTGATCTGTTTTGCTTGTTCTCCTCTCAGTCGAACAGCATACCGATGGAAATCCCTTCAGTTGCTCAGAATATGGCCCAAAAATTCGACCGTTCTCGGGTGAGTACACAGTCCGTACTCACCCGTATTCATTCCCGAAGTGCCGGTTTCCTGCATGCACTGCGCATGCGCGGGAAACCAGCACTTCCGGTATGGTGAAGGGGGCGGTTCCTCGGTGAACTGTGTGCGCGCAAGAGGCTGCGCGCACGCAGCACACTTAGATTTTTTTTCAGGTTTCAACGCGAGGGTAAGTATGGAAGATTCTACGCTAGTAAAAAGGAGGCGTAAGACCCCTTTTGAACAAGGTAAGTAGTTAATTAAGTATAATTTTAAAAACATTTCAACAGGTTTATCTTTTTTAGATACTTTAAAGAAAGGTAAGTTTATTTTTATAACTTTTAAAAAGTATTTTAATTTTTTCAAAAATTAAAATTTTTCTTTAAAGTGGTTAATTTATTTAACTATAGTTATTTTATAAATGAGATGGTTTTTAAAAAAAAATTATTTGAGGTTTAGCTGTTCTTTTGGGGCCGATTTCAATTCACAGATTTGACAGGTCTCCTGTCAAATCTATGAATGAAAGATGGTCTGCTGCCATTGGCTCTCCATGGCCCACGTGATCCCAGGGGTCGCATCGCACTAACTGCGCCCCTGGAACACGCAAGCACTGCGCGCCGGCACTAGGGAGAGGCCCAGGACCCGAAGTTCCTGTGGGCCCAAAACACAATGGCAGGCGCGGTGGGTAAGAGAGCGCGCGATCCTTACCCCCGCGGCAAGCCGGCCACGCGAATTTCTAGGCCAATAATTTCTTCAAATCAATACTCACACTTTCTTCTAGAAAAATAAATCTTAGTACAGTGTACTTAAAGACATTGGCCCGTATTTTCCGATCGGAGGCTTCCTGCGTGCGGAGGCCTCCGATCTGGAAAAAATCTACGCCCTCACCTGAGGGCTCCAGAGGTCAGGCCATTCCCGCTCCTGGGCCTCTCCATGATGAAATGCACAGGGCCCATGTTCGCAAGCATGCCACGGGCAACCAGTAAAAGAAGGGAATCTCCCTTCGTACTTTTGACAGCTTAGACCTGTCAGAAGTATGAATCGAGATCACTCCAAAAACACATCAAAACATTAAAAAACATTTAAATCACGTTTTTAAAGTTAGTTAAAATTACATTAAATTAAATATTTTAAACAAAAATTTAGTTTTTGGAAAAAAAAATTCAAGTTTTTTACAGGGCTAAAAATAAACTTACCTTTTTTAAAAGTATTTTTAAATTATAAATGAATGAAAACATTTTTTTTAATTTACTTTTTTAAACTCTTATGCTGGTAAAAGCAGGCCTTATGCCTGCTTTTACCAGGCGTAAGATTTTTAAAAGATTTCAGCGGCGGAGGTTGTGCAGAAAGCGGAACTCTCCACCCGCAGAGGCCCTTCTCCCAGGCAGGCATGCGATCTGTCAAGAGGAAATGCTGGTTTTCAGCACATGTGCTTCGCATGCCTGGAACCGGCACTTGCGAGGTCCCTACAGGTGCCTCATACACACCCATAGGGATCGGAAAATACGGGCCATTGTGTAATAGAATTAACTTTCGTTCGAGAATAAACATTTTGATACTAAGCTCACAACTTATGTTGTATAGCTATTTATAAGTCCAATAACTGAAGAGGTCAATCAAATTCCCTCATTAATCAGTCAGTCTGAAAAAGACAGATGTTACTTCTACATTAATGTCATAAAACGCAATCTAATTTTTTTAATGGTAAAACAAAGGTTTATTTGATTGACCAAATGAATTACTTTAAATTAACATAGACCAAGGCCGATAGTCATAAAACCAGTTAAGCAAATTGTTACATAAAACTGACAGAAATGCAAAAGAATTTCCTCTATACATCACAATTACCTTGACACAGATGTCATTACTAAGTCCAGTATTCAATTTTTTGCTCATTACTGCAATTATTTTCAAGCTTTAATTTGAACTGCCACTCATATAACTGGTGATAAAAATATCTAAATCACTTTGCCACAGAATCTAAAACCTAAATCAGAAGAACCCAAATGTCATTGACTGAAGCAATAACTCTAACTATCAAGGAAAATATTAATAGATCTTTCCCAATGAAATCAGTCTCATTTACTTGTGATCTGTTGTCTCACTAGAATTGTTTTCAATTTGTGTTGTAGGGAAAACAAATAAGTAAAACATCAGTTATCAATGGTTTTGAAACGGAAACATTTATTTTAAGGCTTGAGATATTCTTTACAGATTTATAGCGTTCTTAATGAATTCTTTGAGGTTTTTTTTGGTGAAGCGCCACATGGGAGTGCAGACTGCTGATCTGTCTCTGCTGCTCGGAACCAATGGTTGGATATTTAAGTCTTTCAGATGAGACATTAATTTTTTCCACGATAAATCTCTATGTCCACATATATAATCGAAACTGACTGTGAACTTCTGACATTGTAATTACCCCTTCCTACCAGTGATGGCAGTGTAGTGCCGCAGTTTTGCATGTATCAGCCCCTCAGCCTGTACTGCAGAGAAATCTATGTGCTGCAACCAATTCTACTTCCCTGCTTCCCAAATTGTCGTAAGTTTTATAATTTTTCTATGAATAATACTATAAATAATAATATAAAATTAAAGTACGATATAAAAATATGGATAGAATGTGAATTATGTTTATGCACCCTCCCTGGTCCAATTATCCCTGCTTTCTAGCCCTGTGTAACCTGAAGATTACACTTGGTCTTGGATCCCTGTGTGCAATGCCATGGGAAACGGCACCGTGGTACAGGAGGCCATTCAAGTGGGGGGAGTGTAAAGGAACGTGGTAGTGGTAGGGGACAGTATAGTCAGGGGGATAGATAATATTCTCTGCAGCCGCGACCGGGAGTTCAGAAGGTTGTGTTGCCTGCCCGATGCCAGGTTTAAGGACATCTCCTTGCAGCTGGAGAAGAACTTGGAGTGGGAGGGAGAGGATCCAGTTGTCGTGGTCCACATAGGAACCAACGATATAGGTAGAACTAAGAATGAGGTTCTGCCGAGAGAGTTTGAGGAGCTAGGGTTGAAATTAAAATGCAGAACCTCACAGGTAATGATCTCTGGATTGTTACCTGAGCCATGCACAAATTGGCATCGGGACAAACAGATTCGAAGGTTAAATGCGTGGCTGAAAGAGTGGTGTGGGGGGGCACGGGTTTTGATTCTTAGGGCACTGGCACCAGTACTGAAGAAAGAGGGAGCTGTTCTGTTGGGACGGGCTCCACTTAAACTGGGCTGGGACCATTGTCCTGGCGAATCGAATAACTAGGGTGGTAGATAGGGCTTTAAACTAATGAAGGGGGGAGGGAGGATTCAGGAAAGGGCAAATTCAAAAGCAGTAAGAGAAATGTCAAGGCTGTAGAGCAGAGTAGTGATCTGGGTAAAAATAAGTAGAGTGGGTGATGAAGGGACAGACAGACAGCTTAACAAAGATAATAGGGTATTAGTGACTAAGATGACATCAGGGAAAAATTGTAAAAAGTTAAAGTAAAAGGCACTATATCTGAATGTGTGAAGCATTTGCAACAAAGTAGATACATTAATAGCACAGAGAGAAATATATGGGTTTGATCTAATAGCCATTACGGAGACGTGGTTGCAGAGTGACCAAGGTTGGAAACTAAGGGGGTGAAATTGGTTGGGGCGATACCTTTTAAAAGTTTGGAAAATTAGTGCCAGACATTTTCTAACGTTAAAAAATTTGGTTTTCCCGCTCCAAGAGGGAGGTGGAGTGCTAAATCAAGCGCCCCACTTCCCTCTTGGAGAGCGATCGGATGCAGGCGGGCTGCCACATTGGAAGGCTCCTTCCCTTCCTTAAAGGAAAGGGCCATTGCTCCAGGCTCTGCAAAAGAAAGGACACTGACCTGGACCACCAAGGAAGTGGCGAACCTCCGCAATCAGCCCAGCACTCACTCAGAATGCCAGGCTGATCAATCGCGGGCAGGAACCCACGAAAAAAAACGAATCAAAAAAGGTCATTTTTTTTTTTACTTACCTCGGCCACCTCGCCTTTAAGCATCGCCCCCGAAGCGGCCGGTCGCCCGATGCATGTCCGCTGAAGCTGGCGTTGTTTTCGCCCAGCGATGCTTCAGGGGGCAGAAATTAATTTCGGGTCTGGGGCACTAACAGGGCGATGCGCGGCCAGATGATGTCACAAATTCCGGCCGCAGGTGGGCATGGCGATAGGGGTTGCCGCCGCTGAAAACCGGCAGGTGAATTTCGCAGGCGGTAAGACCTTAGCGCCCCGTTATCACCCCCTGGAGGTGATAATAGGAGGCGCTAAGGCACCGAATTTCTAGCCCAAAATATTCCAGGATAATTGACTTTTAGAAGAGATAGGCAAAATGGAACAGGAGGGTGGGGGTAGCCCTGATAATAAACAATGGGATAAAGACAATAGAGAGAAAGGTTCTTAGCTCAGAAAATCAAGATGTAGAATCACTTTGGGTGGAAGTTAGAAACAACAAAGGGCAGAAAACACTGGTTGCAGTAGTTTATATGTCCCCTAACAGTAATTGTAGTGTTGGGCAGAGTATAAATCAGGAAATTAGATGTGCATGTAACAAGGGTAATACAGTAATCATGATGGACTTCAATCTTAATATAGACTGGTCAAACCAAATTTGTAGTAATAGTGTGGAGGATGAGTTCATGGAATGCATTGAAGATAGTTTTCTAGATTAGTATATCAAGGAACCAACTAGGGAACAGGCTATTTTAGATCTAGTATTGTGCAAAGAGACAGGGTTAATTAATAATCTTGCAGTAAAGAGACCTCTGGGGAAGAGTGATCATAATATGATGGAATTTAATTTGAGTTAGGCGCAATTTGAAACTATAGGCCAGTTAGCCTGACATCAGTAGTCAGCAAAATGCTAGAATCTATTATTAGGGACGTGGTAACAGGGCTCTTAGAAAATTGTAATATGATTAGGCAGAGTCAACATGGTTTTATGAAAGGGAAATCGTGTTTGACAAATCTGTTCAAGTTTATTGAAGATGTAATGAGCAGGGTAGAAAAGGGGAACCAGTGGATGTAGTATATTTGAATTTTCAAAAAGCATTCAATAAGGTGCCACACAAGAGGTTATTACACAAAATTAGAACTCTTGGGATTGGGGGTAATATATTATGATGGATTGAGGATTGGTTAATGGACAGAAAACAGAGAGTAGGAATAAACGGGACTTTATAGGGTTGGCAGGCTGTAACTAGCGGGGTACTGCAAGGATCAGTGCTTGGGCGTCAGCTATTTACAATCTATATTAATGACTTAGATGAAGGGACCGAGTGTAACGTATCCAAGTTTGCTGATGATACAAAGTTAGATGGGAAAGTAAGCTGTGAGGAGGACGCAAAGAGGCTGCAGAGAGATATAGACAGGTTGACTGAATGGGCAAGAACACGGTAAATGGAATATAATGTGGGGAAGTGTGAAGTTATCGACTTTGGTAGGAAAAACAAAAAAGCAGAATATTTTTGAATGGTGAGAGACTGGGAAATGTTTGCATTCAGAGGGACCTGGGTGTCCTTGTACATGAATCACAGAAAGTTAACATGCAGGTACAGCAAGCAATTAAGAAAGCAAATGGTATGTGAGCTTTTGTGAAAAAGGGACTAGAGTATAAGAGTAAGAAGTTTAACTACAATTATACAGGGCATTGGTGAGGCAACACTTGGAGAACTGTGTACAGTTCTGGTCACCTTATCTAAGGACAGACATACTTGCCTTAGAGGGAGTGCAGCGAAGGTTCACTAGACTGGTTCCTGGGATGTGGGGATTGCCCTATGAGGAGAGATTGAGTAGACTACGCCTATATTCCCTAGAGTTTAGAAGAATGAGAGATGATCTAATTGAAACATATAAAATTCTTCAGGGGCTTGACAGGGTTAGTGCTGGGAAATGTTTCCCCTGGCTGGGGAATCTAGAACACGGGCTCACATTCTCTGAATAAGGGGTAGACCATTTAGAACTGAGATGAAGAGAAATTTCTTCACTCAAAGGGTTGTGAATCTTTGGAATTCTCTACCCCAAAGAGCTGTGGATGGTCAGTCGTTGAGTATATTCAAGACAGAAGACGATAACATTTTGGGAACTAAGGGAATTAAAGGATATGGGGATAGTGCAGGAAGGTGGAGTTGAGGTAGAAGATCAGCCGTGAACTTGTTGAATGACAGAGCAGGCTCAAAGGGCCAAATGACCTACTCCTGCTCCTATTTCTTATGTTCTTATGAGTTTGAGAGTGATTTAGTTAAGATTGAAACTAGCCTCTTAAATCTGAACAAAGCAAACTATGTAGTTATGGGAAACTAGATTAAAAGTTATGATGGTAGATAAGCAAACATTTAAAGACATTAATTCATAATTCATAATTAATATACATTCCCTTAAGGAATAAAAACCCCCAGGAAAAGTGGTCCAACTTTGGCTAACAAGAGAAATTAAAGGTAGTATTATATTAAAGGAAAAGGCTTAAAATGTTGCCAAACAGAGTGGTAAGCCTGAGGATTAGGAGGATTTTAGAATTTAGCAAAGGATGACCAAGAAATTGATAAAGAGAGGGAAAATAGAATATAAGAGTAAACTAGCAAGAGACATAAAAACAGATTGTAAAAGCTTCTATAGGTATATAAAAAGGAACAGATTAGCAAAAGTAAATGTGGGTCCCTTACAGGCAGAGACAGGAGAAATTAAAATGGGGAATAAGGAAATGGCAGAGATATTAAACAAATAAGTTGTATCTGTCTTGACAGTAGAAGACACAAACATATTCTGGAAATAGTGGGGAACCAAAGGTCTAGTGAGAATGAGGAACTGTAAAGAACTTAGTATTAGTAAAGAAATAGTACTGGAGAAATTATGGGACTAAAATCCGACAAATCCCCATGACCTGATTGCATAAATCCAAGGGTTTTAAAAGAGGTAGCTGCAGAGATAGTGGATGCATTGGTTTTGATCTTCCAAAATTCCCTAGATTTTAGAACGGTCCCCACAGATTGGAAGGTAGAAAGCCTAAACCCGCTATTGAAGAAAGGAGGGAGAGAGAAAACAGGGAAATATAGGCCAATTAGCCTGACATCAGTAGAGGAAAAATGCTAGAATCTATTATTAGGGACATGGTAACAGGGCACTTATGAGGTTATCCACTTTGGTAGGAAAAATAGAAAAGCAGAATATTTTTTAAATGGTGAGAGATTGGGAAATGTTGGTATTATGAGGGGCCTGGATGTCCTTGTATACAAATCACAACAATGTAACATGCAGGTACAGCAAGCAATTAGAAAGCAAATGGTATGTTAGCCTTTATTACAAAAGGATTGGAGTACAAGAGTAAAGAAGTCTTACTGCAATTATATAGAGCCTTGGTGAGACACACCTGGAGTACTGTATACAGTTTTGGCCTCCTTACCTAGGGAAAAAAAGAAAGACTTGTATTGATATAGCACCTTTCACAACCACCAGACGTCTCAAAGCGCTTTACAGCCAATGAAGCACTTTTTGAAGTGGAGTTACTGTTGTAATGTGGGAAACATGGCAGCCAATTTGCACACAGTAAGTTCCCACAAACAACAATGTGATAATGACCAGATAATCTGTTTTTGTTATGTTGGTTGAGGGATAAATATTGGCCAGGACACCAGGGATAACTCCCCTGCTCTTCTTCCAAATAGTGCCATGGGATCTTTTACATCCACCTGAGAGAGCAGACAGGGCCTCGGTTTAACATCTCATCCGAAAGACAGTACCTCCGACAGTGCAGCACTCGCTCAGCACTGTACTGGAGTGTCAGCCTAGCTTTATATGCTTCAAGTACCTTGGAGTGGACTCTGAACCCACAACCTTCTAACTCAGAGGCGAGTGTGCTACCAACTGAGCCACAGCTGATACTAGGGAAGGATATACTTGCCTTAAAGGGAGTACAATGAAGTTTCAGTAGACTGATTCCTGGGATCGGGGTGGGGGGGTGGGTGCGGGATGGCATTGGCCTATGAGTAGAGATTGAGTGGACTAGCCTATATTCCCTAGAGATTAGAAGAATGAGAGGTGAAACATGTAAAATTCTTGAGAGGCTTGGCAGGGTAGATGCTGGGAGGATGTTTCCCCTGGCGGGGGAGTCTAGAACTAGGGCTCACAGTCTCAGAATAAAGGGGTCGGCCATTTAGGACTGAGATGAGAAATTTCTTTACTCAAAGGGTTGTGAATCTTTGGAATCCTCTACCCCAGAGAACTGAGGATGCTCAGTCATTGAGTATATTCAAGACAGAGATGGATAGATTTTTGGATATAAAGGGAATCAAGGGATATGGGGATAGTGCGGGAAGGTGGAGATGAGGTAGACGATCAGCCATGATCTTATTGAATGGTGGAGCAGGCTCAAAGGGCCAAATAGCCTATTCCTGCTCCTATTTCTTATGCTCTTATGACTACTATCTTTAATAAGGAGTGAATGGCGGTGAAGAAATGGCACTCGGCGTTCACCTCTCTGCGGCTGCTCACAGACTTTTCGTGGGCTTGGCAGCGGACATTTCCTCTGAACTGGTGTCTTTTCCAGCGCAACGCCCTCTGCAGGCAATCTGTAGCGTCTGCGAACAGGACAAGCAACAGCGAGACACGCAGGCCGCGATTTTCTCAGCAGTGTCGGGATGGGTGCGGGACAGCTGGTTTCCGGGTTCCGGTCCCGCCCCCAGCTGCCTCCACTCCACAGACTTGATTTTCCCTTGATTGACCTTGTTAAGCTCGCCCTGCAGGCTTACCGGCCAATTAACAGGAAGTGGGTCTGTCAACGTCATTTAATGACGCGTCATCTGCCAGTTTCCTTAAAGGGACCATGCACAATTTTATTTTGACAGTTGAATTCTCAGTGTTTGACAGCATTGAGGTGCTGAAAACACTGACAATCACTGCACAAAGGTGAACTCTTGCACCCAGGCTCTCCAATAACTCTCTCCACATGCTGGAATAGATGGCAGCTGCAGGTGAGATGGCAGAAACGATCTGTCACTGGTGAGAGAGGTTCTCCCAATGAGGTGGCACTGGACATATAGTTGGATTTAAAAACTTGTAAGCTAAAGAAATCTGTATATGTTTTTAAAATGCAGTTACCAACATTTTCTTTGCTCTGAAACTCACCATGTGCAACATTGCATCCTTCAAACCACTTCTGCAGCTGTCATCTTTTCACAAACATTACACGCGACTCACAACACACCACACTTACCTGGCATGGTGTCCGGACATCGGGAAACCTGACCCAGAAGTGGTAAAATTGAAAAACAGCCTGAAAACTACTGACAAGTACCTGTTAATAGGCAAGTAATTGCCTTTAATCCATTTCCCGCCGCTAGGTGTCGGGTCCATTCGCAAATCAGGGACCCGACACTTGGGAAAGCTGTTTGGAGGTGGGTTGACGGTGGGTTCGCGAACCTGCTGTCACTCAATAGCACTTTAACCTCTGACCCATCTCTCTGAGCGCTGGCAAAATCGCGGCCGCAAAGTCCAAACCAGGAAGTAAAAAACAGGAAATATAAATTAGAGTTAAATGATGTACAGGAAGTGAAATAAAGATTGGGAAATAAAGATGGGATTAAGGGGGAAAGATAAAAGAGACAGACAGAATTTTTTTTTAAAAAATTCTCCAACACTAATTTTCTTCTGAGGGCCAGTGAGGTTTCTCAGCAGTAATTATCACTTATCACGCTATTAAAATCTCACTTACACCTGAATGCACCAGCCCTAACCTTTTCAGCTGTTTTCAGAGCTGTACTAGTGGGCAAGTACAGCAAGTTCATGTTGTTGCAGTCATTTGAATGCCGAGTCTATCGGCGAGGACTGCAGCAGCACATCCTGTGGAGGAGCAGGGTATATCTGACAGCAACTTCTGGATTTCCACGTTTAACAGCGTATTTGTGTATTCCAGAAGTCGCTGTTAAATTTCCTCCATTATAGCGCTGATAGCCTCAACATTATTCTCATCACAAATTCTGAGCCATGTGTATTGAATGCCTAGAATATACGTGCAAATTAGTATTGTTTTGAATGTGGCAGAAAGCTTGGAATTTGGGAAAACTAGAAGTAAATACTGCTTCAGCTTTTTTCTTCCAATTTTGTGCTTATAAGAACCAGCAGCAGAAAATGGTTGGGAACAGTAGCATAGTGGTTATGTCACTGGACTAGTAATCCAATTAGGTCTGGACTAATAACCTGGAGACGAACGTTCAAATACCCACCATGACAGCTGTGGAATTTAATTTCAGATAATTAAGTAAATCTAGAATAAAAAAACTAGTATTTGTAATGATGACCATGAAGCTACCAGATTGTCATAAAAATCCCACTTGGCTCACTGCTGTGGGACTGATGCCAAATGATTCCCGTAGTTATCTGAATTAAATACGAATAAGTAAGAACAGCTGACAGAGTGAAAAATCTGACAACTTTAACTGTTTAGTAATAGACTAAGAAACATAGACAATGATACTTTCCTCTGTGTGTAATGTTAAAGAAAAAAGATCTTCACTTGTTATGAAAATAACAACTTACATTTATACAATGTATAAAAACATTCCAAGGTGCTTCACATAGCATATAAGGGGGAATGGTAGCATAGTGGTAATGTCACTGGGCTAGTAATCTAGAGGCCTGGACTAATGATCCAGAGACTTGAGTTCAAATCCCGCCATGGCAGCTGGGGATTTTAATTTCAGTCAATTAAATAAATCTGAAATAAAAAGTTAGTATCAGTAATGGTGACCATGAAACAAACGGATTGTCGTAAAAACCCATCTGGTTCACTAATGTCTTTTAGGGAAGGAATTCTGTCGTCCTTACCTGGTCTGGCCTATATGTGACTCCAGACCCACAGCAATGTGGTTGACTCTTAACTACCCTCTGAAGTGGCCGAGCAAGCCACTCAGTTGTAACCAACCGCTACGAAAAACAATAATAAGAATAAAACCAGACGGACCACACGGCAAGGGCACACCCAGCCCAGTCGACCCTGCAAAGTCCTCCACACCAACATCTGGGGTGATTGCCAAAATTCATGAATATCCCCATCCTCAATGATGGTGGAGTCTAGCACGTGAGTGCAAAGGACAAGGCTGAAGTGTTTTCAACCATCGTCAGATGGAAGATGTTATCAACAGTGCTATCAAGTGGCACTTACTCACCAATAACCTGCTCACTGATGCCCAGTTTGGGTTCTGCCAAGACCACTCAGCTCCTGACCTTGGTCCAAACATGGACAAAGGAGCTGAATTCCAGAGGTGAGGTGAGAGTGACTGCCCTTGACATCAAGCCTGCATTTGACCAAGTGTGGCATCAAGGTGCCCTAGAAAAACTGAAGTCAATGGGAATCGGGGGGAAGACCCTCCACTGGCTGGAGTCATACCTAGCACAAAGGAAGATGGTTGTGGTGGTTGAAGGTCAAGCATCACAGCCCCAGGACATCGCTGCAGGAGTTCCTCAGGGCAGTGTCCCAGGCCCAACCATCTTCAGCTGCTTCATCAATGACCTTCCCTCCAACATAAGGTCAGAAATGGGGATGTTCGCTGATGACTGCACAGTGTTCAGCACCATTCACAACTCCTCAGAAAATGAAGCAGTCCATGGCTGCATGCAACAAGACGACATTCAGGCTTGGGCTGATAAGTGGCAGGTAACATACACACCACACAAGTGCCAAGCAATGGCTATCTCCAACAAGCGAGAGTCTAACCACCACCCCTTGACATTCAATGGCGTTACCATCGCTGAATCCCACACCATCAACATGCTGGGGGGGTCACCATTGACCAGAAACTGAACTGGATCAGCCACATAAATACAGTGGCAACAAGAGCAGGTCAGAGGCTGGGTATTCTGTGGCAAGTGTCTCACCTCCTGACTCCCCAAAGCCTTTCCACCATCTACAAGTCACAAGTAAGGAGTGTGATGGAATACTCTCCACTTGCCTGGATGAGTGCAGCTCCAAGAAGCTCGACACCATCCAAGACAAAGCAACCCGCTTGATTGGCACCCCATCCACCACCTTAAACATTCACTCCCTCCACCACCGACGTACCGTGGCTGCAGTGTGTACCATCTACAAGATGCACTGCAGCAACTCACTAAGGCTCCTTCGGCAGCACCACCCAAACCCGTGACCTCTTCCACCTAGAAGGACAAGGGCAGCAGGCACATGGGAACACCACCACCTCCAAGTTCCCCTCCAAGTCACACACCATCCTGACTTAGAAGTATATCGCCGATCTTTCATCGTCGCTGGGTTAAAATTCTGGAACTCCCTCCCTAACAGCACTGTGGGAGTACCTTCACCACATGGGCTGCAGCGGTTCAAGAAGGCGGCTCACCACCACCTTCTCAAGGGCAATTAGGGATGGGCAATAAATGCTGGCCTTGCTAGCGACGCGCACATCCCATAAATGAATTTAAAAAAAGTAATCAAAAAAATGTTATGCCTAGCCAAAGAACGATGACCACAGCTTTAGTCAAATAAATGGGTTTTAAGGAAGATCTTAAAGGAGGAGAAGGAGTTGGAGAAGCAAAGTAGTTCTGGGAGGGGATTCCAGAGAACAGGGCCAAGGTGGCTGAAAGCAAGGCTGCCAATGGTTGGATGAAGCAAGTGGCAGGAAGCACAAGAGGCCAGAGTTCAGGGGTGAGGGGCTGTAGAGCTAGAGGAGGCTACAGGGAAAGGAAGAGGCAAGATTCTGAAAGGATTTAAACAAAAAGGTGAGTATAGTAAGGTGGAGGCATTGAAGGTCCGAGAGCCAATGTAAGTCAATGAGGACAGAGGTGATGAGTGAGCTGGACTTGATACAGAATAGAATAGAGGCAGCAGTGTTTTGGATGAGATGAAGTTTATAGAGGGTGCAGGATGGGAGGCTGGCTGGAGAGCACCGGAATAATCAAGTCTCAAGGTGAAAAAGTCATGGATAAGGGTTTCAGTAGGTGATGAGCTCTGGTAGTGGTGGAGTCTTCCACCTCTGTAAGAGAGAGTATGTGGTCACATGCTCAGCTCGGGGTCAAATAGGACAGTGAGGTTGTGAGCAGTCTCATTCACCTTGAGACAGTGGCTAGAAAGGAGGATGGAATCAGTGACAAAGGTACGGAGTTAGTGGTGAGGCCGAAGCAAATTGCAGCTAATCAAAGACAAAATATTGGAAAAGCAGTCTGCTAGCATAGAAGCAATGAAGGGGCCAAGAGACATAGTGGAGAGGTAGTGTGTCATCAACATATATATAAAAGTTGACCTCATGCCTACAAAAAATGTCACCAAGTGCCAGCACATAGTTGAAGAATAAAAGGGGGCCAAGAATATATCCTTGGGGAATTCCGGAGGTAAAGGCAACACGGTGGCATAGTGGTTAGCACTGGTGCTTCACAGCGCCAGGGACCCGGGTTCGAATCTGACCTCGGGTGACTGTCTGTGTGGAGTTTGCACATTCTCCCCGTGTCTGCGTGGGTTTTCTCCGGGTGCTCCGGTTTCCTCCCACAGTCCAAAAATGTGCGGGTTAGGTTGATTTGGCTATGATAAATTGACCCTTAGTGTTAGGGGGGGATTAAATATGTGGGGTTATGGGGATAGGATGGGATATGTTAGGGGGAATTAAATACGTGGGGTGACGGGGGTAGGGTGGGATATGTGTACTGTGGGGATTAAAGCAGGGGACAGGGTACTGGATTTGGATGATCAGCCATGATCGTATTGAATTTGGAGCAGGCTCGACGGGCTGAATGGCCTACTCCTGCTCCTAGATTCTATGTTTCTATGTTCTAGAAGAGGCACCATTGCTGGAGATGCTATGATCAGACGGGCATGGGTCGGATCAATCAAGGGCAACCCCTCTGAGCTGGAGCTCTAGGTGAGGCGATGCAGGTGGATTGTGTGTTTGATGGTGTGCTCAATGGCTTCAAAGAAGTCAAGGAGGATAAGAAGGGATAGTGCACATGGTCACAGTTACAGAGATTGTCATTTAAGATTTTGGAGTTAACGGTGCAAGTGCTGGAAGAGAAAGCATTTCTGGAGATGTTATGATCAGGTAGGTATGTGTATGACCAACCCAAGGGCCTTTCTGGTCTGTGGGTGAGGCAGAAGCCCGATTGAAGAGATTCAAACAGTGGGTTGTGGGACAACAACATGTTCAAGGACTTTGGAGAGGAAAGTAAGATTGGAGATGGGGCAAATGGTTAGGTTACTAGTTTAATAATCTGGAGGTTTGGAATAATAATCCAGAGAACATGAGTACAAATCCCAACACGGCAGTTTGAATTCAGTTCAAAAAATTTGGAAGTAAAATGTAAAAGTGACCATGGAGCTATTGGATTGTTGTAAAAACACAACTGGTTTACTAATGTCCTTTATGGAAGGGAACCTAGCATCTTTACCCAGTCTGACCTATATGTGACTCCAGTCCAAGATCAATTTGGTTGACTCTTAAATACCCTCTGAAGTAACCTAGCAAGCTACTCAGTTGGTCCACTACCACCTTTTCAGGGCAACTAAGGATGGGCAATAAATGCCAGGCCTGCCACTGAAGCCCTCATCTCAACAATGAATAAAAAAAGATAGTTTGCAAGGACAGAGGGGTTGAATTTTTGAGGAAGGGGTGATAATGGCAGTTTTGAAAGTGAGGACAGCCCCTGAGGAAAGGGAACCATTTACAATGTCAATATGTCATAAACCAATAATGTTTAATTAAAAAAAAATGTTTTCTTTACTTTTGCAAAAGGAAAATATACCTCAGAATACAACTGATGCATTTTTCAGTGAGGTGCTGGTGGAACATAATATGTGAAAGAATTTACTGGCAACATCAATAAAACTAAAACCACCCTATTCAAGTCTCCTTGTTGCACATCAAAATCACATAAACCAAACCAACCGTTCCATTCTGCTGAAGTATAGATGTATTAATAGAGAGTAAGCTATCTGCCCCATTTCAGATTCCTTACGGCTTTGATGTTTCCTCAGCATGCTTCACCAATACTGCAATATGTACTGCAACAGAGGAATTATTGATATTTAGCCAAGTTTAGTAAATAACGTAGATTAAACTGCAAATATCAATGGATATATTAACCCATTTCTTTTTATTTTTGTGAAATGTGTCTGAGAAGTCTAAAAGTATGGGTGCCTTTCAGGGTGAGTCACATAGGATCAGGACCAGGCCATTCAGCTCCTCGAGCCTGGTCCTCCAAGTTAAACACTTCATTCTAATTTGCTTCAGCATTTGTTTTATTTCCCAAGATTTGTTTTGATATTACACTTGAAATCAGCACGAAAGGATAGGGTTTGAATGTAAACAATATCACCTAGGAAGCAATAGTTCTGAATTAGTATTGCTATTCGGAGCACTTTCGAAATGTTTCAATGGATACATATCTGTGCCTGCAGGCTTTCAATAAGATTTTCATCCTCTACAAGCAGCACAAGAATAGTTATTAAAGACCAACCTCACATGTTTCTTCTTCAATGGGAATCAGGGGGAAAACTCTCCACTGGCTGGAGTCATACCTAGCACAAAGAAAGGTGGTTGTGGTTGTTGGAGGCCAATCATCTCAGCCCCAGGATATCGCTGCAGGAGTTCCTCAGGGCAGTGTCGTTGGTCCAAGCATCTTCAGCTGCTTAATCAATGACCTTCCCTCCAACATAAGGTCAAAAGTGGGGATGTTCGCTGATGATTACATAGTGTTCAGTTCCATTCGCAGCTCCTCAGATAATGAAACAGTCCATGCCCGAATACAGCAAGACCTGGACAACATTCAGGCTTGGGCTGATAAGTTGCAAGTAACATTCGCGCCACACAAGTGCTAGGCAATGACTATCTCCAGCAAGAGAGAGTCTAGCCACCTCCCCTTGACATTCAAAGACATTACCATCATTGAATCCCCTAACATCAACATCCTGGGGTCACCATTGACCAGAAACCTAACTGGACCAGCCACATAGATACTGTGGCTACGAGAACAGGTCAGAGGCTTGGTATTCTTCGGCGAGTGACTCACCTCCTGACTCCGCAAACCCTTTCCACCACCTATAAGGCACAAGTCAGGAGTGTGATGGAATACTCTCCACTTGCCTGTGATGAGTGCAGCTCCAAAAACACTCATTAAGCTCGACACCATCCAGGACAAAGCAGCCCACCACTCCACCCACCACCTTAAACATTCGCTCCCTCCACCACTGGCGTACCGTGGCTGCAGTGTGTATCATCTACAAGATGCACTGCAGCAATTCGCCAAAGCTTCTTTGACAGCACCTCCCAAACTCGCGACCTCTGCCACCTAGAAGGACAAGGGCAGCAGACGCATTGGAACACCACCACCTCCAAGTTCCCCTCCAAGTCACACACCACCCTGACTTGGAAATATATCGCCATTCCTTCATCGTCGTTGGGTCAAAATCCAGGAACTCCCTACCCAACAGCACTGTGAGAGTACCTTCACCATACGGACTGCATCAGTTCAAGAAGGTGGCTCACCACACCCTTCTATAACATCAATAACTGCTCCAAAAGCAAAATACTGCAGATGCTGGAAATCTGAATTAAAAACAGAAAATGCTAGAAATACTCAACAGGTCAGGCAGTATCTGTAGAGAGAGAAGCAGAGTTAACATTTCTGGTCGATGACCTTTCGTCAGAACTAGTGTTCGTCAGAGTTCTGACGAAAGGTCATCGACCTGAAGCGTTAACTCTGTTTCTCTCTCCACAGATGCTGCCTGACCTGCTGAATATTTCCAGCATTTTCTGTTTTTATATCAATAACTGCTCGCCCCATTCTGAAGAATTCCTCCAGTTACTTAAAGAGGTGTAGAAAGCACCAGGGATGTTGAACTGACTTTGAAAGTTAAGTGCTTTATCACTATCAGTACCAGTTTGAAATAAAATCAGACAATTACAGTAACATTCAGTATCATTCACATTTAAATCCTTTTGTTTATGTCTATTGATTTTATCACTAGACAATTGATACTTGATACCTGAGAAAACAACATACAGATAGAAATACTCTTTAATTAATATTTGAGATATGCAGGAAGAGAATGCAACTTCTATAAAAATATAGAAGTCAATGGAAAGTAAAATCGGACAGAGTGTATAACTGGCAGCTGTTGTGCGCCAGTGGTGAAAGTTAAATTCTGCCCCTAGACTTTTCCCCAACCAGTTCAGAAAGATGTATACTTATACCTAATATCATAATGGTAACTCTGTAACAACAAACTGTAGCTAATCTGATTTCGCATTATTAAAATACAATATTCAGGCATCTGGTACTTTTTCAGAACACCATTGCTGTTATCGACTGAATCCCTTGGCCCTGAAGATCCACGGTCCGTGGTCCAGATATAGACGAGGACAATTTCACTGAAAAAAAATTGCCAGTTACCAGTTTTCAAGGGTCTAGGCCACGACTCAGGTTGGCCCCATTTCCACGAGGGTAGCATCACGTACAGTCCTTCTAACTGGACACACTAGGTTCTATAAGGCCTCTGGGATCACGGGGACTCTAAGTGGAGTTCCTGTAACCCCCGGCCTCACCCCGTCTGTGTCTCTGCCCCTTGTTAGGCCCTGACACGACTCCTGGTGCTGGCCAGGATCTGGTGTATCCAGGTCCTGGACTATTTTCTGACCTTTCCACTGCACTCCTACTGATATTATGGTGGGAGTGTGCTGAAGGGGGCCGAGGACTTTCGGCCGCATGAGTTCAATTTCAAAACAATGATTGTCTATTTTTTCTATTTTTATTCTTTCTACCTCCTCCTTTTATCCCTTCTCTCCTGGAGGTAACTACTCATCATATCAGGATAAGTTTCTGTTAACTCCAGCCTCCTTACAGTATTTCGCCCAAGTGGCCATGCTTAGGTGTAAAGCAAGGATCTGATCATCAGCATGCTGTTCAAATGTGGGTTACAGGGTGGAAGCACTTTTGACGCAGATCTATACATACCCACTCCAGCAACGATCACTGGACAGTGAACAAGAACGTCAAACGGCCAATTTTTACTTCTAGTCTGGGAAGGCTGAGGTCAATCGTAGCATGTCTGCCCCCACCCTGAATGAGATTGGCTAACTGGGCACAGACCAAGGATCGAGATAGGTGCTGGTAGGGGGAAGGGAGGGGGCTGACCGGCGGGAGTTGATGTGGGGGGGGCGGGGTGTCAACAGTCTGTGGGACTGCTGTGGAGCCTGGAGGAGTTCTCTTGCTTCTCCTGGCTCCACATTTAGGTAAGAATTTTGAAAGAAACGTACCTTTTTGCTGGTGGCCTCTAGCGGCCCCTTTAAGGACTGCTCGTTAGATGTGATTATTCTGAACGCAGCTGAGCCACTGTCCCCTGCATTCAGGGCAGCCCAATTTCAGGAAGTGGGTCCTAAAACAGGTAAAGAAAGAAAAGAAAGACGTGCATTTATATAGCGCCTTTCACAACCTCAGGGCGTCCTAAAGTGCTTTCCAGCCAAATAATACTTTTGAAGTGTGGTCACTTTTGTAATGTAGGAATTATGGCATTGTGAACAAAAATGGCAAATGGCCAATTTAACATATGCAAGGGGTCGAGCACCTGTTTTAGGCGTCCAACCCCACGAGTTTAGCAATGGGACCAACGCTGGCCCGCCCACTGCTAAATCGGTATGCTTTGCGCCCACTTTACGCCTGAAAAATGGATGCAACGCATACAAATATCTACCCCAATCTGTGCATTCAAGTTTTGTGGAATATATACATTTTTTTAAAATTGGGAGATTAAAATGTTAATTTAATATTTTATTAATTATGAACATAACTGTTAAAATGTGTATTATAAAAACTGCAGTTCCTTCAGTCGAGCATCCATGCATGCTGAGTCAGCTGGCAACTCACTTGGGGATTATTCTAATATTCCATTGCAAACCACAGACTGCAGCTGATTTGAATGCAGCTGTTCAGCAGGTTAGCTGTCTGACACAGATTGCCATGTTGGAGCAGAGCAGTGCAGCACTGCCTAGCATGGAGCAAATAGTCCTGAATTTCAGTGACGGGATTCTTGGCACAGATCCTTTAATCCACGATACCAAGGGAATAGCTGATCGCATATTTCAAGGCAATGATCTGGACACTCATCCAGATTGATCATGATGCTGGCATAGCCATTGTATTTCCACTTAATTAATGAGCATATTGTGGACAGCAGAGATGAGATGTACAATAGCTGGAATCTCCCCCTTCCATTTGCCTGACAGATAACAGCCTACAAATGACTATTTCATCACACAGGAACCTTAAATTGGGCTGTGATTAATGACATTAAACTGCTAAGTATTCAAGTTTAATTTTATATAATATAGAGGATAACAAATATCCTGGTAAAACATAGATGTTTTCATTGAAACAATTCCTTCCAGTAATATTATACCTTAACTCCGATTCTCCAATAATTGGAAAAGCAAGGCCAATAAGCAGACGTGGGAAATGGAGAAAAGGAACTTGTGGGTTGAATTTAGCCTGCAGGTTGCACATTCACTACTGCAACATTCCTTCATATCCACCTATATACATGTAGGATATATCAGGACATATATAATATATAAAATAAAAACAGAAAATACTGGAAATACTCAGCAGGTCAGGCAGCATCTATAGCGAGAGAAACAGAGTTAACGTTTCAGGTCGATGACCCTTCGTCAGAACTGGAAAAAGCTGGAGATGGAACAGGTTTTTAAGCAAGTGTAGGGGCAGGGAAAGGGGGAAAGGGAGGAAAGAACAAAATGGAAGGTCTGTGATAGGATGGAAGGCAGGAGAGATTAAGAGGCAAAAGGGATGATGGTGCAAGGCAAAAGGTGATAGTAATGAGACAAGTTAAGAAACAAAAGATGACTCTAGATGAAGTGTAAATGGCAATGGCAGAATGATTAACAGCTGCCATGTGAGAGAAAAAAAAATGAAAGGGGCAGAGGTTATGATCTGAAATTGTTGAACTCGATGTTGAGTCCAGAAGGCTGTAAAGTGCCTAATCGAAAGATGAGGTGCTGTTCCTCGAGCTTACGTTGAGCTTCATTGGAACAGAGTAAGAGGCCGAGGACAGAGAGGTCAGAGTGGGAGTGGAGCGGAGAATTAAAGTGACAAGCGAACAAAAGCTTGGGGCCACGCTTATGGACTGAACGGAGGTGTTCCGCAAAGGGGTCATCCAATCAGCATTTGGTCTGCCCAATGTAGAGGAGACCGCATTGTGAGCAGCGAATACAGTATACTAAATTGCAAGAAGTACAAGTAAGTCGCTGTTTCACCTGGAAGGAATGTTTGGGACAGTGGGAAGGGAGGAGGTAAAAGGGCATGTGTTGCATCTCCTGCGCTTGCACGTGAAGGTGCCGGGCGAAGGGGAAGGGGTGCTGGGGGTGATAGAGGAGTGGACCAGGGTGTCGCGGAGGGAGCAGTCCTTTCGGAATGCTGAAAGGGGAGGTGAGGGGAAGATGTGTTTGGTGGTGGGATAATGGCGGAAATGGCGGAGGATGATCCATTGAATGTGGAGGCTGGTGGGGTGAAAGGTGAGGACAAGGGGAACTCTATTGTGGCTCTGGGAGGGAGGGGAATGGGTGAGAGCAGAAATGTGAGAAATAGAATGGACCGGTCAAGGGCTGTCAACCACAGTAGAGGGGAATCCTTGGTTGAGGAAAAAGGAAGACATGTCGGAAGCACTGGTATGGAAGGTGACATCGTCAGAGCAGATGCGGCGGAGACGGAGAAACTGGGAGAATGGAATAGAGTCCTTACAGGAAGCTGGGTGGGAGGAAGTGTAGTCCAGGTAGCTGTGGGAGTCAGTGGGCTGAGAGTGAATGTTTATCAATAACCTAGCCCAGAGATGGAGACAGAGAAGTCGAGGAAGGGAAGGGAAGAGTCGGAGATGGACCATATGTAGGTGAGGGAAGGGTGGAAATTGGAAGCAAAGTGAATTACATTTTCTAGTTCAGGATGAGAGCAGGAAACGGCACTGATGCAGTCATCAATGTACCGGAAAAAGAGGTGAGGGAGGAGACCTGAGTAGGACTGGAACAAAGAATGCTCCACATATCCCACGAAAAGGCAGGCATAGCTAGGACCTATGCGGGTTCCCATAGCAACACCTTTAATTTGGAGGAAGTGAGTGGAGTCAAAGGAGAAGTTGTTCAATGTGAGAACAAGTTCAGCCAGGCGGAGGAGGGTGGTGGTGGAAGGGACTGGTTGGGCCTCTTTTCAAGGAAAAAGTGGAGCGCCCTCAGGCCATCTTGGTGGGGGATGGAGGTGTAGGGGGATTGGACGTCCATAGTGAAAAGGAGACGGTTGGGGCCAGGAAACTGGAAACTGTTAACGTGGCAGAGGGCGTCGGAAGAATCGCGGATATAGGTGGGAAGAGACTGGACAAGGGGAGAAAAAATAGAGCCGAGATAGGAAGAGATAAGTTCCGTGGGGCAAGAACAGGCTGAAACGATGGGTCTACCAGGGCAGTCCTGTTTGTGGATCTTGAGAAGGAGGTAGAAGCGGGCTGTACGGGGTTGGGGAACTATGCGGTTGGCGGCCGTGGAGGGAAGATCTCCAGAGAAGATGAGGTCAGTGACAGTCTTGGAAATGAATGTTTGATGTTTGGTAGTGGGGTCATGGTCCAGGGGGAAGTAGAAGGAGGTGTCGGAGAGTTGGCGTTCAGCCTCCTCTAAGTAGAGGTCGGTTAAATATATAGTTGCTCTTCTATGTCTTGTAGCTGCTTATCATCCAAGTCCATGGTGCGGCCTCTGTTCATGGCAATATTGTGCAGAATCATCCACACTATTATAGTTTCACAAATCCTCTCAACAGATAGGCCTACTCCCGATCGCCGTCCCACCCCCCACACCCCCCGACCTACCTGAGGGCTACTGCTGGGGAGGCAGTCCATCCACTTCATCCTCTTGGAACCAGCAAGCTACCTTTGGATGCTCGATTGGCATCCACAGCTCACAGGCAATATGCTAATGAAAGCCAAGGCCCAAATTCGGACGAGCCTCGGGCCCCTGACTTCTGGCATGCACTCCCAGCGTGAAGCCTTTTTCAGGCCTGAAAATAGGACAAAACATATTTCTACCCCATATGTCTGAAGGGTCCAATGAATATCCTTCCTTCGACCCACACTGAACTGTGTTGCGTTTAAAGCCTCATATATAACCCTTGGGCACCAACCATTGTTGTGCATTATTAGCCCTTCCCATTTAGGTATGTCATGGGCTTGCTGGACAAATGAATGGCTACATGTGTCAGTCAATGATGCTCAGCATTACAGCGAAGCGAGCTATTTAGAAACACTTTTGCTGCCTCTCTTGCAGGCAATGTTGATGTGCGTGTTGCTGGAGATATGCAGTGGTACACAGCAAAGCAGCTCACTCCTGAGGTGTCCCCTGTGGGGACCTGGAAGGTCCTTGTGGCATTAAAGTTGAGAGAAGAAGACATTTTCAGTGCCTAGGCTGTGCAAATAGTTAACTGTTTCTGCAGGTCTTGTTGAACCAGATGGTAAGCATTAGTCTCAGCCGTCCTGCTGAGCATAAGCCCAAGCCTACTCATGCATTTCTACTCTGTCATGCACAGGTAGTAGATTCTGCTGCAATATACTTGATAATGGCCCAGAAATTGATCTCGCTCTGTTCCCGCGGGGGTAAGGCTTCCCCGCGATCTCTCACTCCGCTTGTGCTTTTTCAGATCCAGCTCGCACGAACTTGATGTTCCAGACATCAGCTGGGCAGTGCTTGCGTATCCTACCGGCGTAGTGAATTCGTGCGAGCTGTGGGATCACGTGACTCAGTTAGAGCCAATGGCAGCACACCATCTTCCATTCATAAGTTTCACATACGTGCTATGAAATCTATGAATCTTACACCCCCCCAAAATAACAGCTAAACCTCAATTAAATTAAAAAAAAACCCCATCACATTAATAAAATAAGTATAGTTAAATAAATTAACCATTTTAAATAAAAAATTAAATTTTTGAAAAAATTTAAAATCTTTTAAAAAGTTATAAAAATAAACTTACCTGTCTTTAAAGTCTCTAAAAAAGATATACCTGTTAAAAAAAATTCAAAAAAATACTTAATTCACTACTTACCTTGTTAAAAGTGAGTCTTACTCCTCCTTTTTCCATTTCTAAAATCTTCAGTACTTACCTGCGCGTCCAAAGCATGAAGTGCACAGCGTGCGCGCAGCCTGTAGCGCGCACGCGATGCACCGAGGAACTGCCCCCTTTTCAAAAGACCAAGTGCCGGTTTTCAGCGCATGCGCAGTGCATGCAGAAAACCGGCAATTGGAGTGGGAATACGCGAGAGTACGCAGTGCGTACTCTCGCGTCGCGGGATGAATTTTTGGCCCAATAGCTGCTGCATGCTATGTGCCCTCCATATTCCTCCTCCTTTTCCATGATTGGACATTAATAATGCCTTAACAAGAAGAAACTGCCTTTTTCCTAGTGTTCATCAATGCATTTTTGGATAGGTGTGAATTCCTCCGACCAGCACTAATAATCTGAGACGGAAAAATTGGGTTGCTTTGCGCCTCCCGTTAGCGCAAAACCCCTAGTGCCTGGGCGCGGTGCCACTAACGCCTTCTGCGAAATTCAGTGGGAGGTTACTGGCAGCAGTAGCCAGAAGCACCCCGCGGCATTGCGCCTCCGGCGATGATGTCATCACCGTGCGCAGTGCCCTGCTCGCAAATTTCGGTCGCGCCCCCTGACCTACTGCCGGACAATATGTCCGACAGGTTCAGGGTGGTGTTTTTGTGTCAGCGGCAGCGCAAATTAAAGGGCAGGTGCCAGGCGGCCATTTTTTGGCGGGGCCGCCTGCCAGCACCTGGCCCCTTTCCCTTTGTTATTCGGGGTGCCGGCCGCGATCGCTCAGCCCGGCACTCCTCTTGAGTGTCAGACTGTTTTCCCGGCACCCCGCTCCCCAGTGGACCAGCAGAGCCCCGGTGCACGCTGCGCTAGGCCCCTCCCCTTTAATCAGGGGAGGGAGGCCTGTAATACCGCGGCGCTATGTGCTGGCACGCATGGCGCTGTTGCTCGTAGTGCCATGATAATCAATGGTAGCGCCACAGTAAGGAGGGGGAGCACTTCTCGTAGTGCCCTGCCTACTGCTTCGGGAGCTAACACTGATTTTACGGCGCAGGGGCGCTAACTTTTTCAGGGCGCATTAGTGCCGCAATGGGGGCGCAACCGAATTTTTCCCCGAGTGCTTTCCACCTCTTCATATCTACTCACATCTATCTTCTCTAAAATGAGCAACAGCAGGAAGATAGGCCCCTATGTACATTAAACCCTCAGTTGTTTCTGGTTTCAAACCCTATTACCATTACTAATACTCTTGGTTTTTCCTACAGATTTATCTATTCATAAGAACATAAGAAATAGGAGCAGTGGTAGGCCAAAAATCTATCGATCTCAGCCTTGAATATATGCAGCAAACTCAGAATCCACAGATCTATGGGGTAGAGAATTCCAAAAATTCACAACCCTCTGAGTGATGAAATTTCTCCTTATCTCAGTCATAAATGACCTACCCCTTATCCTGAGACTATATCCCCAGTTCTAGACCCTCCAGCCAGAGGAAACAGCCTCTCAGCATCTACCCTGTCAATCCCTCTCAGAATCCTATATCTCATATGTTTCAATGAGATCATTCTCTCATTCTTCTAAACTCCAGAGAGTATGGGGGAAAAATTCAGTTGGTTGCGCCTCCCGTTAGCACCTTAAGAGGGCGCTAATGGGGCGCAAAGCATCTAGCGCCCGGGCGCGGCGATGTTTGCGTCGCTCGCGAAATTAACTAGACATTTTGCGGCGGTGCTAAACACTACCACCACGATCTCCTGCGCCGGCAGATCGTGACGTCAGTCGAGTGCGCAACGCCCCGGTATCGCCCCGGAGCGGATATTGAGTGGCGCCCCCTGCCTTACCGCCTGCCGCTAGCAACGACAGGTTGAGGGGAGCGTTTTGCAGTCATGAAGGGACTGGGGGAGCGCTATTTAAAGGCGACCGCTTCCTGCCTTTTATTGTTGGTGACATTTTTGAACCACACATTCTGAGAAAGAGAGAGAGAGAGACTTCTGGAGAGATTCAACGCTGTGTGAAGGAGTTTTGGGTACTGAGCAGCACTTTGCAGGTTCATTTTGATTTGCCCTTCCTTGTATCGATTTAGAAGAGACTGTGGGGGATGCACTCTGAGCTCTTTGCCTGGTACTCTCCATTGTTCTTTCCAGCAGATTTGATGTGCAGGTCTCTCCAGGCCGAGATTCAAGGCTGCAATGAGCAGGATGTGGATGGAAAGCAAGATCAACCCTCCCCTTTAAGAACTGGCCCGCGCCATTGTGTGTGTGTTCCATTGCTGACTGACATCACATGAGCTTCGCCAGCGCTCTGAGGTAGCGCCTCGCTCCTCGGCCTTTGCGCCTTAAGACAGGTGTGAAGTGCCTGATTTAGCACTCCAATCACCTCTAGGGGCGATAAAAGTCAAGTTTGCAATCGGTGGCGATAATTAGCGCCAGGCGCTAATCTTTGCGCCATGCCGATAATTGCGCCCCAAATGGGGCGATACTGAATTTCTCCCCCTATAGGCCCAATCTACTCAATCTCTCTTCATAGCACAACCTTCGCATCCCCGTTCTTTAGGGTTTCACAAGGATTGAATTTCTGTATTTGCTCCTGATTGAACTCTTTTGTATGAGCTAGTTGGCATCATTCTAGATTATTGTACAGTTTACCCATTCAACCCTGTCACAACGTGTAGTGTTATTCACCACTTAAAGCAAATAATTTTGGATGGACAATTTCAGATTTATTCTTTGCTATGCATTTTTTTTATTGAGCAACCCATCGGTTGTCCATATAATTCAGCAATTTAATGCTTTTCCTTAGGCTGCTGCTCTTTGAAGACAGCTTGACCTTTTAAATGGATGATTACTGGCAATCTGATATATCATGACTGCTACAGCAAAAATAAATTAAAAACAAAAATCAGATCAGGCCTGAAATTGGCCTGAATTCGGTTTAGAGTCATAAATCACCAACTCCTGAGTTCTAGATTGGCACTGATGTAAATGATAGTGTACATTTAGACACATAAAGAATCTGTCAGTATAAACCACTAACAGGATTCACAACCTCAATTGCAGACACATTCCTCCTCTGTGGCAATCATATAAATATTATCGAATATATTTTGATAGAAAAAAAACAGCATTTGGGATTTGCTGAAGATGTTGATTCTGCAAAATATGGCAGGCCTTATTTCATTAACAATTACCATTCAATGGGCTTCCATGCAGCTATATTTTAAGATTCTGGGACAACAATAATATTTCAGTTCACTCGGCTCTCAAGCTAACATCCACTGATATAAAATCCGCACAACCAGTAGAACTTATTGATTCTTGCTGTGTCTTCTTCTGAAATTAGATTGCTGCTCACAGCTTTAGCAGTTGCACATGACTTGTAAGTGCTGAATTTCCTTTACTTTGTGTCTAGGGAACTCTTATTCACTGCACGCAAAACACAGGAAAAATAGGCAGAAAGCCGTGATGCCAGATCTCTGCCGCCTTCATAGTACCCTGGGATTTCCAAGGCTTTTCCTGAGGGAAACAGAATGCCTTTCCCTATAACAGGTGCATACCAAGGGCTACCAGGGTAATAGGATGACCATTTTCAATGGCACCCAATGTGGTCATGCACTCAGCTCTTCTCCAATCAGAGAGAGGCAGCAACAAAGACAACAGAACCCAAGGTAAGTCCCTTTTTGGTGATGAATTTAAATCACAACACAACATCTGTCTTGAATTCATTTCTCACCCTCGGTGCCTTTCTTATAAGAAGGTTTCCTACCTCTAATACTCCTATGAGGTGCTCCCTTCATGGCCTCAGTAAAGCTGGGTGGAAGGCTGCTGTTCCTCATGTTGGGATCATTGAGATGCTTCAAGCTGGTGGCTTAGAATCATCGAATCATAGAATGGTTACAGCACGGAAGAAAGCCATTCGGCCCATCGGGCCCGTGCCGGCTCTCTGCAAGAGCACTTCAGCTAGTCCCACCCCCCCCCCGCCCCGCCCTCCCGTAGCCCTGCAAATTTCTTTCCTTCAGATACTTATCCAACTCCCTTTTGAAAGACGTGATTGAGTCTGTCTCCACCATCCTTTCATGCAGTGCATTCCAGATCTTAACCACTCGCTGCGTAAAAATGCTTTTTCTCACGTCGCCTTCGGTTGTTTTGCCAATCACCTTAAATCTGTGTCCTCTGGTTCTCGACCCTTCTGCCAATGGGAACAGTTTCCCTCTATCTACTCTGTCCAGACCCCTCATGATTTTGAACACCTCTATCAAATCTCCTCTCAATCTTCTCTGCTCCAAGGAGTACAACTCCAGCTTCTCCAGTCTATCAATGCAACTGAAGTCCCTCATTCCTAGAATTATTCTTGTAAATCTTTTCTGCATCCTCTCTAAGGCCTTCACATCCTTTCTAAAGTGTGGCGCCCAGAATTGGACACAATACTCCAGTTGGGGCCGAACCAGTGTTTTATACAGGTTCATCATAATTTCCACACTTTTGTACTCTATACCTCTATTTATGAAGCCCAGGATCCTGTAAGCCTTTTTAACTGCTTTCTCAACCTGCCCTGCCACCTTCAACGACTTTGCACACATACCTCCAGGTCTCTCTGTTCGTGCACCCCCTTCAGTATTGTACCATTTAGTTTATATGTCCTCTCCTCATTCTTTCTACCAAAATGTATCACTTCACACTTTTCTGCGTTAAATTTCATCTGCCACATGTCCGCCCATTTCACCAGCCTGTCTATGTCTCCCTGAAGTCTATCACTCTCCTCCTCACTGTTCACTATACTTCCAAGTTTTGGGTCATCTGCAAATTTTGAAATTGAGCCCTGTACACCCACATTGAAGTCACTAATATATATCATGAAAAGCAGTGGTCCTAGAACCGACCCCTGGGAACACCATTGTATACCGTCCTCCAGTCCAAAAAACAACTACTCTTTGTTTCCTATCACTTTCCCAATTCCGTATCCATGCTGCCACTGTCCATTTTATTCCATGGGCTTCAACTTTGCTGGCAAGCCTATTATGTGGCACTTTGTCAAATGCCTTTTGTAAATCCATGTACACTACGTCAACCACATTACCCTCATCAACCCTCTCTCTTACCTCATCAAAGAACTCAATCAAGTTAGTTAAACACGAATTGCCTTTAACAAATCCGTGCTGACCTTCCTTAATTAATCCACACTTGTCCAAGTGACTGTTAATTTTGTCCCTGAGTACTGTTTCTAAACACTTCCCCACTACCGACGTCAAACTGACTGACCTGTAGTTGCTGGGTTTATCTTTACACCCTTTTTTGAACAATGGTGTAACATTTGCAATTCTCCAGTCCTCTGGCACCACCCCCATATCTAAGGAGGATTGGAATATTATGGCCAGTACCTCCATGATTTCCTCCCTCAATTCCCTCAGCATTCTAGGATGCATCCCATCCGCTCCTGGTGACTTATCTACTTTAAGTACAGCCAGCCTTTCTAATACCTCCTCTTTATCAATTTTTATCCTATCAAGTATCTCCACTACCTCCTTCATTACTATGTCTATGGCAGCATCTTCTTCCGTGGTGAAGACAGATGCAAAGTACTCATTTAGTACCTCAGCCATACCCTCTGCCTCTATGCATAGATCTCCTTTTTGATGCCTAATTGGCCCCAACCCTCCTCTTACTACCCTTTTACCATGTATATGCCTATAGAAGACTTTGGATTACCTTTTATGTTGGCTGCCATTCTATTCTCATACCCTCTCTTTGCCCTCTTACTTTCTTTCTCACTTCTCCTCTGACCTTTCTATATATAGCCTGATTCTCAGATGAATTTGCAACCTGACATCTGTCATACACTCTCTTTTTCTGCTTCATCATATTCTCCATCTCTTTCGTCATCCAGGGAGCCCTGACTTTAGTTGCCCTGCCTTTCCTCCTAGTGGAAATGTACCTCAACTGTACCTGAACTATTTCCTCTTTTAAGGCATCCCATTGTTCTATTACAGTTTTGCCTGCCAGTTTACCTGGGCCAGATCTGTTCTCATCCCACTGAAATTGGCCTTCCCCCAGTTAAACATTCTTACTCTGGATTGCTCCCTGTCCTTTTCCATAGCTAATCTAGACCTTATGATACTATGATCACTGTTCCCTAAATGTTCACCTACTGACACTTGCTCCACTTGACCCACCTCATTCCCCAGAACCAGATCCAGCAATGCCTCCTTCCTCGTCAGGCCAGAAACATACCGATCAAGAAAGTTCTCCTGGACACACTTCAGAAATTCTTCCCCTTCTCTGCCCTTAACACTATTATAATCCCAGTCTATATTAGGATAGTTGAAGTCCCTCATTATTACTACTCTATAGTTCTTGCACCTCTCTGTAATTTCTCTGCAAATGTGCTCCTCCATATCTTTCCCACTATTTGGTGGTCTATAGAATACACCTAGCAGTGTAATGGCACCTCTATTATTTCTTAACTCTAGCCATATAGATTTTGTTCTTGACCCTTCCAGGACATCCTCCCTCTCCAGCACTGTAACATTCTCCTTGACCAATACTGCCACACCACCTCCTATATTTTCTTCTCTATCTTTCCTGAACACTTTATAACCAGGAATAATTAATACCGAATCCTGCCATTTTTTGAGCCAGGTCGCAGTTATTGCCACAACATCATATTCCCATGTGGCTATTTGTGCCTGCAGCTCACTTACCTTGTTTACTACATTTTGTGCGTTCACATACATACACTGTAAACCTATCTTAGACCATTCTGTATTCTCTCTTAGTTTGACCCCCCTAATACCTTACTATTTCTTACTTTAGTGCTCTCTGCCTCTCCCAATCCTTTGAGCATTTTATTTCCCCTTTCTAATGTTACATCCTGGTGCCCATCCCCCTGCCAAATTAATTTAAACCCTCCCCAACAGCACCAGCAAACCGCCCCACGAGGATATTGGTTCCGGCCCTGTTGAGGTGCAACCCGTCTGACCTGTACAGGTCCCACCTCCCCTAGAACCGGTTCCAATGCCCCAGGAATCTGAAGCCCTCCCTCCTGCCCCATCTCTCCAGCCACGCATTCATCTGCGCTATCCTCCTATTTCTACTTCTTGGTGTTCGAGCCTGTGAGGGCCCGGCTGCAGACGGCTGCACCTTGGCTGCTGCTGGGGCAATCTGGCCCAGCTGACTCCTTGGCACCATGGTGGGTATTGATTGAGTGTAGTATTTACTGTAAATATATGTTACTTTTATACATTCGCTCGTTCACTTGTTCAGTATGTTTGCTTGTGAGTTAAAAGTGGAAATGAGGTTGGATGTTGTTAAGATCTACCCCTTTCAAAGATGTGAGAGGAGGCAGGTAGAGGTACAGGGTAGATCCAATAGCTAAAGCAACTTGCAGAAGGGTTTACTGTTTGATATCTTGTGCTCACGTTAAAAAAAGTTACCACAATATTAGGGCCAATGAAAATACCTCTGAGATCATTAGTAGCTGAGACTCATTTATGAGACTAATCTAAAATATACAATCCAAAGTGTCTGCAGTGAGAAGAGTAGGGAAGATCCCAAAATGTTAACAGTCACTACTCACAAAATTAAATTGATCTCACCTTTCCTGCCTTACTTGGAAAGGATATTTTTGGTTTATATTTTTTATACCATTTGATATTTATGATGACCTCCCTTAAATACCATCATCTTTTTAAACTATAGAACCTCAGCCTCTCTGTCTTTCCTCATAGCTCATCCTCTTTACGTTAGTGATTAGTCTTGTCTCTTCCTTGTACTGTCTCTAATGAAAATCTATGTTTTGTGTGGTTTGGTTAGTGCATTTGAAAGCCTCAATATAAGCGCTGAAGAATTGTATTCCACTCTTGTGGCTATATATCTCAGCATTCTACTAGATTTTTAGTTCCTTTGCCACATTTTCTTGCTATTGAAATTGATGAGTATATGGATACTTCTTTGGTATAATCAGTAAACAGTCTTAGTGCCTTATCCATTACTTGATAATGACAAATAACAGCCTTATTTAATGTAATTTGTGTTCAAGGCAATTAGTTTTAATTCTACTGTAGTGCATCTAAGCATGATGCAGTCCACCGATTAATAAAATCATTTGAGTAGTGACAAGAGTATTGAACTGAAAGTATTTCAGCACTGCATATGGAATTTTTGAATGTCCTTCCCTTCTCAAGGCAACAGTCTTAAAGTAGGGAATAAGTCCTCAGCAGTAAAGATTAAAGGCTGAGTAACTTTGGCAAAAACCCATATAGACTCGTAAATGGGGTTTCCGCCGATCTTCCACTGAACTAACACGGCCAATCAGGAGAACCCCTAAAGAAATTGCCAGCATTAAATCCTATATTACAAAAATGGTTGAAATTGGGGAGGAAAAGGATGGCAATAAAATCTTTTATTTTGTTCCCTTGTTCGACCAGTTTCACTCACCTTCTTCTGAAGGTGTTTACTCCTTGCTGAGGTGTCATTCCATGGCAACTAATCCCTTTCTAGTAACTCAATCAAATTACCTTTATGTGTGGGTAAACCTCAACAGTACATGTCAGTTAGCTATTCAGTCATGGGGACATTAAACTTAAGCAGAACCCGATCTCAATCCTCACCTCATCTTATACCCACACATGGAAACTGGACAATCAGAGTGGGAACACTGGCCGATTTTCCAATCCCTAACCCAGGGGTGTTTAAGGCAATTGTAATACTCCTACAGAGACCCTTCCTTAGTTCAGCTAACTCAGGAGAATGGGATGCAACTTGATCAGCTACTCACTAAACAAACTCACTGAGTCACCAGGCAAACCACTGAAAATGTTTTTTAAAAGACCAATTTATTCAAAACAACAGTGCATTCACAAACTTATGGTTTTGCTGTTCATTTGATTTTTAACATTTTCACTGGAATACAGAGACCTGGAAACTTGATTGCGTAGTGCCCATTTTGAGAGTGAGAAACGGGCGTTGAGGGGTCCAACATGGCATGTACATGTGCTTTCTCAGTCCCTGCTGCACACCCTATTGAGCAGGGTGCCTGTAGTCGGCCACTTCTGATGAAATGGCATCGACTTAAAACGTTAAATCTGTTTCTCCTTCCACAGAGTCTGCCTGACTTGCTGAATGTTTCCGACATTCTCTACTTTTAATAAAAATGATCATAGTTCAGTCTGGTTCTAAGTTTGATGGATTAGAACCAATTCAGAGTGACTGTTCAATTTTCGAACTGAGGTCAGTTTCCTTATTCCTATTATGCAGTGTGAGGGCACGTTATAAGTCTTCACCTTCATTTTAATATATTTTTAATAACAAAGAATTGTACTTGTGATTAAAAGAAAGGCTGCAATGTGTAGATAAGCATTTAAATGTAAATTACTATCAGTGGATGACAGCAGAATTTAGAATACCTGATCTACCAGAAGAAAGCACATCACTGTGAAGTCATTTTCTAAGGTGTCGGGGGAAATTTCAGCTGTAGTAGCTGATGAAAATAAGTTCACATGCACTATGCAGTGGCCTACATTTTTGCCTGCATTCCGAGTGATTCTTGAACACCATTCGATTCTTTGCGTTGTTGAATGGTATGTGAATTCAGAGACATTTACAGTTTGGGGTATTTTTTTGTTACATGTGTACCTTTGAGCAAAACAAAAATGAACCAATGACAGTTATACTAGACCTCTGATGTTGGAATGCCCAACGTCCTACCTGGGCCAAGAAAATCTAATCAAAGGGAACATCTTTTAACCTGAAGAAACCTTTGTCCTGTTAGTGTAATATGTATATTATTTCAGTTCTGTAACAGTGTAAAGAAAAATCATTCAATAATCTGAATTTAAATTAAAATACCAGTTTTAAAAATTTGTCCGAGGATGTAGGGAATGCTGGAGAAACTGCATTTATTGGCCATCCCTAGTTGTCCTGCGAGGGGGTTGTGGGCCTCCTCCTTAAACCACTGCAGTCCGGGTTCTGATTCTGCTCCCACAATGACGTTAGATGGGGAGATCCAGGATTTTGATTCAGCAATGATGAAGGAACGGTGATATCCATCAGGAGTGTGTGTGACTTGAAGAGAACTTTGGAAATCATGGTGTTCGCATAATTTTGCAGCTCTTTTCCTTCTTAGTGGTAGAGGTTGACCTGCAGCAACTCACCAAGCTTACTTTGACAACACCTCCCAGCCCCACAATCCCTCCTGGAGCAAAAGACAAGAGCAGCAATAGCATGGGAATACCATCACTCCCAAATTCCACTAAAAATCACGCACCATCTGACTTGATCATATATTAGTGTTCCATGATCACTGCTCGGTAAATATCCTAGAATTCCCTACCTGGGTGTCAGCCTTGGATTAGTGGTGGCTCTCTTGCCTCTGAATCAGAAGGTTCAAACCCCACTCCAGAGACTTGAGCACATAATCTAGACTGACACTTCAGTGCAGTACTCTAAGAATGCTTGACTGTCGGAGGTGCTGTGTTTAAGATGTGATTTTAATTAAGCAGATGTAAAAGATCCCAAGGTGCTATTCAAAGAAGAGCATGGGAGTTTTCACCATGTCCTAGCCCATACGTATCTTTCAATGAACACGAGCAAAAACAGATTATATGGTCATTTATCTCATTGCTGTTTGTCGGACTTTTCTTTTTGTAAATTGGCTGACGCATTTAAGAACATAAGAACATATGAATTAGGAACAGGAGTAGGCCATATCGCCCCTCGAGCCTGCTTTGCCATTCAATAAGATCATGGCTGAACTTTTACATCAAACTCCACTTTCCCGCCCGATCCCCATATCCCTTGATTCCCTTAGTATCTAAAAATCTATCAATCTCAGTCTTGAATATACTCATCGACTGAACATCCACAACCCTCTGGGGTAGCGAATTCCAAAGATTCACAATCCTCTGAGTGAAGAAAATCCTCCTCATCTCAGTCTTAAATGGCCGGCCCCTTATCCTGAGAATATGCCTCCTGGTTCTAAACTCACCAGCCAGGGGAAACAACCTCTCAGCATCTACCCTGTCAATCCCCCTCAGAATCTTAGATGTTTCAATGAGATCACCTCTCATTCTTCTAAACTCCAGAGAGTATAGGCCCAATCTACTCAATCTCTCCTCATCGGACAGCTCTCTCATCCCAGGAATCAATCTAGTTAACCTTTGTTGCACCGCATCTAAGACAAGTATATCCTTCCTCAAATAAGGAGACAAATACTGTGCACAGTACTCCAGGTGTGGTCTCACTAAAGCCCTGTACAATTGTAGCAAGACTTCCTTACTCTTGTACTCCAACCCCCTTGCAATAAAGGCCAAAAAGTTCCCTACATTACATAGAAACATAGAAACATAGAATCTAGGAGCAGGAGTAGGCCATTCGGCCCGTCGAGCCTGCTCCGCCATTCAATACGATCATGGCTGATCATCCAAATCCAGTACCCTGTCCCTGCTTTAATCCCCACAGTACACATATCCCACCCTACCCCCGTAACCCCACGTATTTAATTCCCCCTAACATATCCCATCCTATCCCCATAACCCCACATATTTAATCCCCCCTAACACTAAGGGTCAATTTATCATAGCCAAATCAACCTAACCCACACATTTTTGGACTACACTTCAAAAGTGCTTCATTGGCTGTGAAGAGTCTTGGGACGTTCTGAGGTCGTGGAAGGTGCTATATAAATGCAAGAACTTTCTTTAGTTCTAACACTATAGTGGGAATGCCATCCCTACAAGGATTGCAGAGGTTCAACAAGTTTTACAGCATTGAATATTCAGGTTGTGACTTCTTATTTGAGACTAGGGAAGAAAAGCAGGGAACAAATATAAAGGAAAGGAATTAAAATGGAAGCAAGAAAGAAAAAACAATTATGGATGAAATATGTAAAAGCACAGTTAAGAGGTAAAAAATAATTGGCTTGAGATTGTCAAACTTCCAAGAACAGTAATTAGAGTAGTTTTTGCACACAGATCTGTGTTTTTTCCATGGGATTCCTGTTGCAGTAATGTAGATGGAATGTAGATGATTACTGGAGTCTCCCTGTCATCTACAAAGCTGAATAATGATTTCTAATAGTAACAAATGTAAACTTTATGAAGCATTTGTGTAGGTATGAAGCTGCAATGTGCAATGAAATATGTGTTTTCTTTCTAACCCTCAAGACATTAAACATCACCAAAATATACTAAATGGCTTTATTAAGATACTAAGGGGGAGAAATTCAGTATCGCCCCATTTGGGGCGCAGTTATCGGCCGGGCGCAAAGATTGGCGCCTGGCGCTAATTATCGCCTCCAACTGCAAACTTGACTCTTATCGCCCCTGGAGATGATTGGAGCGCTAAATCAGGCGCTACACACCTGTCTTAAGGCGCAAAGGCCGAGGAGCAAGGCGTTAACTCAGAGTGCGGGCGCAGCGCAGGTGCTGTCAGTTAGCGATGGAACACAGACACACTGGCGCCGGACAGTTCTTAAAGGGGAGGGTCAATCTTGCACTCCAGCCACACCCTGCTCATTGGAGCCTTGAATCTCGGCCTGGAGAGACCTGTGCCTAAATCTTCCAGCCAAGGACTATGGAGAGGTTGAGAGAACGAGCTCAGCGCTTCAGCGAGCGGGCCTTGGATGCTCTGGTTGGCGCGGTGGAGCGCAAAAGATCTATACTCTTCCCTGAGAGTGGCAGGAGGTCTTTGCCGCGCGAGTACAGAAGAGTGTGGAGGGAGGTGGCTCAGAGCGTCTCCTCCAGGAGCATGGTGCCCAGGACCCATATACAATGTCGAAAAAAGTTCAACGACCTCACTCGGATCGTCAGGGTGAGTGGCTTTTTTTCAATACCTCTCCATCCCTCCATCTCAACCTCACTCTATGGCCAGAGGGTCTTAAAACCCCAATGCACAACACTCATCCAACATCTATGGCCCTCTCATGAAACACACACGCACATTCCACACTTTGCATACAGTAAGTGCTATTGACCTATGGGAGGCACATCAGGCAAGACAATGGCTGCATACAGTAAGGGCTATTCACCTATGGGAGGAACATCAGGCAAGACCATGGCTGTATATTTACTCAGACGCCGTCCTTTTTCTTGCAGGCCAAGCTATCTCATAATAGGAAACAGCAGCAATGGACGGGCGGAGGGCGGCCTCAGCTGCAACCCCTCAGCGAGCTTGAGGCGCGCGTCCACAGGATTGTGGCAAGCCGGGTGATCGGTCCCGTCGCCACTGGAGACGCCGACCCCGTTCTGGACGGCAATGGTAAGGTCATCACCTTTTTGTCCTCTGTCCTTCCACTTGTCCCTCACAACACCAGCCTTTGACACTTTCAATCCAACTTATTAAATCGCTGCACTCATTCCTTCCTTACTGCCCCCCCTGTCCTCACGCTAAAGCCACTCTTGTACCTCCCTGCTTTCAGATGGTGATTCACCAGCTGAGGAGACGGGCCCTGAAGCTGCCAGTGGGAGTGAAGCTGCAGCCGAGGAGGAAGCTGAAGCCGGAGCATCAGCGCCACCCTCTCCCGAGGAAGCCCATGCCCACACTGGGAACACACCTTCCCTGGAGGGGAGCAGGGGGGAAGGGTCTGATGAGGGTGAAGCTCCAGGACCCAGCGGGCTGCAGCAACGCCATGGGGGTAGGGAAGCTCGGGGGCCTTCTCCCCGGAGGGAGAGTATGCCAGCGAGTCCTACTGCACTGGATGCAGAGGAGGAGCGGCTCATCGCTGAAATGAACACCCAGGCGGTGGACATGCACACTGAGCTCATGGGTGCAGTGGGAAGGGTGCCCGAATGCATTGAATCACTGGCAAGGAGTGTGGAGCACTTCGCTGTAGCACAGGCGGATGCCACGCAAATGTTTAGTGCTGCAATTCAGTCAATGGCTGCCATGAACCCATCTCAGACTGCTCTGCTGCAGACTCATATTGAGGCCACGCGAGCACTGACTGCTGCCATCCTCGATGGTTCGTACACATTTCCCCGGGGCTCTCACCGCGCCGCAGCAGGCCAGCAATCTGTGCTCCAGCAGATTGCTCCGGATGCTGAAGTGCTGCCCCGTGGGAGTGCCAGTGTGTTGGTCGAGCAGGGAGTTGCTGTCCTCTCTCAAGATGAGAGCATTCCTGCTGCCACCACTGTCACTTCTCCACTGCACTTGCGCACCGCCTGTAGGACAGACTGCTGCCGCCCATGCAGAGTTGGTGCAGTCTGCAGCCGGGCCCTCCAGGCCCAGAGCTGGTCGAGGCCGTCCTTCAAGGGCATCTGCAGTCTCAGGTTCTTACAATCAGCAGCCTTCCACCAGCATTGCTGCAGCCACTGGGGTCCCATTACTGAGGAGCAGTAGGGTGGGAAGGGGGGAAGTGCGCAAGGGAAGGAGATCACCCACGAAGGGCAAAAAGTAGGAGGTGTGACAAAATGTTGCTCATTTTTTTATTAAAGTCTGAGGTTCGTGGTCAAACTTTTGAACATTATCTCCAGGTTGTGAGAACCAGTTATGTTAATGACTGTGTTTTTGTGTTTCTTTCTATTAGTTTGTCATGAAGAAATGACACACACAGAGTTTGTGAAATAAATAAGTTTTTGTATTCAAAATGTACATGTTTGGTCTTTGGAATCATTGCTGCTTTGGCCGGCTTAGGGGTTGCAGGTTGGTTTCATTCATGTTGTTCTCAATGGCAGAAGCCATTTCCTCAGCAAGGGCCTAGAAGCGGCTTGCTATCAGCCGTTGATGGACGGCCCTTCCAGTTTCTACATTGTAGGCCTCCCTCCCGCCTTGGTGCTGCTGATGATCATCCTCCTCCTCTTCCTCCTCCTCTTCCTCCTCCTCCTCTGGTGGTGCTCCAAGGCCTGGTGGCATTGGCTGGGTCCTGAGGATTGCCAGGTTATGCAGCATGCAGCACACAACTACAAAGTGGCAAACTCGCTCAGGCGAGTACTGCAGGGCTCCTCCAGAAGGGTCAGACAGCGGAACCATTGCTTGAGCACGCTGATTGTGTGCTCAACGATGTTCCTGGTAGCTTGATGGCTCTCATTGTACCGCAGCTCAGCAGGGGTGTTGGGCGTACGGAGCGGTGTCATCAGACAGGTGCTCAGTGGATATCCCTTGTCCCCAAGAAGCCAACCAACTGGCTGATGCGGTGCCTGGAAAAGTTCTGCCACAGTAGTCTGGCGCAGGATGAATGCATCGTGGCAGCTGCCAGGATAGTGGGCATTGACAGCGAGTATCAGCTGTCTGTGGTCACAGACCAACTGAACGTTTAAGGAATGGAACCCCTTTCTGTTGCGGAAATCCTCGGCATTCTCATGCGGAGCACACAAAGCCACATGCGTGCAGTCAATGGCGCCCTGCACCATGGGGAAGCCCGCTATCCTAGCAAAGCCCATTGCGCATTCTTGCTGCTTGTCTGGGGTCATGGGGAAAGATATGTACTCTCGTTTCCTTTTAAAGAGGGCATTTGTGACCTGCCGGATGCAGCAATGCACCGCGAACTGGGAGATATTGGCGATGTCCCCAGTAGCTGATTGAAATGAGCCAGTAGCATAAAAGTTCAGAGCCACTGTGATCTTCACTGCCACCGACAGAGACGTCCTGGACCTCAGTTGAGGCTGCAGATCTGGCTGCAGCAGGTGGCAGAGCTCAGTGACTACCTCCTTGCTGAAGCGCAGCCTTCGCAAACACTGCTCCTCAGACATATTAATATTTGTGAATTGTTGCCGATATACCCTGGGAGGGTAAGGTCTCCTGTACAGAGGCCTGTTGGCCCTCTTCCGTCTGGCCATGATTGCCACTCTCTCTCTGCGTCTCTGTGTCCTCCGATTCTGGTGGTGCAGGACGACGCCCCCAATCAGTGCAGCCCCCAAGTCTCTTGGCAATCAAAGTTATGAAGGTCAAAAACCAAAGTACCTGCAAAGTTATGATCAGTAGCCAAAACTACCTCACACAGCGTTGACTCAATGCAGAAGTCTCTCTTTCTCTCTCTCCGTATCTCTCGCTCTCTCTCTCAGAACGAGTGGTGCAAAAATGTCAACCACAGAGAAAGACAGGAAGAGGCCCCCTTTAAATAGCGCCACCCCAGCCCCACAGTGACTGGGGAGCGTTCCAGTGTTCCGGTCGTTGGTTGCGCCAGGAGGAAAGGATGGGGGCGCCACTCAATTTCTGCTCCGGGGCGCCACAAGGGCGTTGCACCCTCGTATGACGTCACGATCTGCGTGCGCAGGAGATCGCGGCGGTAAAGTTTAGCGCCGCCGCAAAATGTCTAGTTAATTTCGCGAGCGGCACAAACATCGCTGCGCCCGGGCGCTAGTTGCTTTGTGCCCCATTAGCGCCCTCTTAAGGCGCTAACGGGAGGCACACCAACTGAATTTTTCCCCCTTAATATTTAATGTTTCCACAATAGAAAATATTAAATCAGTCACTTATGAAATATGGTTTAACAAGGATTCGTTAACAAAAGCAAATCTTTGCATATCACAGTGAAAAGTGCATGTACAGCGAATTCATTTTTCAAAACCTCATTTGAAAGATGTAGTAGAATGGGAATGGGGGCACACAAGATCTAAAAAATACAGTGGTGGAAATTCGTTGGTGTTCAGTCTTGGACACGACGGAGGCAACGCAGTCACAACGACCACTCGAAGCAGGATATCCGAGAGCGGACCGGAATTAGGCTTCGGGTCTCATCTAAATCATATGGGCGAGCCTGTCACACCTTTACAGAGAGCTGACCCTTTTGTTTCAGGCCACCTGCCTCGCTGGCAACAGCTTTCGGGGGGTGGTGAGGAGCAGAGTGGAGCACTCCTGCTCTTCCTGGTTCCACCCGAAGTATTTTACATTTAAAAAAAATAAATATTGCCCTTTAGTTGATGGTCGCCGCTTAGGCTGCAGCAGTTGCTGAAGAAATATCGCCCGGGCAGGCCCGATACCTGCCCCACTCATCGCAAGCCAATTTCTGTGAGGGGACCTAAAACAGGCATTAGACCCCTTACTTTCATATGTAAGGGGCCTAATGCCTGTTTTAGGCAGCCCCAACGGACGCCTGAAAAATGGCATAGCCCAATTTTGATTTGGATGTTTTTCAGGCATCCATGGGGCTCAGGACATGGATGCCTGAGGTCCAATTTCTACCCCACAGTGTCTATTAATTTCAAATACTAGTCCAGTTTTTTCTATTAAGGAAATAATTGAATTAAGCTGACCCAATGTGTGGGCGTGCTTCTGTTTGCAGCACAGAGGGTTGACCTGGCCCAATTTACAATGGGAGACCCTTCCCTCGGCAACCATTGCTCTTTTACACAAATTCTTTCATTATGCCAAAGTTGGATGGCACATTTCTCTTAAAGGTGGAGGTGGTGGATGTGGATAAGATTCTCCTCTGGTGTTAGAAGTGGGGTCAGCAACAATGCAGAGGTTAATCCAAGTCTCAAAAGCTTGGTGAAGTTGGAGTTTATGGATGGTAGAAGTTGGGAGGTCAGTACTGAAGAAAAATCAAGTCTGAAGGTAATAAATATATATTTGAGTGTTGCAGTGAAAAAGGGGCTGAGGTAGTGTTGAAGGCAATGCAACCTTGGTAATGGCTGCATGTGGGATGTAAAGGTCAGGTCAGAATTGAACAGGGTGCCAAGGTTCACATGGATTGGTTTAGCCTGAGCAAGTGACTGGGAAGGAATGGGCTCAGTGGCAAGGGAGTGAGTCTATTGGGAGCCAAAAACAACAGCTTCAGTGTTCCAATTTTGAACTAGAGGAGCTACCTGAAGCAATCTGACAGTATAGGGGTGGTTAAAAGATCAAGGGAAGTGGTGTAGAAGTACAAGCTGGGTAGCATCAATGTCCTCTTGCAATAGCTGGTTTTGCCAATGTGCAGCATTGAGATAAGAAAAAGGGAACCAAAGATAGATCCTTGGGGAAATTCCAAGGTGATAATGTGAGAAAGGGAAAAGCACCCATTACTTGAAATGCTCTGGGTGTGTTTGGATAAGTTGGAGTGGAACAAAGCAAGGGCAATACTGCAGAGCTGGACAACAGAAGAGAGGTGATGTAGGAGGGTGATATGGTCAATTGTCTCAAACTCTGTGGAGAGGTTGAGGAGGACAAGGAGGAATGAAGCAGCATGGTCACAGTCACAGAGAAGGCCACTTGTTGCTTTAGCCAGGGTGTCACTGCTGTGGGTTGTCGTAAGCTAGATTGAATGGATTTAAACAATGATTTTTGGGCAAAATGGACACAGAAGTGGGAAGCAATGACATATTTAGATAATCCTTAAAGAGGAAAGGGGATTACAGATGGGGAGGTAGTTAAAGATGGGGAGGTAGTTAAAGGTGGCTGCAGGGGTTTTTTTTGAGGAGGTGGGTGATGATGGTGTATTTGATAGGGAGATGGGTGGTGCCCGAGGAAAGGGTACCGTCGGCAATGCTAGCAAGCATGGGCCTAGGATAGCGAGCCGAGTGATTAGCCGTTAAGTGGAAGAGGACTAAGGAAGCATGAAGAGAAACCAAAAATAAAATTGTATTCTACAGAATCATCTCTTTAAAAAACATTCACAACAACAACAACAACAACAACTTGCATTTAAAGAGCACCTTTAACATAGTAAAGCATCCCCAGGCGCTTCACAGGAGTGTTATCAAACAAAATTTGACACCGAGCCACCTCGGGAGATATTAGGACAGATGACCAAAAGCTTGGTCAAAGAGGTTTTAAGGAGCGTCTTAAAGGAGGAGAGAGAGGTAGAGAGGCGGAGAGGTTTAGAGAGGGAATTCCAGAGCTTAGGGCCTAGGCAACAGAAGTGATTAAAATCGGGGATGCACAACAGGCCAGAATTGGAGAAACACAGATAGCTCAGAGGGTTGTAGAGCTGGAGGAGGTTACAGTGATAGGGAGGGGTGATTTGAAAACAAGGATGACAATTTTTAAATTGAGGCTTTGCCCAACTAGGAACCAATGTTGATCAGTCAGTACAACTCTGACAAGTGAATTATCACACAATTTTCTGTTGATTACCCTCCAGTATGTCACCCAAGTAGTTTCATAAGCATACACAGTGAGTGTTGCCACTCCAGTAAAGCACATCTCTTGATTAAATGAATTATAATATGGCTTCTGGCCAATTGTAACAAGGATGAGTCAAGCCTCAGATCCATGTAAGAGGTCAGCCCTCAGCAGGAGACATTAAACAGTAGCTATCTAGTTCTTGAAATCATTCTCCAGTCTGCAAACACATTTCCAGAATTCCCTGTACGATGTTCTTGAGAGCCAGTCTGCTAATAGTGAAATACAACCTCCTTCAAGGGATCTTTCTTTAAGTATGAGATTGGGAGTACATGAATAATCAACCGATTTGAAGCTCCAGGATATAAAAATCTCCCAGTTTTAAATTCAGTCTTTTTGTCAGATATATATATGGAAAGTCCAGTAATGGTCTTATAATAAATATCCTTTGCAGAGCTTATGAATCCAGATCAGATTTGCATAATACTATCTTTCCAGTGTATTTTATGATTTTTTTACACGCACAAGTGGAAATAAACAGATGTAAGCATAGAGACAAAGAGGTAAAAATGCACCTCGCTAATATTAATTGGGTGAGCTGTCGGCACCTGTCGCGCCTCCACAAGCAGCTCATCCATTTGAAGAAATTAATATCAGGCCGCTTACCTTGCTGGCTATGGCCCAAAGATAAATCCTGGGAGGGTAGGGTGAAGTGGCAATGGGGAGGGCCGATCGTTATACTGTGGGGTCGGGGGAGCACACCTAGTCCTCCTGTCTCCACAGCAATGTTTTATAAAATATATATTTTTTTAAACTTATTTTTTGTTGGCCACTGCTACTTAGGCCGCAGTGTCTGCTGAGGAATCTGGAGTCCAATTTTTATTTCAGATGTCCATGGGGCGTAAGCCATTGGTCTCCGAAGTTGAGTCTCATTACGCCCATTTTATGGCCCTAAAATGGGTGCAACAAGGCCCAATTTCTACCACAAAGTGTTAGAGGCCACATCTTTGTAAGAAATTGTTTGTCGGGGAGCGGGGCAATGGAAGAAAGAGAAAAGCCTGCAAAACTATGTGTCATCTTCATCAGGAGGATACGATGCATAAATGATATGGTGATGTACTTGGAAACACACGAGGGTGTAAATCATCAAGACACATACTAATTACTAATTAGAGATAACACAATGGCAGTAGAAAAAAGGGATATAACTAAAAAGAAAGCTAGAAACAGAATCCATATGGATTGAAATAAAAGATAAGTGATCAATCACACTAATAGGGGTGTACTACAGACCACCTAATAGTGCAAAGATGGTGGAGGAAGAAATATGTAAGCAAATATGTGAAATGATTAAAGGACATAGAACAATAATCATGGGAGATTTTAACTATCCCCAAATAAACTGGCAAAAAGAGGTATGAAAGAGGTACAGGGAATTGAGTTTCTACTATGTGTGCAGGACTATGGGCTGCATTTTGATACTGGGGTCGGGTTGGTGTCGTGAATCCCACATTTTGGGTTGTAGACCCGCCTCCATCGAGATGTGGCCAACCCACTGTATTTTCCCTTGATTGACCTTGTTGAGCTCGCCCAGTGGGCTCAGCAGGCCAATTAAGGGCCACCCGGCAACAGGTGACGTCACACATTGACATTTCATCTGTCAAGAGCTTTTGACAGATGAAATATCAGCGTTTGACAGCTCTGTGAAGCTGTCAAATACTGACAATATGATTTCTAACTTGAGTCCTTCCTCTCAGGCTGAGTTAGAAATCATTCCACCACAGAAAACAGAAGGCTGCAGTTTTTGACAGCACCACGGCTTTTCTGCTTTCTGTGCCGGTGAGATTTCTGACTCCCGAGAACTGAAGGGCTGACACCTGCAGGAGGAAGTTAAGGTAAGTAAAACTTTTTCCCACACTTAGCACTTACCTTACACACTTACCTCTGCACACATGCACCCATCACTCACCTGCCCACCGGACATATCGACCCCTGCAACCCCTGCAGACCCACGGTCCGCCCCGATAACTTGCCGTGGTTGCCACCTGTCGGGAAGCCCACATTTCAGCCGTCAAAATAGGGATTAGGCAAAAAACTGCCTGTTAACTACCTTTTAACAGGCAGTTAATTGTCACTAATCCCTTCCCGCCTCGGGGAGTCGGGTCCCAGCACAGGTCGGGTACCCACCGCCAGCGAAACTGGCATGGAGGCGGGTTGGAGGCGGGATGGGGTTGGGACCCCCGAATCTGCAACTTTAACCCCCCACACGCCTCCAAACCTGACTCCATGGGTCATTGAAAATCCAGCCCTATGTGTCCAACAAGAAGAGGGAGCACTGCTGGATTTAGTAATGGGAAATGAACCAGAACAGATAAGAGAAGTAAGTATAAGGGAACATCTAGTCAATAACGATCACAATATAATAAGGTTTAAGATAAAGATTGAGACAGACATATGTAAGACAAAGACCAAAGTAATAAATTGGGGAAAAAGCTGATGTTAAGGGGATGGGAATGAAACTAGGGAAATAAACTGGAAACATTGACTGACAAAAAAAGAAATGGGAAACATTTAAAATGGTGATCAATAGAGTCCAGGAGAAATATATCCCACTAAAAGGCAAGAGTAAACTTGAGAGCAATGACAACCCATGGCAGAATAAAGAAATAAGGGCATAATTGAAACTAAAAAAAAAGGCATACACTCAATACATAGACAACAAAGGAGAGGATGACAAAAGGGAATATGAAAAGGTTAAGAAGAAGTAAAAAAAATTAATAAGGCAAAGAAAAACATAAAAATTAAATTATCAAGGAATATAAAATGAAATTGTAAAGTATTCTAATTGATAAACTAATCAAACTTAGAGAGGATAAAACCCCTGGTCCAGATGGATCGTATCTGTGCATAGTAAAAGAAGCTAGTGAAGAGATAGCAGAGGCACTATTACACAAAGAGGAACATTCATTAGAAAAGGGAATAGTGCTAGAGGACTGGCAAACAGCTAATGTGATTCCAATATTTAAAAAGGGAGATAGAACAAGTCCAGGGAACTATAGACCAATCAGCTTAAAGTTGGTGGTAGGCTAGATCCTTACTCAAAGATGTAATAGAAAAAACATCTAGAAACTGAAAATATAATAAAGAATAGTCAGCACGGATTTCAAAAGGGAAGGTCATGCGTGACAAAACTTATTGAATTATTTGAAGAAGTAACAGAACAAATAGACAAGGGTAATGCAGTAGACATAATATATTTGGATTTTCAAAAGGCCTTGGATAAGGTACCACATAGTAGACTCATGACTAAGGCAGAGCATGTGGAATCAGGGGACAATTAGCAGAATGGATAGCAAGCTGAGTCCAAAACAGAAAACAGAGAGTAGGGGTTAATGGTAGTTACTCAGACTGGCAAAAGGTGGGAAGTGGTGTTCCACAAGGATCGGTGCTGGGACCACTGTTGTTCATCATTTACATAAATTATTTGGACTCAGGAATCGGAAGTACAATTTCAAAATTTGCAGATGACACCAAATTGGGGGATATAATTGATACAGAGGAGGACTGCAACAAAATACAGGAAGACATTAATAAACTTGCAGAAAGGGTGTGTAATTGGCAAATGAACTTCAATATAGATAAGTATGATGTGGTACATTTTGGAAGGGAGAATAAGGAGGCCACGTACTCATTGGAAAATAAGTGTCTAAATGGGGTAGAGGAGCAGATGGATCTGGTGGTACAGATACACAAATCATTAAAAGTAGTGATACAGGTTAATACGGCCAGAAAAAAGCAAACAAAGCACTGGGGTTCATTTCTAGAGGGATAGAATTAAAAAGCAGAGACATTATGTTAAACTTGCATCGAACCATGGTTAGCCCACACTTGGAGCACTATGAACAGTTCTGGTCTCCATATTATAAAAAGGATTTTGAGGCATTGGAGAAGGTGCAAAAAAGATTTACTAGGATGATGCTAGAACTGAGAAATTATATCTATCTAGAAAGATTGAACAGACGGGGCTCTTTTCTGTAGAAAAGAGAAGACTGAGGGGTGACCTGATAGAGATCTTTAAGATTATGAAAGGGTTTGATAGGGTAGATGTGGAGAAGATGTTTCCACTTGCGGGCGAGACCAGAGCTAGGGGCCATAAATATAGGATAGTCACTAATGAATCCAATAGGGAATTCAGGAGAAACTTCTTTACCCAGAGAGTGGTTAGAATGTGGAACTCTCTACCACAAGGAGAAGTTGAGGCGACTAGCATAGATGCATTAAGGGGCATTTAAATAAACGTATGAGGGAGAAAGGAAGAGAAGGATATGCTGATGGGGTTAGATGAAGTAGGGTGAGAGGAGTCTCGTGTGAATCATAAACACCGGCATGGACCTGTTCGGTTGAATGGCATGTTTTTGTGCTGTAAATATTAACTAGGATTACATAGGATATACAGCACAGAAACAGGCCATTCGGCCCAACCAGTCTATGCCGGTGTTTATGCTCCACTCGAGCCTCCTCCCGTCTTTCCTTATCTAACCCTATCAGCATAAACCTCTATTCCCTTCTCCCCCTTATATGCTTATCTAATCGCCCCTTAAATGCATCTATACTATTCGCTGTGGTAGTGAGTTCCACATTCTCACCACTCTCTGGATAAAGAAGTTTCTTCTGAATTCCCTATTTGATTTCTTGGTGACTATCTTATATTGATGGCCTCTAGTTTTGCTCTTCCCCACAAGTGGAAACACTCTCACTGTATCTACTCTATCAAAACCTTTCTTGATTTTAAAGACCTCTATTATGTCATCCCTCAGCATTCCCTTTTCAAGAGAAAAGAGACCCAGCCTATTCATCCTTTCCTGATAGGTGTACACTTGCATTTCTGGTATCATCCTTGTAAATCTTCTCTGCACCCTCTCCAGTGCCTCTATATCCTTTTTATAATATGGCGACCAGAACTGTACACAGTACTCCAAGTGTGGTCTAACCAGGGTTTGATACAGGTTTAGTATAACTTCTCTACTTTTCAATTCTATCCCTCTAGAAATAAACCCTTGTGCTTGGTTTGCTCTTTTTATGGCCTTGTTAACCTGTGTCACAACTTTTAGTGATTTGTGTATTTGTACTCCAAGATCCCTTTGTTCCTCTACCCCAGTTAGATTCTTATTTTCCAAGTAATATGTGACCTCCCTATTTTTCTTACCAATATGTAATACCTCACATTTATCTGTGTTGAATTTCATTTGCCAATTATATGCCCATTCTGCAAGTTTATTAATGCCTTCTTGTAATTTGTTGCAGCCATCCTCAGTATTGGCTTTCCCCCCTAATTTGGTGTCATCCGCAAATTTAGAAATTGTGTTTTTGATTCCAAGGTCTAAATCATTAATATAAATTGTGAACAACAGTGGTCCCAGCACTGATCCTTGCAGAACACCACTTTCCACCTTCTGCCATTCTGAATAGCTACCCTTTACCCCTACTCTCTGCTTTCTGTCTTGAAGCCAGCTAGCTATCCATTCTGCTACTTGTCCCCTGACTCCGCATTCTCTGACCTTATTCATTAGTCTATTGTGTGGTATCTTATCGAAGGCCTTTTAAAAATCTAGATAAATTACATCTGCTGAATTACCCTTGTCTAATCTCTGATATCTCTACAAAAAATTCAATGAGGCTGGTCAAGTAAGACTTTCCCTTTTGAAATCCATGCTGCCTATTTATTATTATATTTTTCATTTCTAGATGTTCTTCTATTTTCTCCTTTAGTAGGGATTCTATTATTTTTCCTACCACCAATGTTAAACTGACTGACCTATAGTTCCCTGGACATGTTATATCTCCCTTCTTAAATATCAGTATTACGTAAACTATCCGCCAGTCCTCTGGCACTGCACCTTTTTCTAACAAATTACTAAATATGTCACAGAGTCATAGAGTCACAGAGTCACAACGGCACAGAAGGAGGACATTGAGCCCATCGAGTCCGTGCCGGCTCTCTGTAGAGCAATCCAGTCAGTCCCATTCCCCTGCTCTATCCCCATAGCCCTAAAAGTTTATTTCCCTCAAGTGCCTATCCAGTCTCCCCTTGAAAACATTGAGTGTCTCCACTTCCACCACTTCCATCGGCAGCGAGTTCCAGGTCCTCAACACTCGCTACGTAAAAAAGTTTTTCCTCACGTCCCCCCTGTATCTCTTGCCCAAAACCTTAAATCTGTGTCCCTAGTCCTTGTACCATCAACTAGTGGGAACAGCCTTTCCCCATCTAGCCTATCCAAACCCGTCATAATCTTGTACACCTCTATCAAATCAACCTCCTTTGCTCTAATGAAAACAAAGCCAGCTTCTCCAACCTGTCCTTGTAGCTAAGATCCCCCATCCCCGGAACCATTCTGGTAAATCTCCTCTGCACCCTCTCAAGTGCCTTCATATCCTTTCTAAAGTGTGGTGACCAGAACTGGACGCAATACTCCAGTTGTGGCCTAACCAGCGCTTTATAAAGGTTCAGCATAACATCTCTACTTTTGTACTCAATGCCTCTATTTATGAAGCCCAAGATCCTATATGCTTTGCTAACCACTCTCTCAATATGTCCCGCCACCTTCAGGGACCAATGCACATTAACTCACAGGTCTCTCCCTGCACACTCTTTAAAACTGTGCCATTAAGTGTATATTGTCTCTCCCTGTTCCTTCTGCCAAAATGCATCACCTCATACTTCTCTGTATTAAATTCCATCTGCCACATGTCTTCCCATTCTGCTAGCCTTTCTATGTCCTGTTGCAGTCAATTGGTATCATCATCACTCTTTGCCACACCCCCAAATTTGGGGCCATCGGCAAATTTAGAAATTCTACTCTAAATTCCAATATCTAAGTTTTTTATATATTTCAAAAAAGCAGTGACCCCAGCACTGACCCTTGGGGAACACCACTGTTTACCATCCTCCAGTCTGAAAAACAGGCATTTACCACAACTCGCTGTTTTCTGTCCTTAAGCCAATTCCTTATCCAAGCTGCCACTGACCCACCTATTCCATGAGCCTCAATTTTGTTAACCAGCCTTCTATGTGGTACTTTGTCAAACGCCTTCCGAAAATCCATGAAGACAACATCCATTGTATTCCCCTCATCGATCCTCTCTGTTACTTCATCAAAAAAATTCAATTGGATTAGCCAAACACGATCTGCCTTTTACAAATCTGTGTTGGCTCTCCTTAATTAGCTTAAACCTCACCAAATGGCCGTTAATTCTTTCCTTGACTATTGTTTCTAAAACTTTACCCACCACTGATGTTAAACTGACCGGCCTATAGTTACTAGGATTGTCCTTACACCCTTTCTTGAACAATGGTGTCACATTTGCCACTTTCCAATCCTCAGGCACCTCCCCCGTATCTCGCGAAGATTGAAAAATTATGGCAAGCCCTTCCGCTATCTCCTCCCCCAATTCCCTTAGCAACCTGGGATGCAAGCCATCTGGACCAGGCGACTTATCCACTCTAAGCATACCCAGCTTTTCTAGTACATCCTGTCTATCAATTTTCACCCCTTCAATTGCTTCTACCTTTTCCACTTCTACCGATATTTTGTCAGCATCCACCTCCTTAGTAAACACCGAGTGAGTATTCTAGCCTTGTCCTGCGGCTTTAAGCATATATCATCTTCTTTGTCCCTAATCGGCCCCACCCCGTCTCTTCCGACCCGCTTACCGTTTACATGCCGGTAGAAGATTTTTGGGTTCCCTTTTATGTTAACCGCAATTCTACTCTCATATTCTCTCTTTGCCAATCTTATTTTCATTTTCAATTTGCTTCCAATTTCCACCCTTCCCTCACCTTCACATGGTCCATCTCCGACTCTTCCCTTCCCTTCCTCGACTTCTCCGTCTCCATCTCTGGGGATAGGTTATTGACAAACATTCACTACAAGCCCACTGACTCCCACAGCTACCTGGACTACACTTCCTCCCACCCCGCCTCCTGTAAGGACTCTATTCCATTCTCCCAGTTTCTCCGTATCCGCCGCATCTGCTCTGACGATGCCACCTTCCATACCAGTGCTTCCGACATGTCTTCCTTTTTCCTCAACCGAGGATTCCCCTCTACGGTGGTTGACACGGCCCTCGACCGTGTCCGTTCTATCTCCCGCACTTCTGCCCTCACCCCTGCCCCTCCCTCCCGGAACCACGATAGGGTTCCCCTTGTCTTCACCTTTCACCCCAGCAGCCTCCACATTCAATGTATGATCCTCCGCCATTTCCACCACCTCTAGCGTGATCCCAACACCAAACGCATCTTCCCCTCACCTCCCCTTTCAGCATTCTGTAGGGACCGCTCCCTCCGCGACACCCTAGTCCACTCCTCTACCACCCCCAGCACCCCTTCCCCTTCGCCCGGCACCTTCCCGTGCAAGTGCAGGAGATGCAACACATGCCCTTATACTTCCCCGCTTCCCACTGTCCAGGGCCCCAAACACCCCTTCCAGGTGAAACAGCGATTTACTTGTACTTCTTGTACACTGGAGAGACCAAACGCAGATTGGGTGACCGCTTTGCAGAACACCTCCGTTCAGTCCGTAAGGGGGACCCCGAGCTCCCGGTGGCCTGTCACTTTAATTCAGCGCTTCACTCCCACTCTGACCTCACCGTCCTCGGCCTCTTGCATTGTTCCACGGAAGCTCAGCGTAAGCTCGAGGAACAGCACCTCATCTTTCGATTAGGCACTCTACAGCCCTCTGGACTCCACATAGAGCTCAACAATTTCAGATCATAACCTCGGCCCCTATCACATATATATACTTTTATTTTATCCACACTTTTTGTTTAGCCTTTTTTTCTCCCCTCCCACATGGCAGCTGTCCTTCATTCTGCCAGCGCATTTCACACTTCATCCGGAGCCATCCTTTGTTCCTTAACCTGTCACATTACCACCTCCTCTTGTCTTGAATATCTCTTAATGTCTCTCAATGTCTCTCAATCTCTCCTGCTTTCTATCCTATCACTGACCTTCCCTTTTGTTCTTTCATCCCCTCCCCCATTTCCCCGCCCCTAAACCTGCTTTAAAATCTATTCCATTTCCTGCTCTTTTCCAGTTCTGGCGAAAGGTCTTCGACCTGAAACGTTAACTCTGTTTCTCTCTCCACGGATGCTGCCTGGCCTGCTGAGTTTTTCCAGCGTTTTCTGATATTATTTCATTTTCACTTCCCCTCTCAATTTATTGTATTTGGTCTGGTTCTCCCTTGAAGAATTCACCTGACATTTATCATACATCCTCTTTTTTTATTTCATCATCTTCTCTATCTCCCTCATCATCCAAGGAGCCCTTGCTTTGCTTCCCTTACCATCTCCCTCTTTTTGGAATGTACCTAGCTTGTACTTGGAACATCTCCTCCTTAAAGATCATCCATTGTTCCATAATAGTTTTTCCTGTCAGTCTTTTGTTCCATTTTACCCTGGCTAGATCCTTTTGCATCCCACTGAAGTTAGCACTATTCCAGTTTAGAAGTTCCACTCTAGATTGTTCCTTGCTCCTCTCCATTGCTAATCTAAATCTTATGATTTGATGATCACTCGTACCCAAGTGTTCTCCCACAGACACTTGGTTGACCAGACCCACCTCATTCCCCAGCACCAGATCCAGCAATGCCTCCTTCCTAGTTGAGCCAAGAACATACTGGTCAAGGAAATTCTCCTGAACACATGTGTAGTAATGACTCTGCTATTGCTTCCCTAGATTCTTTTAAAATGGGCGGATGTAATCCGTCTGGACCAGAGGTTTCATCCTCTTCGAGTTTCATTAGTTTATTTAGTATATCTCTTCATTTTATTTTAAATGCAGTTAACTCATTACTAATCTCATCATCCAATGTCATCTCCACCTGTTCTATCTCCCTGGTAAATACTGAAGCAAAGTAATTATTTAATATCTCTGCCATCTCTCTATTGCTGCTGGTGGTATTGCCCTCTCCATCCCTTATTGGCCCTATTCCCATCCTAAACCTTCCTTTTTTTATTTATGCGCCTGTAAAATATTTTACTATTTTGTTTTATGTTCCTTGATAATTTAATTTCATAGTTCCTCTTTGCCTTCCTAATTGTTTTTTTTACTTCTCTCCTAATCCCTTCATATTCTCCCTTATCATGCGCTCCCCTGCTGTCCATGTACTTAATGTATGCCTCTTTCTTTACCCTCAATTTTTCCTTTAGGCTTTATTCATCCACAGTGTCATATTAGTGTTTAGCTTGTTCTTGTTTACTAGCGGAATATATTTTTCCTGGACTCTGTTAAACATTGTTTTAAATGTTTCCCGTTGCTGTTCTACATCGTTGTTTGCCAATACTGTTGTCCATTTTATTTTCCCAATTCTATTCTCAGCCACTCAAAATCAGCTTTTCTCCAATCTATTACCCTGGTCTTTGTCATACCTATGTCCTTCTCAATTATTATCCTAAAGTGTATTATATTATGGTCACTATAGCCTAGATGTTCCCATACTTTTACTTCTCTTATCTGCTCTGGTTCATTCCCCATTACTAGATCCAATAGCGAATTCTCCCTTGTTGGGCTTTTTACATATTGGGATAGAAAGGAGTCCTGTAGACATTGTAGGAACTCCATTCCCTTATCCCCTTTTAGCTACCTCTTCTGTCCAATTAATATCTGGGTAGTTGAAGTCCCCCCATGATTATTATTCTATGTTTTTTACTCATTTCCCTAATTTGTCTGCATATTTCTTCCTCCACCTCCATTCCACTATTAGGTGGTCTGTAGACTACCCCTATTACTGTGATTGATCCTTTATTATCTTTTATGTCTTTCCACATGGATTCTATTTCTGTCTTGCTGATAGCTGCGTCACTTTTTTCTACTGCCATTATGCTATCCCTAATAGGTACAGCTACTCCACCTCCCCTTTTCCCCTCTGAATCTTTTCTAAATATGTTATACCCTGCAATTTTTAATTCCCAGTCCTGATTTTTCTATAGCCATGTCTCAGTAATCCCCACTATTTCTGGTTCCTCGCAACGCATGATTGCCTCCAGCTCCCCTGTTTTATTATGGACACTGTGTGCACTGCTGTACAGACAGATTAACTCATTTTTAATAGCTGTTCCTCTCACTTTATTTTTAACCATCTTTTTAAACTCCTGTTCTATAACTCTATTTATTCCCTGGCCATCAATGTCCTCCCTTACTTTATTCTTTCCTATGCTCTCCTTTCCTGTTTTGTTTATATTTAGTCTGGTTTCATTTCTTGTAGATCCCTTCCCCCCATCTTACTAGTTTAAAGCCTTTGCCACCTCCCTATTTACCTTTCCGCTAGGACACGGGTCCCATCCCAGTTCAGGTGGAGCCCGTCCCATTAGTACAGCTCCTTTCTGTCCCAGTACTGGTGCCAGTGTCCCATGAAAAGGAACCCCTCTTTCGCACACCAGCCCTTTAGCCACATGCCAATTCTCCTGATTTGACTATTTCTATGCCAATTTGCATGTGGCTCAGGCAATAATCCAGAGATTATTACCCTTGAGGTCCTGCTTTTTAATTTCACTCCTATCTCCTAAAAATCCTTTAGCAGGACTTCCTCCCTGTTTCTACCTAAGTCAGTTGTTCTGACATGGACTACAACAACTGGATTTACCCCCTCCCTTTCCAAATTGCTCTCCCGCCACCTCGAGATATCCCTTACCCTGGCACCGGGTAGGCAACACACTCTTCAGGATTCTCGTTCTTGGCTGCAAAGGAGGCTATCTATCCCCCTAATTGTAGGGGGATAGATTATGTGTGGTGAAGGTATGCCCAGAGTGCTGTTAGGTAGGGAGTTCCAGGATTTTGACCCACCGATGATGAAGGGACGGCGATATATTTCCAAGTCAGAATGGTGTGTGACTTGAAGGGGAACTTGGAAATGGTGGCGTTTACATGCGTCTGCTGCCCTTGTCCTTCTAGGTAGGAGAGGTCGCTGGTTTGGGAGGTACTGTCGAAGAAGCCTTGGCAAGTTGCTGCAGTGCATCTTGTAGATGGTACACATTGGTGTGGTAGATTTTACTATTATGTAGCACAACACAGTAGGGGGGAAATTAACCTATTTATCTCATTTCCTGGATAGTGCATGTCTCAAGACCATTTTATTTAAGATGTTATGGCAGTATTTGCAAATGAGTTTGACAGAAAAGCAATACAAATTTGAGTTTTGAATAGAATACCCTATTTGCAAAAACAGTGGTACATTTCATGCCCCTCTCACCAATACTCCACAAAAGGTCACCTACAGGCCATTTTGGTGCCTTCTCATAGTTGACCCGCAACATTTCACCAGCAGTTTGAATCTGAGGCGGTGGACTGCTTGAAGAGTTGCTAATTAAAGTTTGCAAAATCATTGTGATCTCGCAGACTTTTGTCTCATTGTACTGCTATCATATCAGTTCGCCCTGATGTAGGAAATGCTGCAGGAGGGGAAAATTAAACACTTTAAAATTAAAATAAAACCTTTGTGAGTGTCATTTTTTCTAATTACCATTTTAAGCAGTAACTTGCCCCATTATTTTTTTTTCCCTGGTACAAGTGAAAGTGTGTCCTCGATGTAATTTGGAGTACAGTCTACTCCTGAAAATTCAAAGTCATTTTTTTGGAGTTAAAACATGGAATTATCCAATAATATGAATCATAACAGAATTTATTGTTAAAAATTAGTTTATTAGATAACTTAAATTACGCAAATTTGAATTAAGATTAGCCTATAATTTATTTGACTATTTTGCCTTATAACTAAATCACTATGATACATGTGTTTTTTTCTCTGAAACATTCATCTTAAAATCCAAAGATATGCTTGATTGTCCAATTTAGTCACATTTAGGCTGAAGTTGTCATTAAAAGGGGAAAAAAAGCATAAGCATAAAACTTTACATTGAAGTCCAAAACATTCCAGTCCACTAGACATTAGAAAAACAGAAAGCAATACTGTGGAAAGTACGCTGGACTCGGTTCTGCTATTTTCTGGTAGTAGTAATTATAAAAAAGAATCAAAAAGTGTGTGGATATTAACATACAGGTTTACAGCATAGGCGATGGCCATTGGTCCATTGTATCAACGTCGCTCTTTGCTAGAACAATGCAAAACTCATCCCACTGCCCAGCTTTCTCTCTCTCCATAGCCTTGTATCTTTCTCTGCTTCAAGTATTTATCCAATTTTCACTGACAAGATCCAATATTCTCCGCCTCTATTGTTCCCTGTGGCAAAACATTCTATACTCCAACAACCCTCTGAATGAAGACATTTCTCCTAACCTCTCTCCTCAATGATTTTAATTGGGTGATTCCTCCTCAATGACTCCCAAACCAGAGGAGATAGTCTTTCCTTATTCAGCCTATCAAAACTCTTCTTAATATAAAGACCTTCTTTTAATTCTCCTCTAATCTTTCTTTGGTCCAGTGGAAGTAGTCCCATTTTATCAAGTCTCTCGGCATAACTATAGTTTCCCATGGCTGGCATTATCTTGGTGAATCTACACTGTACATTCCCTATGGTTTTGATATTCTTAATGGGGCACCTAAAACTGCACAGTAGTCTGTAGGCTTGTAAAACTTTTATCATTACTACTTTACTCTTGTACCTTAAGCTCCAACTTATAAAAAAATAACTTCAGCTGGACTGTCTTCGGTCTTTTGCAATACACAGTATTTTGTATCCCTTATTAAGCATTCTTTAGGGGAAAAAAGCCAAAGTAAAAAAGGATTCATAAATAATTGCGTAACAGTTTGACTATAGAGTTATGATGACTCTTGTTCTTCAATGAACTGGGGAAAATTAACAATATAATTTTCTAGATCTAGCTCAGTAAATAAATATCCATAACTTCAGTTTGTTTTTGAAATTAATTTCCCTTCTCTCAGATTATGATGTTACAGTTCATCCCTAAGCTCTTTCTAAAAAACGTGATCAGGAGTTCACAATGGAATCTTAGCAAAGGTTTTCTGTTGCACAATTTCTTCAAATCATTCAATTCCTATGAGGAAAAATATCAGTCTTTAATATTTTAATTTGCTGCAGTTCACTGCTATATAGAAAGAGGCCATGTAACACCTAGACCCGATATTTACGGGGAGGTGGGGATGGAGCATTGGGTGGAGGGGTGGGAGCAAGGTTGTAGTGGCTGGGAAACCCAGAAATGCAGGAAAGCCGGAGGTTATTTGTTTTTCTCCATTTCCCGGCCAGCAGCCCACCAGATTGAGAGGCTGGCTTCCTGCAGTGTGGGGAGGCCTGCACTGGTAGGCCACAGCCGGGGAGTGGAGAGATCGGAAAGGCTAAGGAGGAGATTGGAAAGACCAGGGATGGGGTTAGATCGGAAAGGCCGGGAGGAGGGGGAGATCAGAAAGGCTGGGGGGATAGATCAGAAAGGCTGGTGGTGGGGGGATAGATCAGAAAGGCAATGTGTGGGAGTAGATCGGAGAGTCCAGGCAGGGAGAGATCAGAAAGGTTAGGGAGGAGATCGTAAAGGGTGGGGGGAGGAAGATCAGAAAGGCCGGGAGGTAATAGATCGGAAAGGCCGGGGTGGGGGGGGGGGAATTGGAAAGGACAGTGGGGTAGATCAGAAAAGCCAGGGTGGGTGATTGGAAAGGCCAGGGGGAGATCGGAAAGGCTGGGGGGAGGGGGTACATTGAAAAGGCCGGGGGGGAGATTGGAGGTGGAGGGAAGATCATGGTGCCAGATCGGGGGTCCGATTGTGGGTCAAGGGTCAACTCATCGGGAGGGAAGCAGGTTAGCATGGGGGCGGGAGGTGGAATCACTCCTGCTTCTCCTGGCCCACGAGCATTGCTCGAAAAGCACTTACCTGCTGGTCCAGCCGTTCTCCCCACCCTTCAGCTGCTGGGATTCCTGAGCCCTGGGAGACCCGGCCTGCAGCTCTTAAATTTATAGCTGTGGTCAAATTTGATCCGTGCAGTGTCATTAAAATATTTAAATTACGGGCTCGCCTCTGGAGAGCTGGTTAGTTCCCTCCCCCCCGCCCCACCGCCCCGGCACCCACCTCCTTTAAAACTGGAAGTGGGCGCGGTGGAGGCAGGTTGGGGTTGGGTTTCCGATTTTTGAAATCCTGGGGTGTTAAAATTCCCCCTATACTGAATATATTGGAGTAACTTAATAGAATCATCATTAGGGCACAGAAGGAGGCCATTCTACCCATCATGTCTGTGCTGGCTGAAAAAGAGCTATCCAGCCTAACTAATTGCGTCATGGCTAACATCATGATAATACCATGTGGGAAATTGCAAGATAAACTTGTGCCATCTCACTCTTTGAAACACTAACACAAGGTAGCACCAGCATAGCATACGTTTGAAATATAAGATTATAGGTGCTCCAGTTTTCATAGTCTGCATTCAGCTTAGCGTTTGCACCATGAACAGAATTCATCAGAATGCACTGACAAACGTTAACCAACACTCTGCTGCATAATGGAAGCTGGACATTTTTCATGTAACATCACATTTTGAGGGGTTACAATAAAACTGCCCCATTCTTCGCAAAATACACTTCTTCTAAATCCTTGTAAATGTTACACTTAAAAAAATCTAATATATTATGGAAAACCCTTTTTCATATTTTTTGTCACTGGATAACTGAAAGATAATGGACGGGTTCCACCGTACCGAATCCTCAATTCTCAAATAAATTCCATTTGTGAAATACCATAACTGCATTTGCAGCATTCATTGCCTCTAATGTAAAACTGACAATGCTATGTTTATGGACCCAAAGCAATAAAAATCTTTCACCATACCTGGAGGCTGTCATCTTCCATGTTACACTATCCTTGTAATTGCCAGTTTGATATTATTGCACTTCAATACTGTTTGGATCTCTTTGAGTGATTACTCCTACTATACCAAATCCCTTGTGGGAATTGAAAAAAGAATTACATTCTGGATAAAGATATGAGCTGTTCTTGTCTTGGGAGGAGCTAGAAGGAAGTTGATGAAAAACCTTCCATATAATGCACAATAAAACTTGACGTCAAATCATGCTCAGTATTTTTAGTTAAGATGCACACATATTAAATTTATAATATTCATACACACTAGGCATTCTCTTTTAGGATATATTTAGAACTATACATACAGCATGCTATATGAATAAAAAGGGTATAGCAGAGCTGTTGCAAAGAAAGAAAGATTTGAATTTATATAATGCCATCTCACATTCTCAGAAACAACTTAAAGAGCTTTACAGATAATGAATTACCTGAAGTGATATGTTTGTTATGAAGGCAAATACGGAAGCCATTTTTCACACAGTAAGCACTCACAGTCAGTTGATGATTTTGATTGAGGGAGGATTGTTGGCTAGGACACTAAGAGAACTCCCTGTTCTTCTTCAAAGAGTGTCAAGGAATCTTAAACCACCGTCTGAACAGTCATACAGAGCATAGCATCTCATTGCAAAGGACTGCACCTCTGACAATGCAATTCTCAGATATTGCATTGGTGTGTCACTCTAGATTATAATGAGAGACTAGAGTACTGTTACAAATATATTACCTCAGAAGTGCCATGATCTCAAAACCATGGGACTTTTAGCACCCTCAGATATCTTATGATCTATAGACATTTTAAAGCCAACCTTGGTGTTACCTAGTCACTACTTCTTGATAAAAGTGGTAATTTTGCATGCTCTTTCAACCTGCACCATGGGTCTTGGTTTTCATAAGGGAAATAATGCTCATGATTAACATGAACCAATACCCATGTTGCTGGCCAAAATATTACTGAGAGATCTTGAGATAATTTACAGTTGGTGTTCTAATAAAGTTCTTCCGACTTTAATACTGTGTAATCTGTTAGCACTCAGATAGCCACTGTATGTATGACAACATTTTGCCGAAATGAGTTGTTAAAATTTTAATGAAAGAAGTGATAGCTGTTTTTGTCTAACTGTTTTTCATCATTGCTTCAGCTGTTTCCTTATGATCTAGTGTGGTCATATTTTGTGCAATGTGTATAATTATAGACACTAATGTTCATGTAACATTGAGGATGTATCAATTTGAGGTTCAAGAGAGGTGGGAATGCTATAATAATAAAATACTAAATGAGCATTTAACCTCATTTAGGAGGATTCAACACCAAAATAATAATAGAATTACAATTCATATCATACTTTAAAATATTGAGAGTAATGATATTTTATGCATTTATCTATTTCAGTACACTGCCTTTGGTTAATCCTAACAATCAACAGATTTAAAAAAACAGTATCCTGTTGTCAACATCACAAGGCATCAGTGCTCTTGGATGACTGATATCATACATCATATGCTGTTAGTCATCACCAACAAAAGGCAATTAAGAGGCCTTCAATGAATAAAGCAATATGTAGACTAATCCATGACAGAGTCCAAGGACTGATTTTGCAGCTATAAATTTCAAGTTATAGATAATGGGCAGGATTTTGCGGTGGTAATGACGATGAAACTGTCAGCGTTCGCTGTCATTACTCTTCTGAAAGTGACAGCAACTTCTGGAGTCAGCGCATGTGCAGATAAACACAGAAATCCTGAAGTTGCTGTCAGTCATTCCCTGCTCTTCCACAAGTTGCACTGTGGAACTCCCCAGAGCCAGCAATCAATTCAAATCACACTGAAATGTAGTTCCTGACGGAAACTTCCCCTATAATGCTGGAATATCGCTGTTACCCACCCCCTCCCCCCCCACCCCCCACCCCCCCCCCCTCCCCCCCACCCCCTGAACATGTTAAACCTTGTTGAAAGAGGTGTAACTGTTTTTAACGGTGTATTGACTGCTAAATAACTGTTCTGGACCTGAAAAACTAATTTTATATTTGTGGAATGTCAAATTTTTCCATTAATATGATAAGAATTACATGGCATTTAATATATTTTTTAAAAGTTTGTTTATGATATTTCAGCTTCTACCATAATCCTATGTGTATGTCCCAATCTTTATTTTGCTTCCTGTAAAATTTATAAAATGTAAATTATAATCTGTGCATTTTACTTCCTGGTTTGCTGTCTGTGAGAATTCTTCAATGTGATTGGCTGCTTAGCCTGCTTGATGACATCACTGTTGCTGGACACTGGCGATTCGCTTGATTTGGTGTCAGATTCAAACTAACTAAATTCACACCACAGAGATCGTTAGATTGCTATATTAATGATTGTTTCGGGTCATTCATATGAATCTTAACCAGGATGCAAGATGGATGAATCCAAGGTCTGTCATCTAAATATTCAGACTAGGGGGGCAGGCAGGGGCAAGGTCAGCATCCTAAAATGAGACTTCTTGTCAATTAATTACAGAGCAATAGTTGAGCAGGTATGCTGGAATCTAGAGAGAATAAATGAATGAATGAAGTTGTATATAAGGCCTTAACACATTTATCAGAAAGTGCTTTACAAACAACAGTTGCTTTAAATTGCACCCATTGGACATAGACACCAGGAGAACTTTGTTCTTCGGGATGCTCTTCTTTGACAAGTGAATAGGCATCCACCTGAAAAGAAGGTTGTGGTCCTGGTTTAATGTCTTATCTGAAGGATAGCACCTCCAACAACACAGCATTCCCTCGGTACTGCATAGATCATAGGCCTCCATCGTGAACCCACAGGGTGAGAAATTCATTATTGCCAAGAAATGGGCAGTGTTTAGACTAAAAAAGGTTAAGCTGCACCACCTGAAAATTGTCTAGTATGCACGCAAAATTCATGCTCACTTCTCATTAAAATGATTGTAGCCATGATGATTCTAGTCTAAAAACTCAAGCTCATTGGCATTACACTGAAAAGCTGGACCAATATCGGGGGCAGTCTAATTGCAAGTAATGATGTCACAGGCTTTTTTCACTACTTAAAGGGGAGGTTCATTGAAGCTGCAGGACCTCATTGTCAGGATTGTCGGGTGTGCAGTTGCCCCAACAACCAGAAGAAGAAGAAGAAGAAGAAGAAGAAGAAGAAGAAGAAGGAGGAGGAGGAGGAGGAGGAGGAGGAGGAGGAGGAGGAGGAGGAGGTCAAGGAGAAGAAAGAGTTCTGTACAAATCCTGATGGCATATCGCTGCTCCAGGGAGAGAGCCTGGAGGTTCTCTGATGAAGCTCTTGAAGCATTGGTTTTCGTGGTGGACAGAAGGCAAGTGGTCCTGTACATGCCAACTGGCAGGAAACCCTCGACACAAATCTGCCGCACGATGTGGAGGGAGGTAGCACACCATGTTATGGGCAGCACTGTGGTTCCCATGACCCACACGCAGTGCAGGAAGAAGGTTAATGACCTCACACGGGTGGTCAGGGTAAGTGAAGGCTTCAACAAATGCTACATACCACCTTCTGTACCACAAGCTTCACACACTGCTCAATGCACCACATCCCCAGCACTCACCCACCAACAATCTCTACCTATCAACACTCACGACCCACATCTCACACCTTGCACACAATGACAGCTATTCAACTATGGCAGACACGTCACCCAAACGCATTGCTCACTCACACACTTCCATTTCTCTTGCAGACCAAGGTGGTGCATAATCGCTGGGAGTAGGAGCGGATTGCGGGTGGGGGGGGGGTGGTGGTGCCAAGCCCAGCCCAGCCCACATTGAAGAGCTGAGCCAGCTGGAGACTCGAGTCCTGCAAATCATTGGATGTCAGATTGTCAGCTCCGTGGCCACCGGTGATGTTGACCCCCTTGGGGACAACAACGGTATGTTTATTCCTACTCCTTCTTCTCACATCCCACTTCCCCAGCCCTCAGCCCACAATCTTTTCTCACTTTCAAGCTACTCATTCTATATGCATGCATTTCTGCCTTTCCACCCCGCCTCCCCTCACCATAACCTGACTCTTGTGCCTTTCTGCATCTCAACCTGTTGTTGCTTTCTCCAGCCGATAATTTCAATGGACAAAACGAATTTGGGAGATCGGGTGTCAAGTGAGCATTGCACACTCACTAACGTCATGATCTTCATGATTGCGATGTACCTGGCGATTGAGTTTAGTGGCTGCGCTACTGGCAAGATGGATATGGCGTGCGCTGCTGGAACTACCATCAGCTGACGGTAGAGTGCTGAACGGCGTTTTAGTGCCATCTTGTGGCACTAACGTGTGGTGCTAAACACACGGATTTCTCCCCCACAATCTTCTAACCTAACAACAACAGCAACAACTTGTAATTATATAGCACCTTTAACGTAGTAAAACATCCCAAGGTGCTTCACAGGAGTATTATAAATCAAAAAATCTGGCACCAAGCCACATAAGGAGAAATTAGGGCAGGCGACCAAAACCTTGGTCAAAGAAGAAAGAAAGACTTGCATTTATATAGCGCCTTTCACGACCTCGAAGCACTTTACAGCCAATGAAGTACTTTTTTGAAGTGGAGTCACTGTTGTAATGTGGGAAACGCAGCAACCAATTTGCACACAGCAAGCTCCCACAAACAGCAATGTGATAATGACCAGATAATCTGTTTTTGTTATGTTGGTTGAAGGATATATATTGGCTAGGGAATAACTCCCCTGCTCTTCTTCAAAATAGTGCCATGGGATCTTTTACATCCACCTGGGAGAGCAGACAGGGCCTCGGTTTAACATCTCATCCAAATGACGGCACCTCCGACAGTGCAGCACTCCCTCAGCACTGCACTGGAGTGTCAGCCTAGCTTTATGTGCTCAAGTCCCTGGAGTGGGCACTTGAACCCACAACCTTCTGACTCAGAGGCAAGTGTGCTACTAACTGATCCAGCTGACAAGTAGGCTTTAAGGAGCATCTTAAAGGAGGTAGAGAGGCGGAGAGGTTTAGGCAGGGAATTCCAGAGCTTAGGGCCAAGGCAACAGAAGGCACGGCCACCAAGGGTTGAGTGAAAGGTAAGAGTACCATCAACTAAGCCAATTGCACACATTTACAAATCAGAATCCCACATCGCCAAAATATGAATACATAGAGGTAAGCAAACTGAAAAGGGGAAAAAGTAGAAAACAATTAGAAGTCAGTCTCCTGCAAAATTTGTTAAATCTCCAAATCCAAAAAACCTTATGTAGTTGAACAATAGAATTGTTTTTAGTTGTATTAGCTCCAGGGCCTACTCCTTCCTCTATTCAGCAGGTCATCTCTTTTATTGAGACAACAATAAACAACTTGCACGTTTACAGTGCCTTTAACGTAGTAAACTGTACCCAAGGTTCTTCACAGGAGTGTTATTCCGAGCCACATAAAGAGCCATTAGGAAAGGTGACCAAATGCTTTTAAGTAGGTTTTAAGTAGCGTTTTAAAGGAGGAGAGAGAAGTAGAGAGGCTTAGGGAGGGAATTCCAGAGCTTAAGGTCTAGGCAGCTGAAGGCACGTCTGCCAATGGTGGAGCGAATAAAATCGGGGATGTGCAAGAGGCCAGAATTGGAGATCTCAGAGGGTTGTAGGGCTGGAGGAGGTTACAGAGACAGGGAGGGGGTGAGACAATGGAGGGATTTGAAAACAAGGATGAGAATTTTAAAATCGGTGTTCCTGGACCGGGAACCAATGTAGCTCAGCGAGCACAGGGGTGATGGGTGAACGGGACTTGGTGCAAGTTAGGATATGGGCAGCAGAGTTCTGGATGAGTTCAAGTTTATGGAGGGTGGAAGATGCGATGTCAGCTAGGAGAGCGTTGCAATAGTCAAGTCTAGAGGTAACAAAGACATGGATGAGGACAACAGCAGATGAGCTGAGGCAGGGGCGGAGATGGGGGATGTTATGGAGGTGGGAGTAGGCGGTCTTAGTGATGGAGTGGAAATGTGATCAGAAGCTCCTCTCAGAGTCAAATAGGACGCCAATGTTGCGAACGGTTCAGCCTCAGACAGTGACCAGATAGAGGGATGGAGTCGGTGGCTACGGAACAGAGTTTGTGGCGGGGACCGAAGACAATGGCTTCGGTCTTCCCAATATGTAGTTGGAGGAAAGTTATGCTCATCCAGAACTGGATTTCGGATAAGCCGCGTCACACATCAGACGGTGTAGGGATCGAGAGAGGTGGTGGCGAGGTAGAGCTTGGTGTTGTCAGTGTACATGTGAACGGGGTAGATATTCCACTTTTTGACTACAATTGGGTGAGGCATCAAGCAACAATATTTCAATGATGTAAACCTCATTTTTAAGTAGCATATTATGTAGTGCACTATTTTGTCTTAAAAGAACAATAACTTTTAACGGCTATCCAAACTTAATTTGACTTGGGTGAAATCATTCCAATCAGTAAGACTACAAAACAAGTGGTCAGAAGTACAAAACATGCTTTGTATTGAAGCCAACTTGTCCCACTAAAATTGACTGAAAGACTTCAGATCTATTGTCTACCCATGTTTTATTAAATCTGACAATACATAGCATCTATTCCTGAAAACTAATAAAAAGATTAGCACACTTGAACACAGGTAAGTAGCTAAACATAATGGGGCTAACTTGAGCTATGTAGCATCTGTTTTTCGGTGATAGATGGCCAAATAAGACTTGAAAATGGGGTTCAAGATGTGCGCACACACATCTGACGGGAAGGGCTCAGGATGCCATCTTGGTACAGGAATTTATGCACGTGCACCTAATTACCACTGGCAGCATGCAGAGTAGTGAGATGGTGATGCGAATGAGTGTGAAACGTTGATTTAAAGCTACAGCTGCCAATTTCCAACTCCACACTCCAGCCAACGCCTTGTCTTACCTTGCACAGCTGAACACGACATTAAACAGAATGAAGGACCTCCCACCAGCGCTGTTTACAGGTTAGGTTGCTGGATTATTTCTTCTGGTTGCTGGTGCAATTGTATGCATTTTTGGAGTTTTCCTATACGTGCCTAAAGTTTGAATAGTGTACAGGGAGTGGTCTGACTGGTGCCGAAGATTTAAAAGCTTGTGCTGAAAGAAGTTGCTTCCAGACATGGGTGGCCTGGTAAGGCTTCCTCTGGGAAGTAACATGACTGGGAGATTGAAGAGAGGCCACACAAAGCAGGACATGTTGCTAGAAGAGGGATGAGGGGGAGAAGGGCACTCAGCAGATGCCATATCAGCCAAGGGTCTTCAGGAAGCAATTCCCTTACCTCAACTTCAGCGAGGACCAATGCATGATACATCTTTGCATCACCAAAGAGGTTGTGGGTGAAATCTGACAACTGCTGCAGCCATAACTGCAGCCTCAAAGCAGGGCAAAGACAACATTGCATGTGGCAGTCAAGGAGTCCATGGCTCTTAATTTTTACATGTCTGGCTCCTTTCAGGCTGCTGCTGGAGATTTAAGCAATATCTTGGGCCTGAATTTTCTGCGGCGTCAGCGGGTAGGATCGGTGGTGGGTCGGGAACCCGCTGTCAACCCGCCGCAACGGACCTTTCCCACAGGCGCGTGTGTGTGATCTCCGATCCAACCCGACCCGCAGAGGCGGGTGACCCAATTAAACCAATTACTGGGTTGTTGACAGACCCTTGATAATGCTTTTAACCTTACCTTTTAACTTTAGCTGCTCGTCCATGGGGTCCACGCTGTTCGGGGTCCTGAGAACCTGAGGCGTGAGTTGAATGATCATTGAAGCAGCTGATTAGTTGACAGCTTGAAATGTACAGTAAAAGCTCCCACCTGACAAATCATCACTTTCCTCAGCCACAAGCTGTTTCTCAGTCCATTTCCAGCACAGATTCTGCTCGCTTTCTACTTTCCACTCTCCATTTACTCTTACCTCAATGGAAGAACTCTCTCACCATCATCTCTATTTCACCTGCCATCTATTCCATCAACATGGGTGCCCTTTATACTGTCTCACTTTGGTCCTCAGAATCCGACCATGATCAACCCCAACACCAGCAGCACCAGGCACACCAGCAGCACCAACAACAACACCAACCTTCTCCGCAATCACCTGATGCTGCACAGGAGAGAGGGAATCAGCACTCGACCACTTGCTGCCCGGGAGGCCAGGGATGGCCTCACCATGGCCAGATTTACTTCACTTGATGCTGTACACCCTGGCTGCCACATGATGCACCAGGTTGGCACCACCCCACACCAACACCAGAAAGCATCCCTACAGTGTCCAAGCCATTCCTTTCATGCTCACCACCATTGCGGGGGGTACCGTTATGTCTCACCATTCACTGCAACTCACTAAGCCACTTCCAAAGGTGCACACAAATCTGTCCAAGAATGCAAAATGTTGAAAATAAAGGATTCAATGTTTGACAGCACATTAACAGAAACTTTACATGAACATTGCATAAAACACTCAAGTGGCTACCCTTGTGTGTTGTTAGTTGGTATGATTGGACTAGGATGAGGGTGAGTGTGAGGGGTGGCTAGTGAGATGGGGATGTGATAATGTAGATAGAGAGGGAGGGTTGGTGTGAGTAAGGATGTGCAGGAGTAGGGTAGGGAAGGCAGAGTGATGTGGATGTGATGAGAGGCACAGCAGGATGAGTTTGAGTGTGGCTTTGTACTAATGTTTCATGATCTAATAAGATAATTGAAAAGTTTGCGCCACTGCATCCAGGTCCTCCGAACCGCATCCCTGCTTCTGCCCTCCTGTGCAATGTGCAACCAGGCTGTTTTGTTCTCCTGGGGAGGTCTCTTCTGCCCATGGAAAGGGAAGAGGACGTCCCCGTGTGCTCTGACTCCCTTCTTAAGCAGATGCAGGGAATCATTGGAGAACCTGGGTGCAACCCTGCACCTCTGTGCAGTGATTGTCAGTGTTTGCAGCACTTCAATGCTGTAGAACACTGACAGCACAAATGTCAAAGTAAATTAGATACAGAATCTCCAAAGCATATATAGATGGAAAACAAAGAATGTGTACTTTACAATTGCAGACCAATAAATTAAATCATCCTGACTATCTGCCGAGGTGTGATAAAGTTAATTAAGTCAGCCAGGAAGGTACCACATCAAAGACATAGCAAGATACAACTGAGACAATGAGGTGTAGTCGCAGGGGTTCTAACGTGTCAAAAGCTGCCGTCTGTATGTAAAACGAAAAGCTTTAACATTTTTTTACTTTTTTACTGGGAAAATTTTTACTTTTTTTACTGGGAATCACATCTGTGAACAAGCTAACGACGACTCGAGTCCGGATCACGTCATGTATCGTGACATAAACCCAAGATCCCGATTGAGACCGTCTTCATGAGTGCGGAACTTGGCTATCAGTTTCTGCTCGATGATTTTGCGTTGTCGTGTGTTTCTAAGGTTGCCTTGGAGAACGCTTACCCGCAGATCCGAGGCTGAATGTCCTTGACTGCTGAAGTGTTCCCCGACTGGGAGGTAACAATCCTGCCTGGCGATTGTTGCGCGGTGCTCGTTCATACGTTGTCTCAGTGTCTGCATGGTCTCGCCGATGTACCATGCCGCGGTGCATTCTTTCCTGCAACGTATGAGGTAGACAACGTTGGCCGAGTCACATGAGTATGTACCATGTACCTGGTGGGTAGTGTCCTCACGTGTGATGGTGGTATCTGTGTTGATGATCTGGCATGTCTTGCAGAGTTTGCCATGGCAGGGTTGTGTGGTGTCGTGGTCGCTGTTATCCTGAAAGCTGGGTAATTTGCTGCGAACGATGGTACTTCTGAGGTTAGGCGGCTGTTTGAAGGCAAGTAGTGGAGGCGTGGGGATGGCCTTAGCGAGGTGTTTGTCGTCATCGATGACATGTTGAAGGCTGCGAAGAACATGGCGTAGTTTCTCCGCTCCGGGGAAGTACTGGACGACGTAGGGTACCCTGTTGGTTGTGTCCCGTGTTTGCCTTCTGAGGAGGTCTATGCGATTTTTCGCTGTGGCCCGTCGGAACTGTCGATCGATGAGTCGAGCGTCATATCCCGTTCTTACGAGGGCGTTTTTCAGCGTCCGTAGGTGTCCATCGCGTTCCTCCTCGTCTGAGCAGATCCTGTGTATTCGCAGGGCTTGTCCATAGGGGATGGCTTCTTTAACATGGTTAGGGTGGAAGCTGGAGAAGTGGAGCATCGTGAGGTTGTCCGTGGGCTTGCGGTAGAGTGAAGTGCTGAGGTGTCCGTCTTTGATGGAGATTCGTGTGTCCAGGAATGAGACTGATTCTGAGGAGTAGTCCATGGTGAGTTTGATGGTGGGATGGAACATGTTTATGTTATCGTGTAGTCTTTTCAGTGATCCTTCGCCATGGGTCCAAAGGAAGAAAATGTCGTCGATGTATCTGGTATACAGCGTTGGCTGGAGGTCCTGTGCAGCGAAGAAGTCTTGCTCGAACTTGTGCATGAAGATGTTGGCGTATTGGGGTGCGAATTTGGTCCCCATGGCTGTTCCGTGTGTTTGGGTAAAAAAATGGTTGTCGAAGGTGAAGACATTGTGGTCAAGGATGAAGCGGATGAGTTGTAGGATGGCGTCTGGAGATTGGCTGTTGTTGATGTTGAGTACTGAGGCTGTTGCAAACTCACCATGGACTACTCCTCAGAATCAGTCTCATTCCTGGACACACGAATCTCCATCAAAGACGGACACCTCAGCACTTCACTCTACCGCAAGCCCACGGACAACCTCACGATGCTCCACTTCTCCAGCTTCCACCCTAACCATGTTAAAGAAGCCATCCCCTATGGACAAGCCCTGCGAATACACAGGATCTGCTCAGACGAGGAGGAACGCGATGGACACCTACGGACGCTGAAAAACGCCCTCGTAAGAACGGGATATGACGCTCGACTCATCGATCGACAGTTCCGACGGGCCACAGCGAAAAATCGCATAGACCTCCTCAGAAGGCAAACACGGGACACAACCAACAGGGTACCCTACGTCGTCCAGTACTTCCCCGGAGCGGAGAAACTACGCCATGTTCTTCGCAGCCTTCAACATGTCATCGATGACGACAAACACCTCGCTAAGGCCATCCCCACGCCTCCACTACTTGCCTTCAAACAGCCGCCTAACCTCAGAAGTACCATCGTTCGCAGCAAATTACCCAGCTTTCAGGATAACAGCGACCACGACACCACACAACCCTGCCATGGCAAACTCTGCAAGACATGCCAGATCATCAACACAGATACCACCATCACACGTGAGGACACTACCCACCAGGTACATGGTACATACTCATGTGACTCGGCCAACGTTGTCTACCTCATACGTTGCAGGAAAGAATGCACCGCGGCATGGTACATCGGCGAGACCATGCAGACACTGAGACAACGTATGAACGAGCACCGCGCAACAATCGCCAGGCAGGATTGTTACCTCCCAGTCGGGGAACACTTCAGCAGTCAAGGACATTCAGCCTCGGATCTGCGGGTAAGCGTTCTCCAAGGCAACCTTAGAAACACACGACAACGCAAAATCATCGAGCAGAAACTGATAGCCAAGTTCCGCACTCATGAAGACGGTCTCAATCGGGATCTTGGGTTTATGTCACGATACATGACGTGATCCGGACTCGAGTCGTCGTTAGCTTGTTCACAGATGTGATTCCCAGTAAAAAAAGTAAAAATTTTCCCAGTAAAAAAGTAAAAAAATGTTAAAGCTTTTCGTTTTACATACAGACGGCAGCTTTTGACACGTTAGAACCCCTGCGACTACACCTCATTGTCTCAGTTGTATCTTGCTATGTCTTTGATGTGGTACCTTCCTGGCTGACTTAATTAACTTTATCACACCTCGGCAGATAGTCAGGATGATTTAATTTATTGGTCTGCAATTGTAAAGTACACATTCTTTGTTTTCCATCTATATATGCTTTGGAGATTCTGTATCTAATTTACTTCACCTGAGGAAGGAGCAAATCGATAGCTCCGAAAGCTTGTGATTTCAAATAAAACTGTTGGACTATAACCTGGTGTTGTGCGACCTCTCAATTTTGTCCACCCCAGTCCAACACCGGCATCTCCGCATCAAAAGAAAGTTGGCCATGGTCCCTTTAAGGAAACCGGATGGCGTGTCATGAATGACGTCACCAGACCCGCTTCCACTAAATGGGCCAGGAAACACGCCGGACGAGCTTAACAAACCCTATTCATGTAAATTTATTTTCCAAAGCGGGATGGAGCCAGCAGCGGGGCTGCGACCCGCCACTGACATGGCCTGACCCAGACCTGCCGAGGTAAGGAAAATCCCGGCCATACAGTTTGCAGTGCACTACTGTATAAGGGAATTCACTGAGGCTCTCTATACCAAGAGAAACACATTCTTCTCATTTCTTCTTGCCAGAAACAAGCAGGCGGAGCGAACACGAGGGTTTGCATGGATTGCAGGCTTCCCCATGGTGCAGGGTGCCATTGACTGCACGCACATTGCCTTGCATGCTCTTTATTTGTCCCATTAATATCTCCTTTTGCCTTGCACCATCATCCCTTTTGTCATTTAATCTCTCCTGCCTTCCACCCTAGCACAGACCTTCCCTTTTGTTCTTTCCTCCCCAACTCCCTTGCCCTGTCTCTGTAATTGTTAAAATCTGTTACATCGCTAACTTTTTCTAGTTCTGACGAAAGATCATCGACCTGAAACGTTGGGCTGGATTTTATCAATGGGGACGCGTTGGGGGCGGGACTGCTGCTTGTCGGGTTTCAGTCCCGCCCCCATTGACGTCTGGCCAACCCACGCTATTTTCCCTTGATTGACCTTGTTAGGCCCGCCCTGTGGCTTAGCCAGCCAATTAAGGGAAAGCCGGTGACAGAGGACATCAGCGTATGACGTTTCATCTGTCAAAAATTTTTGACAGATGCATTGTCATCGTTTGACAGCTTTGAGAAGCTGTCAAACACTGACAATCTCTGCTAATAGGTAAGCCCTTGGACTGAAGACTTACCAAACCTCTCTCCTTAGCAGAAATCAGATGGCTCCTGCATCGGAGAATGCAGCAGTCATTCTGTCATCTCTGCCATTGAGATGAGGCACTCCGGATCCCCAAGGGTTGAAGCCTGCAGAAAGAAGCAAAGGTAAGTAAACTTTTTCTAACACTTTACTCTCATCTCTCATACCTACCTCTCCACACTTGCACCCATCACTCACCTCCGCAGCGGACTTTTCGACCCCTCTCACCCCCGCAGACCCACTGCTTGCCTCGCTGACCCTGGCGAGGTTCGCAGCCGTTGGGAAGCCCGCGCTTGTGTGGGTAAAATGGGGATAAGCCTCTTAACTGCCTGTTAACTACCTGTTAACTACCTGTTAACAGGCAGTTAAGTGGCTGCAATCCCCTTCCTGCCTCGTGGAGGCGGGTCCCTGCGCGAGTCAGGGACCCGCCTCCCGGGATGATGGCACGGAGGCGGGTTGGGAGCGGGGTTGGTACCCGCTCCCAGTTTCTGCCATTTTCCCAGCAGTCCCGCCTCCATACCTGCCTCCCCAGGGCTGGCAAAATGCCCCCCATTAACTCTGTTTCTCTCTCCGCAGATGCTGCCTGACCTGCTGAGTATTTCCAGCATTTGCTTTGTTTATTATAGAGCACACCATTGGCATCATCAAGCAACGCTTCCGATAGGCTCTTGAGGGAAATAAGCTTGCAGGGCTACGGGGATAGAGCGGGGGAATGGCACTGACTGGATTGCTCTACAGAGAGCCGGTATGAACTCGATGGGCCGAATGGCCTCCTTCTGTGCCGTGATGACTCAGTGGGCTCGATTTTGCCATTGGGGTCGGGCTGGGGCGTGTCAGGTGGTTTTTGTGTCAGGACCCCGACTCCGATGTGAAGTGGGAAAAAAGTGCAATTTTCCCCTAATTGGGCACTTGATTTCCAGCGTGTGGGAACCCCTGGCCCAATAAGTCTTTCCATCCTGAAAGTCGTCTCCGATGACATCATCAGTGCTGCTGCATTTAAGGCCTGCAAGCAGCCTTGCTTCTTCTGGAGACTGGAAACGCTTTGGACATTGTATGAAGGACTTCATTTACCGACCATGTCCACCAGCAAGCAAAAGTGTGCACCTCGCTTTGATGAGCCCTCCCTCCAAGCTCTGGTGCAGGGAGCAAGATCTAATAAGGAGGTGCTCTTCCCTTCCTCAGGGAGAAAAAAGCCACCACAACAGACTAAAGCTGTGTGGCTGCAAGTGGCCCAGTAGGTCAATGCCATCTCTATGTGCCGCAGAACCTGGCTGCAGTGCAGGAAGAGGTTTCATGACCTTCTCCGCACAGGAAAAGTGAGTATGACTTTCTCATCACCCTCAATCTCATTCCCATCGCCTCTCCTCACCAGCACGGTGGCGTAGTGGTTAGCACTGTTGCCTCACAGCGCCAGGGACCCGGGTTCGAATCCGGCCACGGGTGACTGTCTGTGTGGAGTTTGCACATTCTCCTTGACACTGACATCCCTGCACCCTTACCCATTCCCTCTCTCTCTATGGTCACATTCACTTAACTATTCGACCATGCAGCCCTCACACTCCCTATCACTGTGACGCAATGACAACAACTTACAACACACAGGGAGGGCCCTTTGTCTCCTTCTAAGCATCTATGCTATGGATTCTCTACACTCACTTCTTCATTCTCACTCAAACTCCACTTGTGTCCCTCATTGCAGGAAAAGAGAGCCCACAATAAGAGGGAAAGAGCGAGGACAGGAGGAGGGCCACCCTCAGTAGCCCAGCTCACCACCTCGGAGGAGGCGGCCCTGGAAATTGCCAGGATCGAGGAGGATTCCCAAGTGGGAGACGGACAGGCGGGCGCATCACAGCAAGCTGGTGACAGAATAGTTTGGCATCTCTCTCATTGACATTGCATGAGTGACTGATAATGATTCTGATGCTCTAACAGATTGACTAATGATCATCTGCACAATTCAATGTGCATGCAACCTTTACCTCACATCTCTAACTCTTTCCTTTACTCCCCCACAGGACCATCGAGAGCCCCCGTCCCCACTGTCCAGGAGGAAGAGCCTGAGCTTCCAGACTCCTCAGAGGAAGCTGCAACCTCTGAGGGCACTCTGTCAGCAGAATTAAGCGCACCCTGCACCAGCGCAGACACTCACACCTCGGTGGGACCTTCGGGACATAGAGTAGAGTTGTCACCTGGTGTATTACAGCTCACAAGTGAGCATCAGCAGATGGTGGAGACAGGGACAGAAGTGGAGAGTCCTCGTCGCAGTGGAGAGAACGCTCCCAGCTCGGCTCCGCTGCATGTCGACCCTGTGCCTCCGGGTCCATCCAGAAGGAGAGCGGTGCTGGAACTCCAGGAACAGGTGCAGGAGTCTCTGGCAGGTTTTGTCTCCAGGGTCGCTGCGAGTGTGGAGCGAATGGAGGAGTCCATCGCTAACATGAGCAGAGCCTTTGTGGAGGCATTGGCGCATGAACGCATCACCATGGAAAGGATGGCAACCTCCTTGGAAAGGATGGCTACCTCCATGGTAAACTGGCTACCACCATGGTAAGGCTGGCTACCGTAGTCACTTGGGTGTAATGTTGTGTTTAATTTTGGAAAGCCATCAGTTGCTTATTGTCATAAAAAATTCTGTAGGCAAACTGTTGCAGTTGTGGCGTGTGTCATTTCGCTAATGCGACTTGCAATTGTCAGTATGGTGGTCAGAGTGATAGGAATCCGCAGGTTCTTGGCCATTGTCGATGGTCTGATAAGAAGGTGCGAGGCAAAATTGTTTGATTGTGCAGGCTAAGCAAATCTGGCCAAGATGAGTGCGTCCCTTGCATCCCGGGCAGCAATGTGGTCGCGCGCTGGCGTCTTCTGGCCTGTGCAGCTTCAGGTGGGTGAGGAGCAGCTTGGCACTCCTGTTGTTGTTGCTGCTGTTGGTGGTGCTGTTGTTCCGGGTTCTGCTGCTGCCACGGCTGGTCTTCGTCCGAATCTGATGTCCAGGAGGAAAGGAAATAAATGGTTCCCATGTTTCTGGTATATGCCTCAGTTGAGGAAGCGTTCAGTCAAGGTGGCAAGAGGGGTTTCCCAGGAGGTCACACTGGAGATGGGTGTCAGGCTCCAAACTTCCACAACAATGGGTATGCCCGCTAAAAGTTCCCCCAGACCTGAGACAACAAAGTTCTGCCACCTGCAAATGATGATTGCTGAAAACTCTTTTTTAATGGTGGAGCTGCAGCTGTTAGTAAGCAGTCCACTTGTGAGGCCGCCAGGATTCACTGGCGTGTTCCAGAGGAGACGTGCAGGACGTGGGAAAAGTTGTAAAATCAGAAAGGCCTCTCAAAATGGGATTATAGAGGCACTTAACTGGTTGTTAAGGGCCTTAGTGGCCTATCCCGCCTCTTGGAGGTGGGATGGAAACGGGGTCAGAAAACACGCATTTAGGAAAATTGCTCGGAGGTGGGATGGAGGCGGGATCGGGCCTGCCCACCATTTTTTGCGATTTTACCACCTCACACGCCTCCAATCCCGCCTCCTCGGGCCTGGCAAAATCGAGCCCTATGACTCTTTGGGCTGGATTTTCCAAGCCCCGAGGAGGCAGGCATGGAGGCGGGACTGCTGGTAAAGTAACAAAGTGGGGGCGGATGGCAAACCCGCCCCCATCCCGCCTCCGTGCCCTTTTGCCAGGAGGCTGGAAGATGTGTTGCTTCAGGACCTGTCTCCTGGAGGCGGGAAAAGGTATTAAATTCTTTTAACTGCCTGTTAACAGGTAGTTAACAGGCAGAAAAAAGGATTAGTGCCATTTTACCTTCACAGGTGAAGGCTTCCCAACCTCGGAGAACCCCGTCGGGTTGCAGGAGACGTGAAGGAGGTCTGCGGTGGTCGGAGGCACCTGGAAGTAAGACGTAGAGGTGAGTGATGGGTGCAAGTGTGGAGTGGTAAGTATGTAAGATGAGTGATGAGTGTAAAAAAATGTTCACTTACCTTGTTTTCTTCCTACAGCCTTCATCCTCTCTGGATCGGGAGACCCGACATCCTCGTTGTCGATTTCACAGACTGGCTGTTGGATCCTCTGAACCAACAGCCATCTGAAATCAACAAAGTTGAAAGGTTTGATGAGTCCTGAACACAAGGGCTCATCAAACTACAGGGAATGTCAGTGTTTGACAGCTTCACAGAGCTGTCAAACGCTGATATTTCTTCTTCTAAGAAGTCTTGACCGATAGCACGTCTGACATTGACGTGCTCTGTCAGTGACTTCCTCCCTAATTGGCCTGCTGAGCCCGCAGGGGGGGCTTAACAAGGTCAATCAGGGGAAAATCCCTCTGGTTGGTCAGATGAGGATGGAGGCGGGACATTGACCCGACAAGCAGCAGTCCCGCCTCCAACTCGTCTCCATTGAGAAAATCCAGCCCATGACTCTATGCTTCAACCACTTTGGAGGATCCCTGCAGTACTCAGCTGATCTGGTATCAAGAATTGTGGTAGTATGCTACATGCTGTACAACTAGGCCATTTTGAAGGAAGTGGAGTGTGTTCCAGTTTTTAAAATAATCATTCTTGGGATGAGGGCGTTGCCGGCAAGTCCAGCATTTATTGCCCATCCCTGTGGGAGAACATCTGCGTAATAGTGATCATAATGGGCCGAAAATTGATCCCGGGACGCGAGAGTACGCACTGCGTACTCTCGCGTATTCCCACTCCAATTGCCGGTTTTCTGCATGCCCTGCGCATGCGCTGAAAACCGGCAATTGCTCTTCTGAAAAGGGGGCGGGTCCTCGGTGCATCGCGTGCGCGCTACAGGCTGCGCGCACGCTGTGCACTTCATGCTTTGGACGCGCAGGTAAGTAGGGAAGATTTTGGAAATGTAAAAAGGAGGAGTAAGACCCGCTTTTAAGAAGGTAAGTAGTGAATTAAGTATTTTTTTGAATTTTTTTTTACAGGTATATCTTTTTTAGAGACTTTAAAGACAGGTAAGTTTATTTTTATAACTTTTTAAAAGATTTTAAATTTTTTCAAAAATTTAATTTTTTATTTAAAATGGTTAATTTAATTAACTATACTTATTTTATTAATGTGATGGTTTTTTTAAAAAATTTAATTGAGGTTTAGCTGTTATTTTGGGGGGGTGTAAGATTCATAGATTTCACAGCAGGTCTGTGAAACTTATGAATGGAAGATGGTGTGCTGCCATTGGCTCTAACTGAGTCACGTGATCCCACAGCTCGCACAAATTCACTACGCCGCTGGGATACGCAAGCCCAGCACAGCAGCTGTCCAGAACATCAAGTTCGTGCGAGCTGGATCTGAAAAAGCACAAGCGAGGTGAGACATCGCGGGGAAGGCTTACCCCCGCGGGAACAGAGCGAGATCAATTTCTGGGCCAATATAACTAGGTCTAAAGTAGTTATGGAAAGGGACAAAGAAAAATCAAAGGTGAAAATACACAACTGGAAGAGAGCCAATTTCAGTGATTTGAGAAAGGATTTAGCACAGGTGGACTGCAAACAAAGATTGGCCAGGAAAACAGTAAAAGAGCAATGGCAGGCCTTCAAGGCGGAGATACTTCAGGTACAAACCAAGCATATTCTCACAAAGAGGAAAGATAGGACATCCAAAGCCAGAGCTCCTTGGAGGACAAAGGAAATAGAGGTTAAAATTAAACAGAAAAAGGAGGTGTATGACAAATGTCAGGTACAGAGTATAATAGAATACCAGGCAGAATACAGAGTGTGCAGGGGGAAATTGGAAAAGGATAAAAGAAGGGCAAAAAGAGAGTATGAGAAAAAGATTAGTGGGTAACGTAAAAGGGTACCCAAAAATCTTTTATAAACATATAAAAATTAAAATGATAGTTAAAGAATGGTGGGGCTGATTAGGGACAAAAAAGGAAATCTTCTTGTGGAGACAGAGAGCATGACTGAGCTAATGAATGAATACTTTGCATCTGCCTTCACAAAAGAAGAGGAGCAAGTTAATGTTGGAGAAGAGATGGGAAGGAGTAGAAATACTGGATAGGATAAAAATAGATAGAAAGGAGGTGCTAAATAGGTTGACGTCACTCAAAGTTAACAAGTCATCCTAGGTTGCAGAGGGAAGCTAGGGTGGAGATAGTAAAAGCTTTGACCAATATTTCAATCCTCCTTGGATATGGGAGTGGTGCCAGAGGATTAGAGGATTGCAAATGTTGCACCCTGTTCAAAAAAGGGGAGAGGGATAAACCTGGTAACTACAGGTCAGTGAAAGTCAGTGGTGGGGAAAACTACTAGAGACCATTTTTTTAAAATTCATTCACGGGATGTGGACGTCGCTGGCAAGGCCAGCATTTAATGCCCATCCCTAATTGCCCTTGAGAAGGTGGTGGTGGGCCACCTTCTTGAACTGCTGCAGTCTGTGTGGTGAAGGTACTCCCACAATGATGTTAGGGAGGGAGTTCCAGGATTTTGACCCTGCGACGATGAAGGATCGGTGATATGTTCTAAGTCAGGATGATGTGTGACTTGGAGGGGAACTTGTAGGTGGTGGTGTTCTCATGCGCCTGCAGCCCTTGTCCTTCTAGGTGATAGAGGTCGCGGGTTTGGGAGGTGCTGTCGAAGAAGCCTTGGCAAGTTGCTGCAGTGCATCTTGTAGATGGTACACACTGCAGCCACAGTACGCCGGTGGTGGAGGGAGTGAATATTTAAGGTGGTCGATGAGGTGCCAATCAAGTGGGTTGCTTTGTCCTGGATGGTGTCGAGCTTCTTGAGTGTTGTTGGAGCTGCACTCCTTCAGGCAAGTGGAGAGCATTCCATCACTCTCCTGACTTGTGCCTTGTAGATGGTGGAAAGGCTTTGGGGAATCAGGAGGTGAGTCACTTACCGCAGAATACCCAGTCTTTGACCTGCTCTTGTAGCCACAGTATTTATGTGGCTGGTCCAGTTAAGTTTCTGGTCAATGTTGACCCCCAGGATGTTGATGGTGGGGGATTTGACGATGGTAATGCTATTGAATGTCAAGGGGAGGTGGTTAGATTCTTGTTGGAAATGGTCATTGCCTGACACTTGTGTGGCATGAATGTCACTTGCCACTTATCAACCCAAGCCTGAATGTTGTCCAGGTCATGCTGCACTTGGGCACGGACTGCTTCATTATCTAAGGAGTTGCAAATGGAACTGTACACTGTGCAATCATCAGTGAACATCCCCACTTCTGACCATACGTTGGAGGATTTCATTGATGAAGCAGCTGAAGAATATTGGGTCTATGACACTGCCCTCAGGAACTCCTGTAGCAATGTCCTGGGGCTGAGATGATTGACCTCCAACAACCACAACCATCTTCCTTTGTGCTAGATGTAACTCCAGCCAGTGGAGAGTTTTCCCCTGATTCTCAGTGACTTCAGTTTTACTAGGGCTCCTTGATGCCACATTTGGTCAAATGCTGCCTTGATGTCAAGGGCAGTAACTCTCACCTCATCTCTGGAATTTAACTCTTTTGTCCATGTTTGGACCAAGGCTGTAATGAGGTCTGGAGTCGAGTGGTCCTGGCGGAATCCAAACTGAGCATCGGTGAGCAGTTTATTGGTGAGTAAGCTCTGTTGGCGGCATCTTCCATCACTTTGCTGATGATTGAGAGTAGGTTGATGGGGCGGTAATTGGTCGGATTGGATTTGTGCTGCTTTTTATGGACAGGACATGTACCTGGGCAGTTTTCCATTTTGTCAAATAGATGCCAGTACTGGAACAGCTTGGATAGAGGCGTGGCTAGTTCTGGAGCTCAAGTCTTCAGTACAACAGCCGGGATGTTGTTGGGGGCCCGTAGCCTTTGCTGCATCCAGTACACCCAGCCGTCTCTTGATATCATGTGGAGTGAATTGAATTGGCTGAAGACTGGCTCTGTGATGGTGAGGACTTTGGAGTAGACCGAGATGCATCATCCACTCGATACTTCTGGCTGAAGGTGGTTGCAAACGCTTCAGCCTTGTCTTTTGCACTTGTGCTAGGCTCCGCCATCATTCAGGATGAGGATGTTCATGGAGCCTCCTCCTCCTGTTAATTGTTTAATTGTCCATCACCATTCACAACTGGATATGGCAGGACTGCAGAGCTTTGATCTGATCCGTTGGTTGTGGGATAGCTTAGCTCTGTCTATAGCATGCTGCTTCCACTTTTTAGCATGCATGTAGTCCTGTGTTGCAGCTTCCCCAGGTTGGCTCCTCATTTTTAGGTAAACTTGGTACTGCTCCTGGCATGCTCTTCTACACTCCTCATTGAACTAGGGTTGGTCCCCTGGCTTGATGGTAATGGTAGAGCAAGGGATATTCTGGGCCATGAGGTTACGGATTGTGGTGAATTACAATTCTGCTGCTGCTGATGGCCCACAGCGCCTCATGGATGCCTAGTTTTGAGCTGCTAAATCTATTCTAAATCTATCCCATTTAGCATGGTGTTAGTGCCACACAACACGACGGAGGGAGCCTTCAGTGTGAACATGGACTTCATCTCCACAAGGACTGTTCGGTGGTCACTGCTACCAATACTGTCATGGACAGATGAATCTGCGACTGGTAGATTGGTGAGAACAAGGTCAAGTAGTTCCTTCCCTCATGTTGGTTCTCTCACCATCTGTTGCAGGCCCAGTCTGGCAGTTATGTCCTTCAGGACTCAGCCAGCTCGGTCAGTAGTGGTGCTACCGAGCCACTCTTGGTGATGACATTGAAATCCCCCACCCAGAATACATTCTGTACCCTTGCTACTCTCAGTGCTTCTTCAATTGGTGTTGAACTTGAGGAGTACTGATTCAGCAGCTGAGTGAAGGCATTAGGTGATAATCAGCAGGAGGCTTCCCTGCCCATGTTTGACCTGATGCCATGAGACTTCATGGTGTCCGGAGTCAATGTTGAGGACTCCCAGGGCCACTCCCTCCCGACTGTATACCACTGTACTGCCACCTCTGTTGGGTCTGTCCTGCCAGTTGGACAGGACAGATGGTAATGGAGGAGTCTGGGACGTTGGCTGAAAGGTCTGGTGAGTATGACTATGTCAGGCTGTTGCTTGACTAGACTATGGGAAGTGCTTCCAATTTTGGCACATGTCCCCAGATGTTAGTGAGGTGGTCTTTGCAGGGTTGACTGGGCTGGGTGTGCCTTTGTCATGTCTGAATCTGATGTCTAGGTTGATGCCGGGTGGTCCATCTGTTTTTTTATTTTTATTTTACTTTCTCGTTGCGGTGAGTGGCTGGCTCAGCCATTTCAGAGGGCAGTTAACAGTCTGGAGTCACATATAGGCCAGACCGGGTAAGGATGGCAGATTTCCTTCCCTAAAGAACATCAGTGAACCAGATGGGTTTTTACGACAAACCGGTAGTTTCATGGTTACTATTACTGATACTAGTTTTTTATTCCAGATTGCTCCCAACTGTATACCATTGTGTCACCACCTCTGGTGGGTCTGTCCTGCCGGTTGGACAGGACATACCCAGTGATTGTGATGGAGGAGTCTGGGGCATTGGCTGTAATGTATGATTCTGTGAGTATGACTATGTCAGGCTGTTGCTTAACTAGTCTGTGGGACAGCTCTCCCAATTTTGGCACATAGTCCCCAGATGTTAGTGAGGAGGACTTTGCAGGGTCGACTGGGCTGGGTGTGCAGTTGTCGTGTCTGAAGCCGGTGCCGAGGTCGATGCCGGGTAGTCTGTCTGGTTTTATTCTTCTTATTGTTTTTTGTAGCGGTTTGGTAAAACTGAGTGTGTTGCTGGGCCACTTCAGAGGGCAGTTAAGAATCAACCACATTGCTGTGGGTCTGGAGTCACATATAGGCCAGACCAGGTAAGGACGGCAGATTTCTTTCCCTAAAGGACATTAGTGAATCAGCTGGGTTTTTACGACAATCTGGCAGTTTCATAGTTACGGATACTAGCTTTTTATTCCAGATTTATTTAATTAACTGAATTTAAATTCCCCAGTTGTCGTGGTGGAATGTGAACTCGTCTCCAGATCATTATTCCAAGCCTCTGGATTACTGTTCCCATATCATAGTGGTTATGTTACTGGACTAATTTTGTCAAGGACAAAATTAATTCTCACTTGGAGAAGCATGGGTTAATAAGGCACAGCCAGCATGGATTTGTTAAAGGCTAATTGTGTCTGACTAACCTGATTGAGTTCTATGATGAAGTAACAGAGAGGATTGATGAAGGCAGTGCAGTAGATGTTGTATATATCGATTTCCAAAAGGCATTTGATAAAGTACCACATAACGGACTTGTTCGGAAAATAGAAGCAAATGGTATTAAAGGGATGGTGGTAACTTGGGTACACAATTGGCTAAGGGATAGTAGGCAGGTGTGAATGGATGTTTTTCTGACATTTCTAACGGTATTAGGACCATTGTGTTTCTTGTTATATATAAATGACGTGGATTTGGGTATAGGGAGTGCAATTTCAAAGTTTGCAGATGATCCAAAACTAGGTAACATAGTAAATAGTGAGCAGGAGAGTAGCAGAACTCAGGAGGCCATAGACTGGTGAAATGGGCAGATACAGGGCAGATGCAATTTAATGCGGATAAGTGTGATAACTTTGGGAGGAGCAACATGGAGAGGCAGTATAATCTAAATGGTACTATTTTTAGCGGGGGTGGGGGCTGGCGGGGGGGTAGATGAGCAGAGGGACCTGAGGTGTATATTCACAAATCCTTGAAGGTGGCAGGGCAAGTTGATAAGTCAGTTAAGAAAGCGTATGGGATACTTGTCTTTGTGAATAGAAGCATGGAATACAAAAACAAGGAAGTTATGCTAAACCTTTACAAATCATTGGTTAGGCCTCAGCTGGAGTATTGTGTACAATTCTGGGGACCATACTTTAGGAGGGATGTCAAGGCCTTGGAGAGGGTGCAGAGGAGGTTGATGGACTGTTGTGACACACTGGAAGCCCCTTTGAAGAGTGGTATTCAGAGCTGCAAGGCAGCAGACTGAGATTCCACTGCAGCACTCCGACCTATGATGGAAGCTGTTTGTTCTGCAATGGAAGCTGTGACATCGGCCATCAGATGCTGCATCTTGGTGAGCTCCTCAGGTGTGCTGATGGAAATGACCACCCGTTCCATGTTGGAAAGGATGGGATCCTAGCTCTGTGCTAAGCCATGTGCCAAGTTGGAGCTGGTCTCTTCGATGCTCATTGACATTGCGCGCAGGCTTTCTGGTAGGCTTTCCAATGCACCAAGCATTTGGTTGTGTACATCCATCAGCTATCTTGTGTAGCCTGGGCCATTGAAGTCCTCATCTGACCCCTCTGCAGCATAACTAGTGTGCAACCTTTCCCCCCTGCCCAGTGTCTTACCAAATCTAGGATCCCTCCTCTATCCTAGAATCATAGAATGGTTACAGCACAGAAGGAGGCCATTCAGTCCATTGAGCCCATGCCAGCTCTCTGCAAGAGCACTTCAGCTAGTCCCACTCCCCCGCCCGTTCCCCGTAGCCCTGCAATTTTTTTTCCTTCAGGTACTTATCCAATTCCCTTTTGAAAGCCACGATTGAGTCTGCCTCCACCACCCTTTCAGGCTGTGCATTCCAGATCCTAACCACTCGCTGCGTGAAAAAGTTTTTCCTCATGTCGCCTTTGGTGGTTCTTTTACCAATCACCTTAAATCTGTGTCCTCTGGTTCTTGATCCTTCTGCCAATGGGAACAGTGTCTCTCTATTTACTCTGTCCAGACCCCTCATGATTTTGAACACCTCTATCAAATCTCCTCTCAACCTGCTCTGCTCTAAGGAGAACAGCCCCAGCTTCTCCAGTCTATCCATGTAACTGAAGTCCCTCATCCCTGGAACCATTCTCGTAAATCTTTTCTGCACCCTCTCTAAGGCCTTCACATCCTTCCTAAAGTGCGGTGCCCAGAATTGGACACAATAATCCAGTTGAGGCTGAACCAGTATTTTATAAATGTTCATCATAACCTCATTGCTTTTGTACTCTATGGGCTCGATTTATGAAGCCCAGGATCCCGCATTCTTTTTTAACCACTTTCTCAACCTGCCCTACCACCTTCAATGATTTGTGCACATATACCCCCAGGTCTCTCTGTTCAGTGCACCCCCTTTAGAATTGTACCCTTTAGTTTATATTGTCGCTCCTCGTTCTTCCTACCAAAATGTATCATTTTGCACTTTTCTGCATTAAATTTCATCTGCCACGTGTCCGCCCATTCCACCAGCCTGTCTATGTCTTCTTGAAGTCTATCACAATCCTCCTCACTATTCACTATACTTCCAAGTTTTGTGTCATCTGCAAATTTTGAAATTGTGCCCTGTACACCCAAGTATAAGTCATTAATATATATCAAGAAAAGCAGTGGTCCTAGTACCGACCCCTGGGGAACACCACTGTATATCTTCCTCCAGTCCGAAAAACAACCGTTCACTGCTACTCTCTGTTTCCTGTCAGTTAGACTATTTCGTATCCATGCTGCCACTGTCCCTTTTATTCCATGGGCTTCAACTTTGCTGACAAGCCTATTATGTGGCACTTTATCAAACGCCTTTTGGAAGTCCATATACACCACGTCATCCGCATTGCCCTCATCAACCCTCTCTGTTACCTCATCAAAAAACTCAATCAAGTTAGTTAAACACAATTTGCCTTTAAAACAAATCCGTGCTGGCTTTCCTTAATTAATCCATACTTGTCCAAGTGACTGTTAATTTTGCTCCAGATTATCGTTTCTAAAAGCTTCCCCACTACCGAGGTTAAACTGACTGGCCTGTAATTGCTGAGTTTATTCTTACACCCTTTTTTGAACAAGGGTGTAACATTTGCAATTCTCCAGCCCTCTGGCACCATCCCCGTATCTATGGAGGATTGGAAGATTATGGCCAATACCTCACAATTTCCTCCTTAGGAAATCCAACCTCTAAAATACATGCAGTGTCAGTATCTGAGCTGGGGACTGCGAGCGTAAGACAGAATGATGGTGTCTCTTTATCTTCATTGACTTCCTCTTCCTCCTCTGACTGGGAAGGATCCAGTTCTTGGGTATCTGAAATTAAAAACCAAAAAGAGTTGGGTTGTGGTGAGGGGCGAGGAGAAAGTAAGAGGCGCGTGCTTACACCATCTGGAGCTTGTGAGTCAGAAGAGATTATGGGCTGAGGGAGAAGCGGGAAGAGAAGGAGGATTAAGTATGCAGACATCGTCATCATCCATCACTCCAGCGCTGCTAGTGGCCACGGCTTCAGTGATGCCCCTTCTCATGATGGCCAGCACTGTCTCCTCCATAGGCTTAAAACATGCAGGTGTGCTTGTTCTCCTCCAGTTCTTTCCTGCTGCTTCCTGTTATCTACCACCTTCTCCTGCAAGAAAGAGGGAAATGTGTCAGTGAGTGTCTGTCCTGCATTATGTTTGGGTGATGTGACTGTCATGGTAGAATAGCTGTCAGTGTGTGCTAGGCTTGCCACAATGCTAACTGTGAGAGGGTGAGATAAAGCATATGAATTTTATGATTGAGTACTGATTGATAGCGATTGTTGGTAGGTGGATGATGGGGGTGTAGTGAATTGAGCAGTGGTTGAGGCTAGTGGTGCAGTTGGTAGAATATACCTTTTGAAGATTGAACTTAATTACCTTGACAACTCGTGTCAGATTGTTAAGCTTCTTCCTGCATCCATGTACTTGGAGCAACACTCCTGGTATTGACCTCCGTTACTACTTACCAGTGCCTCCTTAGCATACATCTTGAGGGCCTCCTGCAGCCACTGTGGATACAGGATGTTTCCTTCTCTTCACGTCAAGCACCAAGGCCTCCAGTGCATTATCAGAAAAACTTGGTGTACGCTATCTCACAGGTTGAACCATTCTTCAATCTTTTACAGCACAGATTCAGTTCACAAAGCACGCCCACCACTTCTTGCAGCCATAATGCACGTCCCCTTTAAGTGGTGCAGGCTGCCTTTAAGTAGCGCTAGTCACCCGCAACATTGGGCTCCCTGCTGATGTGTGAAGCCAATGAACAGTGTGTGTAGCACTGGCTGCATGCAGCAATCATTTAAAAGAGCAGGCAGCACCAATTTACTGTGCTGCCTGCAATGCAATGTATGGGCGTGGGTTAATTGCGTACTGCGATCCCCACGCCAGTTTTTGGGGGTTATCCAATTTAACCCCCATTTGTTTGAGAAGTCAGATCCTTTGGCTATGAAAGAAACAAAGCTCTACTATTCTAGATTTACATTACTATCTCCTGTGAGAGTCACAAAAAAGATTGATGCAATGTTACTGTCTTACAGTGAAGGCATTTCTGATACCATAGATGAGAGATTACTAAAGGGGAAAACAACATTTTAATGTGATTTTGATAATACATGAAGTATTGCCTCCATAAGGAACTTTATTCTGGGTGAAGAGGGACTGCTACTATGTTATCATCAAAAGGCAGCAGTGTAGTGATAAATTGTACTTTGAGTAAAGTAGCTTTAGGGTTTTCAGATCTTTAGCAGATTTCTTAATCTATCCCATGATAATTTTATAAGTTTTAAAGAACTGAAGATCACAAGATTTGAAACTGAAGTTTAAACATTAAACTACTCCAATACCTGTATTCAAAAAATGGATCTGTCTTTGTGTGGTTAAACCATGCACTTGATGCATGCACCCCTGAAGCGGCCGGCCGCCCAATGCACGCCTCCTGCAGCTGTCCCCCTGTGTTTTCGACCTGCGCTGCTGCAGGTGGCAGAAGTCAATTTTGGGTCCTGTGCACTACCGGGGTGATGATGTCATGATCTCCGGGCAAAGGAGATCGGGGCGCAACGCTGTAGCGCCGCTGCCAAACTCCTACCGAATATGGCGGGAGTCGATGTCAGCGCCGCACCCGGTCACAAAGCCATTTGCGCCCCGTTAGCACCCCCCGGGGGCACTAACGGAAGGCGCAAAGGCACCCAATTTCACCCCCATGGAATATAAGAATTTACGCCAATTGAACAATGATAAGGCTACTGATATACCTTCCACCACTTGCCCCGCACAGACGGTCGTGGTGGCGGTGTGGCTCTTATCACCAAATCACACCTTGGTCTGTTCCCTTACACCTCTGGCACCTTCTCGAGCATCCCACCTTGTTCCAACCCTCTCACCTCTCATTTAAAATCCTCATTCTCTACTGCCCACCCAAGTACCATAAAAATGTTCTCACAGAGATATCATCACTGCATTCCTCGCTCAGCCTCTACACCGAGAGACCTCTCATCCTCGGTGATTTCAATTTCCATCTCAATTCATCATGCTCTCTCTCCTCTGAGTTCACTGCCCTCCTATCCTCCCTTAATCTCTCCCTCCATATAAACTCCCCTACCCATATTCATGGCCACTCCTTGACCTTGCCATCTCACATGGTCTCGCTACTCCCACAGTCACAGAGAAGGCCATCTTTGATCATTCCTTGTATCACTCTCCATCCACATCCATATTCTCCCTCACAACCCTACTTCCTTCTCGGTCCGCTCCTGGGAAAAAAACTCTCTTCCAATTCACTTATAACTGAACTTGCAAAATCACAATTGTCTAGCCTTTGACCCTCCATTCACAATGACATTTCTGCAGCTACCGATCTGCTCAGCCATGCCCTCACCTCCAGCTTTGATGCCCTGGTCCCCATTAAAACCATTACTCTCTGGCCATTCCCCCTGGTACAGCTCTCATCTCCACTCCCTTAAGTCCAAGGGACACAGACTTGAACGGATATGACGGACAACTGGTTTAGCCATTCAGCGCTCGATCTGGCTGGGCCACATAAAGCACTCTCGGTTCCTTCTCCCATCTGCCAAAACGGTTCACTATTCCAGGATCATCCTGGAATGCAAAGATAACCCCCGGCTTCTTTTATCTACTGCAAACCGTCTAGTTAAGCCCCTCTCCCCTGTCTCCCCCATCCTCACCTCCAACAACAAGTGCGAGGAGCTCATGGACTTCTTTGTCACTAAGATTGACATCATCTGAAAACACAGCGTCAGTTTCCGCATATACGCTGACAACTCCCAGCTCTAACTCACCACCACCTCTCTTGACCCCTCCACTGCATGTATATTGTCACACTGCTTGTCTGACATGAGCAGAAATTTCCTCCAACTAAATATTGGGAAGTCCAAAGCCATTGTCTTCGGTCCTCGCCACGAACTCTGTTTCCTAGCCATCGACTCCATCCCTCTCCCTGGCAACTGTCTGAGGTTGAACCAGATGGTTCGCAACCATGGTTCCATATTTGACCCCGAGATGAGCTTCCGACCACATATCCACGCATTAACTAAGACCGCCTATTTCCACCTCCGTAACATCATCCAACTCCACCCCTGTCTCAGCTCATCTGCTGCTGAAACCCTCATTCATGTCTTTGTTACCTCTAAACCTGACTATTTCAACGCACTCCTGGCTGGCCTCCCATTGTCTACCCTCCGTAAACTTGAGGTCATCCAAAACTCTGCTGCCTGTGTCCGAACTCGCACCAAGTCCTGTTCACCCATCACCCCTGTGCACGCTGACCTACATTGGATCCCAGTTAAGCAACACCTCGATTTTAAAATTCTCATCCTTGTTTTCAAATCCGTCCATGGCCTTGCCCCTCCCTCTCCCTGTAATCTCCTCCAGCCCTACAACCATCCGAGATCTCTGCGCACCTCCAATTCTGGCCTCTTGAGCATCCCTGATTTTAATCGCTCCACCATTGGTGGCCGTGCCTTCAGCTGCCTAGGCCCTAAGCTCTGGAATTCCCACCCTAAACCTCTACGCTTCTCTACTTCTCTTTCCTCCTTTAAGACGTTCCTTAAAACCTCTCTCATATGCCTTATGTGGCTCTGTTTCAAATTTTGTTTGATAACGCTCCTGTGAAGCCCCTTGGGGCGTTTTACTACATTAAAAGTGTTATATAAATACAAGTTGTTGTTGTTGTTGCTGTCTTTCAAATGACAGCATTAAATAACAATCTCAGTTTATGACCAGGAATTCAAAGATAGTTCAATGACAGCATAAAATGCTTAAGACCATGACATGGCATAAATACATCACAACAGTAATTTTGTAAGGCTGTGAAATAACCCATAAATTTATAGATACCGATAGAACTAGATCATCTTCATCTGACAACAATATTTAACACGTCAAATGAGCAAAATGTACTTTAATGACATTATGAAACTACAAAGTGAACAAGATTGATGACGGAACAGTGGTATTCTAATGACAGCACATTACTTACCAGAATGTTACCTACCACAGACACTATAGTAGTCTCAGGGTAAATATGATAGCAAGTAGAGTTAACAGCATTGCTATCTGAATAGCCTGAATAATGATAAAGAAAAAAGTTATAATTTATTTTAAAAATGATAATATTATTTTCACATTTAGCAAGAACATAATTAACCGCCAGCCACCAATAAATTGATGTATTGTATTTACTTGATTTTTAGAACTGATTTTGAGCCTTTTATCTCAGCCATCAATCTTCCTCAGCTAGGAGAGAAGGTTTGTGTTACAGATGTTTCTATCACTTCCATGAAAAATGATGACTTACAGTAGTGAGCTAAATAACTCAATGTCCAACAGCAAGATGGAATACTCCAGCTGAGACTGACAAACATCAGTCCCACAGGAGCCTGAGTGACAGGTAAGCCCTTAGACTTAAACATATAACTACCTAATTCAAAGACAGATATGGTATCAAGTGTGTATCTGGCTCACCCTAGCAGATCCCATTATAATGGCCTGTATTTTCTGATCCCTATGGGTGTGTATGCGCTGTGTACACACCTGTAGGGACCTCGCAAGTGCCAGTTTCAGGCATGCAATGCGCATGCGCTGAAAACCGGCACTTCCGATCTGTCAAGAATCCTCTTGACAGATCATCCGCCTGCCCTGGAGAAGGGCCTCTGCGGGTGGAGAGTTCCACTTTCTGCAGAACCTCCGCCCGCTGAAAACCCTTAGAAATCTTACGCCTGGTAAAAGCATTTTACCAGCATAAGAGTTTAAAAAAAGTAATACTCATTTATAATTTTAAAATACTTTAAAAAAGGTAAGTTTATTTTTAGCCCTGTAAAAAACGTTAATTTTTTTTTGAAAAAATAACATTTTTGTTTAAAATATTTAATTTAATGTAATTTTAACTAATTTTAAAAACGTGATTTAAAAAAAATTATTTAATGGTTTGATGTGTTTTTGGAGTGATTTCCATTCATACTTTTGACAGGTCTAAGCAGGTCTAAGGGAGATTCCCTTCTTTCATTGGTTCCCCGTGGCCCACGTGATCCCAGGGACGCTTGCAAACCGCATGCACCCCTGGGATACCTGGGCCCTGCGCATTTCGTAGAGCAGAGGCCCAGAATTGGAAATGGCCGCACCTCTGGAGCCCTCAGGTAAGGGCGTAGATTTTTTCTAGATCGGAGGCCTCCACACGCAGGAAGCCTCTGATCGGAAAATACGGGCCAAAGAGTTCTGATGAAGTTGGATTTAACCATGTCCTGTGTGATCTGTCATCATTTTGTTTTTGTGGTTGACCAGAAACATTCATCAGGATGATCATTCTTCTTATTCTCCCAAGAAATAAACAAATTAGAAGGCTCATTAAAATAGCAAGTTATACACATAATTATATCGCTAGAGTCAAGAGACTTCATGTAAAATTTAAAATAGTGCCCAGTGCATTAAAAAAAACTTCCATCATATCAGTTGCACTTAATATCATCCTTCGTGTTACTGCTTCCTCATAACTTGCCTGATATTTTTGTACCTCAGCACGGTTTGAATGTCTGAGTGATTACTTTTGTTCTACCAAACACCACATGGGAATCACAACAGAATTAGATTCTAGACACAGATACTCTATTTATGCCCTGAGAGCAATAGGAATTTTTTTTATTATACTTTATGTTATACCAGTTCCACACTGCACAATAAATTGCACAAGGAAGTGGTGTTTAGAGGGCTTAAAGGTACAGGATGGAACTTTACATGGCCTCATGCCATTGGCAGGCCTTTCGAAAACAGTTTAGCGGAAAATCAATGGCCCATTGCCTGCTATTTTCTTCCCAATTCTGTCATTGAATGGAAAATCACAGGCACAACACCCATAACTTTCCAACAAGTTACCCACTGTGTGCAAGGCCACACCAATGACACAGAGCCTCAGAAAATTCTGCCAGTTTTATATTTTAATATTCAAAAATGTCTAATGTTTCTCCAGAGGTTATTTTAAAAGTAAATTCGTCAAAAAAATCAATTCTGAGGGAAGATACAGACCCCAAAAATCCTCAGTCTTATAAGTGGACCCAAGCTGCACTTGGGAGTTGTGGGTGGATCTTTTGGCAAAAGACAGTTATGCCAGACTTCTGCCCAATCTGAACTGCACTCGGGCTTCTTAAACCACTGGAGGTGGGTGTCTACCTTCCACTTTGCTAGTAACACAGGACTGGTAGGTTGACAGCATCTCAAGAAAGAACTTGCATTTATATAGCACCTTTCACGACTTCAGGACATCCCAAAGCGCTTTACGGCCCATCAAGTACTTTTGAAGTGTAGTCACTGCTGTAATGCAGGAAACGTATTACACTGTAGGGTATCTGCTGCTCGCACCTGTACACCTGTTGAAGTAGGCATGCAGTACGTGCCAGGATGCCATCCTGATGGAAGTGGGGCCTACTGTATGCTGATAGGCTTGTTTCCTCAAAGCAACCAGGCTTTGTGAGCGGCTTTTGTAAGACTACTGGCCTTTCTGGAAAGGGAACATTTAAAAAAATAAAAAAGCATCTTCATCGTGTACAGTGCAGATTTCCTGCCCCTAGCTTGTGCTTCAGCTGCACTCATTTTACGAAATAGCCCCTAACCCCATCCAAATTACTGGGGTCAGAGGAGCCTGGAGCTAGTGGACAGATGTCTCCCTCCCCACTGGTTATGGCAGCGAAGCGGGCCACTTCACTTTTCTTTATCTTACTATTTAGTAGACATTTTGTTTTTGGTTTGGTTGGAGTAAAAATTTTGATTTGAGCAGCCCTGGGGTGTGAACAGACCATGTTGGAACATCCAGCCTATGTGTTGTACAATCCTTTTCTGTATGAACTTCCACTTTTGGATTAATATGTATCGGGAGCTCCAGACAGTGCAATAGGCTTTTAAATGTTGGTATTCAGAGGAATTTGGGTGTCCTTCTCCATGAAGCACTGAAAGTTAACATGCAGGTACAGCAAGCAATTAGGAAGGCAAATGGCATATTGGCCTTTATTGCAAGGGGGTTGGAGTCTGAGAGTAAGGAAGTCATGCTGCAATTATATAGGGCTTTGGTGAGACCACACCTGGAGTACTGTGTCCTTACCTAAGGAAGGATATACTTGCCTTGGAGGGATTGCAACAAAGGTTGATCTGATTGATACCTGGGATGAGAGGGCTTTCTTATGAGGAGAGATTGAGTAGAATGGGTCTATTTTCTCTGGAGTTTAGAAGAATGAGAGGCGATCTCATTGAAACGTATAAAATTCTTAGAGGGCTTGATAGGGTAGATGCTGAGAGGCTGTTTCTCCTGGCTGGAGAGTCTAGAACTAGGGGTCATAGTTTCAGGATAAGGGGTCGGCCATTTAGGACTAAGATGAGAAATTTCTTCACTCAGAGGGTGGTGAATCTTTGGAATTCTCTACCCCAGAGAGCTGTGGATGCTCAGTCGAAGAGTATATTCAAGACAGAGATCGATAGATTTTTGGGCAATAAGGGAATCAAGGGATATGTGGATAGGGCAAAAAGTGGAGTTGATATAGAAGTTCAGCCATGATCTTATTGAATGGTGGAGCAGGCTCGAGGGGCCAAATGGCCTACTCCTGCTCCTATTTCTTATGTTCTTATGTTGAAAATACATTGCATGGGTGCAGGGATTCGTGATTGCGGAAGGTGTGGGTCCTGGGGCAGCAGCAGCCAAGCTTATTTTTGTTGGCCCCAGTGGAGTACTCCTGCAACAATAATTCAATCTAATCTAATTTAAAATGGCAATTGGGGTTCTATTTACATCATAGGACCCCAATTTCCATATTAAAAGGGGCCTGTTGCCTAAAACAGTTGGACACCCGCTAATAGGCCCCCTTCAAAATAGAGCCAGCCGCATCGCCCGTGTTAACCAGGCAGTCAAAATCGACCCAGTTGACCTGGTTGGCACTCAAGGGCAACCTCCTCAGAGAAGAGTTACCTGAAGCACCTGGCAGGAGATAGCTGATAGTATGTTTGCTCACACCCAAAGGACCCAGTTGCAAATGTAGAAGGTGAAATAACAACAACAACATTAATTTAGATAGCACCTTTAACATAGAAAATTCTCTCAAAGCTTTTCAGAGAGACATAAACAAACAAAAATGGATGCGGTGCCAAAAAAGGAGATATTAGAAAGGGTCACTAAAAGCTTGGTGAAATAGGTGGGTTTTAAGGCGGGGCTGGAGGTGGCAACAGATCTAGGGAGAAACGAGGCTATGAAAGTATTTACATACAAGCATGAGGTATTGAAGGACTGGGAACCAGCGTAGATCAGTGACCACAGGGAAAATGAGTAAGTAAGCCTGGTGCAAGACAGGATATGTGCAGCAAGGTTTTGGATGAGGTAAAGTTTATGAAGGGTGTACAATGGGAGGTCGGCAGGGAAGCATTGGAATAGTCGAGTCTGGAGGTGACAAAGGCATGATTGAAAGTTTCAGTGGCAGATGGACTGAGGCAGAAGCGGAGGCGGGCAATGTCATGGTGGTCTTTGTGATGGAGAGGATATGGGGTCAGAAGCTCAACTCAAGGTCAAATTGGACACTAGGGCTGCAAATAGTCTGGTTCAACCTGAGACAGTGGACGGGGATTGGGATGAATCGATGTGAGGGTACAGAGTTTGTGGCAGGAACCAAAGATGATGACTTTGGTTTTCCCAATGTTTGACTGGAGGAAATAGTTACTAGTACACAACACAAAATGTGCAGGGAGCAGCAAATTCAGAAAGACTCAATTCTCTGGTCTACTCACTAGTGAAACTGTTTCTACTGAATGGAATTTGTACCTTAAAATATATTATTTTCATATTGATAAAAAAACCATCCATATACTATTTAGAGTATTCTGTCTTACTGTGCAGATATTTTTTTAAAATTCTTTTAATTTGGATGGTTGAAAAAATGCATGCTCATTATAAAATGTAACTTTGCTCTGTTTTGAATATCTGATGGATGGTTCCATCCAAATCTTTCAAATGCATACCCTTCTATTATTTTGTCCCTCAATGCTTATCTAGCTTCCCCTTAATAGGGCAGAAATTAGGCTCGCCACGGGTGAGTACGCACTATGTACTCACCCGTGGATGGAACAAAAGTGCCGGTTTCTTGCATGCACTGCGCATGCGCGGGAAACCGGCACTTCCGTTCCCCTGAAGGAAGGGGTTCAGAGGTCGAACACGCACGCCGGAGGGCCAGCGCGTTCGCCTCGCACTTCGGGTTTTTTTACAGGTTCCTCCGTGAGGGTCAACACGGAGAAGATGCACATTGAAAAAGGAGGCGCAAGACCTTCTTTTAACAAGGTAAGTGTTGATTTTATTAAAATTTAAACATTTTTTTCACAGATTTATCTTTTTTAATTAATTTAAAGAAAGGTAAGTTTAGTTTTAGCCCCGTTAAAAAGTGTAATTAATTTTTTCAAAAATTTAAATTTTTGTTTAAAATAGTTAATTAATGTAATTTATAGTTATTTTAAAAATGTGATTAAAAAAAAAATGTATTTGTAGTTTTAGGGGTGTTTTGGGGCCGATCTGTATTCATAGATTTGACAGGTCTTCCTGTCAAATCTATGAATGAAAGATGGTCTGCTGCCATTGGCTCTCCATGGCCCACGTGATCCCAGGGGACGCATCGCACTAACTACGCCCCTGGGATACGCAAGTACTGCGCGCCGGCAGTTGGAGGAAGCCCAGGACCGGAATCCCCCGTGGGCCCAGGGGTCAACGGCAGGCGCGGTAGGTCGGTGTGCGCGCGATCCTTGCACCCGCGGGAAGCCAGGGAGCCGAATTTCTGGCCCAATGTTTTTTTATTCGTTCATGGGATGTGGGCATCGCAGGCAAGGCCAGCATTTATTGCCCATCCCGAATTGCCCTTGAGAAGGTGGTGGTGAGCCGCCTTCTTGAACCGCTGCAGTCTGTGCAGTGAAGGAACTCCCACAGTGTGGTTAGGTACAGAGTTCCAATATTTTGACCCAGCGACGATGAAGGAACAGTGATATATTTCCAAGTCAGGATGGTGTGTGACTTGGAGGGGAACTTGGAGGTAATAGTGTTCCCATGCACCTGCTGCCTTTTTCCTTCTAGGAGGTAGAGGTCGCGAGTTTGGGAGGTGCTGTCGAAGAAGCCAGGCGAATTGCTGCAGTGCATCTTGTAGATGGCACACACTGCAAGTGGTGTGCTGGTGGTGGAGGGAGTGCATGTTTAAGATGCCAATCAAGCAGGCTGCTTTGTCCTGGATGGGGTTGAGCTTCTTGAGTGTTGTTGGAGCTGCACTCATCCAGACAAGTGGAGAATATTCTATCACACTCTTGACTTGCGCCTTGAAGATGGTGGAAAGGCTTTGGGGAGTGAGGAGGTGAGACATTCAGGCAGAATACCCAGCCTCTGACCTGCTCTTGTAGCCACAGTATTTATGTGGCAGGTCCAGTTAAGTTTCTGGTCAATGGTGACCCCCAGGATGTTGATGGTGGGGGATTCGGCGATGGTAATCCCATTGAATGTCAAGGGGTGGTGGTTAGACTCTCTTGTTGGAGATGGTCATTGCCTGGCACTTGTGTGGCATGAATGTTACTTGGCACTTATCAGCCCAAGCCTGAATGTTGTCCAGGTCTTGTTGCATGTGGGCACAGACTGCTTCATTATCTGAGGAGTTGCGAATGGAACTGAACACTGTGCAATCATCAGCGAACATCCCCACTTCTGACCCTATGATGGGAGGAAAGTTTATTGATGAAGCAGCTGAAGGTGGTTGGGCCTAGGACACTGCCCTCAGGAACTCCTGCAGCAATTTCCTGTGGCTGAGATGATTGACCTCCAACAACTACAATCATCTTCCTTTGTGCTAGGTATGACTCCAGCCAGTGGAGAGTTTTCCCCCTGATTCCCATTGACTTCAATTTTACTAAGGTTCCTTAATGCCAACTCAGTCAAATGCTGCCTTGATGTCAAGGGCAGTCACTCTCACCTCATCTCTGGAATTCAGCTTTTTTATCCATGTTTGGACCGAGACTGTAATGAGGTCTGGAGCCAAGTGGTCCTTGCGGCACCCAAACTGAGCATCGGTGAGCAGGTTATTGGTGAGTAAATGCCGCTTGATAGCACTGTCGACGACACCTTCCATGACTTTGCTGATGATTGCATGTAGACTGATGGAGCAGTAATTGGCTGGATTGGATTTGTCCTGCTTTTTGTGGACAGGACATACCTGGGCAGTTTTCCACATTGTCAGGTAGATGCCAGTGTTGTAGCTGTAGTGGAACAGCTTGGCTAGTGGTACGGCAAGTTCTGGAGCACAAGTCTTCAGCACGACATCCGAGATGTTGTCGGAGCCCATAGCCTTTGCTGTATCCAATGCATTCCGTCGTTTCTTGATATCACGTGGAGGGAATTGCATTGGCTGAAAACTGGCTTCTGTGATGGTGGGGATCTCAGGACGAGGCCGAGATGGATCATCCACTCGGCACTTCTGCCTGAAGATGGATGTGAACACTTCAACCTTGTCTTTTGCACTCACGTTATGGGCTCTGCCATCATTGAGGATGGAGCTGTTCATGGAGCCGCCTCCCGTTAGTGTTTAATTGTCCACCACCATTCATGGTGGGTAACACGGTGGCATAGTGGTTAGCACTGGTGCTTCACAGCGCCAGGGACCCGGGTTCGAATCTGACCTCGGGTGACTGTCTGTGTGGAGTTTGCACATTCTCCCCGTGTCTGCGTGGGTTTCCTCCGGGTGCTCCGGTTTCCTCCCACAGTCCAAAAATGTGCGGGTTAGGTTGATTTGGCTATGATAAATTGACCCTTAGTGTTAGGGGGGGATTAAATATGTGGGGTTATTGGGATATGTTAGGGGGAATTAAATACGTGGGGTTACAGGGGTAGGGTGGGATATGTGTACTGTGGGGATTAAAGTAGGGGACAGGGTACTGGATTTGGATGATCAGCCATGATCGTATTGAATGGTGGAGCAGGCTCGACGGGCCGAATGGCCTACTCCTGCTCCTAGATTCTATGTTTATGTTTCTATGACTGGATGTGGCAGGACTGCAGAGCTTTGATCTGATCTGTCGCTTGTGGCATCTATGGTGTTTGCCTCAACTTCTCCTTGTGGTAGCGCATTCCACATTCTTAGCACTCTTTGGGTGAAGAAGAAACCGGAAGGAGCGGACCTGGTGGGAGCACAGCGAAAGCGGAGCAGTTAAAAGAAGCAGTCTCCAGCGGCAGCAACTCAACAGAGGCAGTTTTTGAAAAAGTGATGTCAGAGTAAAAAAAGTGATGTCAACACAAGGGAAGGAGCTGATTGGTGAGTAGCTGGTGAGTGTATTTTTTTCTTAAGTTTATAAGTTTATTTCTGCTAAGTTAGGTTAATAGCCTATTAAATAGAGGGAAAGAGCTAATTGGTGAGTAGCTGGGGAGTGTTTTTTGTTCAGTTTTAAGTTTACTTCTGCTGGGTTAGTTCTAAGTCTATTAAATAGAGGCATGGCAGGGCAGCTCAGTCCCATGGAGTGCACATCCTGTGCCATGTGGGGAGTCCTGGACGCTTCACGTAGCCTGGATGACCACATGTGCGGGAAGTGTCGCCAGCTACAGCAACTCGAGCTCCGGGTTTCGGAGCTTGTGCGGCGACTGGAGTCACTGCGGTGCATCCGCGAGGCTGAGAGTTACGTGGATAGCACGTTTCTAGAGGTGGTCACACCGCAGATTAAGAGTATGCAGGCAGAGAGGGAATGGGTGATCACCAGACAGAAGAGGAGGACCAGGCAAGTAGTGCAGGAGTCCCCGGAGTGCATCGAGCTCTCCAACCAGTATTCTGTTCTGAGTACTGGTGAGGGCGATGGTTCCTCTGGGGAGAACAGCCAGAGTCAAGTCCATGGCACCACGGGTGGCTCAGCTGCACAGGGGGGGAGGAAAAAGAGTGGAAGAGCAATAGTGGTAGGGGATTCGATAGTTAGGGGAGCAGACAGGCGGTTCTGTGGCCATAGACGTGACTCCAGGATGGTATGTTGCCTCCCTGGTGCCAGGGTCAAGGACGTCACTGAGCGGCTGCAGGACACTCTGAGGGGGGAGGGTGAACATACATAGAAACATAGAATCTAGGAGCAGGAGTAGGCCGTTCGGCCCGTCGAGCCTGCTCCGCCATTCAATACGATCATGGCTGATCATCCAAATCCAGTACCCTGTCCCTGCTTTGATCCCCACAGTACACATATCCCACCCTACCCCCGTAACCCCACGTATTTAATTCCCCCTAACATATCCCATCCTATCCCCATAACCCCACATATTTAATCCCCCCTAACACTAAGGGTCAATTTATCATAGCCAAATCAACCTAACCCACACAGCCAGAGGTCATTGCCCATATCGGTACCAATGATATAGGCAGAAAGAGGGATGAGGTCCTGCAGCAGAGTTTAGGGAGCTAGGAGAGAGATTAAAAAGCAGGACCTCAAAGGTAGTAATCTCAGGATTACTCCCGGTGCCACGAGCTAGTGAGTACAGGAATAGAAGGATAGAACAGATGAATGCATGACTGGAGAGATGGTGCAGGAGGGAGGGCTTTAGATTCCTGAGGCATTGGGACCATTTCTGGGAAAGGTGGGACCTGTACAAGCCGGACGGGTTACACCTCAACAGAGCTGGGACCAATATTCTCACAGGGAGGTTTGTTGGTGTAGTTGGGGAGGGTTTAAACTAGCTTGGCAGGGGGATGGGCACCAGCATATAGGAGTAGAAAAGAGCAGTAAGGTGCATAAAAGAGTGAGTGTGTTGGATAGTACTAGAGAAGATAGTACTAGAGGCAGTAGTAGTACCATATTAGATAGGAACAGACTAAGAAAGACTACGAAAAATTCAAAAATGGGTTTAGAATGCATGTATGCAAACGTGTGGTGAATAAGAGGGTGTATGATGCATGTCAGGTGAATTCTTCAAGGGAGAACCAGACAAAATACAATAAGTTGAGAGGGGATGTGAAGATGAAAATAAGATTGGCAAAGAGAGAATATGAGAGTAGAATGGCAGTTAACATAAAAGGGAACCCAAAAATATTCTACCGGCATGTAAACAGTAAGCGGGTAGTAAGACGTGGAGTGGGGCCTATTAGAGACAAAGAAGGTGATATATACTTAGAGGCGCAGGGCAAGGCTAGAATACTCAATGAATACTTTGTATCGGTGTTTACTAAGGAGGTGGATGCTGACAAAATATCAGTAGAAGTGGGAAAGGTAGAAGCAATGGAAGGGGTGAAAATTGATAGACAGGATGTACTAGTTAGGCTGGGTATGCTTAGAGTGGACAAGTCGCCTGGTCCAGATGGCTTGCATCCCAGGTTGCTAAGGGAATTGGGGGAGGAGATAGCGGAAAGGCTTGCCATAATTTTCCAATCTACCCTAGATGCGGGGGAGGTGCCTGAGGATTGGAAAATGGCAAATGTGACACCATTGTTCAAGAAAGGGTGTAAGGACAATCCTAGTAACTACAGGCAAGTTTTAGAAACAATAATCAAGGAAAAAATTAACAGGCACTTGGAGAGGTTTAAGCTAATTAAGGAGAGCCAACATGGGTTTGTAAAAGGCAGATCGTGTTTGACTAATCTAATTGAATTTTTTGATGAAGTAACAGAGAGGATTGATGAAGGGAATAAGAACATAACAAAAGTAATAGGAGCAGGAGTAGACCATTCGGCCCTTCTAGCCTGCTCCACCATTCAATGAGATCATGGCTGATCTTCTGCCTCAATTCCATTCACCGGCCCTATCGCCATATTCCTTGATGCCCTTACTAGTCAGAAATCTATCAACTTCTGTTTTGAATATCCCCAATGACTGAGCCTCCACAGCCCTCTGGGGTAGAGAATTCCAAAGATTCACCACCCTCTGTGTGAAGAAATTTCTTCTCATCTCAGTCCTGAATGGCCTACCCTTTATCTTGAGGCTGTGGCCCCTGGTTCTAGACTCCCCAGCTAAGGGAAACATTCTCCCAGCATCCATCCTATCAAGCCCTGTAATAACTTTGTATGCTTCAATGAGATCCCCTCTCATTCTTCTGAATTCAAGAGAATACAGGCCTAGTTTACTCCATCTCTTCTCATACAACAGTCCCGCCATCCCAGGAATTAATCTCGTGAACCTTCGTTGCATTCCCTCTATGGCAAGTATATCCTTCCTTAGGTAAGGAGACCAAAACTGTGCACCGTACTACAGGTGTGGTCTCACCAAGGCCCTATATAATTGGAGTAAGACTTCTTTACTCCTGTACTCAAATCCTCTTGTAATGAAGGCCAGCATACCATTTGCCTTCCTAATGGCTTGCTGCACCTGCACATTCACTTTCAGTGACTCATGTACAAGGACACCCAGTTCCCTTTGAGCTTCTGCATTCCCCAATCTTTCACCATTTAGGAAATACTCTGCCTTTCTGTTTTTTCTACCAAAGTGGATAACTTCACATTTATCCTCATTATATTCCATCTGCCATGTTCTCGCCCACTCACTGAGCCTGTCGAGATCCCCTTGAAGCCTCTTCACATCCTCTTCGCAACTGACACTGCCACCTAGCTTTGTATCATCAGCAAATTTGAAAATGTTACATTTAGTCCCCCTCATCCAAATCATTGATATAGATTGTGAATAGCTGGGGCCCAAGCACTGATCCTTGCGGTACCCCACTAGTCACAGCCTGCCATCCTGAAAAAGACCCGTTTTACCTACTCTTTGTTTTCTGTCTGTTAACCAATTCTCAATCCATGCTAGTATATTACCCCCAATTCCATGTGCCCTAATTTTGTTCACCAACCTCTTGTGTGGGACCTTATCGAAGGCCTTCTGAAAATACAGATACACCACATCTACCAGTTTCCCTTTGTCTACTCCACTAGTTACATCCTCAAAGAACTCCAATAGGTTTGTTAAACAGGATTTCCCTTTAGTCTGTAGTTCCCCGTTTTCTCTCTCCCTCCTTTCTTAAATAGCGGGGTTACATTTGCTATCCTCCAATCTGCAGGAACCGTTCCAGAATCTATAGAATTTTGGAAGATTACAACCAATGCGTCCACTATTCCAATGGCCACCTCTTTCAAAACTCTAGATGTAGGTCATCCGGTCCTTGGGATTTGTTGACTTTTAATCCCATTAATTTTGCTAGTACTGTTTTTTTATTAATAATAATTTCTTTAAGTTCCTCATTCTCGTCACACCCTTGGTTTTCTCATATTTCTGGGAGGTTTTTTGTGTCTTCCTCCGTGAAGACAGAAACAAAGTATTTATTTAATTTCGCTGCCATTTCCTCATTCCCCATTATAAATTCTCCCGTCTCTGACTGTAAAGGACCTACATTTACCTTCACCAGTCTTTTCCTTTTCACATACCTATAGAAGCTTTTACAATCCGTTTTTATATTTTTCGCTAGTTTGTGCTCATATTCCATTTTCCCTTTCTTTATCAATTTCTTGGTCCCCCTTTGCTGATTTCTAAAAAGATCCCAATCCTCAGGCTGACCGCTTTTTCTGGCAACTTTATAAGCTTCCTCCTTTGACTTAATACTAGCTTTAATTTCTTTTGTTAGCCATGGTTGGATCACTTTTCCTTTTTGGGTTTTTATGCCCTCGAGGAATATATGTTTGTTGCAAATTATGCATTATTTCCTTGAATGTTAGCCATTGTATGTCCACCTTCATACCTTTTAATGTAGTCTCCCAATCTACCATGGCCAACTTGTCCCTCATACCCTTGTAGTTTCCTCTGTTTAGATTGAAGGCCTTAGTTTCAGATTGGACGACATCACTCTCAAACTTAATGTAAAATTCAATCATATTATGGTCACTTGTCCCTAAAGGCCCCTTTACCACACAATTATTGATTAGGCCTTTCTCATTACACAGTACCAGAATGCAATGGATGTTGTCTACATGGATTTTAGGAAGGCATTTGACAAAGTACCACAGAGAAGGCTGGTTAACAAAATTGAGGCTCATGGAATCGGTGGGCCAGTGGCAGCTTGGATAAGAAATTGGCTTAAGGACAAAAAACAGCAAGTTGTGGTAAATGGCTGTTTTTCAAACTGGAGAATGATAGACAATGGTGTTCCCCAAGGGTCAGTGCTGGGGCCACTGCTTTTTTTGATATATATAAATGACCTGGATATTGGAATAGAGAGTAGAATTTCTAAATTTGACGATGACACCAAATTTGGGGGTATGGCAAACAGTGATGATGATACCAATCGACTGCAACAGGACATAGAAAAGCTAGTAGAATGGGCAGACAAGTGGCAGATGGAATTTAATATAGAGAAGTGTGAGGTGTTGCATTTTGGCAGAAGGAAAAGGGAGAGGCAATATACACTTAATGGCACAGTTTTAAAGAGTGTGCAGGGACAGAGGGACCTGGGAGTTAATGTGCGCAGGTCCCTGAAGGTGGCAGGACCTATTGAGAGAGTGATTAACAAAGCATATGGGATCTTGGGCTTCATAAATAGAGGTATTGAGTACAAAAGTAGAGAAGTTATGCTGAACCTTTATAAAGTGCTGGTTAGGCCACAACTGGAATATTGCGTCCAGTTCTGGTCACCACACTTTGGGAAGGATCTGAAGGCCCTTGAGAGGGTGCAGAGGAGATTTACCAGAATGGTTCCAGGGATGGGGATCTTAGCTACAAGGACAGGTTGGAGAAGCTGGATTTGTTTTCATTAGAGCAAAGGAGGTTGAGGGGTGATTTGATAGAGGTGTACAAGATTATGACGGGTTTGGATAGGCTCGACGGGGAAAGGCTGTTCCCACTAGTTGATGGTACAAGGACTAGGGGACACAGATTTAAGGTTTTGGGCAAGAGATACAGGTGGGGATGTGAGAAAAACTTTTTTACGCAGTGAGTGGTGATGACCTGGAATTCGCTGCCGACGGAAGTGGTGGAAGCGGAGACACTCAATGTTTTCAAGGGGAGACTGGATAGGCACTTGAGGGAAATAAACTTGCAGGGCTACGGGGATAGAGCGGGGGGATGGGACTGACTGGATTGCTCTACAGAGAGCCGGCATGGACTCGATGGGCCGAATGGCCTCCTTCTGTGCCGTTATGACTCTTTGGGCTGGATTTTACCAGCCCTGAGGAGGCGGGTTTGAGGTGGGACTGCTGGGAAAATGAGAAAAATTGGGAGCGGGTCCAACCCCGCTCCCAACCCACCTCCGAACCATCTTTCCAGGAGGCCGGCCCCCATCTTACACAGGGACCCATCTCCTAGTGGCGGGAAGGGGATTAGAGCCAATTAGCTGCCTGTTAACAGGTAGATAACAGGCAGTTAAGAGGCTTTTCACCATTTTACGCCTGCTGATGCGGGCTTCCCGACGGCCGGAAACCCCGCCAGGTTCAGCGAGGTGAGCTGTGGGTCTGCTGCAGTGTAAGTGTACAAATGACAGCTGCAGAGTTAGTGTGATGGGTGCAATGGTGCACAGGTAAGTATGACAGGTGAGAGAATGTAGTGAGAAATATTTTTATTCTGTTTATATGTATCTGCAGGTGACAAGATTTTATGTTTCTGTTAAGCCTCATCTGATCGGGAGAATTGACAGATGACTTCTGCAATCTCACATGCAGCTGCCATCTGTTTTCTCCTAAGGAGAGAGTCATGGTGATCCTGAGTGCAAGGGCTTATCTTTGGACAGTGATTGTCAGTGTTTGACAGCACCTCAATGCTGTCAAACACTGACAATTCATCTGTCAAAAAATGATGGTGCCTGTCACTTTAACAAAACCGGCAGATGAAGCGTCATGCACTGACATCATCTGACACCAGCTTTCCCTTAATTGGCCGGCAAGCCCGCAGGGCGGGCTTAACAAGGCCAATCAGGGGAAAATAGTGTCAGGTCGTCAGACGTCGCTGGGGGTGGGACTAGAACCTGGAAACCATCAGTCCCGCCCCCAACGCGCCTCCTCAGGTAAGATCCCGGCCTATGACTCTAAAGAAATTTCTCCTGAATTCCCTATTGGATTTATTGGTGACGATATTGGCCCAGAAATTGATCTCGCTCTGTTCCCGCGGGGGTAAGGCTTCCCCGCGATCTCTCACTCCGCTTGTGCTTTTTCAGATCCAGCTCGCACGAACTTGATGTTCCAGACATCAGCTGGGCAGTGCTTGCGTATCCCACCGGCGTAGTGAATTCGTGCGAGCTGTGGGATCACGTGACTCAGTTAGAGCCAATGGCAGCACACCATCTTCCATTCATAAGTTTCACATACGTGCTGTGAAATCTATGAATCTTACACCCCCCCAAAATAACAGCTAAACCTCAATTAAATTTAAAAAAAAAACATCACATTAATAAAATAAGTATAGTTAAATAAATTAACCATTTTAAATAAAAAATTAAATTTTTGAAAAAATTTAAAATCTTTTAAAAAGTTATAAAAATAAACTTACCTGTCTTTAAAGTCTCTAAAAAAGGTATACCTGTTAAAAAAAATTCAAAAAAATACTTAATTCACTACTTACCTTGTTAAAAGTGGGTCTTACTCCTCCTTTTTCCATTTCTAAAATCTTCCGTACTTACCTGCGCGTCCAAAGCATGAAGTGCACAGCGTGCGCGCAGCCTGTAGCGCGCACGCGATGCACCGAGGAACCGCCCCCTTTTCAAAAGAGCAAGTGCCGGTTTTCAGCGCATGCGCAGGGCATGCAGAAAACCGGCAATTGGAGAGAGAATACGCGAGAGTACGCAGTGCGTACTCTCGCGTCGCGGGATGAATTTTTGGCCCATTATTTTTCTGACTGCTAGTTTTTGAATCCCCTATAAGTGGGAGCATCTTCTCTGCATCAAACCTATCGAATCCCTTCATCATTTTAAAGACCTCTATCAGGTTACCCCTCAACCGTCTCTTTTCTGGAGAAAAGAGCTCCAGTCTGTTCAGTCTTTCCTGATATCTTTAACTTCTCAGTTCTGGTATCATCCTTGTAAATCTTTCATTAAATCTTCCATCAATTCTTTCTATTACTCTACATTTCACCATCATACGCAGTTTATTATAGGGTAGATGTCACTCAGCTGTCAGCTCAAACAGGAAGGTTTCCGGAGAATTTAAATAAGTAGATTTTTCTATCGAAGGATTTCTATTAAGTGATTTGAGATAGAGCCAATAATTTTGAAACAAGCTTGTAAGCCTTTACAACAGATACTGATGCTTTAACTTTACAGTGTGTGCAACCAGGTATAAGTACACTTTAACATCGGCTGAGGTCTCTTTATCATTTCACCTTTCTGTTCAGTGTCTTGGTCTACCAAATGCAAGTCTGTGATAAATCCAACTGATAAGAGCAAAAATATTATAGTTATCTCTCTTTTTCCCCTTGGTCCCTTCCAGATATATGGTCTTTTCCCTAACAATAATAAAGGTTGGACCATCTAGTCAGTATGTTGTAAAATAAATAAGGAATCCTAGCTGGGATTATAAAAAGGAACTGATCCAAGAAGGGATATTTTGGCCCAGAAATTCGGGTCGGAGGCTTCCCGCAGGTGCAAGCATAGCGGGTGCACTTACATAGCACGCCTTCCGTTGTGCTGTGGGCCCGCGTGGGATTCCGATCCTGGGCCTCCTCCAGCTGCCGGTGTGCAGTGCTTGCGTGTCCCAACGGCGAAGCTAGTTCGCAGCGTCCCCTGGGATCACGTGGTCCATGGGGAGCCAATCGGAGCTGGGAATCTCCATTCATAGATTTGACAGGAAGACCTGTCAAATCTATGAATAGAGATCGGCCCCAAAACCTAAGTAAAACTTCAAATAATTTTTTTTTTTAAATCACATTTTTAAAATTACTATAAATTACATAAATTAACTATTTAAAAAAAAAATTAAATTTTTGAAAAAATGTATTAAAGTTTTTAACGGGGCTAAAAATAAACTTACCTTTCTTTAAAGTATTTAAAAATGATAAACCTGTGGAAAAAATGTTTCAATTTTACTTAATTCACCTCTTACCTTGTTAAAAGCAGGCCTTGCGCCTGCTTTTTCCACACGCAGCTGCTAGGGACTTAGCCGCACGGAGAAACCTGTAAAAAAAGCCGAAGTTCCATGTCTACGCGCTGCCTCTCCCGCACACGCGTTTGACCTGTGAACCCCTTCCTTCAAGGGAATGGAAGTTCCGGTTTCCAGCGCATGCACAGTGCATGCGCGAAACCGGCACTTTCGTTGGCCTTACGGGTGAGTACACAGCGCGTACTCACTCGTGGGGACCCGAATTTCTGCCCCATTGTATTTCCCTGATCTTGATAACCATCCTTATTCAATGAAGCCATACTGATATTACAGGTGAATTTCATTCCTGTCTTAACTACAAAACACCATTCCAATTTTTTTAATGTCCTCCAAGCCTAAAACTGTTGTTCACAACATTTCTTTTCAAGACATGAAGTATAAGGTAAATCTGAATTGCTTAATTTCATTATTCACACTTCTTAGGCAGATAGATTAACATTTGATGGGTTAAGATTTGATGGTACACATTTTAAAATTTAATCCCGCTAATTAAGTTAAAAAAAAAACAAATTAATCATACACTGGACCAAAAGTACCTTAATTTGTATTTGGGGAAATCATAAGAATTCTTGAAAGACATATAAATAACAATACAATGATGGATATATTGGGTTGTTCATGACTACCCACATAGTAAAATAGTGTCTGTTTTTAATTATTTGTCTCCAGTTTTTAGGGTTTATGTCCCTAACTTTCAAGTTTATAGTTGGTGTTATTCAGACCTTAGAATTAAGTGGGACCTTGGGTGGAATTTGATGGAGCAGGGCAACTTGCAGTGTGCCCGGTTAGTTAGACTTTTTCTTGCACCTTTCAGTTCAAAAATGTTTTGCTCTGCAAGTTGCTGGAAGTGCGAGCTGTTGAGGGCGGTGTTCGGGCAACAGGGCCTCTGGGACCTTGGTGAACAACGGGACCAACAGTCTATCTCCTTAACCAATGAGGTTAAGGATTGAGAAATCAACAGAGGAAGGACTGAGAAGGTGGGTGAATTAGAGTGGGAAAGAATGATTAGAGAGAGCGAAGAAAGAGACAGAAAGGAAAATTAAGAAAAAAACTTAAAATTTGACCTTTTTAAATTCTGAAGGAATGAGACTCCATACTTTTAATTGTTCACTTTCTGGCCCAGAGAGGTTGATTGGCAGTCATTAACAATTACTGCATCGTTAAAAGGGTACTTACTCTATCAATTACTAGACTTGACTTTCTGTGGCAAGTTTAATGGCCAATTAATGTGCAAATGCAGCAATTTCATGAAACTCATGCGGAGGTTAAGGGCGAGATGCCGTTTTCGCAAAGCTAACGGCGGAGTGGCTCATTGTCCAGCAAACTATGTCAATTCACTATTCATGATGTATCTCTTCCTCACCACAAGTTGCTGGCTGATTTGCACATTAATAACGGCATGCGTAGTACACATGACATTATTTTTTCGCAAGTTAAGGCTCAATGTCTTTGTAATCTTGATTTTTGGATCATCTTGTAACCTGATTTGAGAGGTACAAAGAGCACCTTGATGATCGCCAGTAAGAAAATACAACCAATTCAGATTGTAGATAGTGAAACAGCAGCAGGAGATCTTTCAGTTTTATCCAACTTTCCTTTTTAGTTTGAGGTTACACCAAGCCAATTAATAGTTTTCAATAAATTTTAATAAAATATATACAATTTTGGTAGAGAGTGATTGATGTAATAAGCAGTAAAACCCACACACAGAAACTTACAATGACTCCAACTGCACCAAAGCCAGCACTATACACAATTTTGACTTCCAGCCAGACTTAATGAAGAAAACAGTAGACTCTTCTTCACCTTGATCTCTTTCTGCCTGTGTGCTTACACTGCATAGTACAGTATACCACTGTTCATTAGAACCTCATTAAATACACAGCTGTAGTATTTTTCCCTATTCACAGACTGTAGCAATACAAATTAATTGTTTATATACTGTTAGCATAACAGTACATTATTACAGTAATAATAAAAATGGCCTAGAAATTGGCTAAGGCCCAAAAAAGGGCAGGGGCATCCCACAGCGTTACTTGTCTGCGCCCATTCAAATTGGTGCAGGCAGCATGCAAAATTTGTGCTGCCTGCTCATTTACATAATTGGAGCGCTGATCTCAGCACTAAACACGCTGATAATTGGCTTAGCGCTCAAAAGGGGGGCCAATATCGGGTGCAGTCTCCTGGCTAATAAAGTTTGGCCTAGGTTCTCTTCGCTACTTAAACGGGAGGTGCTTTGCTGCAGAAGCACCTCATTGTCAGTCTGAACATAGCCATGACCCAACAGCAAAGGGAAAGGGAAAGAAGATTTTCCGATGCGGCACTGAAGCCCTTGGTCCTGGGGGTCCAAAGACACCATGAAGTCCTCCACCCACAGGGGGGAAGGAGGCCCTCAAGGCTGAACACCAGAAGGCTCTGGGAGTAGATTGTTGAAGCCGTCACTGCGACGAGTGTTGTCCCCAGGACCTGGATCCAGTGTCGCCAAAAGTTTAATGACTTCACACGAGTGGTCACAGTGAGTGAATGCATCATCAAATGCCATATCCCACCATCTGCACCACAGGCCTCACACACTGCTCAAAACACCACACCCCCAGCACACACCCACCAACAATCTCTAGCAATCACGACTCATACCTCACAATCATCGCTTCATTTCATCCTCACACATGTACCTCTGCTGCAAGACTCACACCCACATCTCACACCTTGCACACACAGCCAGCTATTCAACCATGGCTGGCACATCACCCAAACACATTGCACCACACTCACTGACACACTTCACCCAAACAGATTGCACCACACTCACTGACACACTTCACCCAAACACATTGCACCACACTCACTGACACACTTCACCCAAACACATTGCACCACACTCACTGACACACTTCACCCAAACACATTGCACCACACTCACTGACACACTTCACCCAAACACACTGCACCACACTCACTGACACACTTCACCCAAACACACTGCACCACACTCACTGACACACACATCACCCAAACAGATTGCACCACACTCACTGACACACTTCACCCAAACACATTGCACCACACTCACTGACACACACTTCACCCAAACAGATTGCACCACACTCACTGACACACTTCACCCAAACACATTGCACCACACTCACTGACACACTTCACCCAAACAGATTGCACCACACTGACTGACACACTTCACCCAAACACATTGCACCACACTCACTGACACACACTTCACCCAAACAGATTGCACCACACTTACTGACACACTTCACCCAAACACATTGCACCACACTCACTGACACACTTCACCCAAACAGATTGCACCACACTGACTGACACACTTCACCCAAACACACTGCACCGCACTCACTGACACACACTTCACCCAAACACATTGCACCACACTCACTGACACACACACCACCCAAACACATTGCACCACACTCACTGACACACACATCACCCAAACACATTGCACCACACTCACTGACACACACACCACCCAAACACATTGCACCACACTCACTGACACACACATCACCCAAACACATTGCACCACACTCACTGACACACACACCACCCAAACACATTGCACCACACTCACTGACACACACATCACCCAAACACATTGCACCACACTCACTGACACACACACCACCCAAACATATTGCACCACACTCACTGACACACATCACTCAAACACACTGCACCACACTCACTGACACACATCACCCAAACACACTGCACCACACTCACTGACACATTTCCCTTTCTCTTGTAGGCCAAGGAGGGGCACAACCGCCGGGAGCACCAGCAGACAGGTGGAGGGCAAGTCAGAATTAAGAACCACATGGACCTGGAGGAAGCAGTGCTCAAAATAATTGATGGGGCAGTCACAGAATCCCTGGCGAGTGGGAAAGTGAAAAGCATTGGTGATGATGCTCATACCTAAACCTTCTTCTCACATTCCACATCCCCCTCATCCCACAATCTCATCTCACGTAAAAGCTGTTGATGGTGTAAGCATGTACATCTTGCTTCCCCTCTTCCCCTCAACACAACCCTACCCTCATGCCTTTCTCCTTTCAGATGCCCAAGAACTGCCAGCAGCCCAGCCTGTCCCTGAAGTTCTGGAGGAGGACAGTGATGGAGAAGAAGACACACTGGCACTGCATCTGACGCTTGCAGACACCAGCTCAGAAAATGGCACTGCCCATACTTTAGAGGGGAGTATGGAGGCCGGATCTGCACATGGTGAGTCACCGAGCATAAGTGGGCTGCAGCCAGGGCAGGGGGAAAGGGTAGCTTGGGTGCCAGTTCCCTGGAGGTCATGTTCATGCACGAGTTCTGCTGCACAGGACTCAGATGATGAACTCGATGGGGCAACCTTCAGAAGAAAGGTGATGGGCATGCACATAGAAATGCTTGGTGCAATGGCAAGCTTGCCAGAGATCCTCTTGTCAGTGGAAAGGAGCACGTAGGAGTCTGGATCCAACATTGCACGGGGTTCTGCGTGGAGCTTGGAGCCCATGATTTCCAGGATGGAAATGATGGACAACTCCAGGAGAGACCTTGTGGACCCACAGGTGATGCTGGGTGTAATGGGTAATCTTGCAGCTTCCATTGCAGCACAGGCGGAAGCGACCCAAGGTCTCAGTGCTGTAGTAGAAGCCAAGCCTGAATATCATCCAGGTCTTGCGGCATGCAGGCAAGGACAGCTTCATTATCTGAGCAGTTGTGAATGGAACTGAAAACTGTGCAATCATCAGAGACATCCCCACTTCTGGCCTCATGATGGATGGAAGGTCATTGTTGAAGCAGCTGAAGATGGTTGGGCCTAGGACATTGCCATGAGGAACTCCTGGAGCGATGTCCTGGGTTGGAGAGAATTGGCCTCCAAAAACCACAACCATCTTCCTTTGTGTTAGGCATGACTCCAGCCAAAGGAGAGTTTTCCCCCTGATTCCCATTGACTTCAATTTTACTCGGGCTCCTTGATGCCACACTCGGTCAAATACTGCCTTGATGTCAAGGGCAGTCACTCTCACCTCACCTCTGGAATTCAGCTCTTTTGTCCATGTTTGGATCAAGGTTATAATGAGACCTGGAGCCAAGTGGTTCTGGCAGCACCCAAACTGAGCATCGGTGAGCAGGTTATTGGTGAGTAAGTGCTGCTTGATAGCACTGTCGACGACACCTTCCATGACTTTGCTGATGATTGAGAGTAGACTGATGGGGTGGTAATTGGCCAGATTGGATTTGTCCTGCTTTTTGTGGACAGGACATACCTGGGCAGTTTTCCACATTGTCAGGTAGATGCCAGTGTTGTAGCTGTAGTGAAACAGCTTTGCTAGAGGCGCGGCTAGTTCTGCAGCACAAGTCTTTAGCACGACAGCTGGGATAATGTGGGTCACACAGCCTTTGCTGTATCCAGTGCACTCAGCCGTTTCTTGATATCACGTGGAGTGAATTGAATTAGCTGAAGACTGGCTTCTGTGATGGTGGGGACCTCAGGAGGAGGCCAAGATGGATCATCTACTCAGCACTTCTGGCTGAAGATGGATGCAAACTCTTCAGCCTTGTCCTTTGCACTCGCATGTTGGGCTCCACCATCATTGAGGATGGGGATATTCATGGAGCCTCCTCCTCCTGTTAGTTGTTTAATTGTCCACCGCCATTCACAACTGGATGTGGCAGGAATGCAGAGATTTGATCTTTTCTGATGTTTGTGGGATCGCTTAGCTCTGTCTATAGCTTGCAGCTTGCACTGTTTAGCATGCATGTCGTCCTGTGTTGTAGCTTCCCCAGGTTGGCACCTCATTTTTAGGTACGCTTGATGCTGCTCCAGGCATGCTCTTCTACACTCCTCATTGAACCAGGATTGGTCCCCTGGCTTGATGGTCATGGTAGAGCGAGGGATATACTGGGCCATGAGGTTACAGATTGTGCTGGAATACAATTCTACAGCTGCTGATGGCCCACAGCGCCTCACGGATGCCCAGTTTTGAGCTGCTAGATCTGTTCTGAATCTACCCCATTTAGCACGGTGGTAGTGCCACACAACACGATGGAGGTTGTCCTCAGTGTGAAGACGGGACTTCGTCTCCACAATGGCTGTCCGGTGGTCACCGCTACCAACACTGTCATGGACAGATGCATTTGCGACAGGTAGATTGGTGAGGACGAGGTCAAGTAGGTTTTTCCCTTGTGTTGGTTCTCTCACCACATGCCACAGGCCCAGACTGGCAGCTATGTCCTTCAGGACTCGGTCAGCTCAGTCAGTAGTGGTGCTACTGAGCCACTCTTGGTGATGGACATTGAAGTCCCCCACCCAGAGTACATTCTGTGCCCTTGCTACCCTCAGTGCTTCTTCCAAGTGGTGTTCAGCATGGAGGAGTACTGATTCATCAGCTGATGGAGGGCAGTAGGCAGTAACCAGCAGGAGGTTCCTTGCCCATGTTTGACCTGAAGCAATGGGAATTCATGGGGTCTGGATTCAATGTTGAGGACTCCCAGGGACACTCCCTTACCACTGTACCGCTACCTCTGGTGGGTTTTTCCTGCCGGTGGGACAGGGTATACCCAGTGATTGTGATGGAGGAGTCTGGGATGTTGACTGAAAGGCATGATTCTTTGAGTATGACTATGTCAGGCTGTTGCTTGACTAGTCTGTGGGACAGCTCTCCCAATTTTGGCACAAGTCCCCAGCTGTTAATGAAGTCGACTGAACTGGGTGTGCCGTTGTCATGTCCGAAGCCAGTGCCGAAGTCGATGCCGGGTGGTCCATCCAGTTTTATTCTTATTATTGTTTTTTGTAGTGGTTTGGTAAAATTGAGTGGGTTGTTAGGCCATTGCAGCAGGCAGTTAAGAGTCAACCACATTGCTGTGGGTCTTAAGTCACATATAGGCCAGACCAGGTAAGGACAGCAGATTTCCCTCCCTAAAAGACATTAATTTTACATCAACCTGGTAATTTCATGTTCACAATTACCAGCTTTTTATTCCAGATTGATTTAATTAATTGAATTTAAATTCCCCAGCTGTCATGGTGGGATTTGAACTCACAACTCATGGATCATTATTCTCAGGCTTTATGGATTACTAATCCAGTAACATAACCACCATGCTACCATACCAATGAGTGCCCATTTAGGATTGTGTGTTATATGCTTTTAGAATGATTGTTTTTAATTTTTTTCCCCTATCTCTCCTAAAAAAGAAACAATAAAGATGTGCATTTGTATAGCACCTTTCACAACCTCAGGATGTCCCAACGTGCTTTACAGCAAGGTCCCACAAACAGCAATGTGATAATGAACAGATAATCTTTTTTTAGTGATTTTGATTGAGGGATAAATGTTGGTCTGGTCACCCGGGAGACCTCCTCCGCTCTTCTTCAAATAGTGCTGTGTGATCTTTTACATCCATCTGAGGGTGCAGACGTTGGTTTAACATCTCATCGGCGGCACCTCTGACAGTGCAGCACTTCCTTAGCACTGCACTGGAGTGTAAACATAAATGATGTGCTCCAGTCTCTGGAGTGGGACTTGAATCCATGACCTTCTGACTCGAAGGTAAGAGTACCATCACTGAGCCACAGCTAACTACCTGAAGGTGCAATCTTACGTTTGTTATGAGTTTATAATCTCAAGTGAAGCCAGAAATAAAGCTGTGACTTCAATCTTCCTTTGGCTTCGCTGAGTGTAACAGTATCCTTAAAAGGTTTGTCTCATTCCTTAGCTGTAAGTTACAATACAGTCAATATAGTTTTGTTTCTTCCTGAGCCACCTTGTAACAGGAGAGTAAGTACAAATTTTTGCTTCCTTATCCTCGGTAACCATAATAAAGGTGTTTTGCAGCCAAGGTAAGATATCTCTCATATTTCTATAAATATTCTACAGAGCACTATTGACTAGCCAATAAGGTTAGTAAGTTCTAATACTGATGCAGAAAGAATTTAGAGTTAGAGTATCAGTTTCAGTTGATTGCAGAGGATCTCTTTCCAACAGGAGATACAGTTTAAGTATGCCATTTGGCTTTAAATATTCTTTTGCTTTGTCATGCTGTTGACTATGTATGATATCCTTAATCATAGCCTTGAAAGCAATCTATTGAGTTTTTACAGTCAACTGCCACTGCATTTATAAAACCATCAATTTCAGACTTCATAGACTTTATTCTCTTTAACAATAAATTATTCATCCTCCCAACATTTCATTTTGGAGATTCTTGATAGTAGAATGAATGAGAAGATAACTGGAGCATGTTCAAAAATGATTAACTCTAGTTATTATTCATTATATGCTGGCACAATATCAAATGATATTAAAATGAAATGGATGCAGAAATACACAGGATTCATAAATAAAAAGTAGATGCTTAGTCTGTAATATTTCCATGTACCTATGCCTATAAATTCAGTACCATATCCCTACAAAATTAGAAAGGGCTGTTAGAGGCCTTAGCATGAAGGACCACGTAATTCTATAAGTATACCTATGAGGTAATGATTAACATGGTTAAAGAGAACAGTATGCTTACATTGTAGACTTTTGTATGCCTGATCAAAAGGCAGGGTTTAGTCTACAAAGGTGCATAATAAGCCATTGTTTGAATGTTGACATAAAATAGAGAGCAATTATACTACAACAACAACAACTTGCATTTGGATAGCATATTTAATGCAGAGAAATGTCCCAAGATGGCCTCTCGGAGGTGTAATCGTACAAAAATGGACATAGAAACATAGAAATATAGAAACATAGAAAATAGGTACAGGAGTAGACCATTCGGTCCTTCGAGCCTGCACCGCCATTCAATGCGTTCATGGCTGAACATGCTACCTCAGTACCCCATTCCTGCTTTCTCGCCATACCCCATGATCCCCCTAGTTATGAGTGTTATATCTAACTCCCTTTTGAATATATTTAGCGAACTGGCCTCAACAACCTTCTGTGGAAGAGAATTCCATAGATTCACCACTCTCTGGGTGAAGAAGTTCCTCCTCAGCTCAGTCTTAAATGGCTTCCCCTTAATCCTTAGACTGTGACCCCTGGTTCTAGTTTTCCCTAACATTGGGAACATTCTGCCCGCATCTAATTTGTCTAAACCAGTCAGGATTTTAAATGTCTCTATAAGATCCCCCCTCATTCTTCTGAACTCCAGAGGATACAAGTTCAGTTGACCCAATCTTTCTTGATATGTCAGACCGGCCATCCCAGGAATCAATCTAGTGAACCTTCGCTGCACTCCCTCAATAGCAAGAATGTCCTTCCTTAAGTTAGGAGACCAAAACTGCGCACAATACTCCAGGTGTGGCCTCACCAAGGCCCTGTACAACTGCAGCATCACCTCCCTACTCCTGTACTCAAATCCCCTTACTATGAAGGCCATCATTCCGTTTGCTTTCTTGACTGCCTGCTGCACTTGCATTCCCACCTTCAGTGACTGATGTACCATGACGCCCAGGTCTCGTTGCACCTCCCCTTTCCCTAATCTGCCACCATTCAGGTAATAGTCCGCCTCTCTATTTTTACCACCAAAGTGGATAACCTCACATTTATCCACATTGTACTTCATCTGCCATACATTTGCCCATTCACCCAACCTGTCCAAGTCACTCTGTAGCCTCCTAGTATCCTCCTCATTGTTCACACTGCCTCCCAATTTAGTGTCATCCGCAAATTTGGAGATATTACATTTAATCCCTTCGTCCAAATCATTAATATATAATGTAAACAGCTGGGGTCCCAGCACCGAACCCTGCGGTACCCCGCTGGTCACTGCCTGCCATTCTGAAAAGTACCCATTTACTCCTACTCTTTGTTTCCTGTGTGCCAACCAGTTCTCAATCCACGTCAACACATTACCCCCAATCCCATGTGCTTTAACTTTGCTCACCAATCTCTTGTGTGGGACCTTGTCGAAGGCCTTCTGAAAGTCCAAATACACCACATCTACTGGTTCCCCCCTGTCCACCCTATTGGAAACATCCTCAAAAAATTCCAGAAGATTTGTCAAGCATGATTTCCCTTTCACAAATCCATGCTGACTTGGACCTATCATGTCGCCACTTTCCAAATGGTCTGTTATGACATCTTTAATAATTGCTTCCATCATTTTACCCACGACCGATGTCAGGCTGACCGGTCTATAATTCCCTGCTTTCTCCCTCCCTCCTTTTTTAAAAAGAGGGGTTACATTGGCCACCCTCCACTCCATCGGAACTGATCCAGAGTCTAAGGAATGTTGGAAAATGATAGTCAATGCATCCACTATTTCCAAGGCCACCTCCTTAAGTACTCTGGGATGCAGACCATCAGGCCCCGGGGATTTTTCAGCCTTCAGTCCCATCAATTTTCCCAATACCTTTTCCCGACTAATAAGGATTTCCCTCAGCTCCTCCCTCTTACCACTGAGCCAAAGAAGGAGATATTAGGAGGGGTGACTAAAAGCTTGGTCAAAGATGTGGGCTTTAAGGAGGCTCTCAAAGGAGGAGAGAGGGATTGGGGGTTTAGGCAGGGAATTGCAGAATATGGGGCCAAGAATGCTCCAAGTTTGCCCACAAATGCTTGGGCAAAACGAGGGGGGATGCATAAAAGGGCAGAGACAGAGTTTAAGGGGCTTACAGAGCTGGAAGAGGTTACAGAGAAAGGGAGGGGTAAGACCATGAAGGGATTTAAACACGAGAATGAGAAAGGTAAATTGAAGCATTGGTGGACATGAACATCCTCAATGATGGCAGAGCCCAGCATGTGAGTGCAAAAGACAAAGCTGAAGTGCTTGCAACCATCTTCAGCCAGAAGTGCCGCGTGGATGATCCATATCGGCCTCCTCCTGATGTCCCCACCACCACAGAAGCCAGTCTTCAGCCAATTCGATTCACTCCACGTGATATCAAGAAACGGCTGAGCGCACTGGATACAGCAAAGGCTATGGGCCCCGACAACATCCCAGCTATCGTGTTGAAGACTTGTGCTGCAGAACTAGCCGCGCCTCCAGCCAAGCTGTTTCACTACAGCTACAACACTGGCATCTATCCGACAATGTGGAAAACTGCCCAGGAAAGTCCGTCCACAAAAAGCAGGACAAATCCAATCTGGCCAATTAACGCCCCATCAGTTTACTCTCAATCATCAGCAAAGTGATGTAAGGTGTCATCAACAGTGCTACCAAGCGGCACTTACTCACCAATAACCTGCTCACTGATGCCCAGTTTGGATTCCGCCAAGAACACTCGGCTCCCGCCCTCATTACAGCCTTGGTCCAAACATGGGCAAAGGAGCTGAATTCCAGAGGTGAGGAGAGAGTGACTGCCCTTGACATCAAGGCAGCATTTGACCAAATGTGGCATCAAGGAGCCCTAGTAAAACTGAAGTCAATGGGAATCGGGGGGAAAACGCTTTACTGGCTGGAGTCATACCTAGCACAAAGGAAGATGGTTGTGGTGGTTGAAGGTCAATCTTCACAGCCCCAGGACATCGCTGCAGGAGTTCCTCAGGGCAGTGTTCTAGGCCTAACCATCTTCAGCTGCTTCATCAATGACTTCGCTCCAACATAAGGTCAGAAATGGGGATGTTTGCTGATGACTGCACAGTGTTCAGCACCATTCACAACTCCTCAGATAATGAAGCAGTCCATGCCCACATGCAACAAGACCTGGATGACGTTCAGGCTTGGGCTGATAAGTGGCAGGTAACATTCGCACCAAACAAGTGCCAGGCAATGACGAGTGACAGTCTAAACACCTCCCCTTGCCATTCAACAATATTACCATTGTCGAATTTCCCACCATCAACATCCTGGAGGTCACAATTGACCAGAAACTTAACTGAACCAACTACATAAATACTGTGGCTACAAGTGCAGCTCAGAGGCTGGGTATTCTATAGTGAGTGTCTCACCTCCTGACTCCCCAAAGCCTTTCCACCATCTACAAGGCACAAGTAAGGAGTGTGATGGAATACTCTCCACTTGCCTGGATGAGTGCAGCTCCAGCAACACTCAAGAAGCTCGACACCATCCAGGACAAAGCAGCCCGTTTGATTGGCACCCCATCCACCGCCTTAAACATTCACTCCCTCCACCACCGGCATACCGTGGCTGCATTGTGTACCATCTACAAGATGCACTGCAGCAACTCGCCAAGGCTTCTTCGACAGCACTTCCCAAAACCACGACCTCTACCACATAGAAGGACAAGGGCAGCAAGTACATGGGAACACCAGCACCTGCAAGTTCCTCTCCAGGTCACACGCCATCCTGACTTGGAAATATATTGCCGATCCTTCATCGTTGCTGGGTCAAAATCCTAGAACTCCCTCCCTAACAGCACTGTGGTAGTACCCTCACCACACAGACTGCAGCGGTTCAAGAAGGCGGTTTACCACCACCTTCTCAAGGGCAATTAGGGATGGGCAATAAATGCTGGACTTGTCAGCGACGACCACATCCCGTCAATGACTAAAACAAAAAGTACTGGGAGGCACTGCAGATCAGTGAGAACTGGAGTGATGTGTAAGTGGAACTTGGTGTGGGATAGGATACAGGCAGCAAAATTTAGGATGATGTGAAATTTATGGAGTCTGGAGGATGGGAGAGCATCCAGGAGAATATTAGAATAATCAAGTCTAGATGTGACAGAGTCATTGATGAGTGTTTCAGCAGCAGATAGACTGAGGCAGGGATGTTGGTAGTTTTGGTATAGGAGTGTGAAGCCCAATATAGCTTGATGTGGTCCAGCCAGATCTGGTGATGGATGGCTAAACCAGTCTTCTACGAGAATAGCGCTTGAGGAGTCAGGAGGTGCTGGCCACTTAACCAAAGTGGCTTAAGGAGTTAGTGGAACAGGAGAAATGAAAAATATTTCTGCGGCTACTCAAAGCATGGAAAAAATTGATTTTGCGGTCAGCATTGAACGAACGGCGCCAGCCGTTCATTACACTTACACTTGCCAACAGACTTGCTATGGGCTTTTACAGAACTGGCTGTGATTAGAAAGCCATTTTGGCGCAGCGCCCTCTGCAGGGGATCTGAGACCTGTGTGAACAGGGCGAGCAACTGTATATCTCCTTAACCAATCAGACTGAAGAATCCTTACTGAGGCATGCAAAATCTGCACCAGGAAGTATAAGTTAGAATAGTTAATTCAATGCCAAATCATGTACAGAAATTGAAATAAAGAGAGGGAAAGAAAGGTAGGATTAAGAGAGAGAGATAAAAGAGAGAGAAAGATAAAGTTAAAAAAATATTTAATTTTTCTAATTTTTTTAAATCTCCAACAATAACTAAAATCTGAAGGAATGATACTCCAGACTTGTAAAGGTAAATTGTCAGTGCCAGAGAGGTTGTTTGGCAGTAATTAAGGCTCATCACGCCATTAAAAATTTACTTACACTGGAATGGTTTAGTGGATATATGTAAGTACGGTAACTTCACGCCCTTCCGTGTTTCAATGCGAGTTTTTCAGTGAGATACCAGTATAGCGAATCTTCTGGAGGAGCAGGGCAACTCAAACAGCAACTTCCTGATTTCCGTGTTTGGCTGCGTATGTGCAGTCGGCGGAAGTTGCTGTCCGATTTATACTTTAATAACGGTAAGCGCTGATAGCCTCACCGTTATTGTTATCGCAAAATCTGGGCCATTATTATCATTATTCAACAGTGTGAACATTTGAACTGAGCCCCATGCTATGGTGGTTAATTCTTCACTTTCCTAAAATGGACTTTAATATGATTCAGGGAATGAATAAATTATTGGCTTCACAAAGAACTAAATTGACGGTAAATGACAAATGTACATTTAAACCAGTGACACAGACATTTCTACTGTCTTATTACCAAAAGACAGCAAGGCGGTGATAATTGGGAGTTTTTGACTAAAATATCTTCAGAATTTCTGTATCATCTCCTGCGATTTTTGTCAGCTATCTCCAAAACTTAAAAAAAAGAAAATAGAAACAGATTAGGGTCAGACACTTTCAACTAAAAGCTTTTAACATTAAACTGGCCCAAAAGCAATAGTCTGAAATTAGATATCCTTTGTGGAGTTTTAACCAATATTTTATTTACTCTTTAGCTATCTCTTAGATAAAAGAAAAGAAAGACTTGCATTTATATAGTGCCTTTCACGATCACCGGACGTCTCAAAGCGCTTTACAGCCAATGAAGTACTTTTGAAGTGGAGTCACTGTTGTAATGTGGGAAACGCGGCAGCAAATTTGCACACAGCAAGGTCCCACAAACAGCAATGTGATAATGAACAGATAATCTGTTTTGTTATGTTGGTTGAGGGATAAATATTGGCCAGGACACCGGGGATAACTGCCCTGATAAACCAGATAGAACACGATACAAAGTCACATAACGTGAGAACTGACAGAGCAGCAGTCTTTCAAATGAGAGTCTGAAATACCCGAGTCATCAAATGACAATTGATAAAACATTGGGCCGTATTTTCCGATCGGAGGCTTCCTGCGTGCGGAGTCCTCCGATCTGAAAAAAATCTACGGACTTACCTGAGGGCCCCCGAGATCCGGACACTTCCGCTCCTGGGCCTCTCCAACTCGAAATGTGCAGGGCCTACGTATCCCAGAGGTGCATGCGGTTCGCAAGTGTCCCTGGGATCACGTGGGCCATGGGGAGCCAATCAAAGAAGGGAATCTCCCTTCATACACTTGACAGATAGACCTGTCAAATATATGAATGGAGATCACCCCAAAAACACTGTAAAACATTAAATATTTTTTTTTTATCACATTTTTAAAATTAGTTGAAATTACAATAAATAAAATATTTTAAACAAAAATTTAAATTTTTGAAAAAAATAATTAAAGTTTTTTATGGGGCTAAAAATAAACTTACCTTTTTTTTAAAGTATTTACCAGGCGTAAGATTTCTAAGGGTTTTCTGCGGGCGGAGGTTCTCCAGTTAATGGAACTATCCGCCCGCAGAGGCCCTTCTCCAGGGCAGGCGTCCGATCTGTCAAGAGCATTCTTGACAGATTGGAAATGCCGGTTTTCAACGCATGCACTTGGCATGCGTGAAACCGGCATTTCCAATGTCCCTACGGGTGTGTACACAGCGTGTACCCACCCGTAGGCATCGGAAAATACGACCCATTATTTTTGAATGGCAGCATGAGTCCATCACGGGAATAGCAGTAGAATTGAGAACAAACAATTTGATATCTTGCTGTGTAGCCATCTCGTAAATAGTTAATGCTGTAAATAATACTTACATTATATATTTTCTTGTTTTTAATCTTTGCACTTTTTAAACTGGACCTTAATTTGGTTTATAGAGCCAACAGCAAATATTGGAGGTACATAAGAACATGAGAAATAGGAGCAGGAGTAGGCCATTTGGCCCTTCGAGCCTGCTCCGCCATTCAGTGAGATCATGGCTGATCTTCTGCCTCAACTCCATTCACCAGCCCTATCGCCATAACCCTTGATGCCCTTCTGGAGACTCACGCTCCTGGGCCTTTCCGTTTACCCGCGGGTAGAGGCCCACGTGGGCCGGCCCAAACAATAAAAGAAGGGAATCCCCATTCATACTTATGGGAGTTCTGTACAAACGGAATCCCCATAAGTATGAATGGGGATCACTTAAAAATTACACGAACACATGAAATAAATTTTTAAAAACCATTACATATTTAAAATGCCATTTAATTAAATATTTTAAACAAAAATTAAACTTTTTTGAAAAAAAAAATTATGGCCTACAAATTTGGTTGTGTAAGGGGTTCGCGTGGCTCTGTGCTTAGCCTGGGTGCTAGTGCAGGGTTAGGCCTTGTTGCCTGTTCTGGTCTCCCGCCAGCCTGGTAACACTAGACACCTGTGAGTGGTTCGACCCACTCGCCCTTACGGTTCTGACACTGGACTTAGGTGCGAGAGCAATAATGCAGAGAAAAACTCAGGTAGACCCGGTTGAATAGTGCGAAATGGAAAATCTTTATTGCATATTATTCAAGATTACGAAATACATGTCATAAGCACAGATTAATGACAGTACAAACTTACATACATTTATGCAACTAGGTTTAGGGAAACGAGGAGCGCACGACACATCGTAAAAGGGGACACACATTATAATTATCCTTAAAACATAAACCCTCCCCTATCAATACCTGTCCTAATCTAGATTTGTAGGATCGAGACTCATGCTCACCACTCGTGATAACTCAGAGAATTCCGAAACTCTGCTCGGATGTTTTCACCACAGCACCTGACTATCCACGTGTTGATCAGGGGTCTCTGTACCCCACTTGTTTACTCGCTTCTGCTCCGGCTATCAGGCTGGACCGTCTGCTGTCATGAAGATCTGTGTTGACCTCGGAACTCTGATAAAACTCAAAGAAGAGTCTTCCTATGCCCGGCACCAGTTAGCCGGTAAAATTCAAAGAAAAAGTCTTTCTGGACCGACACCAGTTGTGGAGTAGCCGATAGAATTCGAAGAAATGGTTAATCGATTTTCGGGCGCGGTCGGGGTTTACTGACCGCGGCAGCACGTGTAGTCATCTTCTTCTCTTCTCATCTCATCTCATCTCATCTCCTCTCGGGCCTTCGGTTTCAACACCGTTTACCGACTTCTCGGGATGGTGCGCCCGCTTATCGGCCTTCACATTCCAGTTCTCCACAGATCTTCGCGGCAAGCCACGAGGTTGACTCCCGGAAAATCAGTGGATCAGAGAATGAGAGTCCAGAGCCCCAGTCGGTGGTAAAGAATAAGAGAAAGATGGACGTTTGGACACTACAGTTATAGTACTGTAATTCCTTATCTCCCGCCCAATCTAAATGTTCATCTTTTGTCATGTTTTGGCGCTCAAACTTCTTGTATGGGGTGGTACTTGTCGTTAATGGGTTTCGGTGACACTTGTAACTGTTTGAGTACCCGTTAATATTTCTCCCATTGTGGAACCGGCTAGTAGTCTCCCTGGAGGGGTTTTGGGGGCTTCCAAATGCTTGCTGTGAGTACCCGCGAACGGCTCTCTCATCGTAGAGCCGTGGGGATTTTGCATATCAATGTCTTTGGATGGGCCCTTGATCGCCCAGTACAATAGCCCTCATTTGTACCTGGAAGACCGATTCCAGTATTTATGTTTAAAATGCAAACCCATCGCGTCGTCATTATCTCAAATGTGCTGAGTCCTGTCCGATCTTGCTGAAATGTTTATTGAAACGCCATCTTGTCTGCCTACTGAAAGTCTAGAACCTTCTGCCACGAGGCGTGGCGGCCATTTTACAGGCCGCCTGCGTCCTCCCCGAAACATGACAGCATTTTGCCGAAACAAAGCTGTCTATACGAAACTTTATGTCTCCTTCTTATTATTATAAAATCGTGATAATTTTGCGAATTCTGCAGTTGCTTTGCACCTCCCGTTAGTGCCCTAAATTTTTTAAAATTTATTTAATGTTTTACAGTTTTTTTGCGGCTCTTTTGCCGTCACTCCGATCCCTGGTGGCCCAGCTCGGCCCCGGGTCGGGCTGTGTAAGGCCCCTCCCCTTTAAGAAGGGGAGGAAGGCCTGTAGTACTGCGTCACGTAGCGCCGCGATATTCACTCGCAGCACCCCAAGAGGGACGCGGGGCACTTCCAGTAGCACCCCACTTCCCTTTTGGGGCGCTACCGATGAATTTTGGCCGTGGGGGCGCTAATTTTTTCGGGGCGCTAAAAGTAGCGCCCCGGCGAAGTTAGAGCCCCAAAGGGGCGTGACTCAATTTTTCCCCCTATATGTTTTAACGGGGCTAAAAATAACCTTACCTTATTAGACAGGGTTTTTAACGTATAAATGAGTGATAACATTTTATTTTTCTATTTCTGGTAAACGCAGGCATTACGCATGCTTTTACCAGGCGTAAGAATTTCACGGGCATTCAGCGGGCGGAAGTGGGGCAAATAGCACAACTCTCCACCCGCGGATGCACTTTTCCCAGGGATGCGGAGGATCAGTCAAGAAAATTCTTGACAGATCGCAAGTTCCGGGTTTTCACGCATGCGCTTTGCGTGTCTGAACCCAGAACTTGCGCGACTCTTACAGGCGCGTACACACCTCGTACGCACCCATGGGTGTCACAAAATACGGCCCAGTATTAAATAGACTAGACATTTTTATAGGGATTTAAATATAAATCATTTTTAATACCCAGAAAACCTGCAATATTAAATTCCCCATCGAAATAAGGAGATAGAATATTAAATTCCACTACAAAGGCACAAGTCAAGCTGTCCACTGAAAGAAGTGATGCTAAATTTCAACATGTAACCACAGATAAATAGACGTTAGGGTTCCCCATCTGATTTCTGTCCTTCCCAAGATTACATTTCAATATTAGGGTTCAAATAACCAAAACTAAAAACCATATTTTGTTTTAATTAATTTCATTTTGATAAAAAGAGAAGACATTACATGTTGAAGGAAATTGCACCATTTGAAAAGTATGATCCAATTTTGATTGTACTATTACGGCCAGTACAAAAATGTTTCTAATAAAATTGTCCTATTTGTTTTTCTCCAGAGTAATTGTGGATCCAATTATTGCGGACCCTGAAAACAATCCAAAATCCTCCTTTTTACACCGTGTTATTTTCTAGATGCTGATTTTACCTTATTTTGTGCTACAATGAATTGATCTAATCATTATTTTTTCTAACCTTAAATTTAGTAAATAAAAAGGTAATATCCCATCATTACTATTTGTGGAATAGCGTGTTAGTTTTTGTGACTCTGAGTTTTATGGAATTTATTCTTCATGCAAAGCGTATGCGCTAAAACCCGGAACTGGCGATCTGTCAAGAATCTGACAGATCATCTGCATCCCCGAGAGAAGGGCCTCTGCAGGTGGAGTGTAAATTCTCACTCCTGAATGAGGTTCGTGTAATTCTGTATAAATTACTCCATCAGGTCTGCAATTGAAACAAGTCTGAATCAAACAGCAGAGTGTGGTAAATTCACAATTTAGCAGAATAAAATAGTTTCATCTTGACATTAAATGGCTATACTAAAAAACATTTTTGCACTGATTAGCATCAAGAGGAAATATATTGGGCCGTATATTCCGTTCGGAGGCTTCCTGCGGACGGAAGCCCCCGACCTGCAAAAAAGAACCGTACCGACCTTAATGCTCTGGGCCCACGTAATCTTCCGATTTAATCCTGAGGACTCCTGGGCAGCGTATGGCGTCACACTGCCCAGGAGCGCAGCGTGCGCGGAGCCTAGGGCTTCGAGCATAGGGGAGACCCGCCCACAAAAGTTATATTTGCATAGGCCACGCCCCTGATTTTTTTCAACTCTTCAGAAGCATTGAACTGAAAGTAGCTGCAAAACTCAATGGTAAGTTGTTTCTTTATAGTTTTTTGAATCTTTTGTAAACTTTTAGAAACTTTTAAAGACTTTTACATGGATTTGAAGAATCTTAAATAGTTTTAAAGAGATTTGAAGCAATTTAAAGAGTTTTAAAAGCCCTTAAAACATTTTTTTCATTCATTTTAATTAATCAGCAAAGTGAAATGGAAGGACAGAGCACAATTCGCATTATTAAGAGTGCTCAGAATTTCAGTGATGATGACATCAGCACACTCCTCAATGAGGTTGAGGCGAAGCGCCCGCAGATCCTTGGGAATGAGAACTCAAGGCGCCACACAAAGGACAGATGACAGCTTGGTCAGAAGTTGCCCAGGCTGTCAGCGCAAACTCCACCATTCCACGGACAGCGGAACAATGCCATTACTTTGACTCCCGCAGAACCGCCCTTACCTGCTCCCAGCGCAGAAACAGTGCAGGCCCACAAGACAGCAGCTCCGCCAGTCCTGATGCAAGCAAACGTTGCCTTTCAGCAGCAGCAGCAGCAGCAGCAGCAACCCTGTCACGAGGCAATTGCTGAAGGGCAAGAGATGGCACACAGGGGCCTTTCAAATGGCAGCAGAGGGCTCCGGTCACGGGGAGGGGGAAAGCGCAGGAGACAGTAGGGTGTCACCTTTTGCACAATCCACCTCCTTTGACCCTCAGGCACAGATGTGAGGGGGCAAATCGTTCAATTGTTTAATGTTTCATTTTATTTAAATGTTAAATGTTGTCGTTGCTTTTTTTATTGAAACATATATTTGTGACTGAAAGTGTATGTAACCTTTTCGTTTAAAAAGTACAGCCTCTAGTCACTTTGAAAAAAATTCAACTTTTTTATTTGCAAAAATATTTAAAATTACAACTGTTTGAAAATTAGAAAATAGCTAGTTTCCATCTTGAATGTCTTTATAGCAAACCAAAAAAGTCACTTTAAACTGTTTACAAATTTTATTCAAAAAAATTATGTTTGCGAATGTTTGAAAAGTAGAAAATAGCTAGTTAACATTTAAAAGTTAAGAACTAAGAACATCAAAACTGAACCTCAAAAGTCTTTGATGCTGCAATAAAAGATCACTGTTTCACTTTACATTGTGTCTGTTCCTTTCTTTGGCTTGCTGGGGGAGGGGGAGATACAAGGCGACACTATCATCACCTCGTGAAGGTGTTGGCTACTAGCAGTTCCCGAGCAGCTCGGCAGCACTTGGCTCCTCCCCATCAGGCCTGGCCACAGGCACATTGGCATCGTCCATGTCCTCTATTTCAGCAGGGAGCTCCTCTGCAGGGTTAAGGGTCAGTGTTTCCCGCAGGGCAAAGTTATGCAAAGCACAACAGGCCACCACAATCCTTGCCACTTTCTGAGGAGAATACTGCAAGGTCCCCCCTGACCTGTCCAGGCACCAGAAGCGTGATTTCAGAACCCCGATTGTCCTCTCCACCACTTGCCATGTGGACACATGTGCCTGGTTGTATCTCTCCTGAGCCTCTTGCGGTAGGGAGTCATCAGCCATGGTCTTAGCAGGTAGCCCTTGTCGCCCAATATCCATGCGGATCCTGGAGGCAATGTGCTGAGGGTGCCATATAAGTCCGAGTTACGGAGGACAAAGGAGTCATGAGCACTTCTCTGGTGATCTGCATTCACGTTTAGGATCCTGAGGTGCGCATCACAGACTATCATGACATTCAATGAATGAAACCCCTTCCTGTTGATGTATGTCACAGGTGCATCCAGTGGTGCCTTCAATGTAACATGGGTTCCATCGACGGCCCCAATCACTTTGGGGAATCCAGCAATGCTATAAAATGCAAGGGCCATCTCCTTTTGATGGCGAGTGGACAAGTCAAAGTCTATGAACTCTGAAGCCCAACGGAAAATGGCATCTGTGACCTGGTGAATGCAGGCCAACGCTGGGAGATGTTGGAAATGTCACCGGTTCTTGCCTGAAATGACCCACTTGCAAAGAAGTTCAATGCTGTGGTTACCTTCATGTTCACTGACAAGGCAGTGCGGGTCTTCGAGCGTGTTTGAAGGTCCTCCTTTAACATGTCACATGGTCGGCCGATTGCCTCTTTACTGAAGCGCAGCCTCCTCACACACAACTCCTCCGACAGCATCTCAAATGACAGCCTCTCCCTGTACACTCTCTGGGGTGGGTAGTAGTTCCTCCTGATCAGGAGACGGTGATGGTTCCTCAGTCTTCTTTGTTGTTCCCTGGCGTTTTCAATTCTCTGATGCACAATCGCACCGAGGATTAGGGCAAGCATCGTCAAAGGGCATGTTTCTCCTCACAGGCTTCCTCTTTAAACAGATGAAGTACTTGTAAGAAAAAAATGGAAAGAGTTGTAAAAGTAATTTTAATAAAGTGAGTGGCTAGAAAATCACGTCGGGCTATGGTGGGAAACGTGCGGGATCGGATTGGGAACACGTCATACCCGCCTGATGAATATCACGGCCCAAGATGATTTTCTAAGAACTTTAACATTTTCACAAAGTCATACATACAATTTTTAAAGGGCATGGAAAAGTTAACATATAACTAATTGATATTTTCTGGCAGAATTTTTTAAAACTTTAGTAAATGTTAAATAATTCATTTTTAAACAGTCATTTTCACATTTAAGAAAATGAAATCCACTTCAATGAATGATTACCTTGCACACAGCAAGAGTTGAACTACGCTACTCAAAACAAGATCCAAAACCAATAAAGTTTTTAACAAATTAAAGTTGATAAAAACTTACCTCAGGCTTTCTACAAAGAACTTTGCTCACTTTCACAATTAAAAATATTCATTTCCAAGCCCACTGCTGAAAGAGTTCTTCTTCCTGTAGCTTCCTCTGGTAGAATGCAGGCTGTGCGCCTGCTTTTACTAGGTGCAGCTGTTTCGGATGTACCTGGACTGAAGCATTTGAGAAAAAATCGGAACTTTGAGCCGGTAGCGCTGCCTTTCCTGCACATGCGTTTGATCTGTCAAGTGCTTTCTTGACAGATCAGAAATGCCGGTTTCCAGCGCATGCGCTGTGCATGCCTGAAACCGGCATTTCCGATGTCCCTACGGGTGAGTACACAGCGCATACCCACCCGTAGGGATCGGAATATCCGGGCCATTGTCTTTGACATATAGTTTATTAGGGGCTAATTTTTTTATCGCTTGCGCGTCCCAATAACACATTGTTAATTGATGTGACAATTGTCTGGGCACAGCACTCATGCACCAAGTTGCTAATTCTGAATCTTTGACTTGTGAGTGTTGCTTTCACTTGACAGTGTTACCGTATTTGTGGTGACAGTAGCGTCGGTCTAACACAAAATAATATCACACTATTGTCTGCACTGTGATTAACATCTGTCTCAAAGGATTGCAGTTAAAGAAATACCCTACAATAATGATTCCAGGCACCATGTTAGCAGTGCCACATTTGACCTTTCCAACCTGCTGGCTTAAAAAGCAGTTATTTTATTTTTACCTTGTCTCACCATCCTTCCACTGCTGCCTTTAGGATTCAGACTCACTGCTGTTACTCAAATGGATGTCTGGTTGTATTATAATGCTCTGTATTTTTAGCCTTCCCCACTCTATAGAAGACATTGGGGGTAATTTGCACCTTCACCGCTTGGCAGTAAACTGGCAGAGGAAGTGAAATCAGCTGGGTTCTATAACAGGCAGCCAATCCGCTCCGCCAATTTATCGCTATAGCGATGAAGGCGAAAATGATTAGAATCATCCCACTGCAGTGTCCAGACACAGTGAGGCAGATTTTAGTTGGCTTACCACCTTGTTTTTTTGCTGAGACAGTAGGCAGACAAAAATAGTGAAAAAAACAAACATAATTTTAGGCAGACTTCAATTTAGCTCCTGCCCAAAACTACCAGTGGTCAAATTAATATATTCAATTGATGGTGTATTTAAGCCAGCAATGCCATTTTCATCTGATGCAGCTATTTCCTAAACCCATCCCCAAATCATGCACTGTACAGGGCAGCAGGCGGCCAGTTCCAGCGCTCCTTAAAGGGACATTCACCTGCACTCATTTAAATAATGGTGAAAATTTGGCAGATGGCTTGCTGTTAGTTCTCTGTTTTTTCTGGGTGCTGACTCATTCTTTTGCTTGTAGTGGCTGGACAACCTTCAGTTAGCTTAAGAAACTAGCTGTTTTGGAAATGGGAATCCTAGAAGAAGAGGTGCAGCAGGTGGAACGACTACATGGAACTGCAGCTGCAAGGAGACCAAAGAAAAGGAACAGAGCTTGCAGAAGTCCTTACCCTCCCAACAGAATGTAAGAGTTGTAAGAATTGGATTGTGGTGTGATTAGCTTTACAGAAAGCAGATACATTTTTTTCAAACATGGCTTTATAATGCAACCCATCCTTCACAAGCCCAGTAAACAACATCATACTAAATAAGTGCCATTTATGAGCATCTCGAACAAAAGTAAGACCAACCATCTCCCCTTGACCTTCAAAGGCACAACCATTTTTGCAACCTCATCAATGCCTTGGGGGTCACCATTATCAAGTTTTTTTTAACTGAACCACCCAATTGAATACTATGGCTACAAGAGTAGGGCAGAGGCTGGGTACTGGTGTCAAGTGACTCACATTAAGGCTCTCTTCCATCTGCAATGTTCAAGTACGAAGTTTGATGGAGTACTCACCAGTCACCATGGATGGGTGCAGACACAACAGCACTCAAGAAGCTCAATGTCATCCAGGGCACAGCAGTGCACTTCATCTGCGCCTGTGCTACTGGATTCAACACCCACCTCCTCCAGCATTGATGCACTACTGCTGCAGTATATATGATCTACAGGATACAACTCCCTACCATGCAACCTCTACCACCAAGAAGAACAAGTGCAACAATGCCTTGGGAACACTGCCACCTCCAAATTCCCCTTCAAATCAATTGACAAATTTACAGGAAGCAAAGAGTCAGAATAAACGGGTCTTTTTCCGAGTGGCAGGCAGTGACTAGTGGGGTACCGCAGGGATCAGTGCTAGGACCCCAGTTATTCACAATATATATTAATGATCTAGACGAAGGAACTAGATGTAATATCTCCAAGTTTGCAGATGACACAAAGCTGGGTGGGCGTGTGTGCTGTGAGGAGGATGCAGGGAAACTCCAGTATGATTTGGACAGGTTGGGTGATTGGGCAGATGCATGGCAGATGCAGTATAATGTGGATAAATGCGAGGTTATCCACTTTGGTGGCAAAAACAGGAAGGCAGATTATTATCTGAACGGCAATAGATTGGGAAAAGGGGAAGTGCAGCAAGACCTGGGTGTCCTTGTGCACCAGTCGCTGAAGGTAAGCATGCAGGTGCAGCAGGCGGTTAAGAAGGCAAATGGTATGTTGGCCTTCATAGCGAGAGGATTCGAGTACAGGAGCAAGGAGGTCTTGCTGCAGTTGTACAGGGCTTTGGTGAGACCACACCTTGAGTATTGTGTGCAGTTTTGGTCGCCTTATCTGAGGAACGATATTCTTGCCATGGAGCGAGTGCAGCGAAGATTCACCAGACTGATACCTGGGATGGCAGGAATGACGTATGAAGAGAGATTGGGTCGATTGGGCTTGTATTCGCTAGAGTTTAGAAGAATGAGAGGGGATCTCATTGAAACTTATAAAATTCTAACAGGACTAGACAGACTAGATACAGGAAGGCTGTTCCCGATGGCGGGGGAGTCCAGAACCAGGGGTCACAGTCTAAGGATAAGGGGTAAGCCATTTAGGACTGAGATGAGGAGAAATTTCTTCACCCAGAGAGTGGTGAACCTGTGGAATTCTCTACCACAGAAGGCAGTTGAGTCTAATTCATTAAATATATTCAAGAAGGAGTTAGATATATTTCTTAAGGCTAAGGGGATCAAGGGATATGGGGAGAAAGCAGGGACAGGGTATTGAATTTGGATGATCTACTCCTGCTCCTATCTTCTATGTTTATATGACTTGGGACAGATGTCACCGATCCTTCATTAAAAACATAAGAATTAGGAGCAGGAGCAGACCACACGGCCCCTTGAGCCTGCTCTGACATTCAATAAGGTAGCATAGTGGTAATGTCACTGGGCTAGTAACCCAAAGGCCTGGACTTAACGATCCAGAGACGTGAGTTCAAATCCCAGCTTGGGAATTTAAATTCAGTTAACCGAATAAATCTGGAAAAAAAAGCTAGCAGCAGTAATGGTAACCATGAAACTATTGTAATGTCCTTCATGGAAGGAAATTTACTGTTCTATGTCTGGCCTATATGTGACTCCACACCCACGGCAATGTGGTTGACTCTTAACTGCCCTCTGAAGTGGCCTAGCAAGTCAGTCAGTTGTAACTATATGAAATGCAATGGCCCAGATATTCCGATCGCAGGCCTCCTGCGGGTGGAGGGCTGTGATCTGGAAAAATCTGCGCCCTTAGCTGAGGGCGCACGGTTCCGCTGCTGGGCCTATCCAAACTGCTGGTATGCAGAGCCCACGTATCCCAGAGGTGCAGATAGTTATCAATGTCCCTGGGATCATGGGCCATGGGAGCCAATTAGAGAAGGGAATCTCACTTCATACTATTTGATAGTGTCAATTATATAAATGGAGATCACCCCTAAAACTTCAAATACATTTTTTAAAAAACATCACATTTTTAAAATGACTTGAAATTACATAAATTAACTATTTTAAACAAAAATTTAAATTTTTGAAAAAATAATTAAAGTTTTTAACGGGGCTGAAAATAAACTTACCTTCTTTTAAAAGTATTTTTAATGATAAATCAGTGGAATTTTTTTTTTTAACTTTTTTCATCTCTTATCCTGGTAAAAGCAGGCCTTACTGCTTTTACCAGGTGCAAGAATTGTAAGTGTTTTCTGCGGGCGGTGGGTCTCCAAAAAGCAGAACTATCCGCCCGCAGAGGCCCTGCTCCAGGGCAGCCAGAGGATCTGTCAAGAGCTTTCTTGACAGATCGGAAATGCCGGTTTCCAGCGCATGCGCAGTGCATGCCTAAAACCGGCATTTCCGATGTCCCTACGGGTGTGTACACAGCGCGTACACACCTGTAGGGATCAGAATATCCAGCCCATTAAGAATGAAACCGGACGAACCACCTGGCATCGACCTCGGCACTGGCTACGGACACGGCAACAGCACTCCTAGCCCAGTCAACCCTGCAAAGTCATCCTCACCAACATCTGGGGACTTGTGCCAAAATTGGGAGAGCTGTCGCACAGACTAGTCAAGCAACAGCCTGACATAGTCATACTCACAGAATCATACCTTTCAGCCAATGTCCCAAACTCCTCCATCACCGTCCCTAGGTATGTCCTGTCTCACCGGCAGGACAGGCCCACCAGGGGTGGTGGCACAGTGGTATACAGCCAGGAAGGAGTGGCCCTGGGCGTCCTCAACATTGACTCCAGACCCCATAATGTCTCATGGCTTCAGGTCAAGCATGGTCAAGGAAACCTCCTGCTGATTACCACCTACCACCCCCCCCTCAGCTGATTAATCAGTACTCCTCCATGTTGAACACCACTTGGAAGAAGCACTGAGAGTAGCAAGGGTGCAGAATGTACTCTGGGTGGGGGACTTCAATGTCCATCACCAAGAGTGGCTCAGTAGCATCACTACTGACCGAGCTGGCCGAGTTCTGAAGGACATAACTGCCAGTCTGGGTCTGCGACAGGTGGTCAGAGAACCAACACGATGGAAAATCCTACTTCACCTTATCCTCACCAATCTACCTGTCGCAGATACATCTGTCCATGACAGTATTGGTAACAGTGACCACCGCACAGTCATTGTGGAGACGAAGTCCCGTCTTCACACTGAGGACACCCTCCATCGTGTTGTGTGGCACTACCATTGTGCTAAATGGGATAGATTCAGGACAGATCTAGCAGCTCAAAACTGGGCATCCATGAGGCGCTGTGGGCCATCAGCAGCAGCAGAATTGTATTCCACCACAATCTGTAACTGTGAAGGAATAAGCCATATAACCTATTCAGAAAAATATACTGTCTCATGAAAGAATTCTGGCCTTATTAAAACATGACAAACTGGGTTTGGAAATTTAGAAACCTAACTATGAAATAGCTATGAAAGCATTCTGGCTATTGAGATAAGACAGTCGTTGACCCTGAATAAATAACCTTATTGAAACAGAAGGTTAAAGGCTCCTGACAGGCTGACCTTTGGGAACGAAACAATGGTTCACCCTGGATAAGGTGTTCTAATTTACATCTCATAAAGAAGCACAAACATCTGCCTTCGTAAAAATGACATCAAGTAAAAAACACACCTGCCGTCACACCTTCTTTTATGGTAAACTTAGAACATCTAGAGAGGAGACATAATTCTGTAATGCTACCAGCTGAGGTGACTGTAAGAATTGCAGGGGTCAACAGAAAAATGACTAGAGATAATTAGCTTACATCAGCAGAAAACCTTAAAGGAAATACCACTGGAAAAGGGTATAAATATTGAACTCTCAAAAGGGATAGTAGACTCGCTTTAATCGGGCAAAGTGATTCTCAGCTTCAGAGGTGGCTCTGTAAGTCTCCAACTCTTTGTACCTCAGTGATCAAAGGTATTTCATTTTGGTGGATATCCTGTAGAACACTTAGAACTGTAAAACTGTCGTGAAGTTAAGATTTGAGAGTAAGGTTCTCTGATAATAAGATTGTAAGCTTTCTCTTTTTGGAATTGTTAATGTTGTGATTGACTCACCAACTGTAAATTACATGTCAGTTCTTTAATAAATCTATATATTTTTAGAATTGTCTCACATAAGACTTCTGTATCAAAAACTCGCAAACTCAATCTCTGTACACTCTTTGGTGAGGAGTTGCAGAATTCTGGGGGAGTTTTGCGGACCCTCATAATATCCAAAACGTTACAGTCTAGCTAAACTTATTAAAAGTGCTATCTGGAGGACGGTAACATTTTCAGGTTGTTCCTTTCCTTTAGGGAGAGATAGTCCGGACCTTTAGACCCAATTAAGCGTCTTTAGGATTCGGCTACCTCAAACTTTAGTTGAAAGTGAACGTCTGAGAAATACGGCTGATCCATGGTAGCCCTAAAGAGGCTAGGACTAGTAATTATCCCTTCATAACCTCATGGCCCGGTATATCCCTCACTCTACCATTACCATCAAGCCAGGGGACCAATCCTGGTTCAATGAGGAGTGTAGAAGTGCATGCCAGGAGCAGCACCAGGCGTACATAAAAATGAGGTGCCAACCTGGGGAAACTGCATAACAGGACTACATGCATGCTAAAAAGCAGAACCACATATTATATACAGGGCTAAGTTATCCCACAATCAAAGAATCAAAGCTCTGCAGTCCTGCCACATCCAGTCATGAATGGTGATGGACCATTAAACAACTAACGGGAGGAGGAGGTTCCATGAATATCCCTATCCTCAATGAGGTTGGAGCCCAGCACGTGAATGCAAAAGACCAGGCTGAAGCGTTTGCACCCATCTTCAGCCAAAAGTGCCAAGTGGATGATCCATATCGGCCTACTCCTGAGGTCCCCACCACCGCAGAAGCCAGTCTTCAGCCAATTCGATTCACTCCACATGATATCAAGAAACGGCTGAGCGCACTGGATACAGCAAAGGCTATGGGCCCCGAAAACATCCCGGCTGTCGTGCTGAAGACTTGTGCGCCAGAGATAGCCGCGCCTCTAGCCAAGCTGCTCCAGTACAGCTACAACACTGGCAACTATCCGACAATGTGGAAAACTGCCCAGGTATATCCTGTCCACAAAAAGCAGGACAAATCTAACCCGGCCAGTTACTGCCCCATCAGTCTACTCTCAATCATCAACAAAGTGATGGAAGGTGTCATCGACAGTGCTATCAAGTGGCACTTACTCACCAATAACCTGCTCACTGATGCCCAGTTTGGGTTCCGCCAAGTAAGGAGTGTGATGGAATACTCTCCACTTGCCTGGATGAATGCAGCTCCAGCAACACTCAAGAAGCTCAACACCATCCAGGACAAAGCCGTCCATTTGATTGGCACCCATCCACCACCTTAAACATTCACTCCCTCCACCACTGGCGTACCGTGGCTGCAGTGTGTACCATCTACAAGATGCACTGTAGCAACTCGCCAAGGCTTCTTCGGCAGCACCTCCCAAACCCGCGACCTCTTCTACATAGAAGGACAAGGGCATCAGACGCATGGGAACACCACCACCTCCAAGTTCCCCTCCAAGTCACACACTATCCTGACTTAGAAGTATATCGTCGATCCTGCATCGTCGCTGGGTCAAAATCCTGGAACTCCCTCCCTAACAGCACTGTGGGAGTACCTTCACCACACGGACTGCAGCGGTTCAAGAAGGCGGCTCACCACTACCTTCTCAAGGGCAATTAGGGATGGGCAATAAATGCTGGCCATGCCAGCGACGCCCAGATCCCATAAGCGAATAATAAAAAAAACCTCCACTTTCCCGCCCGATCTCCATATCCCTTGAATTCCCTTCATTGTCATTTATTATCCTGGAACTCCCTATTTAACATCATTATCATCACATGGACTGCAGTGGTTCAACGGGAAGGCCCATCATCACCTTCTCAGGGCAACTGGGGATGAGCAATAAATGTGGCCATGCCAGCATCACCCACATCCTGAGAACAAATAATAATAAAAACTAAAGAACCGGCAAAAGAAAAAAATATTTCCAAAGATAACAGATAGAATCATAGAGTAGTACAGCTCAGTCATTCAGCCCATCGAGTCTGCGCCGGCTCTTTCGAGGAGCAATCCAGATTGTCCCACTCCCCCACTCTATCCCCATATCCCTGCAATTTTTTCTCCTTCAAGTATTTATCTAATTCCCTTTTGAAGGCTCCTATTGAATCTGTATCCACCACACTATCAGGCAGTGCATTCCAAATCCTAAAAACTCATGTAAAAAAGTTTCCCTCATGTTGCCTCTGGTTCTTTTGCCAATCACTTTAAATCTGTGCCCTCTCGTTATTGACCCTTCACCCATATCTGTATGCTTTGCTATCTTATCAGTCTAGTTTCTATGTATTTCAGCAGATCCCAGCCCCAGCTGTGTCTTGTTTCTCTCAAGCCGTTACATCTCCTGTCTTTTCAAGGTCTGTAACTTTATGCCCTTTCAATGTACTATTGTTCAATTATGTATAATATCTTGTAGTGTTTGCTCTCTATGCTACATGCTAAGCTAGCTTTAATTTCCCATCTACCCTTCTGCTAAGCTAGTTACTTTGCCTTGTAAGCTAATTATGGCTGCTTGCATATATATGTGTATAAAGAAAATAAGTGTCAATAAACAAATTAATAAGCAAAAAGAAGGGGGAAAAATTCATTATCGACGATTTTGGGTCGCTAACATCGCCTGGGCACTAAATTTAGCGGCTGGCGATTGCTAAATTCAGTTTTAGCGCCATAATTCAAGTGCTCCACTTCCTTCTTAGAGCGCTAACCCCAAATATCAGGGCAGTACATTCTGCAGCGCTACACACTGGGCCACGTAGTGCTGCCACATGGAAGGGCTCTTCCCCTCATTAAAGGGAAGGGCCCAAGCCCACACCTCTGCGGGGCCCGACCTGGATCACCGGGAAGCAGGGTGCCGTGCCAGCAGCCCGGCACTCAAGAGGACCCCGCGTTCAAAGACGTAACGGGCTGCAATAAGTAGCCCCGCCCGCCACCTCCCCTTTACTTACCACCCCGTGAGCCTTCTGCTGCTCCGTTCCCGCCCCCTGAATCAGTCGCTGTCATCGCCCGGCACAGATTCAGGGGGCGCGGGCCAATTTTGCAGGCGGGGCGAAAACTGGGTGCTGTGCACAGTGATGACGTCATCATCGCCTGCGCAGCAGAGCAGGGTGCTGCCGGTTACCGCCGCCGCTAAACTCCTGCTGAATTTAGCGGGAGCCGTTAGCGGCGCCGCGCCAGGGCGAAGAGTTGTTTGCGCCCCATTGGCACCCGCTGGAGGCGCTAATGGGAGGCACAAATTTCTCGCCCAAATCTTACACTGGATACCATTGAAGTGCATATGTGAATTATCATTCCTTACACATAACTCCTTCATTGTTGTTAAATCATAAATGGCTCGATAGAAAAAGTTCCACTGTCCTCCCAAAAGTAGATGTATGAAACAGACTACCATCAAAAGCAGTTATTGCTTATGCCAGTTAAGGAAATAAATGATCAATTACGAAGAATAGGACTTAAAGGTTACAGGGTTAGATAGGCATCAAAACTGTATATCCGTATGTTTAACATTAGTTGTGGAGATAGTAGAATAGGGACATTAACTGTTTTTAATATATGCTAATAGATACCCCATGTCAATGGTCATGAGTGATGATGGGTCAGGATCCAAAGTCTTGTCTTATTTTAACTTGGGGCGGGAGTCGTATGGACGGGGGCCGAGGCGAGTGACAAACCATCTTAACTCTGAAGATCTTAACTCCTGAGCCTATCCACATAGGCCCACATACGCTTTCCGCCCGAACCCGGAGGGAAGCAGCAGGTCACCGGCGAGCAGGAGTGGGAACAGGCAGCAGGAAGCCACCACCAGGGACCCAAAAGAACGATCCCTGGCACTTAGGTAAGTGGTTGGGATGGGGTTTGAGAGAGGATTGCAGTCGGGTGTAGGGGAAGCCCAGGGCAGGAGAGGCCTAACCTTTCCTTGTGGGGCTCAGAGAAATAATCCTGCTCCTCCTGGCCCCACAAGAAAACTTAAAAAATAGAAAATCGACTTACCTTTGTGGGCCCCTGCTGGCCTCCGCTCCTCTTCAATTTAGGTTGGTCATAGCTGGTTCCCTATGCAGGACTGCTGTTAAAAATTGCAGTTGGGCCCGATGATATCATCGGAGCCCGATCTGCATATTTAAAGAAGGGCCCGCTCTGGCTTCTGCGGGTGTCCCTCTTGCCTGCTCAGGAGAGCAAGTTAAGATCGGAACTCACAGGAAAACAGCGGGATCGTTACGAGTAAGTTCTTTGGACCATTTTAAGTGCCCGCCTGCCCGATTGTCACTGGGCAGGCAGGGTTAACATCATCCCTCTAGTTCAGAAACCTGATAAGCATGTGATGGATAATACACGTGGTTAGCATGCAGCATTACATTCATTCATTTACGCACTTAAGTAAACATAAAACATTTTATTAGCAGGATAGTTGATATCTTGCGATATTGCTCATTGACATAAATAAAAAGAAAGTTAGGTTTCTCTCTCTCTTCCTGCAACTGTCGCTCTGCTTGACTTTTGCTATCTTCTCTCCTCTCTCTATCATTCCACTCTTCCTGCTTCCTTATTTTTCTGTGTATGGTACTTAAGCATGATCTTTGTTTGCTTCTGCTTCTTTTCCTTTATTTCTTGCCCTCACTTTCTATGCTTATCATGCACATTTTCTACCTCTTTCTCTGCTCTTTCTCTATCTCGCTCTCTTACTGTACGTCTATTATTTTCCCCTTCCTCTTTTAATCTCTTTCCGAACATATGAACATACAAAATTGATGGCCAGGAATAGACCAGCTGCTCCATCAAGCCTGCCCCACACCATGATGGTCAAAGTATCTTGACTTCTTCCCCCACCCCTCCCTCAACCCCCACCCCCCACCTTCCCCCCGCCCACCCCACAGCCATGTAATCTCCTGGGAGAGGCATAAAACAGAAAAAAAAACAAGGTTGCTAAGGGAATAAGTATTCTGGACAATTCCTCTCCGATCCCTCGTGCGATCAAAACCAGTCCAGGAGATGACATGGACCAAGTGTTATCTACAAAGACACTTAGGCCGCGATTTTATCAATGGAGGCGGGTTTGAGGTTCGTCGGGTTCCGGTCCCGCCTCCGCTTTCAGCCATCCAGAAAATGCGATTTTGCCTTAAGTGGCCTACTTAATGTGTCCGTGCGCGCTCCCCGGCCCAATCAGTGGGGTCGGGTCTGCTGCTCGCCTCTGCTGACGTCTGTCAGCCAGCTGTATTTAAGGGGCCCATGCAGCAATGTTACAAATCCATCCTTTCCTGCTGCTTCTCCTTTTGATATTGTTCCCATGACTGCTGCAAGGGCTAAGGCCTCTCCCCGCTTTGATGATGATTCTCTCCATGCTCTTGTGGAGGGAGTGAGACGGTGCCAGGAGGTACTCTTCCCCTCATCCGGACGGAGGAAGCCTCCTCAGCCAAGCAAAGCAGCCTGGCTGCAAATTGCTGCGGAGGTGAGCTCCAGATCTTTGTGTGCTCGCTCCTGGGTCCAGTGCAGAAAAAGGTTGAATGACCTAGTACGTTCAGCAAAAGTGAGTATAACATCACACTTACCTTCAATCTGCTCCCCATCTCCTCTCATCACCAACACTCTGCATTGTCAACCTACTCCTGCACATCCCACTTTACCCTTACATCCCTTGCACCCTTAACCATCCCTCTCTCTCTATGTATAGAATCACTTCACTATTCTACTATGCACCCCTCACACTCGCTATCACTGTTATGCAATGACAACAACTAACAACACACAGGGAGGGCCCTTGGTATTGGCATCTCACTCCATCTTTGTCTATCTCTAAGCATCTATGCTATGGATTCTCTACACTCACTCCAACATTCTCACTCCAACTCCACTTGTGTTCCTCATTGCAGGAAAAGAGAGCCCACAATAAGAGGGTGAGGGGGAGAACAGGAGGAGGGCCACCTTCCATTGCCCAGCTGACCACCGCTGAGGAGGCTGCTCTGGAGATCATCGGAAGTGCTGAAGATCTGGAAGTGGGGGATGGTCAGATGGCATAGTAGAGCAAGCTGGTGACAGAATAGATTTGCAGCCCTCTCAGTGACTGAGTGACTGATATGGCAGCTGATGCTCATACAGATTGAGTTCTGATCATCTGCACAATTCGATGTGCCTGCTATGTTAATATCACATGTCTAACTCATGCCTTTACTCCCCCACAGAACCATCGAGAGCCCCCATCCCCACTGTCCAGGAGGAAGAGCCAGAAAACTCCTCAGAGGAAGCTGCAACCTCTGAGGGTGCAGCGTCAGCAGAATAAGTGCACCCATCACCAGCGCAGACACTCACACCTCGGTGGGACCCTCGGGACATAGAGTAGTGTTGCCACCTGGTGTATCACAGCTCGCAAGTGAGCATCAGCAGATGGTGGAGACAGGGACAGCAGTTGAGAGTCCTCGTCAGAGGCCGCAGGGCGCTCCTAGCTCTGCTCAGCTGCATGTGGACCCTGTGCCTCTGGGACCATCCAGAAAGAGAGTGGTGCTGGAACTCCAGGAACAGGTGCAGGAGTCTCTAGCAGGTTTTGCATCCAGGGTAACTGCGAGTGTGGAGAGGATGGAGAAGCCTTTATGGGGGCAATGGCGCATGAACGCACCACCATGGATAGGATGGCAACCTCCGTGGAAAGGATAGGCTATGGTCATGGAGGAAATAAGTCACCAGAATCAGGAAAACATGGTGAATGTTCAGAATAGATTGACATCTCTGGAGGAACGATGGGCAGCTATTGAGCAGAGAGACCAGAACTTCATGGACGTACATTTGAGGAGGACTGCCAGTGCAGATACAGGTCCTCATGGCCCCACTGATGTGCAGCAAGGTGCTGTCCAGCCACTTGCTAGCACTGAAGTGTGGCTGACCCATGAGAGGGATGTTGGTGGCAGGCAACAAGGAAGTGTGGGCTCCTCTCCAAGCGCTCACATGACCATGCCACTGCGGAGCCCTCGGTCAGAGCCCCACCAGAGTCCTCACCCAACTGAGATGGCCGTCTCAGCCCCTGCACAGCCACAGGAGGAGCAGACTGTTGCCGAGCCCTCACAGGCTCGCAAACCCGAGGACGCCCGCCAAAAGTGTCGAAGCAGGAGCAGCATAAAAGTGAGCAAGGTGCCTCCACATCTGTTGAAGCCACAGGGGAAGCACCACGTAGAAGCACGAGTAAGAGAATGATGAAGCACCTATAGTGACAAGGGTAATCACTTGGGTGTTTTGATGTAATACATCTTTAATATAATCATTGCCATTTCAATGTCAATAAAGAAATGCAATGGCAAACATTCAAAGAGTTGGCCTATGTGTACCCAGAAATGGAAGTGTCACAGTGAAGTGCCAGGGTGCCTTTCATCTGTAATGATGGTGGTAAGAGTGATAGGAACCCACACTTTATTATACATTGTGTATGGTGTGTTAAGAAGGTGGCAGCCAAATGTGTTTGCTTCGTAAACTTAAGCGAATCTGGCATAGATTAGTGCATCCCTTGCATCACGGGCAGCAATGTGCTCACGTGCTGGTGGAACTGGCGCATCCACCTCCGCAAGGTCCTCCTCCTCCTCATCTGAGGAGGCTGTGCGCTGAGCCACTTGTTCCTCACGCAGCGGTAAGCCACGCTGCTGTGCCATATTGTGCAGGGCACAGCAGACCATGATAATTCTGGAGACCCTGGCTGGTGAGTACTGTAGGGCTCCACCTGATCTCTCGAGGCATCTGAATCGCATTTTGAGCAAGCCGATGGTTTGCTCGATGATGGCTCTGGTGGAAATGTGGTTGGCATTGTAGCAGCTCCTCAGCTTCGTTTGATGGCCTCCTCAACGGCATCATTAGCCACGTCTTCAGGGGATATCCCTTGTCTCCAAGTAGCCATCCAGAAAGTTGGGTTGGTGGATTGAAGAGCTGAGGCACAGTAGACTGCCGCAGAATGAACGAGTCATGGCAACTGCCAGGAAACTTGGTGCAAACATGCATAATGTTCTTCCTGAGGTTACACACCAGCTGGACGTTAAGGGAGTGGAAGCCCTTGCGGTTGACAAATACAGCTGGGTTGTGATGGGGTGCCCTAATGGCCACATGTGTGCAATCTACGATGCCCTGCACTCTTGGCAAGCCTGCCATTTTTGCAAAGCCAACCGCACGTGCGCTTACACTTGCTTTATCTGTGGAGAAGTGAATGTAATTGTGCACCTTTGCAAAGAAGTCATGGGTTACCTGCATGATGCAAGTGTGTGCGGCTGACTGGGCGATGCCGCTGATGTCTGCTGATGATCCCTGGAAGGACCCTGAAGCAAAAAAATTTAGGGCGGTGGTGACTTTGACAGCCACTGGTAAGGAGTGTCCACCCACTCCTCTGGGCTCCAGGTGTTGCTGCAGCATTGTGCAGATGTCAGTGACTACCTCTCACGAAAGTCTCAGCCTCCTTTGGCACTGCTGCTCACTCATGTTGAGGAAGCTCATCCTCGGCCTGTAAACCCTGTGTTGGGGGTATCTCCTGCGGCAACGTACAGGCCTGCGCTGACGCCCTCTGCCCTGTGCAGCATCAGGTGGCTGAGGAGGAGGTTGGCGCTCCTGTTGCTGCTGCTGCTGTTGTGCCTGGTTCTGCTGCTGCCGTGGCTGCTCTTCCTCCGAATCTGAGGACCAGGATGACAGGGTATAAATGGTTCCCATTCCGCTGGTAGATATGTCAGTTGAGGACTAGAAGCTATAAGCGCTCAGTCAATATGGGGAGAGGGTTTTCCCAGGAGGTGACAGTGGAGATGGATCTCAGCTTCACCACTTACAAGATCAGTAGACGAGCAAAAAGTTTTCCAAGACCTGAAAAAACAAGGTTCTGTCATCTGTAAGTCAGCCATGTTAGAGCTCCGTTTTTATGCTGGAGCTGCAGCTGTCAAGAAGTCAGGTACTTGCTGAACCCGGCGACATCAGCTGCCGTGGTTTGCGGACGGTGTAGAACACGCAGAAAATGTAATAAAATTGAAATACCCTGTTAAAATCGGCTTATCCAGGCAGTTAACAAGCTGTTAACTGCTTTAAGTGCCTCTCCCGCTGCTTGGTGGCGGGACCGATCGGGACTCCCAGAGCCGGCACTTGGTAAAGTAGCGTGGAGGCAGGTTGACGGTGGGATCGCAACCCGCCGTCAATCAAAAACATTTTAACCTCTGACCCGCCTCCAAACCCACCCTCTGAGCACCGGCAAAATCACGGCTTTAGCTTCTATATGATGCACTCTATGCCCCAGTCAAGAATTGGTCCTGCTCTCTCTCGAAGGCAGACAGGGAGTCAGCATCCACCACGCAGCCAGCAATGTATTCCAGAGGCTCACTACAAAAGTTAAAAAAAAACTGGTATCTGAGATTCCCAAATTAAAATGAAAAATAAAAGTCACAAAAAAGATTTTAAAATACAATTAAACTAGTCCTGCTGGAAATGGATGACTGAGCAATAATGCTCAAATTATAATTGAAAATAAAATAACTGGATCTTCCCTGCCGTTACCCACAGATAACAGCATTTTGAAAAAATAAATTGAGTACATGAATAAATAATGTGTTCCTCATCTACTGCAAATAGAAAAATAAAGAAATAAATTTGTGCCCTTCATTTTCTATAGTTGCATAAATAAGTAAATAAATCTATGCATGCAAAATACTGTAGTCGCATAAATAAATAATTAAGTGTGAGTCACTCATGCATCAGAGTTGCATAAATAAATAAATCTGGGTGCCTCATCTACTTCTGGCACTCATTATACAATAATTAGAAATAGAATAATTGATCTTGAAAAATGTATACAATATATGCCATTATTTATATAAATAATATGCATATACAAAAAATGGAAATATATGTAATTGTTTACTTATATACAATTATATATGAATCGAAATAAGTCAGATTTTGTCATTATACCAAATGAGAGGGTCGGACTGAAAGCAGGGTGGACAGTGAAGGTTAGCAGGCTAAGCATATTTTTTATATGTAAAAAATCTCATCGCACTTTTTTGAAGAGCAGGAAGTTCTCTTGTGATTGTACATTGTATGAGCAGGAACAGGCAGTAAGAAATTAATGATTAAAATCAGGTTGGAGCATGTGGCTGTGGGCTGAGGATGAGACTGGGGCTGGGACCCAGGAATGGGGAGTGAGGACATTAAATGCAAAGCAGAGTAGGAATAGATGAGGAGAGACAAAAATAATTAGATAGAAAATAAAAGTGCTTCATAACCAAAGAATTACTTTTGAAGTGTCAATTTGGGCCCAGCAAGGTTCATATACAGTAATTAGATTAATAACCAGATAACTGTTTTGGTGGTGTTAATTGATGCAAGAACGTTGGGCAGGACACGGAGAACTTACTGCTCATCTTCAAAAAAGTCTGGTGATATTTTTCACAGCTACCTGAACAAGCAGATGGATGCCTTAATTTAACATTTCATCTGAAAGTCGTGATCTTTGACAATGCAGTACTCCCTTAGTACTGTACTGAACTGTGGCCTAAAAATTCAATGGCGCCGTATCTGTTTTTCAGGCACTAAATGGGCCTAAGCTTCCAATATGGTGGGCAAGAAGCGTGCACTCATTATGAGCCAGAAGTGCGCTGTCCACCATATTGGTATAGGCAAAAAAATAGGGATCCAACGCCCGTGCCTGAAACAGGCATTAGGGCCTTTGCATATGCAAATAAGGGGCCTGTTTGAGGCCTCCTGTGCAATATTAGGATGCCGGTGCCAGAATGGCTGCATTCAGGTAAACCAGGTCTACATGCAGCCTAACCAGCGGTCCTTAAAGGAACCATTGCAACCCGCCACTAAAAAGGTAAGTTTGTTAAAAATACTTAACTGAATGTGGAATTGGGAAGTGCAGGAGAGCTCATTAAAACTATGGATCGTCCTCCATAACTGGCATGATGCAAATAAAGGTCTCACATTCAGCAAAACGGAGGAGTAGAATTTGTGTTAGTAAAAAATAATGGGACATTTGTGTGTTCAAAATTAGGGAAATCATTTCCATTCATTAGGAAGCACATGATATCTCAGGTCCACAGTGGACAGGAAACATACAAGAAAAATATATAGTAATACTCTATTTACATAAAAATAAGATTAAAACAAACTACTCCTAAGCGATGGGACAGGGAAATAACTGGATAAAAATGACAGTAAATGGGAGACAGGAGATAATGAAAATGTTAAGACTAGGTCTGTGATAATAGGGCAATATCTCGGTGAAGAAAACAGTTGGAATTCAAATATGATTATCAGTAGAAATTTGCAAGGCAACGGTTGATACAAGTATGAAATAGGCAGAAAGTGATTAAATCAATGGGGAATCTAACACAAGAGGACAACAAATACTTACAAGTGATGATGACTTTTGGAGAACTTCTTTTTGCACCAATTCTTTCTGACGATTTTCATTGGGCCAACATTTGCGATCGGAGGCTTCCTGCAGGCCGACGCCTCCGACCTGCAAAATGTCTATGAATTTACCTGGTGGCCCGGGTGGAATGGCGGCTTGCAATCCTGGGCCTCTCCATGTCCGCGCGGGCAGAACCCCACGTATCCCAGGGGCGCAAGCGGTTCGAAGGCCGCTCCTGGGATCACATGGGCCGGCCCAACCAATGGAAGAAGGGAATTCCCCATTCAACCTTTTGACATTTCTGTACGTACTGAACTGTCAAAAGTATGAATGGGGATCACCTACAAAATGCATCAACACTTTAAATTAAAAAAAAATTAATTACGTATTTAAAACTAATTAAAATGCCATTTAATTAAATATTTTAAACAGAAATTAAATTTTTTGAAAAAAAAAGAATGTTTTTACGGGGCTAAAAATAAACTTACCCTTTTGAAGAGTATTTTTAAATTATAAATGAGTTATCAAATCTCATTTTTCTATTTTTTAAAACTCTTAGGGGTAGAAATTAGGTCGCGCCCCATTTGGGGCGCAAATATCGTCCGCGCGCAAATATTAGCGCCTGGCGCTAATTATCGGCACTGACAGGAAACTTCACTTTTACCGCCCCGGGAGGTGAGTGGAGCGCTAAATTAGGCGCTGCACACCTCTCTTAAGGCGCAAAGGCCTAGGAGTGAGGCGCTAACTCAGCGCACGAGCGCAGCGCAGCTGCTGCCAGTTAGCGCGGGAACACAGACACACTGACGCCGGACACTTCTTAAAGCGGGGGGGGCCACTTGCTCCCCAGCCACACCCTGCTCATTGCAGCCTTGAATCTCAGCCTGGAGAGACCTGTAATCCATTTTGCTGCCAAGAATGGAGAGGGTGAGAGAACGCGCTCATCGCTTCACCGAGCGGGCCTTGGATGCTCTGGTTGACGCAGTGGAGCGCAGACGATGCATGCTGTTCCCAGAGAGTGGCAGGAGGCCTTTGCCACGCGAGTTCAGAAGAGTGTGGAGGGAGGTGGCTCAGAGCGTCTCCTCCAGGAGCATGGTGCCCAGGACCCATGTCCAGTGCCGCAAGAAGTTCAACGACCTCACTCGGGTCGTCAGGGTGAGTGGCTTTTTCTCAATACCTCTCCATCCCTCCATCTCAACCTCACTCTATGGCCAGAGGGTCTTAAAACCCCAATGCACAACACTCATCCAACACCTATGGCCCTTTCATCAAACACACACACACATTCCACACTTTGCATACAGTAAGGGCTATTCACCTATGGGAGGCACATCAGGCAAGACCATGGCTGCATATTGTAAGGGCTATTCACCTATGGGAGGCACATCAGGCAAGACCATGGCTGCATATTGTAAGGGCTATTCACCTATGGGAGGCACATCAGGCAAGACCATGGCTGCATATTGTAAGGGCTATTCACCTATGGGAGGCACATCAGGCAAGACCATGGCTGCATATTGTAAGGGCTATTCACCTATGGGAGGCACATCAGGCAAGACCATGGCTGCATATTGTAAGGGCTATTCACCTATGGGAGGCACATCAGGCAAGACCATGGCTGTATATTGACTCAGATGCTGTCCTTTTTCTTGCAGGCTAAGCTGGCTCATAATCGGAGACAGCAGCAACGGACGGGTGGAGGGCGGCTTCAGCTGCAACCCCTCAGCGATCTGGAGGAGCGCGTCCACAGGATTGTGGCAAGCCGGGTGATCGGTCCCGTCGCCACTGGAGACGCCGACCCCGTTGTGGACAGCAATGGTAAGGTCATCACCTTTTTGTCCTCTGTCCTTCCACTTGTCCCTCACAATACCAGCCTTTGACACTTTCAATCCAACTTGCTAACTCGCTGCACTTATTCCTCCCTTACTGCCACCCTGTCCTCACGCTAAAGCCACTCTTGTACCTCCCTGCTTTCAGATGGTGATTCACCAGCTGAGGAGATGGTCCCTGAAGCTGCCACTGGGAGTGATGCTGCAGCTGAGGAGGAAGAGGAAGCCGGAGCATCAGTGCCACCCTCTCCCGAGGAAGCCCATGGCCACACTGGGAACACGCCTTCCCCGGAGGGGAGCAGGGGGGAAGGGGCTGATGATGGTGAAGTTCCAGGACCCAGCGGGCTGCAGCAACGCCATGGGGGGGGGAGGGAAGAACGGGGGAGCAGGGGGGAAGGGGCTGATGATGGTGAAGTTCCAGGACCCAGCGGGCTGCAGCAACGCCATGGGGGGGGGAGGGAAGAACGGGAGCCTTCTCCCCAGAGGGAGAGTATGCCAGACACTCCTAATGCAATGGACGCAGAGGAGGAGCGGATGATTGCAGAAATGAACAGCCAGGCGGTGGTCATGCACACTGAGCTCATGGGTGCAGTGGGAAGGGTGCCCGAATGCATTGAGGCACTGGCAAGGAGTGTGGAGCACTTCGCTGTAGCACAGGCGGATGCCACACTAAAGCTTACTGCTGCAATTCAGTCACTGGCTGCCAGGAACCCATCTGAGCCTGCTCTCATGCAGACTCAGATTGAGGCCACGCGAGCACTGACTGCTGCCATCCTCGATGGTTCGTGCACATGTCCCCGGGGCTGTCACCGCGCCGCAGCAGGCCAGCAATCTGTTCTCAGGCAAATTGCTCCGGATGCTGAAGTGCTGCCCCGTGGGAGTGCCAGTGTGTCGGGCGAGCAGGGAGTTGCTGTCCTCTCTCACGATGACAGCATTCCTGCTGCCAACACTGTCACTTCTCCACTGCACTTGCCACCGCCTGTAGGACAGACTGCTGCCGCCCATGCAGAGTTGGTGCAGTCTGCAGCCGGGCCCTCCAGGCCCAGAAGTGGTCGAGGCCGGCCTTCAGGGGCATCTGCAGTGTCAGGGTCTGACAAGCAGCAGCCTTCCACCAGCCTTGCTGCAGCCACTGAGGTCCCATTACGGAGGAGCAGTAGGGTTAGAAGGGGGGAAGTGCGCAAGGGAAGGAGATCACCCTCGAAGGGCAAAAAGTAGGATGTGTGCCAAAATGCTGGTCATTTTTTTATTAAAGGCCGAGGTTCATGGCCCAACTTTTGTTTAGTGTTTTGGACATTATCTCCAGGTTGTGAGAACCAGTTATGTTATTGACTGTTTTTTGGTGTTTATTTCTATGAGTTTCTCATGAGGAATTGACACACACAGAGTTTGTACAATAAATAAGTTTCTGTATTCAAAATATACATGGCTGGTGGTTGGAATTATTGGTGCCTTGGCCGGCTTAGGGGTTGCGTGCTGGGTTGATTCGTGTTTGTAGCACTGGCAGGGGTCCTAGAAGCGGCTTGCTATTAGTCGTTGACGGACGGCCCTTGCAGTTTGACCATTGTGGGCCGCCCTCCTGCCTTGGTGCTGCTGCTGATCATCGTCCTCGGCCTGTTCCTCCTCTTCCTCCTCCTCCTCTTGTGGTGCTGCAAGGCCTGGTGGCATTGGCTGCGTCCTGAGGATTGCCATGTTGTGCAACATGCAGCACACCACTACGAATTTGGAAACTTGCTCAGGCGAGTACTGCAGGGCTCCTCCGGAATGGTCCAGACAGCGGAATCGTTGTTTGAGCACGCCGATTGTGCGCTCAATAATGTTCCTCGTTGCTTGTTGGCTTTCCTGGTACCGCAGCTCAGCAGGGGTGTTTGGCGCACGGAGCGGTGTCATCAGCCAGGTGCTCAATGCGTACCCCTTGTCCCCCAGAAGCCAACCAACTGGCTGATGCGGTGCCTCGAAAATTTCTGCCACAGTACTCTGGCGCAGGATGAAAGCATCGTGGCAGCTGCCCGGATAGTGGGCATTGACAGCGAGAATCACCTGTCTGTGGTCACAGACCAACTGCACATTCAAGGAATGGAACCCCTTTCTGTTCCGGAACTCCTCTGCATTCTCTCGCGGAGCACGCAAAGCCACATGCGTGCAGTCAATGGCGCCCTGCACCATGGGGAAGCCCGCTACCCTCGCAAAGCCCATAGCACGGTCATGCTGCTTGTCTGGGGTCATAGGGAAGGAGATGAAGTCTCGTCTCCTTGTGAAGAGGGCATTGGTGACCTGCCGAATGCAGCGATGCACCGCAAACTGGGAGATATTGGCGAGGTCCCCAACAGCAGCTTGGAATGAGCCAGTGGCGTAGAAGTTCAAGGCCACTGTGACCTTCACTGCCACCGACAGAGACGTCCTGGACCTCAGCTGAGGCTGCAGATCTGGCTGCAGCAGGTGGCAGAGCTCAGTGACCACCTCCTTGCTGAATCGCAGCCTTCGCAAACACAGCTCCTCGGACATGTGGATGTAGGAGAGCTGTTCACGATATACCCTGGGAGGGTAAGCTCTCCTGTACATGCGCCTGATGGGCCTCCTCCGTCTGGCCATCATTGCCACTCTCTGTCTGCGTCTCACTCTGCTCCGATTGAGCTGGAGCAGGACGACGCCCCCAATCATTGCAGCCCCCATCTTCTCTTTGCCAGAAAAGTAATGAGGTACAGCAACGAAAGTAGCAGCAAAGTTAGGATGAACTAGGCAAAACTACCTCACAAAGCGTTGAGTCAATGTAGAAGTCTCTCTCTCTCTCTCTCCGAATCTCTCTCTCTCTCTCAGAACGAGTGGTGCATAAATGTCGACCACAGAAAAAGACAGGAAGAGGCCCCCTTTAAATAGCGCCCCCCCCAGCCCCAGACCGATTGATAACGTTCCAGTCTTCCGGTCGTTGGAAGCGCCAGGCGGTAAGGCAGGGGGCGCCACTCAATTTCCGCTCCGGGGCGCCCCAAGGGCGTTGCACCACAGAATGACGTCACAATCTGCGCGCGCAGGTGGTCGCAGCGGTAAGTTTTAGCGCCGCCGCACAATCTCAAGTTAAGTTCTCGAGCGGCGCAAACAGCGCTGCGCCCAGGCGTTAGCGCCTTAACGCCCCATTAGCGCCCATTTAAGGCGCTAACGGGAGGCGCAACCAACTGAATTTTTACCCCTTAAGCTGGTAAAAGCAGGCCTTATGCCTGCTTTTACCAGGCGTAAGATTTTGACAGTCATTCATCGAGCGGAAGTTGTGCAAAAAAGCGCAACCCTCCACCCGCAGAGGCACTTTTCTTGTATTCCATCACACTCCTGACTTGTGCCTTGTAGATGGTGGAAAGACTTTGGGGATTTAGGAGTCAGGGAGTCACTTGCCACAGAATACCTAGCCTCCAACCTGCTCTTGTAGCTGCAATATTAATGTGGCTGGGCCGGTTAGGTTTCTGGTCAATGGTGCCCCCCCAGGATGCGAGGTGGCTAGACTCTCTCTTGTTGAAGATGGTCATTGCCTCGCACTTGTGTGATGTAAATCTTACTTACCACTTATCAGTCCATGCCTGAATGTTGTCCAGGTCTTGCTGCACGTGGGCACAGACCACTTAATTATCTGAGGAGTTGTGAATGGAACTGAACACTATGCAATCATCAGCGAACATCCCCATTTCTGACCTGATGATGGAGGGAAGGTCATTGATGAAGCAGCTGAAGATGGTTGGGCCTAGGACATTGGCCTGAGGAACTCCTGCAGCAATGTCCTGGGGTTGAGATGATTGGCCTCCAACAACCACAACCATCTTCCTTTGTGCTAGGTATGACTCCAGCCAGTGGAGAGTTTTCCCCCTGATTCCCATTGACTTCAATTTTACTAGGGCTCCTTGATGCCACACTCAGTCAAATGTTGCCTTGATGTCAAGGGCAGTCACTCTCACCTCACCTCTAGAATTCAGCTCTTTTGTCCATGTTTGGACCAAGGCTGTAATGAGGTCTGGAGCCGAGTGGTCTTGGCGGAACCCAAACTGAGCATTGGTAAGCAGGTTATTGGTGAATAAGTGCTGCTTAATAGCACTGTCGACGACCCCTTCCATCACTTTGCTAATGATTGAGAGTGGACTGATGGGGCGGTAATTGGATGGATTGGATTTGTCCTGCTTTTTGTGGACAGGACATATCTAGGCAATTTTCCATTTTGTCGTGTAAATGCAGTATTGTAGCTGTACTGGTACAGCTTGGCTAGAGGCGCGGCTAGTTCTGGAGCACAAGTCTTCAGCATGACAGCCGGGATGTTGTTGGGACCCATAGCCTTTGCTGTATCCAGTGCGCTCAGCCGTTTCTTGATATCACTTGGAGTGAATCGATCCCATTTAGCATCGTGGTTGTGCAGAGAGTACCTGTGTAAATGGAGCTTTTTTCAATCTTGGAGGATTTCAAATTGACAAGATCAGGATGGGCGGCGCCTTGGATATGTCTGACAAAAATCAGAAGAGGAAGACCATCACCATCCATGGCAACAACGTGTACATGAGAGAGGTCCACAGGAGGGAGGTTTGCAGGTGGAGGAGGACAAAGGGGCTCATCACTCATCTTTGGATGAGGAGAACATAGAGGAGGAGAAGAAGCAGGAGGATGAAGATGGGGCACCCATCACCAGAGCAGCCGCTTACATTGCTGCCAAGGATGCCAGAGATGCCCTAATATCACGAAGGTTCACCTCATATGAAGCATAACAAATTAATTCCTGCAGTCCTCTCCCACCACCAGCACTAACCCCCTAACGCCCCCTCCCCCACCACGCCGCATTGAACAGTCCTTCAACCAGGCATCCACCCATTGCACATCCACCCAATGGGTCTTGTCATGTAATGACATTCATCATGAAACAAGTGAAAGGGCGAGTTGGCCCTCGGGATGCAATAATGGGCAAGATGTGGAAGTGGTGCTAATCATTACATTTTATGTGGCATTATAAAAAGAAGGAAACTTAACAACATAACAATTTGACAAACACCCATGTGCATACCCTTGGTGAATTACAATGTCTTCAACTTATGCTTCCTACCGCTTCTACTTGGTGCAACGCCAATGGCTTCAGCAGAGGTAGAGGCAGGCTGCTGAGATCCCTGTCCTGACTGTTGAAATTCTTTTGGCCTATGCCCTCTGCGCTTCTGAGACCCTGAGAGCCCCGCCAAAGACCTGTGCAAGGGCAGACGAGGCCATTGGAAGATGAGGCAGCATGTCAGGCACTGACAGGGGGGTGAGGTGGGGTGGGTGTGGAGGGGGGGGGGGGGCGCAACAGGTGAGGAGTGGGAACGCTTTGAGTTGCATTCCCACTTCCATGTCCCCTTTTGCTATCGTCCCTCTCCTGGGTCAGCGCCACATCACTCAGACCACTCTGCTGTAGACCAGCTTGGTGGAAATCAGTGACATGTTGTAAGGCCACGGATAAGGTATCTGTCATTCTGCTTAAGGCAGCAGACAAGTTGGCATCCATAGTCTGCAAAGCCACGGTCATAGTCTGCATGGACTCATTTGAGAGCCTTGCTTGAAGCTCCATGGAGGTGGCCACTCTCTCCATGGCAGACATTTTCATAATTACCTGTGCCACCAATCCATTAGCAATTAAGTTGGACTCCTCCATCCTCTCTGCTATTGTAGAGAGTGTATATAGCACATCTGTCAGTACCTGGCTAAGTTGCTGATGCACCTCTAGCATTCTCCTGCTTAATGATAGCCCTTGTGGTTCAGCATCTGTGTCCAGCTGAGCAGAGCTTGGAGAGGATTCACCTGACTCTCCACAGCTGTCCCTGCCACAAGTGTCTGCTCGTGCTCACTTGTGAGGTGTGAATCACCAGGTGAAAACCCAACTAACTCTCTTAGTGGACCCACCGAAGTCTAATTATCTGTGCTGGTGTATGGCTGTACGTCCTGTGATGGTGCACCCTCAGAAGGAATGAGATCCTCTGAGGAATCGTCCTCTGGATGTCCTGCAACACTTGCTGTAAGTCCTTAGAAGACCAAAGAAAGGGATATGATTTAGTCGTGGCAAAGTCACAATTTTGACAATCACCATACTCAGGCTTCTCATAGTTCAGTTATTGATGAAATAATGTCATCATATGTGTGTCAGAGATATTTGTAATTCTGTCACCAGCTATCTGTGAGCTCCCTGTCTCTCTATCTCCGATTGAGAGAGATGTAGATGTGCTACTTACCACCAGGGCCTCCTCCTCTGCATCTGTTAGCTGGACTACTTGTGACGGGCCACCTCCAGTACTCTCCCTCTCCCTTACGTTTGGTGCTCTCTTCTCCTATAAGGGGTGAGAAAACAGACCTGTGAGTGAGTGAAGGTGAGGTATTCACCCGATGGATGCAGTACATTTGGTGAGGGTGACTATGAGACAGATGTTTCATATTGCATAAGGATCGGGTGAGTGGCAATGGTGGATGGATAAATGAGGAGGTGATGAAGTGCCTAGTACGTGAAGGCTGGGTGTTGCTGAAAGTTGAGTGGGTGTGAGGAGTGATGTCATGGAGAACACTTAGCAAGATAGAGTGAAGGAGGGTGGGAACTTAAAGCACAGGATGTCGGTGAATCAGCAAATATACTCATTTTCCTGATCTAGTTAGGTCATTAAACCACTTTCTACATTGCATCCATGAGCTAGGCACAACGTGCTGCTGCTCACTTCCGCAGCTACCTCCAACCATGCCTTCCTGCTGGGAGCAGCAGGTTTCTTCCTCCCAATGCACCCAGGAGCAATTCCAGTGATGAATTATTAAATCTGGGCGCTGTCCTTGCTCTATGCCCACCATTCATCCTGAACACCTTCAATTTACACTTGTGGACTGTCCCTTTAAATACACCTGAGATCGCGTCATGCCAGTGTGCATCGTGCCCACTGCGCAGCTTGGAGCCGCGAAACCCACAAGTCAAAATTAATTGGTTCAATTGAGTGGAGAACGCAGATTCTGACCTGCTCAGTTGACTTCCGGTTTTCCCCCAGGCAATTCCACCACCTTCCCCCCACCACCCCCCCTCCCCCCCCCCCCCCCCCCCCCCCGCAAGGAAGCCGCCTTCAGATAAATATCAGGGCCAACATTGCAGGGCTGGTGACCTTTCAACAGAAACCTTTAGATTATTTTAGATTCTTTCAGTTCCCAGCTTATATCCAGTTTTGAAAATTATAATTTGAATGGTACAATACAGTCTAATTTGATTGGGTTTTATTAGATTATGAATTTACTTAATTATAAATACTGCCTACTGTGACCACAATTTTGATAGTATTCTCCAGCTTAATAACCAGTAACTATACAACCTAGCATTCACCAACTCAACAAACCAAAACTCGCATTGATGGACCTACATGGACAACAATGCTGACTCATATCATCAACATCATTGGAGATGCTAAAATGTTATCTGTCATTTTGCTATCAATGCTAAACCCATTAAAATCTAAAATGCTGGTGTCAATTAAAGTCACAGCAAGGGATATGTGAGCATATGTGGACAAACAGCATATTATCCCAGCAGTTTATCATGTTAGTCCAAGTCTAAGGGAACTTTCCAATGTCCAATATAGAACATTTATTTACCTGCTGCAGTCAATGGCTGCTGCAACAATGTGGTAAGATAAGGAATGCTGTGTTGCTACCTCCTCAAACCCACCAACAGAGATCGACCTAGAAATTGGTTTTGGCCTGTTTACGGGCACAAAATGGTCAGCGCACTCCCAGCGTGTGCCAGAAACCGAAGAACCAAGGCTCATCTGAAATTGGGCATCGGGCCTCGTCTTAATAATTAGCAAGTAGTAGATATGACTAACAGAGTACATACACATTCAGTTGTAGCAATGCAGGATCAGATCTTTATTGAGACATCATTCTTCACAAATCCAGTATGAGATCTCAGGTATTAAGATATCATACTACACAAAACCAGTATGCATGCTGCTATAGAGTGGTTCACTCACATCTCTCATAGCAATTTTATCTTTGATCTCCACATTCCATGCATATCACCAATAAGTCATAGTACATCAAAGATACATACAACTGACAACAGAATAACAACATGAACCCAACAAACATGCACTTAACTCTTCTCAGTCTCTTCTAATCATTTTATTACCGTGGTTATATTGCCCTCATAAACTCTTCCGATTATTTTATTACCATAAACACAAGTGACCTGATCCCTGACCTGATAGGCATGCTGGTTGGCCTTCTGATCTGTGGAGATACATTTGCTTACAATCTCATGCTCAGCAGAAAGCTGTTTTAACTCATCATGTGCTGGGCCCAAAAGGACATTGAGGTACTCAGGTAGTGCGGACTTTCACTCTCACAGTTTCCTCGGCACTGAAACCTTGAGGCACTTGCTGGAAGTGTCGCTCATGACAAGGAACACTGATTGCTGTTGGTGGAACTGAAAATGTTTTAATTTTTGATAAAAATATGGAAGTGATTCTTCATCAGAATCAGCTCTTCACTGGTGTAAAAATGTAACAGCAGATCTTGACTATTTCAATTTTCCAAACTTCAATCCATTCCCATCCATACAAAAAGTGTTAAGACTCCCTGCAAATCTTGAGGATTGCATATTACTATTTACAAAAATGTCTCCTCTAATCTCTGATTTAAATTATTCAACAAGTTGAACTTCAAGGTTTTGCTATCCTTGGAGTGAAAGTTAATTATTTTATATACCAAATTCCATATGTATTCAGCGCGGATGTGAGTTTAACTGATTCTTTACCTGGATTCAGTACAACACTAATTCAGTTATGGTTTAACATCAAAGACGCCTCTCTGTCTCCAACACCAATGGATTTTATAGTCTCTTGTCAATATTATTGGAAAAAAAATAACTCCCTTGCACTCTGCTGCTTGTACTTGAAATGAACTGATGGCAGCTCCTGACAGAGTGGCAGACTAATGGAAGAAAATGGAAATCCCCAATCCGAATATCAAGTACTGGAACTGAATCTAAGACTGCCAACCAGTTATTTTCCTTTAAAAATTGCTCACAGTACAAGAAAAGCAAAAAGTAATAGTGCTTGAGTTAGAATGAAAGGACTAGCATTTTTATTCATCACTGTAGCACAAAAACCAGAATCTTCTCTATGTCACTAACATGAAGATAGTGTGGAGCACTAATCTACTATCATTCACTACTCACCATTAAAAATCACAACTCAAAGGTATTTCAAAAGGATTTCAAGAAATAATATAGATTTCTGTTATTTTTAACAGATTTAAGGTGATTGGCAGAAGAACCAAAGGCAACATAAGGAAAAGCTTTTTTACGCAGCGAGTGGTTAGGATCTGGAATATACTGCCTGAAAGGGTGGTGCAGGCGGACTCAATCGTGGCTTTCAAAAAGGAATTGGATAAGTACCTGAAGGAAAAAAAATTGCAGGGCTATGGGGAAAGGGCGGGGGAGTGGGACTAGCTGAAGTATTCTTGCAAAGAGCCGGCATGGGCTCAATGGACCGAATGGCCTCCTTCTCTGCTGTAACCATTCTATGATTCTATTATGACTTATAAGGAGTGATTAGAACCTACCCCGACTGATGGGACCGATGCGGGTGTGATGTTAAAATTGCCTCAGGGTACTTACTAGTCTGTTCCCGCTGTTTTCCCGCTAACTGCCATTTTAACTACACAACTGCCCAATGCCCAACCTGCTGGTAAAACCTAGGTGGATTGCCCTCTCAAGGCCACAGAAGCACTATTTAAAGGGCCACTCAGCTGCAAGTTATTGGATAATAGGGATCTGTGTGCCATTGTGCTGTTTGGATTGTCAGGAGAATTTCCAGCTTCCAAATTGCTTCTTTCAGAGGTTTCTTTTTACCTTAATTACTCTGATTAAACTCTCACAGTTTATCATGGGTGCCATCATAACTACTTTGGTTTGGATGGAGGAAGAGGAGCAGTAACCTCATCAACCAACAGGAGTGGCAGCTGGGCCTATTAGATGAAAATATCTAATGTCATAACTGCTCGTAGGAGGCCATACCCAGCACACAGGCCGAGAATCACTTTTCTCGATCTCTCTGAGGAGCAGTGCAGGAGGACGTTATGCTTCTCCAAGCAGGCAATTGCAGACCTCTATAGCTTCCTGCAACAAGACCTGCTGCCTGCTGGACCAGGGTGTCAAGGTCATCAAGGTCACCACAGCCTTTAACTTCTTTGCCGCAGGCTCCTTCCAGGCTGCTGCAGGGGACATCTCCCACATTTCCCAGTCTGCAGTGCACAGCCGTATCAAACAGGTCACCAATGCCCTATTTGCCAGGGCCAAACAGTGAACACAAGAGAGCTTGCGCATTTGCAACAGTGAATGTCTTCCCTCGTGGGAGCGATAGACTGCACACATGTTGCCATCAAGGCACCAGAAGACCAGCCAGCCAGCAGCCTTCTTAAATAGGGAGGTTTATAACTCAATTAATGTGCAGCTTGTCTCCAATCACAGAAATTATAGGTTCCTACATTATAAAAGTTACTACACTTCAAAAGTACTCTTTCTTTCTTTCTTTTTATTTAAGGTTCCCGGGCAGCTATCACAATGCTTTTATCCCGCAACACGCACAACTATCGACACTTCCACGAACGTGACAGGATGTCTGCTGGGGGCCAAGGGATGTGGCGCGTAACACCTGAACAACACACGTATAATCAGAGTCATGGGAACACTGTAAGGTTCCTCAAACAAAACATGTGTCTCGACAGGTCTGGGAGCTCCCTAAATATGGCACACAGAGAGTCTCCCGCGTCACAGTGGTGTGTTTTATCCTGCAAGTACATGCCATCCATAGAAAGCTGCATTTGGAGGAGTCAGAGCAACAGCAGCAGTCCTTATCAGACGAAGAAGACCAGGGTGAAGGCGAGGAAGGAGCAGAAGGAGGTGGGCCACCTCACTGCCTTATAGCCAAAGATGCCAGGAATGAGTAAATATCACTGTGATTCTGGTGACCTGCTCATTCCCCTGTCCTGAAAACTTACACAAAGCCCCTCTGCATCAACAGTCCTTGTTCCATCCTTCACCACTCCCTTAATCCTGCATCAAAGCATGTAGAAACCATTCAGCTAACTTCTATAGCAACGGCATGTTGACAATGCAGACTCAGAAGCTGCTATGTAACCACACTTCATACCAAAGTGCCAAATATGGTAAAAGGATTAATTTAATAACAAACATAATAATTGCCTTTAATTCATTTCTCATCCAAGTGTCAATCCATGGTGCTTTTCTCAAAAAAAGATTTATTAACTCTAGTTCTGCTGTGTGGTGCTCCCCAAATGCCCTCAGCAAAGCTGGTAGAAGGTTGCTGTTGCTGATGTTGGCACCCTAGAGATGCTCATAGCTGCCGACTTCTGTGGGCTTGAACCTGTGAAAGTCTGGCTGCAGACTGTTGCATGCCAGCTGCTGTTGGGGCAGTCTAGCCCAGTTGCCCTTCTGGCGCCATGCTGGTTATTGGTTGATGTATGCAAGGGAGCAGACATGCTAGCATCCTGAGAGAGGGTAATGCACACTGCTCCCACAGCGCCACTGCTACTCCAGTGGGGCTGCAGCTAATCACTCCCACTGATCTGTGGGAATCAGTGCTGAAGGAATTTACGACCTCAGCCACCTCTTGCCATGTTATCCATGCCACAGCCTTGAGCACCTTTCATCCAGGGTGTCCATCCTTTACTCAACTTCATGCAGCAGCTGCTCAAACACCTCATCATCAGAGCATGATGCCCTTATGCAAACAGCTCCCTTGTTTGGCATGGTGAATTTTGGTACAATCCTTTGACACAGCCACTAGGTACCCCTTTTTGCCACTCTGAATTTGAACCTACTGGACAGAAAAACTTCTCGGACTCAACCCAAGATTCTTGCAATGAAGTTGCAGGCTTCCCAAATAGCACACTTTACTCTCTCGGCAGCATTTCCTCTGGAAACAACAATCTGCTGAATGCTCTGTTTTTATTGGATCATGAGTTAGCTCTGCCACTGTTGCCAGCACCTTGGTGTCTGCACTGGCTGGCTTCCCTATCCTCAGCCTGCCTTTCTTGCAGTTCCCTGTGGGTGCCAGCTGGGAGGGCAGATTGGTAGTCACACTGCGAGATCAGTCCTCAGCCATCTCTCCTTCTGCCATGCCCGAGCTTTTGGCTGCCCCTTGTGGATGACTAATACTCGGTGTGGGGACAGACCCTTGGCCGCCATGTGTTCTACTATCAAGATCCTCTCAAGCGGATACCCTAGTATTTAGAAACCAGGAGTGAGAGTCTTCTGTAAGCTGCAATCCAACAACAACAACAACTTGCATTTATATAGCGCCTTTAGCATAGTAAAATGGCCCACAGGAGCGATTATCAAACAAAATTTAACACAAGATCTCAATAGCGGCAAAAACAGTAGTGGCCAGCAAAACTGCATCAGTCCTTGGTCTCTCTATCCTTGTCAGCTCCTGCCCAAGGTGCGCTAGAGTTACTATCACTCCAGGCTGCTCTGCAGGTTCTGAAAACCCTCTCACCTGCTTATACAGATGTCAGAGCACACTGGAACATATTCTCTGCCACTCCGTGCAGGGAGCTCTGAAGAGTCTTAGAAGATTGTGTGAAGAGTTTCAGTTGGTCAGTATACAGCTCTTGTAAGTACAAATCCATGGATCTTAGCATTTGCCCATCTGCTCCAACCCTCCCTTCCTCTTGTTGGTGCTCATCTGCTCTCACCTGTACTTCTTCTTGCTACATAGGTATGTAGAATTCGCAAATTATCGCGATTTCGAAATAACGAGATAGAGACATACAGTTTCGCAAAAACAGCTTTATTTCAGCAAAATGCTGTCAGGTTCAAAAACGGACACAAGCAGCCTGTAAAATGGCCACCGCGCCTCGTGGCAGAAGTTTCTAGACTTTTCAGTAGGCAGACAAGATGGCGTTTCAATAAACATTTCAGCAAGATCGGACAGTACTCAGCATAATGAAATAAGACAAGACGCGATCGTTTTGCATTTTGTACACCTAAGAGAACATAAGTGCTGGAATCGGTTTTCCATGCACAAACGAGGGCTATTGCACTGGGCAATTAAGGGCCCATCCAAAGACATTGATACGCAAATTCCCCACGGCTCTACGATGAGAGAGCCGTTCGCGGGTACTCACAGCAAGAATTCAGAGGGCCCCAAAACCCCTCCAGGGAGACTCCTAGCCAGTTCCACAATGGGAGAAACATTAACGGGTACTTAGACAGTTACAAGTATCACCAAAACCCATTAACGACAAGAACCACCCCATACAAGAAGTTTGAGTGCCAAAACATGACAAAAGATGAACATTAAGATTGGGCGGGAGATAAAGAATTACAGTACTATAACTGTAGTAAACAAACGTCCATCTCTCTCTTGATTCGACCCCTGGCTCTCGTTTGCGGCCCACCGAGTTCTTGGTCCGCTGATCTTCCGGGAGTCAACCTCGTGGCTTGCCGCGAAGATCTGTGAAGAGCTGGGCTGCGAAGGCCGGTAAGCGGGTACACCATCCCGAGGGTCGGTAGACGGTGTAGGGACCCAAAGGCCCGACGAGACAAAACGAGATGAGAAGAGAAGAAGAAGAATCCACGTGCAGCCGCGGTCAGTAAACCCCGACCGCGCCCGAAAATATATAGACCATTTTTGAACTCTATAGGTTACTGCACGAACTGACGCAGGAAGACTTTTCTTCGAATTTTATCGAACTGGTGTCGATCCAGAAAGACTCTTCTTTGAATTCTACCGGCTAACTGGTGTCGGGCACAGGAAGACTCTTCTTTGAGCTTTATCAGAGTTCCGAGGTCAAAACAGATCTTCATGACAACAGACGGTCCAGCCTGCTAGCCGGAGCAAAGCGAGTAAACAAGTGGGGTACAGAGACCCCTGATCAACACGTGAATAGTCAGGTGCTGTGGCAAAACCATCCGAGCATCGTTTTAGAATTCTCCCGAGTTATCACGAGTGGTGAGCATGGTTCTCGATCCTACAGATCTAGATTAGGACAGGTATTGATAGGGGAGGGTTTTTGTTTTAAGGATAATTATAATGTGTGCCCCTTTTTACGATGTGTCGTGCGCTCCTCGTTTCCCTAAACCTAGTTGCATAAATGTATGTAAGTTTGTACTGTCATTAATCTGTGCTCATGACATGTATTTCGTAATCTTGAATAATATGCAATAAAGATTTTCCATTTCGTACTATTCAACCGGGTCTACCTGAGTTTTTCTCTGCATTTACTGCTCTCGCACCTAAGTCCAGTGTCAGAACCGTAAGGGCGAGTGGGTCGAACCACTCACAGGTGTCTAGTGCTACCAGGCTGGCTGGAGACCAGAACAGGCAACAAGGCCTAACCCCGCACTAGCACCCAGGCTAAGCACAGAGCCATGCGAACCCCTTACAGATAATGGCGACCACGAAGGGACACTGGCAGCGAGAAAGTAATGTGTTAGACCCTGGTATGAATGGGCGAAATGTTATGGAAGAGAGAATAGCCGATTATGTTTTTGGGAAGGTTATTTTGACTAAGAGATGGATAAGCGACCTGCTGGTGGATAAGCGTCCGCTAGACGCAGCCATCAGGTGGACAGGTAGCAAAGAACACAAAAAATCGGTAGAGAAAGCGGTTTGGCTGATGTGTTATAAAAGGCAAGTCCAGTTTTCGGACCAGGTCATCATAGCGCAGGCAGCTCAGATCAAGGGTTTGGAGGTGGAGATGGAGGAAAAGGTCGCGGGGGGGCAGCAGCTCATCGCGTCCTTAAATGCGTTGCATCAGGAACGCCAGTTAGTCGCCAACCACCATGAGGCGAAAATAGATTACCTCGAGTGCCAGGTCACTGAGGCAAAATTAAACGAGGGTAGGATTAGAGAACGGTGTATCCGCCTAGCTAACCAGATAAAAGCTCAAGAAGAAAGCTTGCTGGGAGTTAGGGCGGCATATAAGATGGCCCTCGAGGATAGGCATGAGGGAGCCGACCACAGTGTTTTCCAGAAGGAGATAGGGAACCTAAGAGAGGCCCTGAATAAGGCAAACGGCATGGTGTGCCTAATCAGCCCGTCAGCACACCAGCCGCAGGTGGGTAGGGAATTTCCAAAATTCGTACCAGTCAAAGCAGAGGAGGTATTTGCCACTGCACCCTCCGCGCCACCCAGCTATTCGGCAACCTGGGTAAGGGAGGAAGTGGTAGAAGTAGAGGAAGAGGTCCCCGAGGTAGTACAGCCCCCTGAGGTAGTAGTGAAGCCGGGACCGTTGTGTCCGGTCACGGGCCACAAGAGGGGCCCGGAGGGAGCCAATGGGGCAGCGGGGGATCTCCTCAGCCAGCTTGTGTTGCCACACAATGCACACCAGCTGAGGGCTATGATCAGTCACGTACGGAAGCTGTCCGAGTCAGACGACCCTTCCGTACATTTCAGGGAGGTAGAGCAGACCGCAGCCATTAACGGCTGCGACGATGGGGAAAGGGCTAAAATGCTGCTGTTCTCCTTAGACAGCTCGATCCTCCAGTGTCTCTCAGATGCGTGCAAAAGGGGAAATAGGACCTATGAGCAATTAAGGGAGGAGGTCCTAGAAGTGTTGGGGGCGGACGATGAAGGTCCGTTCGTTAGATTGGGACAGACGAAGCAGCTGGAAGGAGAACCCCCGAAGGTTTTCGCCGACAGGCTGTGGCCAGTATATCAGCGTAGCTGCCCAGGTGCGCCCGAGCGCGCCGATTTAGACGGGGTCGGTTTAGCTCACTGGCTCAGATGTTTAGTAGCCAACAGTTTGCCAACCGTCAGGGAGCAGGCCAAAGTGTGGTTTGACCCCACTAACCCCATCACAACTGAGGAGTCGGTCTTAAACCAACTCACGGTAGGGTACCGTAATACTAGGAGTACGGGAGCGCGTCCCCTTAAGGGAAAGGTGCATGAGGCACGGCCCGCCGCCCCGGCTGAAAAGGAGTGGCATCAGGAGGGAAATCGCGTCCCACAAGCCAGTAATGCTTGTTTCGGGTGCGGAAAGACAGGGCACTGGCGCAAGAACTGCAGGAACCCTTGGAAGGAGTCCAGGGATAAAAATCCCGCAGCCCGAGCCCAGGCGCCTGCCTCCGATAAGGGAGCTGGTGTGCATATCCATCCCGATGCGATAGAATCAATGCTGGGAGCCATGTGGACCCTCATGATTTTGCAAGGAAGGGTGGCAGTCGCTACCGGCCCCACAGATGCCGCAGCCCCGTCCACCAGTACCCAATGACTAGAGCCCGCACAGCCCGTCTACCTGTGTCCGCTCAGCTATGATGCATGGAAACGACCCCTGGTGGAGATGGAGGTAGAGAAGCAGAAGGGTAGTTATTTGTTGGACACGGGAGCTTCATGCACCGTGATTCATACGGATAGCCCCTTTGACTCACCACTGTCTACCAAGGTCCCATACACATTAGCGGGGTTCACGGGAAAAGAGCAGGCTGGCGCGTTCTCCATTCCGCTATCCATTCATTTAGGAGCACTCCACACCACGTGTAAGTGCATACTGATGAAATGGCAAGAGGGGGGTGGGAGAGGCATCCTCGGATCAGATCTCCTATCGGAGCACGGGATCCTCGTGGACCTTAGGAATCACTGTCTCTGGGGAGCCAAGGGCGGAAAAGGCAAGGTAGTGGTAATCCCGGGGGAGGAAGGTAAAGGGGCCCTGTGTACCATGAAGCCATCCGGAGGCTACGACCTCGGGCTTATGGTCGCGGATGTCCCAACGGACATGCAGATGTATGTGTCACATAATATGCACGCGTTTGCAACCCACAAGCACGATTGTGGGAGGGTTACCGGGTTTGAGGTCAGCGTAGACGGGGACCCCATGACCCGGCCCCAAAAGCAGTATAACTTCCCCAAAGAAGCAGAACCCGATATGGAGACAGCAATGTCCTCCTTGGTGCAGCAGGGCGTGTTGAGGCCGATAGCCACACACGTGAACTCCCCATTATGGCCGGTTAGGAAGCCGGATAATTCGTGGAGGGCCACGGTGGACTACAGAGTCCTCAATAGTAACATTCCCGCCTGCGCGCCCACGGTAGCAGCAGTTGCTGACCTAATAGGGAATATCCCAGCGTCCGCGACCACGTTCACGGTGCTGGATATCTCGAACGGTTTTTGGTCCATCCCGCTGCGGCGAGAGGACCAGTACAAGTTTGCCTTTACTTTCAAAGGACAACAGTACACGTGGAACTGTTTGCCACAGGGTTTCCACAACAGCCCCAGTATTTTCCACCAGTGTATGGCAGGAAGTTTAAAGGAGTTTAGTCAGCCCAATCAGATAGTGCAGTACGTGGATGATTTGCTCCTATTTACGGACTCAAGGGAGGAGCATGGACCACTACTGGCCGAGTTATTGGAGCTGCTAGCGAGAAAGGGTTTTAAAGTTAACCCTAAGAAAGCACGTATCGGTCAGCAGGAAGTAAAATTCCTGGGGCTGACCATTCGCGCTGGGGAAAGAGCCATAGATAAGGCTAGGAGGGAGTCAGTGCAAGAGTTACCGATTCCCAACACCATAAGGGGTGTGAGGTCCTTTTTGGGACTGACCGGTTACTGCAGAGATTTTATCGAAGACTATGCGGCCACAGCAGCGCCGCTGCTCCGACTCCTCCATAAGGGAGTGGAGTGGTCTTGGGACGAGGGCTGCCAGGCAGCCTTCGAGAAGTTAAAAAGGAATTTGCAGACCGCGCCAGCTTTAGGGGCCATAGATGGGGGGAAGGAGTTTTTCCTGGAGGTAGCTGCCAGCGGAGACAGCTTGAGCGCTGTGCTGCTCCAAGAGCGTCACGGCAAGCTGAGGCCGGTTGTCTATTCGTCCAGGGTGTTAACGGATGTGGAGAGGAGTTTCTCCAATTGCGAAAGGCATCTTTTAGCCACGCATTGGGCTGTGAAAAGATCAGCGATCTTCACAGGGTTCTCTCCCATCACTCTCCTCACCCATCACACACCAACTAAGATGCTTCTAGATGGGAGGATTAAGGATGGGACCGTAAGCAGCGCTCGAATTGCGCGCTGGACCCTTCTCCTTTCCCAGATGGATCTTAGAATTAAAGGTCTTTGCGAGCCCAGGCTTGCGGCCAATTTGGTATACCCCGGTACGGCCCACCAGTGTTCGGTGGAAGGGGTGTGGGAAGTCAACATAGGTTTGCGGGCCGGGATACATCCCACAGGTCGCGAGATTTATGTTGATGGTTCCAGCACAGTGTCCGCTGGCGAACGACTCACAGGGTGTGGAGTTTATGACCCTGCAGCAAACCTTGCCCTGGCGATTAAGCTCCCCAGCACCATGAGCGCGCAGCAAGCTGAGCTGTCTGCGGTGGCATATGTCGTTACCCACCCAGAAACTTTCCCAACACCATACACGATTTGCTCGGACAGTATGTTCATATGCAATTCGTGTACGGAATACCTGGCCATTTGGTCCCGCCGTGGATACACCTCCGCGGACGGGCGACCTTTAACGGTGAAGCCCTTGCTGGAAAAGATCCTAGCAGCAGTAGGGGAGGAAGGGGAGATTTTCATCCATAAGGTGAAGGCTCACTCCTCCACAGAGCCCCGTGGGGAGGGCAACCAGCAGGCGGATGCACTAGCCAGGGAGGGTGCCCGTAACGGCATTTTCTGGGACCCCTATGGGCGCGGACCCGTGGCAGCGATCCAAGGCAGGGACGGGAATCCCGGGAACACCAGGGTAGCATTGCCCCTAGACCTTAAGACCGTCCAGAAACAGGATCCCGCCCTAAAAGCAGTTCTCAGAACCATTGCTGAGGGCAAGCAGATAGAGGGTCCGTACAGTACGGCAACCCTCTCCGTTAAAGAAGGCTAACTGTTCCGCGAGGAGCAGTGGGTTGTGCCGCGGCAGCACAGGAGGGAATTCCTCCAGTTGGCTCATGAGGGACCGGGGGCAGGGCACCCCGGGCCCGAGGTTACCTGGCAACGGGTAGAGCAGGCGGGATGGTGGCCGGGACTCAGGGAGCAGGTCCGCGAGTTCTGCGCAAGCTGTCTTGTGTGCGCTGCAAACAACCCAGACCCCCAGAAAAGGAAAGTGCCCATGGGGCACATCAGGAGGGTGGAGGGACCATGGCAGTCGATACAGATCGACTATATAGGGCCTCTGCCCACCACCCAGGGAGGCTACAAATACTGCCTCGTCTTGGTGGATGTGTTTTCCAAATGGGTAGAAGCCTTCCCCTGTAAAACAGCTACGGCGCTGGGTACTGCAAAAATCTTGGTCCGGGAAGTGTTCTCGTGGTGGGGACTCCTCCGTTTCGTGGAGTCAGACCAAGGGAGTCATTTCACTGGCCAGGTGATGCAGAACACCCTCATGCTTTTGGGCATTGAAGGGAAGTGGCACGTAGCGCACAATCCCCAGTCATCCGGGATTGTTGAACGCATGAACCGGACCCTGAAGGAGAAATTGAGGAAAGAGACTATGAACTCGCCCCAAAAATGGGCGGAGGTTCTGCCTCTAGTCCTCATGAGGATCCGGGCCAGACAGTCGAAAAGTACGGGGTATTCCCCGCACAAGGTGATGACTGGAAGGATCATGCGGACCCCCACCCATGTACTAGCGCCGGTGCTCACTGAGGGTCAGCTCCAAGAGGTAAGCAGGGACAAGTTCGTCCAGACCCTCTTGGAGCGCCTGAAGCAGGTTTATGGGCAGGCGGCTGGGAACATGGGAAAGCAGCATCAGGGCAATCGCCTGTTGCTGGAACCCCGCAAGAAGCAGGAGTGGGAAGTAGGAGACCAGGTCATGGTCAGAAACTATGCCAGAGTAGGGAGTCTGGAACCACTGTATATGGGACCCTACAGCATTGTAGATAAGGCGAGTCCCATGGTATACGCCGTAAAGGTACCTCGGCGCACTAAGTGGTTTCACGTAAATCAATGCAAACTGTATAAGCCGGGTGCACAAGGGCCAACCACAGGGGCCAAACCTGCGAGTGGGGACTCGCAGCCCCGGGTAGGACCGCAGGGCACGCAGGCTGGCAAAGCAGCTTGCATCAGGGGAGAGGACATCCTAGCAAAATGTAGGATCCTTTATTGGGGTTGGGAGTCAGATGAGGAAGAGTTCGAGGAGCTCGACCAAGATAGTGACCCGAGCGAAGAGGAGCTGGGATCGGAGGACGAAAGATTTGTCCCCGATTCAAGTAAAGGGAAGATTGGGACTGCGAGTGGAGGTCCACACAGGGTGGAAGCAGAAGCTGCAGGTCCCAAACTCAGGGGGGCGGAGCTAGGGGAGGCAGAGCCAGCGGCTGTGGTGGGACCACAGGACGTGGCAATGGAAGTCTCGGTTCCCGGTCCGTCCGCCTTGGAAGTCTTGCCCTCGGGGGAGGTAGGGACTGTGAGTGAAGGGCCACCTACTGGGCCAAGTAGGGCGGTGCCAGAGACTGCAGATCCCGAGTTCAGGGAGGCAGTGCCAGGGGAGGCGGAGCCAGCGGCTGTGGTGGGACCACAGGTCGCGACGGTGGAAGTCTCGAAACCCGGTCCGTTGGTCCTGGAGTTCTTGCCCCCGGTAGCCCCCCTTAGGTCAAGTCGGACACCCCAGCCCAGGAAGGTATGGTCAAGTCCCCAGAGTGTCCCAAGGCGTAGGTTCAAGGCTAAGGCAGCCCAGGGAGAGCCCAGTCACAGCGCAGCAGCGACAGGCTGCGGCAGATCAAAGGAAGGGGTTGGTGCCCTCCCACCGTTGGGAAAAGCTCGTGGCCGCCTTCACAGAATTTGAGTAGGCCGCCCTGGGAACGGGCGGCGCTGTACAGTTTATAAGATAAGTTAGAAGGTTTATAGTTTGTAAGTTTGTAAGTTTGATAGTTTAATTTTGATAAGTAAAAGATAAATGATGGGAGTTTAGATTAGGTTTAGTTAAAAGATCTATCCAGTGCACATGTCTTCTTACGTGAGGCGAGGTCAGGGGACCCGCTCACCCTTCACAAAAGCCAAAGACTCTTGGGAGGCTGGCTACCTCATTCTATCTGATCACAGGAACCAAGGAAGGATGGAACGGATTCTGGTAGTGCTCGCGGCATTCGGATGTGGATTGGCCTATCGAGGCCGCACCAAGGATGTCGTGGTATTTGGTTGCTCCGGGGACACGGCCCCCATCGCGACGGATGGGACCGGGAGGCGAGAGGCTGAGGAGACCGCCACTTATTTCCACAAGGGAAGGTGGCCAGGATGGCTGGGAACGAATTCAACTGAATACTCCAGTACATCGGGATTTGCCTACAAAGAGACTTCTTTGATGTGCCCCAAAGTGAGGATCATTGCACCCAGGATCAGAGTCACCGTCGGCAAAAGGATTTGTTTGACTTGTAATGGGAATGTCCCATTGAGCCGATGGTGGTGGCTACGGAAATTGAGCAAGAATATGAGAAATTCCTCGGTTGAGTGGGAGCGATTGGGTAATAATACCCATCGGACAATTACGGGGACTAACGGACAATTGAAAGTCTGTTGGGACAAATGGTGGGAACCGGATGAGGGAATTTATGTTTGTATGTGGGGATCGAAGCACGTTTGCCCCAAGGGTATATCCATATTTTTCGTAAACCAGTGGCAGGATAACGGGAAAGGGATGAGGTGGGATGTCAGCACCAGGGGGTGCGGAGCTCCATACTCCCCGATCCCGGTAAACGCCACTGAACTCATCACGTGCCCACGCAAGGCCCCGCCCACGATTCCGGTGGTTTTGGCTCAGGAGGAAGGGTGCCCTAAAACCACTAAGGGGCCCGGGAATGGTTTGGTACTGGTCCCAACAGACCAGATACTATTTCAAGGGGTACATTACGCGGTGGCCTCGGTGATTTTAAATCTCACCGAGGTGCGGTTGCCAGAGTGGTGCCACAAAGAGACGGAACAATTGTACCAGGTCCTGTTGACAAACATGTTTAGACAATTCTACGAGTTTGATTTTGCGGAGATTGACAAAACAAGCTTGTACACCACACCACACGAAGTTTTGGGTCAGGTGGGGAGACAACGAAGGGGTGTTGTGAACGATATGTTCACTGCTTTCAATACAGGGACATCTGTGGTCAACGCTCTAGACAACGTGGAACTGCAGACCCAGATCAATGGTTTAAAAACACAATTAAAAAGCATCATGCTGGTTTTGGGCGACACAGCAAAGCCCGCCCCGGTGTATCGGGTAGAGAACATTGGTGTCATTCAGGGGGGAGCCCCCATTCGCTACGCAACGGTCCCACCTTACGTCATCCGCTGGGAGCAAACGATGACAGGTATAGATCTGTCTGGATGTCGTGGCCGGGGAGCACACATAATACTGTGTCCCCAGTACTTGAATGCCTTTTTATCACCACAGTGCGGGTTCAGAACAGCTGGCGCCAAGCCCATGAATTGCACCATGGAGGCAATGACACAAGATCATGTGCCTCCGCAGGTGGCATACATAGGGGGTGGAACATATTGCGTTACCACTGCAGCGCAACACTACCAGCATGGAAACCGTAGCCGGTGTCCGGTGAGTGACAGCAGTTTCTGTTTTAAACCCAGGGCTGAAGTTCAAGTGGCACAGCAGCGAATTGACCCGATCCCTGAACCATCCACTGTTCATCTAACAGTAAAGGAGAATTTTACCGACTTGCAGCGATTCGTCGCGCATTTCGGATACCTCATTCCCCCTCTCCCTGAACACCTCACCAAACTTTTGAAAGCCGTTGCGGTTTCGCAGAAACATTTTTATACCCTTGAGCAAAAGACTGTCGAGATAGGGTCAGAGATCCTAGACATAGTAATCCCACCGTGGTGGGATCTGTTCACCAACATTGAAGTGCCTTCCTGGATTAGAATAGCCTCCCACATTTTAGTTGTGTGCCAAGTAATAATTGTAGTGTACCTATTGGTCGTGCACTGCAAGAGAGGCAAGCGCCTCACCAAGCAGGAAAACACGGGAGAGTGGCGAGAGCGTTACGTGCGCGTGCATGAAGAAAGCGCCACGTAAACGGCCAGAATGACGCCGCTCCATTTTACCATGTGTATTCTTGTAATTGATTGTTATTTTTCTTAGAACCTGTAACTAAGTTTGGAACTCTGTATGTTTTAGAGTTGTTTTGATTATTTTAATTTTGTGTTGTTGAATTATGGTTGTTTGATTGTTTTGTTTTTCTTTTCCTTGAATAATAAAAAACATGCATATCCAGGTGCTGCAAGAGGCATCGGCCTGTTACACCTGGAGGACATACACGCGGTGTAAGTTTAAAAGGCAATACTGCCTACGGCTTTTTGCAAAATGTAATTTTTTCCTGGGAAATAAGGACGACACAGAGACCCTAGATAGTTTAAGTTAAGGGAGTATTTGGATATGGAGAATCGAGATAATGTTGCTCACCACCATTTTTAATTGATACGATAAGCGGAGTTATTCGCATCAACAGGAGGGACTGTAGAATTCGCAAATTATCGCGATTTCGAAATAACGAGATAGAGACATACAGTTTCGTAAAACAGCTTTATTTCAGCAAAATGCTGTCAGGTTCAAAAACGGACACAAGCAGCCTGTAAAATGGCCGCCGCGCCTCGTGGCAGAAGTTTCTAGACTTTTCAGTAGGCAGACAAGATGGCGTTTCAATAAACATTTCAGCAAGATCGGACAGTACTCAGCATAATGAAATAAGACAAGACGCGATCGTTTTGCATTTTGTACACCTAAGAGAACATAAGTGCTGGAATCGGTTTTCTATGCACAAACGAGGGCTATTGTACTGGGCAATTAAGGGCCCATCCAAAGACATTGATACGCAAATTCCCCACGGCTCTACGATGAGAGAGCCGTTCGCGGGTACTCACAGCAAGAATTCGGAGGCCCCCAAAACCCCTCCAGGGAGACTCCTAGCCGGTTCCACAATGGGAGAAACATTAACGGGTACTTAGACAGTTACAAGTATCACCGAAACCCATTAACGACAAGAACCACCCCATACAAGAAGTTTGAGTGCCAAAACATGACAAAAGATGAACATTAAGATTGGGCGGGAGATAAAGAATTACAGTACTATAACTGTAGTAAACAAACGTCCATCTCTCTCTTGATTCGACCCCTGGCTCTCGTTTGCGGCCCACCGAGCTCTTGGTCCGCTGATCTTCCGGGAGTCAACCTCGTGGCTTGCCGCGAAGATCTGTGAAGAGCTGGGCTGCGAAGGCCGGTAAGCGGGTACACCATCCCGAGGGTCGGTAGACGGTGTAGGGACCCAAAGGCCCGACGAGACAAAACGAGATGAGAAGAGAAGAAGAAGAATCCACGTGCAGCTGCGGTCAGTAAACCCCGACCGCGCCCGAAAATATATAGACCATTTTTGAACTCTATAGGTTACTGCACGAACTGACGCAGGAAGACTTTTCTTCGAATTTTATCGAACTGGTGTCGATCCAGAAAGACTCTTCTTTGAATTCTACCGGCTAACTGGTGTCGGGCACAGGAAGACTCTTCTTTGAGCTTTATCAGAGTTCTGAGGTCAAAACAGATCTTCATGACAACAGACGGTCCAGCCTGCTAGCCGGAGCAAAGCGAGTAAACAAGTGGGGTACAGAGACCCCTGATCAACACGTGAATAGTCAGGTGCTGTGGCGAAACCATCCGAGCATCGTTTTAGAATTCTCCCGAGTTATCACGAGTGGTGAGCATGGTTCTCGATCCTACAGATCTAGATTAGGACAGGTATTGATAGGGGAGGGTTTTTGTTTTAAGGATAATTATAATGTGTGCCCCTTTTTACGATGTGTCGTGCGCTCCTCGTTTCCCTAAACCTAGTTGCATAAATGTATGTAAGTTTGTACTGTCATTAATCTGTGCTCATGACATTTATTTCGTAATCTTGAATAATATGCAATAAAGATTTTCCATTTCGTACTATTCAACCGGGTCTACCTGAGTTTTTCTCTGCATTTACTGCTCTCGCACCTAAGTCCAGTGTCAGAACCGTAAGGGCGAGTGGGTCGAACCACTCACAGGTGTCTAGTGCTACCAGGCTGGCTGGAGACCAGAACAGGCAACAAGGCCTAACCCCGCACTAGCACCCAGGCTAAGCACAGAGCCACGCGAACCCCTTACAGGTAGAAAGGGGAAAATGTGTTAGCAGAAGGTATGCAGCCAATTGCGGTGCACACAGTAACAAGGCAATTGCTGTGTGCCCAGCAATCATCTCCATAACCTATGCTAACAGAAGGTTAGATATGGCTGACCATGAATCCTTGACGGAAAAGGTTAACAAGATGATGAAGTTGAAGCAAACACTTACCTTGTTGGACTAGCGCAAAGCCCCCAACTTCTCCCTCACTCATTCCCGTGATGACCTCCACCCCAACGACTTGAAGTCAGTTGAGCGGGGTGGGGGACGGCAAAGGTTGGTTGGTCTACCACCAGTGCAGGTTCCCTTGCGAAGGTTGTGGGATGATCTTCTCATACAAAACAGAGCAAACAGATGCTTTCACCATTAGATGCAGCCCTATGCCCGGGCCACCTGATGTGAAAGGACAAGTATAGAGTGTGCTAGTAGTTTGAGGGACCACAGGAAGTTGGTGAGAAAATTGCAATAGTTACTTGAGTGAAAAGAAGTCGATTCCTTTGGCTGCTGCTAAGTTGGAGCTGCAGCTTTGTTGACAGGGTGGTGAGGGGGTTTAAGATGTGAAGCTCGTGGCTAGTGCTTTGCAGGCTGCATTACTAATGTGGCACTATGTTGTAGGCTGAGTGCTTGGTGCATGCATGTAATTTAAATAGGCCTTCCAAATAATCCAGGACTGCAAAGCAGTACACAGAGCACTGCCCATTTATCACTTGGATTGGAAAATTGGTCTTAATTGCCCAGAGAACTTGTTTTCTTAAAAACCATTCCTTACTTCAGTTATGCGTGTGTTTTAAAGTATTTATTATTAGAATCTGAATACAACATTGTTAAAATAGCCTGATGGTGCAAGCTGTAAAATTTCTCTTTTGAGTAATACCATTGCATTATGTTAGCTAGTTTCTTGGTATGATTTATCTGTGGAAGCAGATATTATTCTGTTATTTTAAGGAAAATTAAATATGATAACCACCAGCCTCTAAATCTGTATTAGTTTAAGAAACTCCACAGAAATCATTATGGCAGCAGGAGGTGACCTTTCTGAAGAACATTTTAATTGCCATAACCCAGATTTCAATCTTCATAAGTAGGTGTATTAGTCACCATTAAAACAACTAAACCAATGAAGTGTTAAGATAATTTGTAATTTTTGTATTTATTTAAAATTAAAATCACCTTATTAATTATGACAATGGCTTTTTCCATTTTGGATGAGCCTTGGAGTAATCTCATATAAAACTACAGGAGACTTGAATCTGTGTCATGCAGCATTAAAAAAACCTCTATATTCGCATTTAATTACAAAATATGTGGACATGCTCCTGAAACCAATGCAATGCATTAGGAGCAGTTTACTTTATTCAAATGAGATAATATCTGTAACATGTGTAACCATAATTGAGAAATAATATGGGGAATGTATAATTTTACAATCCGTAACTCCATTCACAACACTGTAAATGCTGATCTATTGGTTGTTTACCTGAGCACCATAATAGGTTTTGCCGTTGTAAAGAACATGCCCTGAGGAATTTAACGTGTACTTTGCTGCTACTTTTCCAAATAGAGTAAGATAATAAATGTACTACGCTACAGTTCATGAAGTTTATAAACAATAAAAAGATAAAGGGGGAAAAATTGGGTGGTTAGCGCCTCCCGTTAGCACCCCTGGGGGCGCTAACGGGGCGCTAACGACTTACCGCCCGAGCGCGGCGATTTTAGCGCCACCCACAAAATTTACCTGGCGCTTTGCGGTGATGCTAAACACTATCGCCACAATCTCCTGTGCCCGGAGATCGTGACGTCATCCAAGCGTGCAACGCCCTGGTAGTGCCCCGGACCGGAAATTGATTCTCGCCCCCTGCCTTAGCACCTGCCACTAGGAACGACAGGTAGAGGGGGACGTTTTGCAGTCGGCAAGGAGCTGGGGGAGTGCTATTTAAAGGCGTGCACTTCCTGCTTTTTCCTGTCGGCAAAATATTAGTCATATGCAGGTTGAGAGAGGGAGAGAGACGTTTGGAGACATTTAACGCTGTCCTACAAGGAGTTTTGTTCCTGAGCAACACTTTTTAGGTTCTTATTTCTCTGAGCTTCATATTTATCACATTTACAAGATTAAATGCGGCTGCACTAAGTCGGGGCGTTGTCCTCCAGCTTCACCTTCGGAGGCAGCAGAGGCGCAGAGAGAGAGTGGCAAATGTGGCCAGAGGGAGGAGGGCCAACAGGCCTCTGCACAGGAGACTTTACCCTCCCAGGGTATTCCGGGAGCAATTCTCTGACATTTATTTGTCTGAGGAGCAGTGTTTCAGAACGCTGTGCTCCAGCAAGGAGGTGGTCACTGAGCTCTGCCACCTCCTGCAACCAGATCTGCAGCCTCAGCTCAGGAACAGGATGTCTCTGTCGATGGCAGTGAAGGTGATGGTGGCTCTGAATTTCTATGCCAGTGGCTCCTTCCAGGCTTCAATTGGGGACGTAGCGAATATCTTCCAGTTCACTGTCCATTGCTGCATCCGGGAGATCACAAATGCTCTCTACAAAAGGAGAAGGGAGTACATATCTTTCCCCATGACCTGGGACAAACAGCATGAACGCGCATGTGGTTTCGCTAGGATAGCGCACTTCCCCATGGTTCACTGCACCATTGACTGCACGCACTTGGCATTGCGGGCACTGCATGAAAATGCAGAGGTGTTCCGCAACCACAAAGGCTTCCACTCTCTGAACGTGCAGTTGGTGTGCGACCACAGACAGCGCATCCTCGCCGTCAATGCCCGCTATCCTGGCAGCAGCCACAATGCTTTCATCCTGCGCCAGACTGGTGTCCCAGACCTCTTCCAACCACCGCGTCAACCTCGGGGACAAGGGTTATCCACTCTGCACCTGGCTGATGACACCGCTCCGTAACCCCAACACTCCTGCTGAGCTCGCATACACTGAGAGCCATAGCGCCACTAGGAACCTCACTGAGCAGACCATCGGCGTCTTGAAACAACGGTTCTGGTGACTTGATGAATCTGGAGTAGCCCTGCAGTACTCTCTCGAGCGAGTATCACTTTTCATTTTTGTGTGCTGCATGCTTCACAATCTCGTAATTATGAGGACACAGCCATTGCCACCAGGGATTGGAGCACCACCTCAGGAGGAGGAAGAGGGAGAGGAGGAGGAGGAGGTGGAGGAGGAGGATGAAGAGGAGGATGAGCAGCACCAACGTGGGAGGGAGGCGCTCAGTGTTGCCATTGCAAGGGCCCGTCCATGAACGCCTAATAAGACACCGATTCTGGGATGGACAAGCACATCATCGCAAGCATCCTGCAGCCCCTATTGCCGGGCAAAGCTCCAATGAGTCAAATGAGCAAAGTTGTAAAGTTCCAATAACATTTTTTATTTATCTGACACACTGTCTTATTTATTCAGCGCAACCAATAACAAACAAACACAACAATTCATTAATTAACAAAACTCGTTCTTACCACATCGAGATAAGCATAAACAGAGTGAACAATATATTAACATGAACATCAAACTTTGGCACAAACATTCCCCCCATTTATTGGAGAATTTTTACTGTTTGCCCTTCGAGAGTGATCTCCTTCCCCTGCGCACTTCCCCCCTTTGCACCCGACTGCTCCTCCGTAATGTGGCCCCAGTGGCTGCAGCAAGGCTGGTGGAAGGCTGCTGAATGCTGGATCCAGAGACTGGAGATGGCCTTGCAGGATGCCCTCGACCAGCTCTGGGCCTGGAGGACCCGGCTGCAGACTGCACCAACTCTGCATGGGCGGCAGCAGTCTGGGCTGGCTGTGTTGCAGGCTGTGGCAAGTGTAATGGCGGAGTGGCAGTGGTGGGAGCAAGAATGCTGTCATCCTGAGAGAGGACAGTACCTTCCTGTTCGACCGACACACTGTCACTCCCACGGGGCAGAACTTCAGCATCCGGAGCAATCTGCTCGAGCACAGATTGCTGGCCTGCTGCAGCACCGTCAGATCCCTCGTGGACAGTGGGTGACCCAGCGAGGATGGCAGCAGCCAGTGCTTGCGTGACATCAATCTGAGACTGCATCATAGCAGTCTGACATTGGATGGCACCAGCCAATGATTCAATTGCAACACTAAGCCATTGCGTTGCGTCAGCCTGTGCTGCAATAGATCCTGCCACCTGACCCATTACACGCGGCATAGGGTCTAGCTCCCCACGGTCTCCCTGCAATTCAACTATCCTCTGCAACAAGGCAAGGATGGGTTCAAGGGTTTGCGCACAGATAACAACTTTGCTGGCGGAGGACTCCTCCAAGCTCCTAGCCAGTGCATCCATGCTGTCGGGCACCCTTGCCATTGCACCCATGAGCTCAGTGTGCATGCTCATAGCCTGAGTATTCATGGCTGCTATATCGAGGTCCTCATCTGAGTCCTGTGCAGCAGAACTCGTGCGCGCACTCACACTCCGGGGAGATGGCCCCCGAGCTTCCCTTTCCCCATGGGCGTTGCTGCAGCCCAATAGGTCCCGGAGCTTAACCCAGATCAGATCCAAATCCCCTGCTCCCCTCCAGTGAACGCGTGGCCCCAGTATCAGAAGTGTCGCCCTCGGGAGATGCAGGCGGTGAGGCCGTGGGCTTCATCTTCCTCCTCCTCTCCCACGTCGCTGCCACTGGGAGGCTGAGGGACAGGCTGGTCAGATGGTGGCTCACTATCTGAAAGCAGGAAGGTACAAGAGTGGCTTTAACATGAGGGCAGGGGGGCAGGAAGGGAGCAAGGACTGGAGATAGTATAGTTAGATTGAAAGTGTAAAAGGCTGGTGTTGTGAGGGGGAAGTGGTATGAGAGAGGAGAGAAAGCTGATTAACATACCGTTGCTGTCCCCAAGGGGGTCGACCTCTCCAACGGCCACAACACTGACTACATGACTGGCAATGAGTCTGTGGACTCTCGCCTCCAATTGTGTGAGGGGCTGCCATCCGTTGCTGCTCCCTCCGGTTATGTGAAAGTTTGGCCTGCAAGAAAAAAGACAGCGTGTGAGTGAGTGTGCAGCCATGTGTTTGGCAGATGTACCTACCATAGTTGAATAGCCATTAATGTGTGCAAGGTGTGGGATGTGTAGTTGACTTTTATGAGATGGGCATAGTTGTTAGGTGAGTGTTGGGCATTTGGGTATTTACACCGTCTGTACACAGAGTGAGGCTGAGATGTTGGGATGTAGAGGTTTTGAAAAGCAGGTACTCACCCTGACCACCCGAGTGAGGTCGTTGAACTTCTTGCGGCACTGCGTATGCGTCCTTTGGACCAGGCTCCTCGATGAAACATGCTGGGCAACCTCCCTCCAGACCCTTGTAAACTCCCAGGGCAATGGCCTCCTGCCAGTCTCTGGAAAGAGCACTGCCCGTCGCCATTCTACAGTGCCAACCAGAGCCACCAATGCCTAATCACTAAACCGGCAAGCTCTTTCCCTGGGCCTCTGAGTATCCATCATAAATCTTGGATGAAGATTTGTAAGTGCTTGCAGGCCGATGTCAAATGCAGCAATGATCAGGATGTGGCTGTGCAGCATGATGGACCCTCCCCTTTAAGAACGGGACGGCGCCAGTCTGTCTGAGTACAAGGTAATTGACATCGCCTGAGCTTGAGTAGCGTTCTGAGGCAGTGCCTCGCTCCCCGACGTTAGCGCCCTAAGAGAAGTGTGTAGCGCTTGATTTAGTGCTCCAATCACCTCCAGGGGGCGCTGGAGACAAAATTTGCACCCGGCCGATATTAGCGCCCCAAAATGTGCGATACCCAATTTTTCTCCCAATATTTTTATTTAACTGATTAACTATTTTTTTAGGGTGTACACCTTTGTATAATGGTATCATTTTCACGGGATTTTAATTTGATATGTCAACATTGTTCTCATGTCACAACCACTTTCTTCATGATAATCATAAAGCTGTTTCACTGTTTCAAACCCAAAATCTATTTTATTAAAACAATAAGTTCAAGTCATTGTCTGGCTATATCATTGGCTTACTGGGGGTGAAATTGGTTGCTGAGCAAAATGGACGATAGAGAGTCTCCAGCCCCATTTAAACTCTGCACACATTTATTTTCCATTCTTGTCCATTCATTATTGTCCATTTTGCACGACTGCCCAAGACAAATTTCACTCTCCTTATGTTCATATGGCTTAATAGCAATCTGACCGGTTACTGGCAGTTGTGTGATCCATACCTGCCAGCAGTTTGATTGGTCATTGAAACCACACATTAGTGGCTGCTTTTACACTTTGATCTTCCCTCCTTCCCCTTTGCTGGGAGCCCCAGCTGTCCTTTTTGGGGGGTTGGGGATACTGGTTTTACCGTCCCTCGCTTCTCTGCTCCATAGTATTGGTTTAATTCATCTGATGTGAGCTGCAAAATAGTGGGAACTTAGCCAGCCAATGTGTTTACTGTTGCATGGCTAGCTCCCTCCCAGCCTGGCCTTCTGCTTGATCCCTCTCTCCCAGCAGCTACTGTAAGCCCCTACCTTCCAGGAAGGCTCACCTCCATCAGTCTAGCTCCTGAACCAGGTGGTCCAACTCCCAGGCCAGAACCTGGAGCAGTAAAGTAGTGCAAAGAAAGGACGCCTAGGGTGGTGTGAGAAACTGAAGCCCAAGGCTCTGTAAACAATGTGGCAGGAGATCCAATGGTAAATTATGCAAATGAAGGTTATGACAGGATATTGATGACACTTAGGGTACATCTTCAACTTAAAAATATATTTTAACAATTTTTACAGATCTTATCATTGTGAAAACTTGCTGATAATTAAGGAAGCACAAAGTAACATAATAATAGATGCTGTATAAAACCAAGAACACATCTTTTGTTTTGAATGTGACTGTGTCCTTTAATTGGTGGAATAGTTATTGTTTTTATGACTCCATGGGGGAAAACTTCGTCCCCTTAGCGCCTCCCGTTAGTGCGAGTAGATGGCGCTAATAGGGCGCTCGACCAGTATCGCAGGGGCGAGGTGAATCCAGCGCCACATGGCAAATCTGGCCCCCCTGGTAGCGCTGCCGGTAAGAGGTATTGCCGGGAACGTCAACGCCAGGTAGATCGTGACGTCAGTGGGTGTGGAACGCTCACTGACCGCCCGATTTGCAAAATTGATTCTCGCCACTTACTTTAGTGTCTGGAGTAAACACCGACAGGGAGAGCTGGCGTGCAGCACCAGGAAGCCGGCTCCAGGGACGTTATTTAAAGGGCTCATCAGTAATCATTTGCAGCTGTCAGGTTAGTGCAGTTTCACTGGTTTTCTTGTTAGTTTCACCCACTGCAACAGTTTCATTCAGTAATTTCAAGTTTCTTTTGTATCATGAGTCTTCTGGCAACTAAAAAGTAGCTACATTTATTCTTCAAAGATTCATACTGATACACTTGGTAACATTAATGGGGGCTGTACTGGCATGCCACCTCGTCCTTCAGGATCTATGGCGGAGGGAGCATAGAAGGCGAGAAATATGGGAAAATGTGCGCAGAGGGAGGAGAAAGGCCATAGAAACATAGAAACATAGAAGATAGGAGCAGGAGTAGGCCATTCAGCCCCTCGAGCCTGCTCCGCCATTTAATGAGATCATGGCTGATCATCCAAATTCAGTACCCTGTCCCTGCTTTCTCCCCATATCCCTTGATCCCTTTAGCCTTAAGAAATATAACTAACTCCTTCTTGAATATATTTAATGAATTGTCCTCAACTGCCTTCTGTGGCAGAGAATTCCACAGGTTCACCACTCTCTGGGTGAAGAAATTCCTCCTCATCTCAGTCCTAAATAGCTTACCCCTTATCCTTAGACTGTGACCCCTGGTTCTGGACTCCCCCGCCATCGGGAACAGCCTTCCTGCATCTAGTCTGTCTAGTCCTGTTAGAATTTTAAAAGTTTCAATGAGATCCCCTCTCATTCTTCTAAACTATAGCGAATACAAGCCCAATCGTCCCAATCTCTCTTCATACGTCATTCCTGCCATCCCAGGTATCAGTCTGGTGAATCTTCGCTGCACTCCCTAAATGGCAAGAACATCCTTCCTCAGATAAGGCGACCAAAACTGCACACAATACTTAAGGTGTGGTCTCACCAAAGCCCTGTACAACTGCAGCAAGACATCCTTGCTCCTGTACTCGAATCCTCTCGCTGTGAAGGCCAACATACCATTTGCCTTCTTAACCACCTGCTGTACCTGCATGCTTACTTCAGCGACTGGTGCACAAGGACTCCCAGGTCTCGTTGCACTACCCCTTTTCCCAATCTATTGCTGTTCAGATAATAATCTGCCTTCCTGTTTTTGCCACCAAAGTGGATAACCTTGCATTTATTCACATTATACTGCATCTGCCATGCATCTGCCCAATCACCCAACTTGTCCAAATCATCCTGGAGTTTGTCTGCATCCTCCTCACAGCACACACGCCCACCCAGCTTTGTGTCATCTGCAAACTTGGAGATATTACATCTAGTTCCCTCATCTAGATCATTAATATATATTGTGAATAACTGGGGTCCTAGCACCGATCCCTGCGGTACCCCACTAGTCACTGCCTGCCACTCGGAAAAAGACCCGTTTATTCCAACTCTTTGCTTTCTGTCTGCCAACCAGTTCTCTATCCAAGTCAGTACCTTACCCCCAATCCCATGTGCTTTAACTTTGCACACCAATCTCTTATGCGGGACCTTATCGAAAGCCTTCTGAAAGTCCAAATACACCACATCCACTGGTTCTCCCTTATCTATTCTACCAGTTACATCCTCAAAAAATTCCAGTAGATTAGTCAAGCATGATTTACCTTTTGTAAATCCATGTTGACTTTGTCTGATCCTGTCACTGTTTTCCAAGTGCTCTGCTATTACATCTTTTATAATGGACTCTAGCATTTTCCCCACTACCGATGTCAGGCTTACTGGTCTATAATTCCCCGTTTTCTCTCTCCCACCTTTTTTAAATAGTGGGGTTACATGAGCTACCCTCCAATCCATGGGAACTGTTCCAGAGTCTATAGAATTTTGGAAGATGACCAGCAATGCATCTACTATTTCTAGGGCCACTTCCTTAAGTACCCTAGGATGTAGATTATCAAGCCCTGGGGATTTATCGGCCTTCAATCCCATCAATTTCCCTAGCACCATTTCTCTACAAATACTGATTTCATTCAGTTCCTCCCTCTCATTAGACCCTATGTTCCCCAACATCTCTCGGAGTTTATTTGTGTCCTCCTTTGTGAAGACAGAACCAAAGTATGTATTTAATTCATCAGCCATTTCTTTGTTCCCCATTATAAATTCCCCTGATTCTGACTGCAAGGGACCTACACTTGACTTCACCAATCTTTTTCTCTTCACATATCTATATGAAGCTTTTACAGTCAGTTTTTATGTTCCTTGCTAGCTTACTCTCATACTCTATTTTCCCCCTCTTAATTAATCCTTTTGTCCTCCTTTGCTGAATCGTAAACTGCTCCCAATCCTCAGGTTTGCTGCTTTTTCTGGCCAATTTATATGTCCTCTCCTTGGATCTTATGCTATCCCTAATTTTCCTTGTTAGCCACGGTTGAGTCACCTTTTTTGTTTTATTTTTATGCCAAACAGGGATGAACAAATTCTGTAGTTCATCCATGCGATCTTTAAATGTTTGCCATTGCCTATCCGCTGTCAACCCTTTAAGTAATGCTCCCCAATCCACCCTAGCCAACTCGCACCTCATACCATCATAGTTTCCTTTATTTAAATTCAGAACCCTAGTCTCTGAGTCAACTACTTCACTCGCCATCTTAATGAAGAATTCTATCATATTATGATCGCTCCTCCCCAAGGGGCCTCGGACAACAAGATTGCTAATTAATCCTTTCTCATTACATAATACCCAGTCTAAGATGGCCTGATCTCTAGTTGGTTCCTCGACATATTGGTCCAGGAAACCATCCCGTATACACTCTAGGAATTCCTCCTCCACAGTATTGTTGCTAATTTGGTTAGCCCAATCTATATGTAGATTAAAGTCACCCATGATAACTGCACTGCCCTTATTGCACGCGTCTCTAATTTCCCGTTTAATGCCATCCCAAACCTCAGTATTACTGTTTGGGGGTCTGTATACAACTCCCACTAACATTTTCAGCCACTTGCTATTTCTCAGCTCTACCCATACAGATTCCACATCATCAGAGCTAATATCCTTCCTTACTATTGTGTTAATCTCCTCTTTAACCAACAATGCTATCCCACCTCCTTTTCATTGTTGCCTGTCCCTCCTTAATATTGAATACCCCTGGATGTTGTATTCCCAGCCTTGGTCACCTTGGAGCCACGTCTCCGTAATCCCAATTATATCATATCCATTTACATCTATTTGCGCAGCCAATTCATCCACCTTATTACGAATGCTCCTCGCATTAAGACACAAAGCCTTCAGGCTTGTTTTTTTTAACACTCTTAGACCTTTTAGAATTATTATTTACTGTGGCCATGATTGATTAACACCCTTGATTTCTCTGACAGCCACTTTTGCTTTTCTCTTTCCTGTATTTTGCTTCTATCCTTGCTTCCCTTTCCTCTGTCTCCCTGCACAGGTTCCCAACCCCCTGCCATTTTAGGAACCTGTGCAGGGAGACAGAGGAAAGGGAAGCAAGGATAGAAGCAAAAGACAGGAAGGAGAAAAACAAAAGTGGCAGTCAGAGAAATCAAGGCCATCAGAGCTCTCACCAGGAGGCCTTACCCTCCGAGGGTATTCCAAGAGCACTTCTCCTACCTTCAATTAAGCAAGGAGCAGTGTATTAGAAGGCTTTGATCCTCCTGCAACCAGACCTCCAGCCTCAGACCAGGGCGACCATGGCTCTCCCAGTGCAGTCAAGGTCACTGTGGCCCTCAATTTCTTCGCCAGCAGATCCTTCCAGTCTGCAACAGGAAATGTATCTAACATCTCACAGTTCGCCATCCATTGCTACATCCGGGAAGTCACTGAGGCTCTCTACAGCAGGAGTAGAGATTACATTGGCTTCCTGATCATCAGAGAGAAGCAGGACGAGCATGCATGTGGCTTTGCCAGGATAGCAGACTTCCCCATGATGCAGGGCACCATTGACAGTACCCACATGGCTTTGCGGGCACCACATAACAATCCTGAGATCTTCCGTAACCGCAGAGGCTACCACTCACTTAATGTGCAATTGGTGTGCGACCACACACAGTGAATCCTTAATGTCAATGCCCGCTATCCTGGCAGCAGCCACAATGCCTTCATCCTGCGCCAGACTGGTGTGCCAGCACTCTTCCAGCCACCACGCTAAGCTCTAGGGTGGATGCTCGGAGACAAGGGCTATCCGCTCTCCACCTGACTCATGACTCCCCTCCACAATCCCAACACTCGTGCCCAACACTCATATAATGAGAGCTACGCTGCCACCAGGAACATCATCGAGCAGACCTTCGGCTTATTGAAGCAATGGTTCTGCTGCCTTGACTGCTCGGGAGGCGCCCTCCAGTACTCACCAGAGCGGGTGTCCCATTTCGTGGTGTCTGCTGCATGCTCCACAACTTGGCCATCATGAGGGTGCAGCCCGTGCCAGCAGGGATTGCAGGACGATGTCAGGAGGAGGACGAGGCAGAGGATGAGGATGAGGATGAGGAGGAAGAGGATGAGGAGGATGAGGAACAGGAGGGAGGGAGGAGGCAGCGAGACAATCGGCCTTCTGGACGGGCTGTCCGTGACTGGCTTATCAGATTCTGATTCACCTGAATGAAACCCCAGATCCCCGTAGATCACCACATCCCCATCATACAATCCCTGCCTCATGGCGTATCACAGCATCCTTTTGGGCGCAAAGGTGAAATGAGAGAGACCGCAAAATATTCCAAAGACCATTAATAAATTTATCTATAAACATATCACAAATATCACATGAATTCTAATAAATAATGACCCTTGTGTCTGCCATAGTTGAATAGCTGTCATTGTGTGCAAGGTGTGAGATGTGGGTGTGAGTGTTGTTAGATAGAGATTGATGATGGGTGAGTGCTAGGGGTGTGGTGCTTTGGGCAGTGTGTGAAGATTGTGGCTCAGATGGTGGTATGTAACATTTTTTTGAAGCATTCACTCACCCTGATCACCCGAGTGAAGTCGTTAAATTTCTTCCTGCACTGTGTGTGGGTCCTGGGGACCACAGTGTTGCCTGAGACATGCTGCACTACCACCCTCCACATGGTGCGGAAGACTTGTGGTGAGGGCCTCCTGCCACTTGCCGGGTAGAGTAACGCCCTCCGTCTCTCCATAGCGAAAACTAATGCCTCCAATGCTTCATCGGAGAATCTGCGGGCTTTCACCCTGGGGTGTGGACCTGCCATGAGCACACCTGGTTCAGTCCTCCGGCTCCTTCTCCTTGTTCTGCTTCTGCTTGCTGAGGCAGCTGCACAGCCAGCAATGCTGAGAATAAGGTACTACAGCATCAATGATCCTCCCCTTTAAGTAGTGAAAAATGTCTGTGGCAATGATGAGTTGAGATTAGACTGCACTGATATTGATCCACCCTTTAAGCCTAACGCCAATGTGCTTGGGTTTTAAGACTTGATTTAAGACACCAATCATTTTATTGAACAGTGAGGACGAATTTTGCATGCAGTCTAAAGCATTTGCGCCTGGCGCTAATTCTCCAACTTTTCTACAGACACCGCCCATTCCTTGGCTATAATGAATTTCTAGCCCCATAGGCTGACTAAGTTGATGCCTCTGCCACTATTTTTTAGTAACAAAGGGCTGAATTTTCCATGGTGGCAGCAGGTGCGATCGGTGGCGGGTTGTGTGGGTAAGTTGTTTTGTTGACAACAGGTCAGGGGCCAGCTGTCAACTCGCTCCCACGCACCTTTCCCACAGGCGCATCTGTCAGCGTAGAGCTGACCCGACCTGCAGCGGCGGGGGACCCAATTGAAATCATTATGAGGTAATTTACAGGTACTTAAGAGCCTTTTCCCCCCTACTTTTTAAAGCACCAATAACTTCTCAATTAATGTACGTTTTTAAATTATGTTCCTGATCGTATTTGTAGATGGAGTCACATTACTTAATGATAATTTTATTTAAATATTTCTTTGTCACTCATATATAACTTTTATTATTTGATTGTACAGTAAAGATTCAACACCCACTATGTTAGATCAAACTTAAAATTTAATGTGGCCAGGGTCCCTTTAAGGACCCCAGCTTAAAACGCGACATGAGCGACGTTACCAGACCCGCTCCATCTCATTGGGACGGGTAACATGCTGGGCAGGCGTAATAGGCCCCAAGAAAGTAAGTTCATTCTGTACAGCGGGACGGAGCCAGCAGCGGGATTGGGACCTGCCACGGACACCGGCCGCACCGGACCCGCCGAGGTAAGGAAAATTCCGGCCAACCTATTTTTCTGCAGTTGGATATATCCACAGGTCCATGAATTGTTTTAAAATATTGGGCCAAAAATTCGGCCCTTCCCGCGTGAGTGTGTACTCACTCGTAAGATGTCCCGAAGTGCCGGTTTCCTGCATGCACTGCGCATGCGCGGGAAACCGGAACTTCTGGTCTGGTGAAGGGGGCGGTTCCTAGGTGAACCGCGTGCGCGGTAGAGGCTGCGCGCACGCAGCGAACTTAGATTTTTTTTCAGGTTTCTACGCGAGGGTAAGTATTGAAGAAACTACGCTTTTGAAAAGGAGGCGCAAGACCCGTTTTCAACAAGGTAAGTGGTTAATTAAGTATAAATTAAAAAAATTTTCAACAGATTTATCTTTTTCAGATACTTTAAAGGAAGGTAAGTTTATTTTTATCACTTTTAAAAAGTATTTTAATTTTTTCAAAAATTTAAATTTTTCTTTAAAGTGGTTAATTTATTTAACTATAGTTATTTTATAAATGTGATGGTTGGTTTTTTTAATTTATTTTAAGTTTAGCTGTTCTTTTGGGGCCGATTTCAATTCACAGATTTGACAGATCTCCTGTCAAATCTATGAATGAAAGATGGTCTGCTGCCATTGGCTCTCCATGGCCCACGTGATCCCAGGGGACGCATCGCACTAACTACGCCCCTGGGACACGCAAGCACTGCGCGTCGGCAGTTGGGAGAGGCCCAGGAGCTGAAGTTCCCGTGGGCCCAAAACACAACGGCAGGCGCGGTAGGTAAGAGCGCGCGCGATCCTTACCCCCGCGGCAAGCCGGAGAGGCGAATTTCTGGGCCATTATGAAATTGGTGTTGCAATTTTATTATAGTTTGACAGTAGTTGGCCGTTTTGTATTACAGGCATGTCCTGCAGCCTCAGCTGAGGGATCCTGCAGGGATAGGGGTCCTAGGGAAAAGAAAATGAAAACAGAGCTGAAAGCAAGAGAGCAGCAAATTTGTAGGGGTTGGTACTGTTGTGTTTGGTGTTCTGATGGGAAATCAGATGTCTGCATCTTATGTTACACTTAATGGCTCAGTACATAGCTCAGACTGTGAGCAACCATCTCTTAAATGCCACAAGAGAAATGAAGAGGCTGATATAATTTTAACCTGTGTAAAGTTCGAGAGAGATTTAAACTCCTGTCAGCCTAGGTTTCACAAAACAAAATCAGACACAGCTATTTATTTTGTTAAATAAACTATTTATTTGTTAATCTACCTGGCACTGTAGTTCTTAATTTCTCAATATTACGTGAGAGTAACAAATGTCAGAACATTAGAACTGACCGTCGCATCTCTGGAAGTCAGAGGCAGGATGTATGATGCATGACTTGTGTTACAACATGATCGTCATCTCAAAGCAGAGGGAAAAAAGTGTTCCTTTTTAGTTGTTGTCATGGCTGTGGCTTTGGAGATTTTTAATTGGATGGTTTATTCGGTAAAATGGTTGCTGGTGGAATGGTTGCTAAGGAAACCTTTGTCATTTAGTGCAGAATTTTCTTCAGAGTATGTGGAAAAAGGAAACAGCTGCTGGAGTTTAAACATTTAGCACATTCTGTTATATAAGGACAGACATGATTCAGTAAAAATTGTTCTCATGGACTGGATGCTGCAGCCCAATAGCAAAACAGATCAGTTTTAAATTAGAATAATGTGGCTTAAAATCATGCTTTCTTTTAATTCATAGCTATTTTATATTTTATTTCTGAAGATTACCATTAACTCACTCGTTAGTTGTCAATTTGTGTTAATATGGCATTCTCATTGTGGAATGAAAATAGTATTTCAAAAGTCCCTGGTAAGAATCCTATTTATGCCTGTTCATTGTATCTGAATAAGTGTCCTACTTATGAAGCATTTTCCACTTCAGCATAATTATGGCTGTGCAATATGGTACAATTTCCATAAATAATTACATTACTTAGGCAAAAATTGTGAACTAGACAACTTTCTAAGTTTCACTAACTATATTATCTCCTGAAATACTTTCCTCCAAAGTACCTGTATATAAAATGATATTAAACAGTGAGGAATTATAGAATGGTTACAGCACAGAAGGAGGCCATTCGGCCCGTCGAGCCGATGCCGACTCTCTGCAAGAGCACTTCAGCTAGTCCCACCCCCCTGCCCTTTCCCCGTAGCCCTGCACATTTTTTTCCTTCAGGTACTCATCCAATTTCCTTTTGAAAGCCAGAATTGAATCTGCCTCCACTACCCTTTCAGGCAATGAATTCCAGATCCTAACCAGTCGCTGTGTAAAAAAGTTTTTCCTCATGTCGCCTTTGGTTCTTCTGCCAATCACCTTAAATCTGTGTCCTCTGGTTCTTGACCCTTCCGCCAATGGGAACAGTTTCTCTCTATCTACTCTGTCTAGACCCCTCATGATTTTGAACAACTCTATCAAATCTCCTCTCAACCTTCTCTGCTCTAAGGAGAACAACCACAGATTCTCCAGTCTATCCACATAACTGAAGTCCCTCATCCCTGGAACCATTCTTGTAAATCTTTTCGGCAAATTTTCTAAGGCCTTCACAACCTTCCTAAAGTGCGGTGCCCAGAATTGGGCACAATATTCCAGTTGAGGCCGAACCAGTGTTTTATAAAGGTTCATCATAACTTCCTTGCTTTTGTACTCCATGGGCGCAATCTTGCCAGCCCTGGGGAGGCGGGTTTGGAGGCGGGACTGCTGGGAAAATGGAAGAATCTGAGGGCGAGTGCCCACCCCGCCCCCAACCCGCCTCCGTGTCATCTCCCCAGGAGGCGGGTAGCCGACCCGCACCGGGTCCCGTCTCCTGGAGGCGGGAGGGGGATTACAGCCACTTAACTGCCTGTTAACAGGTAGTTAACAGGCAGATAAGTGGATTCTCCCCATTTTACCCACACAAGTGCGGGCTTCCTGAAGGCTGCGAGCCCCACCAGGGTCACTGAGGCGAGCAGTGGGTCTGCGGGGGTCGGAGGGGTGCAAAAGTGCGCTGTGAAGGTAAGTGATGGGTGCAAGTGTGGAGAGGTGAGTATGTGAGGTAAGTGGAAAGTGTTAGAAAAAGTTTACTTACCTTTATTTCTTCCTGCAGGCTTCAATCGTTGGGGATGCGGAGAGTCTCACATCTCCGCGGCAGAGATGACAGATGACTGCTGCATTCTCCAATGCAACAACCATCTAATTTCTGCTAAAGAAAGAGGTTTGATGAGTCTTGAATTCAAGAACTCATCAAACTACAGAGAATGTCAGTGTTTGACAGCTTCACAGAGCTGTCAAACGATGACAATTCATCTGTCAAAAATTTTTGACAGATGAAACGTCATACACTGATGTTCTCTGTAACCAGCTTCCCCTTAATTGGCCTGCTCAGCCCGCTGGGCGGGCTTAACAAGGTCAGTTAAGGGAAAATAGCGTGGGTTGGCCAGAAGTCGATGGAGGCGGGACTAAAACCTGACAAGTGGGAGTCCCGCCTCCAAAAGCTCCCCATTGACAAAATTCAGCCCTATGCCTCTATTTATGAAACCCAGGATCCTGTATGCTTTTTTAACCGCTTTCTCAACCTGCCCTGCCACCTTCAATGATTTGTGCACATATACCCCCAGGTCTCTCTGTTCATGCACCCCTTTAGAATTGTACCCTTTAGTTTATATTGCCTCTCCTTGTTCTCCCTACCAAAATCTATCACTTCGCACTTTTCTGCATTAAATTTCATCTGCCATGTGTCCCCCCATTCCACCAGCCTGTCTATGTCCTCTTGAAGTCTATCACTATCCTCCTCACTGTTCACTATACTTCCAAGTTTGTGTCATCTGCAAATTTTGAAATTGTGCCCTGTACACCCACATCCAAGTCATTAATATATATCAAGAAAAGCAGTGGTCCTAGTACCGACCCCTGGGGAACACCACTGCATACCTTCCTCCAGTCCGAAAAACAACCACTCACCACTACCCTCTGTTTCCTGTCACTTAGCCAATTTCGTATCCATGCTTTTTTTTTATTCGTTCCTGGGATGTGGGCGTCGCTGGCAAGGCCAGCATTTATTGCCCATCCCTAATTGCCCTTGAGAGAAGGTGGTGGTGAGCAGCCTTCTTGAACCGCTGCAGTCCGTGTGGTGAAGGTACTCCCACAGTGCTGTTAGGTAGGGAGTCCCAGAATTTTGACCTGGCGACGATGAAGGATCGGCGATATACTTCTAAGTCAGGATGGTGTGTGACTTGGAGCGCACTGCCACTGTCACTTTTATTCCATGGGCTTCAACTTTGCTGACAAGCCTATTATGTGGCACTTTATCAAATGCCTTTTGGATGTCCATGTACACCACATCAACTGCATTGCCCTCATCAATCCTCTCTGTTACCACATCAAAAAATGAAATCATGCTGGTTAAACACGATTTGCCTTTAACAAATCCGTGCTGGCTTTCCTTAATTAATCCATACTTGTCCAAGTGACAGTTAATTTTGTCCCGGGTTTATTATTCTAAAAGTTTCCCCACTACCGAGGTTAAACTGACTGGCCTGTAATTGCTGGGTTTATCCTTACACCCATTTTTGAACAAGGGTGTAACATTTGCAATTCTCCAGTCCTCTGGCACCAGCCCCGTATCCAAGGAGGATTGGAAGATTATGGCCAGTACCTCCGCAATTTCCACCTTTATTTCCCTCAGCATCCTAGGATGCTTCCCATCTGGTCATGGTGACTTATATACTTTAGGTAGAGCCAGCCTTTCTAATACCTCTTCTTCATCAATTTTTATCCCATCCAGTATTTCAATTACCTCCTCTTTCAGTATGACTTTGGCAGCATCTTCTTCCTTGGTAAAGACAGAGGCAAAGTACTCATTTAGTAACTCAGCTATACCCTCTGCCTCCATGTGTAGGTCTCCATTTTGGTCCCTAATTGGCCCCACCCCTCCTCTTACTACCCGTTTACTATTTATATGCCTATGGAAGACTTTTGGATTCCCTTTTATGTTAGTGATTCCCTTTTATGTTAGTGATTTCATATCATAATGCAATCTTTATTATAATTTTGCACCATCTTTTTCTTTCTTTTGTTTACTTTTTTCTGGATTTTCCTCCAATGGGTGCTGGTAGTCCTCTTCCAGCGGGCAGATGGTCTGCAGTACACACAACTCAACAAAAGCTGTCCGTTCCTCTATGTTGCTAACTGATCGAATGTGCAATTGTGGTGGAGTGCGTCAGGATGTGCCCATTTCTTTGGCCCCACAGGATATAATCTCTACTGCAGCACTTCATCTACTAGCCTGACGAAGAACAGACAAAGTGCCTGCAATGAAGACAACTGAAAAACTGTCCAGCAATTCTGGAAATCAACCTTCATGTCTCTGTGTGTGTTAAATCTTACAGGTTTTTACATAAAGAATAGGACCTTTTTTCCTAACTCTTCATTTTGTAAAAGTAAATAAAGAAGCATAGCCCAAAATTGTATTCCTTGGGATGGAATTTGGGCATCAGGACAGTGTACACACTGGAAGTTGAGGTGGAACCCATCTCTGCTGAATTTTTTAACACGTTCATTCTCGGGATGTGGGTGTCGTTGGCAAGACCATCATTTATTGCCCATCCCTAATTGCTCTTAAGAAGGTAGAAGAGACCCTTCTTCTTGAACCGCTGCAGTCTATGTGGTGAAGGTACTCCCACAGTGCTGTTAGGGAGGGAGTTCCAGGATTTTGACCCAGTGACGATGAAGAAACGGTGATGTACTTCCAAGTCAGGATAATGTGCGACTTGGAGGGGAACTTGGAGGTGCTGGTTTTCCCATGCACCAGCTGCCCTTGTCCTTCAAAGCCATTGACTTGCATCAACAAATTCCGATGGAGGGGTTGTTGTTGCTTCTTCCCACCCGTTCACATCCTGACCTCAGTTTGAGGGTTTGTCTGGTGGTGTTCTTGGGCTAGATGCACTGCTGCAAGGCCCAGAGGCACTTAGGCCTGTAGAAATCAGGCATAAGTGCCATTCTGGGACATTAGGGGCCTTGCCAGGAAGAAATCAAATGGGCTTCAATCCAACAGAGAACAATTCCTATTTGATACTTTGTTTGTCCTGTGCCATTATATACATAAAGGGATAGAGTTTCTGCTTTGGGCGCAATTTCCCGATTGCGCTTGAAATTGTGCTGGTTAGGTTACAGTTCAAGTTTCTGCTAAAATTCATTTGCATAATCACAAACTTAAAATCTTCCATGAACCAGCGCAATCAGTCTATGTAATAGAACGTAATCATTTATTGTTTTCTTTCAATTGAAAAGTATTCATTGATGTATTTAAGAGTGGTAACCTGGTGCAGTTTTACTTCTACAGCTAAAAATGGGTTTATCACAAAAAAAAGCATTTTTAACAAGAGTGTCCAATCCTCCAGCTGTGAGTAACCTGATTTTAAATCACCGAAAATGATTTATCATAGAATCATAGAATTTTACAGCACAGAAGGAGGCCATTCAGCCCATCTTGTCTGTGCCAGCCGACAAAGAGCTATCCACCCTAATCCCACTTTCCAGCACTTGGTCCGTAGCCTTGTAGGTTACGGCACTTCATGTGCATATCCAAGTACTTTTTAAATGAGATGAGGGTCTCTGCCTCTACCACCCTTTCAGGCAGTGAGTTCCAGACCCCCATCACCCTCTGGGTGAAAACATTTCTCCTCAAATCCCCTCTAAACCTCTGACCAATTACTTTAAGTCTATGCCCCCTGGTTATTGACCCTTCTGTTAAGGGAAATAGGTCCTTCCTATCCACTCTATCTAGGCCTCTCATAATTTTATACACCTCAATTAGGTCTCCCCTCAGCCACCTCTGTTCCAAAGAAAATAACCCCAGCCTATCCAATCTTTCCTCATAGCTAAAATTCCCCAGCCCAGGCAAATTCTGTTAGATGCAGGAGATGGTTCTGTGATAGATAGTAGATTGGCGGTTAGGATCAGATCAGCCATGATCTTATTGAATGGCGGAGCAGGCTCGAGGGGCCGATTGGCCTAATTCTGCTCCTATTTCTTATGTTCTTATGTTCTAACATCCTTGTAAATCTCCTCTGTACCCCCTCTAGTACAATCACATCCTTCCTGTAATGTGGTGACCAGAACTGCACGCAGTCCTCTCGCTGCGGCCTAACTAGTGTTTTATACAGTTCAAGCATAACCTCCCTGCTCTTATATTCAATGCCTCAGCTAATAAAGGCAAGTATCCCGTATGCCTTCTTAACCACCTTATCTATCTGTCCTGCTACCTTCAGGGATCTGTGGACATGCACTCCAAGGTCCCTCTGATCTTCTGCACTTCTTGGTGTCCTACCATTTATAGTGTATTCCCTTGCCTTGTTAGCCCTCCCCAAATGCATTGCCTCACACGTCTCCAGATTGAATTCCATTTGCTACTGTTCTGCCCACCTGACCAGTCCATTGATATCTTCCTGCAGTCTGCAGCTTTCTTCTTCATTATCAACCACACGGCCAAATTTTGTATCATCTGCAAACTTCTTAATCATACTTCCTACATTCAAGTCCAAATCATTGATGTATACCACAAAAAGCAAAGGACCCAGTACTGAGCCCTGTGGAACCCACTGGAAACAGCCTTCTAGTCACAAAAACACCCTTCGACCATTACCCTTTGTTTCCTGCCTGTAAGCCAATTTCGGATCCAACTTGCCACTTTGCCTTGGATCTCATGTGCTTTTACTTTCGTGACCAGTCTGCCATGCGGGACCTTATCAAAAGCCTTGCTAAAATCCATATAGACTACATCAAATGCACTACCCTCATCGACCCTCCTTGTTACCTCCTCAAAAAAGTCAATCAAGTTAGTCAGACACGATCTTCCCTTAACAAATCCATGCTGACTGTACCTGATTAATCCGTGTCTTTCTAAATGGAGATTTATCCTGTCCCTCAGAATTTTTTCCAATAATTTTCCCACCACCGAGGCTAGGCTGACTGGTCTGTAATTACTTGGTCTATTCCTTTTTCCCTTTTTAAACAATGGTACCACGTTGGCAGTCCTCCAGTCCTCTGGCACCACACCTGTAGCCAGAGAGGATTGGAAAATGATGGTCAGAGCCTCTGCTATTTCCTCTCTTACTTCTCTTAACAGTCTGGGATACATTTCATCCGGGCCTGGGGATTTATCCACTTTCAAAGATGCTAAACCCCTTAATACTTCCTCTTTTGCTATGTTTATTTCATCTAATATTTCACACTCCTCCTCCCTGATTGCAATGTCTGCATCGTCCTTTTGTGAAAGCAAACGCAAAGTATTCATTAAGAACCATACCCATGTCTTCCGCCTCCACACACAGGTTAACTTTATGGTCCCTAATAGGCCCTAACTTTAGTTATCCTCTTGCTCTTAATGCATTTATAAAACATCTTTGGGTTTTCCTTGATTTTACTTGCCAATATTTTTTCATGCCCTCTCTTTGCTTTCCTAATTTTCTTTTTAATTTCACCCCTGCACTTTCTATACTTCTCTCGGCTTTCTGCAGTATTGAGTCCTCAGTATCTGTCATAAGCTTCTCTTTTTTTTTTATCCTACCCTGTATGCCCCTTGACATCCAGGGAGGTCTAGATTTGTTAGTCCCACCCTTTATCTTTAAGGGACCATACTTGCTCTGAACCCTCACTATCTCCTCCTTGAATGCTTCCCACTGCTCTGACACTGATTTACCTTCAAGTTTCTGTCTCCAGTCCACTTTGGCTAAATCACCTCTCAGCTTAGTAAAATTAGCTTTTCCCCAATTGAAAACTTTTATTCCTGGTCTATCCATGTCCATTTCCATAACTACCCTAAATCTAACTGAATTATAATCACTACCACCAATATGCTCTCCCACTGATACCCTTTCCACCTGCTCAGCTTCATTCCCTAAAACTAGGTCCAGAACCGTCCCCTCTCTTGTTGGGCTTGCTACGTACTGGCTAAAAAAGTTCTCCTGAATGCATTTTAAGAATTCTGTTCCCTCTATGCCTTTCACACTAATTTTATCCCAGTTAATATTAGGGAAGTTGAAATCCCCTACTATTACTGCCCTATTTTTGCATGTCTCAGAAATTTGCCGACATATTTGCTCTTCTATCTCCCTCCGACTGTTTGGAGGTCTACAGTACATTCCCAGCAGTGTGATTGCCCCTTTTTTGTTTTTCAGTTAAACCCATATGGCCTCATTTGACGATTCTTCTGAGATATCCTCCCTCCTCACAGCTGTAATTGATTCTTTAATCAATATTGCGACCGCCCTCCTTTTTTATTCCCCTCTCTATCTCATCTGAAAACCCTGTAACCAGGAATGTTGAGCTGCCATTCCTGCCCTTCTTTCAGCCATGTCTTAAAAAACTATACTGAACCATTTGCTACTTTCATTGGTGTACAATAGTCAGTTTCGTAGTAAATTAAATATTGATATGAAAAATCATTAAAAACATGCCTACTAGTGCCTGTTCACCAAAGAAAATTAACGCAATTTGAAGAGCCTTCCACAACCAGCACAATTGGTGGAAACTTGCAATGTAGACCTGGGGGCGTGACCAGTTTTGTGGGCGTGACCCTGATCCAGCAAATATAAACTTAAAGCAGCATAAAAGATTGCGGAAGACATGAAGGTCGGTGGTTTGGGGTGTAACTCATTTACATTTAAAATTCCTCAATCTTTTGCACTGGTTTGGCCGATTCCACCCGGATTGCACCAATCTTATTGGCTTAATGGAGCGGAAACTCTACCCTTATTTTTTTGTCCACTTACTTCCAACAATGGATTTGTAGTTTTCACAGTAACTTTTGTTGGTATTGCAATGCCCAGGGAGGTTTTCCCACTGTTTAATTTCCTATGGCCATCACCTGAATAGGTGTTAAACTAAAAATAAAACAAAACCATTAGAAAAACATAGAATGCTGAGCATACACTGTTGGTCTATTTTCCATCCTCCGGGCCTAATTGCCTTGGCTGATTGAGTCCAGTCACAATGCCAAGATCAGCATCGAAGAAACTCAAAATCATTCCCTGCTGACCTTGTGACCTTGTTGCAAACCCCAGTACCCCTCATTAACTTCAGAAATTTCATTTAATGGCTTAAACTGTATAAAATGCTAAAATAAAATCAAATGTTTTCTTCCACCATTCGAGCCTAGTAATTTATAAATAGTCTGCATGGTAGTCACAGTCCACTTTCAATAGTGTAACTCCAAAGGAGCAGGAAAAAAAACACAACACCAATGATGCAACTGTCTATTACACATGCACAACTTGTCAACAGGAGCTATAACTTACTGGTCCTTTGCTATTTGATTGTCGTATGATGTGGGCTTTTTTGATATGCCTTGGGTTATACAGGACCATGGTGAAAACTACCAAATACCAGAATCATTCTCATTCACTCACAAAACGTGACCAGATCAACTTAAAATTCCCAATGGCAAAAGCCGAGTAGAAGTTTCCAACTCAAGCCCCTGACCCCAGACAGAAGGTCAGGTCTATTTGGGATAAACTTCTTCCACATATTTTAACATAAGATAATTAATTTTAAGGGGTAGTTTCAGTGATTCTTTTTCAGAATTTTGTAATTTATATATTTGTTTTTTGTGATAAATCTAACAAATTGAGGGATTTGATTTCTTGGTTTTTCAGCTGGTTATTCATTCGCCAGTGCTACTTGACATGAATCTTGTCATCCATGTATGAAGTAATACTGGGCGGCCTGCTGGTGGCGCTGTCCAGGGAGAGTATAAATACTCGGGCATGGGCCCAGCTTGCTTAGGACATTCCTCAACAGGAACTAGAAAAGGACAAAACTAGATCTCCATGTTGAAAAACAGTTGATTAAAGCTTTGTTTAACGCTTAGACCAAGTGCCTAGTAGTTTTCTTACGTCACCACTGTTTCTGATTTTTGATTCATTCACATATATTCAATTGGACGCTTTATAGGTAACTTAGCAGATGAATGAGTATTTGAGGCAATCATGATTATTTTTGTTCTATGAACGCATGATGCCTTGGAGGCCACAATTGTAGATATATGTTTGAAAAGTGTCATCTTACAAACGTTTGCTAGAAAGCAGTGCCCCAAATTCCTTGGGCCTGGAAGGATCCTGCCAGGGCATACGTCAGGTGAGGGGGGAGTGGGATGGAATTTGAAGCAGGTCTAGGTTACATCTGATCTCCAACTTGTTCTCCCCATGAAAACAAACTGCCGACTGGAGGGGGTGGTGGGTGGGGGAAGGGAGGGTTTCGGTGCTACTTGTGCCTATCCTGATATTACTGAACGAGGCAGGACTAGTGGGATGATGTCACCCACCACTTATCCCATGAGTTCTGCTTTTCTTGCAGGCCACAGAAACCACTTACTACATCGACAAATAAGTGAAGTCCACAGTGCCAACTTCATAATGGCAACTGTGAAATCATTTTTCTCAAAAGCCATCTTCAGGCATAACAGCTGGTCCCCCAATGGAACAGCAAGGTGCTGCTCCAAAATTCCTGCCCCCACAGGGTGGATGCCCAGCAAGGCATTGTAAATAGCATGGGCTCCTGCTCCCTATATAGAAATGACCCTGTCCTTGGGATCTGGGGTCAAAGCCAGGGCTGACTGGCAACTAGAGATCCTGTCCTGCTGCACTTCCAGTGACGGAGTGAATCTCGCGAAAATTCAGGCCCAAGACTAACTATGTAGATAAATACTTACATTTATTATAGTGTCTTATCATGTCATTAAAAGGCCTCAATGTACTTCAAAATTAATTACTTTTCAAGTGTACTGCTATGTAGGCAAACACAGCAGCCATTCTGCATTAGCAACATCACGTGAAAAGCAATGGGATGAAGGACCATTTAGTCTGTTTTTTGTAAAGTTGGCTGAGGGAATATATTATACAGGAGAACTCTCTGCTCTTTTCCAAATAGTGCATGGGATCTCTAATAGTCAGCTGAACCCCCCGGATTAGGCATATTGTGTCTTCACCCACCCACCATGAAGTTCCATGCCAACAACAGAGCCTCATAAAATTGGCGATATAATGTAAATGCACACTTAGAAAACTGTGTTAATGGCCTGAGAGTTGTTCTGGAAGTTGGAATTAAATGTGCATCTCATCCAACATAACTTATTAGCAGTATCTTCTGTAGGGTTTTGCCGGTGCCAACATCAGTGGGTGCATGTGCCTGAAGGAGTTTGGGACTTTTAAAATGGATATGTACCCTTTTAAAATGGAGACGCACTTGGGCTGCATTTCAAAATGGAGTTTGGACTTTTGGACTTTAAAAAAGGACTGACTATTGGTTTCTGTGAAGATAGCAGGATCTGTCTGTCTTTTGGGTTACCATGGGACCAGTCTCAATGCTGACATCATGAAAGGCAGGAGCCTTTTCATATTCAAACTTGTGTGATTTGGGGAAAACCACCTTTTGTCCATGGAGCAGGGATGTCTGGATGGACAATGAGGTTTGCAGGCCAAAAGTAACACCTCTGGACTCTTTCAATGAAGGAGCAGTCAACCCATATGGCCTCATTTGACGATCCTTCTAAGATATCCTCCCTCCTCACAGCTGTAATTGATTCTTTAATCAATATTACGCCCCCCCTCCTTTTTTATTCCCTTCTCTATCTCATCTGAAAACCCTGTAACCAGGAATGTTGAGCTGCCATTCCTGCCCTTCTTTCAGCCATGTCTTAAAAAACTATACTGAACCATTTGCTACTTTCATTGGTGTACAATAGTCAGTTTCGTAGTAAATTAAATATTGATATGAAAAATCATTAAAAACATGCCTACTAGTGCCTGTTCACCAAAGAAAATTAACGCAATTGGAAGAGCCTTCCACAACCAGCACAATGGGTGGAAACTTGCAATGTAGACCTGGGGGCGTGACCAGTTTTGTGGGTGGGCCCTGATCCAGCAAATATAAACTTAAAGCAGCATAAAAGATTGCGGAAGACATGAAGGTCGATGGTTTGGGTGTAACTCATTTACATTTAAAATTCCTCAATCTTTTGCACTGGTTTGGCCGATTCCACCCGGATTGCACCAATATTATTGGCTTAATGGAGCGGAAACTCTACCCTTATTTTTTTGTCCACTTACTTCCAACAATGGATTTGTAGTTTTCACAGTAACTTTTGTTGGTATTGCAATGCCCAGGGAGGTTTTCCCACTGTTTAATTTCCTATGGCCATCACCTGAATAGGTGTTAAACTAAAAATAAAACAAAACCATTAGAAAAACATAGAATGCTGAGCATACACTGTTGGTCTATTTTCCATCCTCCGGGCCTAATTGCCTTGGCTGATTGAGTCCAGTCACAATGCCAAGATCAGCATCGAAGAAACTCAAAATCATTCCCTGCTGACCTTGTGACCTTGTTGCAAACCCCAGTACCCCTCATTAACTTCAGAAATTTCATTTAATGGCTTAAACTGTATAAAATGCTGAAATAAAATCAAATGTTTTTTTCCACCATTCGAGCCTAGTAATTTATAAATAGTCTGCATGGTAGTCACAGTCCACTTTCAATAGTGTTACTCCAAAGGAGCAGGGAAAAAAACACAACACCAATGATGCAACTGTCTATTACACATGCACAACTTGTCAACAGGAGCTATAACTTACTGGTCCTTTGCTATTTGATTGTCGTATGATGTGGGCTTTTTTGATATGCCTTGGGTTATACAGGACCATGGTGAAAACTACCAAATACCAGAATCATTCTCATTCACTCACAAAACGTGACCAGATCAACTTAAAATTCCCAATGGCAAAAGCCGAGTAGAAGTTTCCAACTCAAGCCCCTGACCCCAGACAGAAGGTCAGGTCTATTTGGGATACACTTCTTCCACATATTTTAACATAAGATAATTAATTTTAAGGGGTAGTTTCAGTGATTCTTTTTCAGAATTTTGTAATTTATATATTTGTTTTTTGTGATAAATCTAACAAATTGAGGGATTTGATTTCTTGGTTTTTCAGCTGGTTATTCATTCGCCAGTGCTACTTGACATGAATCTTGTCATCCATGTATGAAGTAATACTGGGCGGCCTGCTGGTGGCGCTGTCCAGGGAGAGTATAAATACTCGGGCATGGGCCCAGCTTGCTTAGGACATTCCTCAACAGGAACTAGTGAAGGACACAACTAGATCTCCATGTTGAAAAACAGTTGATTAAAGCTTTGTTTAACGCTTAGAGCAAGTGCCTAGTAGTTTTCTTACGTCACCACTGTTTCTGATTTTTGATTCATTCACATATATTCAATTGGACGCTTTATAGGTAACTTAGCAGATGAATGAGTATTTGAGGCAATCATGATTATTTTTGTTCTATGAACGCATGATGCCTTGGAGGCCACAATTGTAGATAGATGTTTGAAAAGTGTCATCTTACAAACGTTTGCTAGAAAGCAATGCCCCAAATTCCTTGGGCCTGGAAGGATCCTGCCAGGGCATACGTCAGGTGAGGGGGGAGTGGGATGGAATTTGAAGCAGGTCTAGGTTACATCTGATCTCCAACTTGTTCTCCCCATGAAAACAAACTGCCGACTGGAGGGGGTGGTGGGTGGGGGAAGGGAGGGTTTCGGTGCTACTTGTGCCTATCCTGATATTACTGAACGAGGCAGGACTAGTGGGATGATGTCACTCACCACTTATCCCATGAGTTCTGCTTTTCTTGCAGGCCACAGAAACCACTTACTACATCGACAAATAAGTGAAGTCCACAGTGCCAACTTCATAATGGCAACTGTGAAATCATTTTTCTCAAAAGCCATCTTCAGGCATAACAGCTGGCCCCCAATGGAACAGCAAGGTGCTGCCCCCAAAATTCCTGCCCCCACAGGGTGGATGCCCAGCAAAGCATTGTAAATAGCATGGGCTCCTGCTCCCTATATAGAAATGACCCTGTCCTTGGGATCTGGGGTCAAAGCCAGGGCTGACTGGCAACTAGAGATCCTGTCCTGCTGCACTTCCAGTGACGGAGTGAATCTCACGAAAATTCAGGCCCAAGACTAACTATGTAGATAAATACTTACATTTATTATAGTGTCTTATCATGTCATTAAAAGGCCTCAATGTACTTCAAAGTTAATTACTTTTCAAGTGTACTGCTATTTAGGCAAACACAGCAGCCATTCTGCATTAGCAACATCACGTGAAAAGCAATGGGATGAAGGACCATTTAGTCTGTTTTTTGTAAAGTTGGCTGAGGGAATATATTACACAGGAGAACTCTCTGCTCTTTTCCAAATAGCGCATGGGATCTCTAATACTCAGCTGAACCCCCCGGATTAGGCATATTGGGGGAAAAATTAGGTCGCGCCCCGTTTGGGGCGCAAATATCGTCTGGACGCAAAAATTAGCGCCTGGCGCTAATTATCGCCACTGACTGGAAACTTCACTTTTACCGCCCCGGGAGGTGAGTGGAGCGCTAAATCAGGCGCTGCACACCTGTCTTAAGGCGCAAAGGCCGAGCAGTGAGGCGCTAACTCAGCGCGCGAGCGCAGCGCAGGTGCTGCCAGTTAGCGAGGGAACACAGACACACTGGCGCCGGCCAGTTCTTAAAGGGGGGGGTGCCAACTTGCTCCCCAGCCACACCCTGCTCATTGCAGCGTTGAATCTCGGCCTGGAGAGACCTGTGAATCCATTTTGCTGCCAAGGATGGAGAGGGTGAGAGAACGAGCTCAGCGCTTCACCGAGCGGGCCTTGGATGCTCTGGTTGGCGCGGTGGAGCGCAGAAGATCTATACTCTTCCCTGAGAGTGGCAGGAGGCCTTTGCCACGCGAGTTCAGAAGAGTGTGGAGGGAGGTGGCTCAGAGCGTCTCCTCCAGGAGCATGGTGCCCAGGACCCATGTTCAATGCCGCAAAAAGTTCAACGACCTCACTCGGGTCGTCAGGGTGAGTGGCTTTTTCTCAATACCTCTCCATCCCTCCATCTCAACCTCACTCTATGGCCAGAGGGTCTTAAAACCCCAATGCACAACACTCATCCAACACCTATGGCCCTTTCATTAAACACACACACACATTCCACACTTTGCATACAGTAAGGCCTATTCACCTATGGGAGGCACATCAGGCAAGACCATGGCTGTATATTTACTCAGATGCTGTCCTTTTTCTTGCAGGCCAAGCTGGCGCATAATAGGAGACAGCAGCAATGGACAGGTGGAGGGCGGCCTCAGCTGCAACCCCTCAGCGATCTTGAGGAGCGCGTCCACAGGATTGTGGCAAGCCGGGTGATCGGTCCCGTCGCCACTGGAGACGCCGACCCCGTTGTGGACAGCAATGGTAAGGTCATCACCTTTTTGTCCTCTGTCCTTCCACTTGTCCCTCACAACACCAGCCTTTGACACTTTCAATCCAACTTGCTAACTCGCTGCACTTATTCCTCCCTTACTGCCACCCTGTCCTCACGCTAAAGCCACTCTTGTACCTCCCTGCTTTCAGATGGTGATTCACCAGCTGAGGAGACGGGCCCTGAAGCTGCCAGTGGGAGTGAAGCTGCAGCCGAGGAGGAAGAGGAAGCTGGAGCATCAGTGCCACCCTCTCCCGAGGAAGCCCATGCCCACACTGGGAACATGCCTTCCGTGGAGGGGAGCAGGGGGGAAGGGTCTGATGAGGGTGAAGCTCCAGGACCCAGCGGGCTGCAGCAACGCCATGGGGGTAGGGAAGAACGGGGGCCTTCTCCCCAGAGGGAGAGTATGCCAGCGACTCCTACTGCAATGGACGCAGAGGAGGAGCGGCTGATCACAGAAATGAACACCCAGGCAGTGGGCATGCACACTGAGCTCATGGGTGCAGTGGGAAGGGTGCCCGAATGCATTGAGTCACTGGCAAGGAGTGTGGAGCACTTCGCTGTAGCACAGGCGGATGCCGCACTAAAGCTTAGTGCTGCAATTCAGTCACTGACTGCCGTGATCCCATCTCTGACTGTTCTCATGCAGACTCAGATTGAGGCCACGCGAGCACTGACTGCTGCCAACCTCGATGGTTCGTTCACATGTCCCCGGGGCTCTCACCGCGCCGCAGCAGGCCAGCAATCTGTGCTCCAGCAGATTGCTCCGGATGCTGAAGTGCTGCCCCGTGGGAGTGCCAGTGTGTCGGTCGAGCAGGGAGTTGCTGTCCTCTCTCACGATGACAGCATTCCTGCTGCCAACACTGTCACTTCTCCACTGCACTTGCCACCGCCTGTAGGACAGACTGCTGCCGCCCATGCAGAGTTGGTGCAGTCTGCAGCCGGGCCCTCCAGGCCCAGAACTGGTCGAGGCCGTCCTTCAGGGGCATCTGCAGTGTCAGGGTCTGACAATCAGCAGCCTTCCACCAGCCTTGCTGCAGCCACTGAGGTCCCATTACGGAGGAGCAGTAGGGTTAGAAGGGGGGAAGTGCGCAAGGGAAGGAGATCACCCTCGAAGGGCAAAAAGTAGGAGGTGTGACAAAATGCTGGTCATTTTTTTATTAAAGGCCGAGGTTCATGGTCCAACTTTTGTCTAGTGTTTTGGACATTATCTCCAGGTTGTGAGAACCAGTTATGTTAATGACTGTTTTTTTGTGTTTATTTCTATGAGTTTGTCCTGAGGAAATGACACACACAGAGTTTGTAAAATAAATAAGTTTTTGTATTCAAAATATACATGTTTGGTGTTTGGAATCATTGGTGCCTTGGCCGGCTTAGGGGTTGCGTGCTGGGTTCATTGATGTTGTTAGCAATGGCAGAAGCCATTTCCACAGCAGGGGCCCTAGAAGCGGCTTGCTATCAGCCGTTGACGGACGGCCCTTGCAGTTTCACCATTGTGGGCCGCCCTCCCGCCTTGGTGCTGCTGATGATCATCCTCCTCGTCCTCTTCCTCCTCCTCCTCTGGTGGTGCTCCAAGGCCTGGTGGCATTGGCTGGGTCCTGACGATTGCCATGTTATGCAACATGCAGCACACAACTACGAAGTTGGATAGTCGCTCAGGCGAGTACTGCAGGGCTCCTCCAGAATGGTCGAGACAGCGGAACCGTTGCTTCAGCACGCCGATTGTGTGCTCAATGATGTTCCTGGTAGCTTGATGGCTCTCGTTGTACCGCAGCTCAGCAGGGGTGTTGGCCGTACGGAGCGGTGTCATCAGCCAGGTGCTCAATGCATACCCCTTGTCCCCGAGAAGCCAACCAACTGGCTGATGTGGTGCCTCGAAAAGTTCTGCCACAGTAGTCTGGCGCAGGATGAAAGCATCGTGGCAGCTGCCAGGATAGTGGGCATTGACAGCGAGTATCAGCTGTCTGTGGTCACAGACCAACTGAACATTCAAGGAATGTAACCCCTTTCTGTTCCGGAATTCCTCGGCATTCTCATGCGGAGCACGCAAAGCCACATGCGTGCAGTCAATGGCGCCCTGCACCATGGGGAAGCCCGCTATCCTCGCAAAGCCCAGAGCGCGGTCACGCTGCTTGTCTAGGGTCATGGGGAAAGAGATGAACTCTCGTCTCCTTTTAAAGAGGGCATTTGTGACCTGCCGGATGCAGCAATGCACCGCGAACTGGGAGATATTGACGAGGTCCCCAGCAGCAGCTTGAAATGAGCCAGTAGCATAGAAGTTGAGAGCCACTGTGACCTTCACTGCCACCGACAGAGACGTCCTGGCCCTCAGTTGAGGCTGCAGATCTGGCTGCAGCAGGTGGCAGAGCTCAGTGACCACCTCCTTGCTGAATCGCAGCCTTCGCAAACATAGCTCCTCAGACATATGAATGTAGGAGAGCTGTTCACGATATACCCTGGGTGGGGAAGCTCTCCTGTACAGATGCCTGTTGGCCCTCCTCCGTCTGGCCATCATTGCCACTCTCTCTCTGCGTCTCTGTGTCCTCCGATTCAGCTGGAGCAGGACGACGGCCCCATTCAGTGCAGCCCCCATAGTCTCTTTGCAAGCAAAGTTATGAAGGACAGCAACCAAAGTACCAGCGAAGTTAGGATCAGTAGGCAAAACTACCTCACAAAGCATTGACTCAATGCAGAAGTCTCTCTTTCTCTCTCTCCGAATCTCTCTCTCTCTCTCAGAACGAGTGGTGCAAAAATGTCAACCACAGAAAAAGGCAGGAAGAGGCCCCCTTTAAATAGCGCCCCCCCCCCAGCCCCACAGCGATTGATAGCGTTCCAGTCTTCCGGTCGTTGGATGCGCCAGGCGGTAAGGCAGGGGGCGCCACTCAATTTCCGCTCTGGGGCGCCACAAGGGCGTTGCACCATGGAATGACATCACAATCTGCGCGCGCAGGTGGTCACGGCGGTAAAGTTTAGCGCCGCCGCACAATGTCTAGTTAAGTTCCCGAGCGGCGCAAACATCGCTGCGCCTGGGCGCTAGCGGCTTTGCGCCCCATTAGCGCCCTCTTAAGGCGCTAACGGGAGGCGCAACCAACTGAATTTTTCCCCCATTGTGTCTTCACCCACCCACCATGAAGTTCCATGCCAACAACAGAGCCTCATAAAATTGGTGAAATAATATAAATGCACACTTAGAAAACTGTGTTAATGGCCTGAGAGTTGTTCTGGAAGTTGGAATTAAATGTGCATCTCATCCAACATAACTTATTAGCAGTATGTTCTGTAGGGTTTGGCCGGTGCCCACATCAGTGCATGTGCCTGAAGGAGTTTGGGACTTTTAAAATGGATATGTACCCTTTTAAAATGGAGACGCACTTGGGCTGCATTTCAAAATGGAGTTTGGACTTTTGGACTTTAAAAAAGGACTGACTATTGGTTTCTGTGAAGATAGCAGGAACTGTCTGTCTTTTGGGTTGCCATGGGACCAGTCTCAACGCTGACGTCATGAAAAAAATAGTGAATTCTGGGAGATTCTCTCATTGCTAACTTACCTGACGAAGGAGCGAACTGCTTCGAAAGCTTGTAAAATTAAATAAATCTGTTGGACTATAACCTGGTGTTGTGCGACTTCTCATTTTTGTCCACCCCAGTCCAACGCCGGCATCTCCACATCATGACGTCATGAAAGGCAGGAGCCTTTTCATATTCAAACTTATGTGATTTGGGGAAAACCACCTTTTGTCCATGGAGCCGGGATGTCTGGATGGACAATGAGGTTTGCAGGCCAAAAGTAACACCTCTGGACTCTTTCAATGAAGGAGCAGTCAAGTTCTTAACAAACAGTTAGCAATTCGAGAACTGCTCATCTATAGTAATGGCCTACCATTGTTTTCATCAAGATGACCAATCCAGGACAGAGTCGTCACCAGGAAGGCCAACTAGCGTCTCTGCGACCATGGTAACCAGGAATCGCCCAGCCAGTTTTGTGTATTATTCGGGTTATAAATATGCTGAACTTTGGGGATTCAGGGCTTGCTTTTCTCTACCATCTGGGACGGGATTCTCCGCGTAACTACGTGTCCATCAACCCTCGAGGAACGCCCAAAGTGAGTGCCTCGTCGTACCGCCTGAACATAACTCTCTAGGCCTCTTCGCATGCCTCTGTTAGGCATGGTTTTTTCTCTGGAGTCGAACGGAGCCAGGACCGTGTGAATCAACGACAAGGGCTGGTAATTATATCCAGCATACACCTCTAGAAATCCCCAAGACCGCCCGCGTGTTTGGCTGCTGAGGAACTGCAAGTGTCCAAGATGCAGGCTAACACGTGTGTGTGTGTGAGGAGGCTTCCAAGTTTGGGTTCTGACCAAACCGGGAGAGGGGTTTAGTTAGAAGGGTTTTTCCATTATCTAGGCTTAGATTCTGGGAAGGGGGTTGGTTCGGCGTAACCGACAGGGTGGGGATTTGTCCTGCTTTTTGTGGACAGGTCATACCTGGGCAGTTTTCCACATGGTCGGGTAGATGCCAGTGTTGTAGCTGTACTGGAACAGCTTGGCTAGAGGCATGGATGTTGTCAGGTTCCATAGTCTTTGCTGTATCCAGTGCGCTCAACCATTTCTTAATGTCACATGGAGTGAATCGAATTGACTGAAGACTGGTTTCTGTAATGGTGGGGCCCTCAGGAGGAGGCCGATATGGATCATCCACTTGGCATTTATGGCTGAAGATGGTTGCAAACGCTTCAGCCTTGTCTTTTCCACTCGCGTGCTGGGCCCCACCATCATTGAGGATGGGGATGTTCATGGAGATCGCTTTTGCTTTGCCACTGATTGAAAGAAGCGTGTGCCATTTCTTCGCAATTGTGGAAATTGCTTGCAGTTGGGGGCTGGAAAACAATGGTATCAGTGTGCATTCAGTGTGCATTAGCTTCCTACTTCCCTACTTTACAGTGAGTGTGAATGGGCTGTATTACTTAACTGGGATTTCTGCATGATTATTTCACTACTAACTCCTCATGGCCCTCGCCATGTACACTGATGTTTATTTCATAATATTATACAGAGGTCAAAATTTTGATAGAGTTCTTCTTGGTAATATTTATAATCCTGCATCCTGTTGAATGAATAATGCTGCTGCAAATCACCGAACTGTCAGTATTTCTGTGGGCATTTAACCAAACCGTTTAATGACTGGCATGTACAACACAGATGCAAAAGCTGTGCTTAAAAATCTTCCAGGTATTTTTGAGAATTGTATCTTAATAAATAAAAACAAGCAATAATTGTATGGTATGGGGATCTGATTGTTAAATAAATGCAATAAATGTTATTCCTCGCTGGTACTGAACCATCTATAGAAAGGTTTTACATATAAAATATACTTTCTGTAAAAATGTACTATTGATGAAATATTAATTTAGCTTCTATCTCTTATCCAATGTTGATGGACAATTGTTAACATTAAGAAACCATTTAAGCCATTAAGGAGTGAGTGCTTTTCAGATTGTGGAGTTAAGGCATGTTTTGGGACTAAGTATAGACAGTTTTATAGTCTTTACCAAGGAGTAGACAGGTAACGTTCTGATCTGGAATGTGAACTAAAGGATGTTACAAAGTTAAGTTGTGACACTATTCACGTTACTACCACCATGGTCGGTGAACAGCTGTGCAGACCTAATGTGAATAAACTTCAGGGGCCAGATAAGATGCATCCGAGGATTCTTAAGGAAAGAAGAGAGAAAATTGCAGGAACTCTGGCACAAACTCTCCAGAAATCACTGAATAATGGAGAGGTGCCTGGGGACTAAAGAAAGGCAGATTTTACTCCTATGTTTAAAAAAGAGGTATCAAAAGTGACCCAGGAAACTACAGACCATCGCATCACTGCTGACTGCAAATTACAGGCCAATGTGCATGGAAAATGATAGAGATCTGGGGTCCAGATTGATAATAAACTGAAGCTATCACAACAATGCTAGGTATCAGTGAGTAAAGTAAATCAGATGTTGGGATGTATTAAAAGGTCAATAGTTAGCCAAAATAGTGTGGTAATCCTGCTATGTTATAAATCATTCGTGGGACCGCACTTAGAATACTGTGCACAGTTCTGCTCGCCACAGTACAAAAAAGATATTGCAGCTGTTGATAGGATACAGAAGAGAGCAACCAGAATGATTGAGGGGATGGAGTAATGGATTATGAGGAATGATTATGTAAATTGGGCATATTAGCACTGGAAAAGAGAAACATAGAAACATAGAAACTAGGAGCAGGAGTAGGCCATTCGGCCCGTCGAGCCTGCTCCACCATTCAATACGATCATGGCTGATCATCCAAATCCAGTACCCTGTCCCTGCTTTCTCTCACAGAATCCCCATCGAGCCTGCACCGACACATATCCCACCCTATCCCCGTAACCCCACGTATTTAATTCCCCCTAACATATCCCTTCCTATCCTATCCCCGTAACCCCACATATTTAATCCCCCCCTAACACTAAGGGTCAATTTATCATAGCCAAATCAACCTAACCCGCACATTTTTGGAGGTTGAGAGGTGATACGATTGCTGATTTTAGGATTCTAAAGGGACTAGAAAATGTAGACCATGACAAGCTGCTTCACCTTGTACAGTAGAACCACAGGACACGGCTTTCAATTGAAGGGGGGTAAATTCAAAACTAATTTGCAGAACCATTGGACCCAATATTTACTGGGATGGGATTTCCGAGCACGGGGGAGGGTGTGGGGCGGGGGGGGGGAATTCTGCTTTCCCCGCATGACATTGAGTTTTAACTCCACGGCATGTGTGTTTTATTTTTAATAGCTTCCCAGCCCAGATGCCTGTCTGATTGACAGGTTTGGCTCCCTGTCGGGCAGGGAACACTACAGAAAAGGCTGCAGCCCAGGAGCAGGCAAGTCTAATGCTGTTGGGGGTAGAGAGCATGAGGGGCAGTGGATACAGCGTGACATGGAGGTTCGGGGCTGATCACAGGGGTTGGGGAGAGATGGAAGGCATATATAGGGGGTCAGGGAGAGAGAGATCGGGGCAGAGATGAGGGGTTCGTGGAGAGAGAGATCGGGGCAGAGATGGGGATGGTCAGGAGAAATCGGAGGGAGAGTCAGAGATCAGAGGCAGGGATCGGGGCATCGGGGAGAGATCGGGGGTGGGGTGGGGGAAGAGTCGGAGATTGGAGGCAGAGATGGGTAGGTAGGGGAGAGACCGGAGGCAAAGCCGTGATCGAGGGAGAGATGGGGGGATCGGAGGGAGAGTCGGAGATCACGGGTCAGAGATCGGGGGGGAGTGGTCGGTGATCACGGGGGTGTCGGAGGGTGGGGGTAGATCGTGGAGGTGGGGGGTTTTGAGGTTTACAGAGATAGCTTGTTGGGCCTGGAGGAAGCACACCTGCTCCTCCTGGCCGATAAGCAGTGCTGTAAAGGCACTTACCTGATGGATCCAGCCCTTCTCGCCTCCTTTTACGTGCTGGGTTTCCCAAGGCCCGGGAAACCCAGCCAACAGTGGTTCGAAATAGAAATGCTGTTAAAATGAAGGCACTCAGCCTCCTTCAAAGAATTTAACAACCAACACGGCCAACCCGACTCCTGGGAGCGGATTGGTCGCCCGCCCCTCGTCCCACCTCCTTTAAAATGGGACGTGGGCGGGTTTGAGGTGGGTTGGGTTCCTGTTTCACATTTCTAACATTTTAACTTCGCACCTGACCCAAACCCACCCATTTTTCGAGGTTAAAATTACCCCCATTATTTCAGCCAACGGTCAATCTATGAAACAGGTTCCCTCGGGAGACGGTGGAAGCAGATCGTAGTGAATCATTTAAATGCAAATGAGATAGATCTCTTTCAGAAAATAATACTTTTGGGATACAGTATATGGGTAATTTGAAACATGACATGGAAAATGTAGCAGGTTTGCGAGGAGCAGGTGACTTGGGACCTATGGTTCTCAACGCTACCTACCATTGGGATCTGTTGTAGACTAATTGATAGAGATTGATTACCAAGATTAGTCAACAACTGCATTATCCTTCTATCATGCGACTGCCAGGATGGTAGAAAGTGAACTAAATGATCTAGCAATTCCTATGTCCCTGTGATACATGTCCCCTGGAGTCCATGTCCAAAACTCTTCCATGTCTCAGCACTGACACCCTCACCTTGATGAGCAGGTAAAACCTTTTTAAATTGAAGTTATTAGATGTCAGGTTTATATAAATGGATGTTAAATTGAAGGAAGTAGTTGTAGATGTTAGAATTTGTAGATTGTGATTCCATTGTTGCATTTTCTCACATTGTTACTTGATACAAGGAGGCACATTTGCTCATTGCTGCAATACTGATATAGTTTTTAAAAAACTATTTTATGAAAGATATTTCAGATAACATGAATCTCATCTCAAATCTTTGCAGTTACCCTAGAACCACTGAAAATGTCAAACGTGGCTGTAATATTCATAATCAATATTGAAATATCAGAATTAATATCATTTCAAATGTTTATATCTGGTTGGCCCATCACCAGTTTGAATGTGTTAAACAATATATCTACTCATGAAAGGTGAAATTTGGGCTACATAATAAAAATGTTCCGTGGAAAGGTCGGTTCCTGTTCTTACAAAGATTACAGGTTTGCTGTAGCGAAACAACCACTAGCCATAATAATCTATATCAGTTTAAATATACATTAAGTCAGCAGGGAAGGTGAACAATACAAGATCTCACTTAGACATTCCATGCTGGAAGAGCGTTGTCCTCCATATTGGTAAAGGCTCCAGTATAGGCATCCAGGCCCTGCGCCTGAATAGGTGCTTCACCCTTTATATATACAATTAGGGGGCCTAATGCCTGTTTGAGGCCCCTTTCCCAAAATTGGGATGTCGTAAACACATCTGGCGCCGCGCCTGCTGCATCAGGATTACCATGTCTACCTGCAGCCTAACCTTAAGGGGACCACTGGGGGTCACCAGCAAAAAGGTAAGTTTAAAAAAAAATACTTTCCTGAATGTGGAGCAGAGAGCAGCACAAGTGCTACTCTACCCCATCTACCTGATCATCTCCCCCCCCACCCCCACCTCTTGGACTTAGCTGAGGGCCGCTGCTGGGGAGGCAGTCAACCCAATTATCCATGTGGAGACAGCGAGCTGCCTCTGGATGCCCGATTGGTAGCAATATTCTGGTGAGGCCCAAGGCACAATTTCGGGTGAGTCTTGGGCCTCCAGTTTCTGGTGCAGCTCCCAACGTGCTGCCTATTTCAGGCCCAAAAATGGGCCGAAATAAATTCCCCCCCGCCTCCCCCCCTATGTTTTAGATGTAAACTTTTTCTGGTTGAAGGTTACTGGAGTGTATAGCTATTCCAGATTTTTTGTTTCTCTAATGTTAGCATTTGTTGCAAAATATCAGTGTTTAATCTGTAAAGTAGAAATAAAATGGCTGGCCCATGAACACCGTGGTTTCCAAGGACTTACCATTAGCTTGGGTGTTAAAATATAGCATTTAAAGTGCATCACATCATTAAAGCTTATTCACCATCATCAGTTGAGGAATCAGTTGTATTAAAATTTGATTTGATGTAGATCTTTCACATATGATATTGAATGATATTTTCACTCAGAATACTAAGACAAGTGATATTTTAGTAAGCATGCTCGGACACCTCAAAAGAGCAGTCTTTGCTGCTGCTCTCAGCATTCACCTTTCCTACTTGTCAAAAGGTATTACCAGTAAATAGCAGAGCTGTCTGCCTCCAATGCTGATTTCAGGAGCATCTGCATTTTCTGAACTTGATCAACACTGGGAAATGTAGATGTCAATAACAGAAATTAACCCATAGCACATCACAGACAAGTTTACTCATCTAGCTGCATAATCCTTCTGGGAGAAGGCGCTGAGTATATATTGGTGGCCGTGACTTCAGCTGCCTAGGCCCTAAGCTCTGGAATTCCCTCCTAAATCTCCTCACTTCCATTAGGATAATCTAATGTACACCTGTTTCCTGCAGATATGTTCGGTCTAACAGAGGTGGGAACTCCAGTGGGTGATGTCATCCTGCCTAACCTGCTTGTTTTTAATGTCATCTGGAAAAGGGGTGAATAGAAGAAGGGCCTACCACCTCTGCCTGAGTTAACCCCCAGCATAGGCCAAATGGGATGGAGACCTGGAGTAAACAGGTTGTACCCCAATTTCCACCCTTGCTAGCTAGCACCTTCCCCAGTACTATCCCCAGTTTGCTGGAAGCCCTGAGCAAATTCGGGACTATAGTGTTCACCTATTCCTATAAATGTACGCTAAATAGAGTGGACATTAAAGATTCTTTGGCATAGTATGAAGAAGAGAAAGGAGTTTTCCTGCTGTCCAACTAGCATTCCTCCCTCAACCGACACAACCAAAAACAGTTCAACTGGACATTCATCCCATTGCTGTTTGCAGAATCTTATTGTGTACAAAATGGCTCCCTGATTTACCTAGATAGCAATAGTGGCTGCGCTTCAAAATAATTATTTGTAATTAAGTGCTTTAGGAAATTTTTGGGAGACATAAGATACTTTATTAATGCAAGTCTTTCTATATAAAGTACTTACCATAGTGTTTTGTTTCTTAGACGATTCTGTAGGAATAAATAAGTTGTATGCCATGCTTAGACATTAACTGATGACATCTATAGTCTCTAAAACTAACCTGATAATGTAAATCTCCAGTGAGCTGTTAGTCAATGCCCATAGCAGGTTTTTATGCTTACATTGAATATCACTCTCACACAAACACAAGTAAGACATCTTGGCAACATCTTTATCTTCTGAGAGTAAAAGAAAGCTCAGATGCCTAAAAGGAAAGGACACATCTGCTGCCATTTTGGCATATTAATTCGCTGAGGAAAACAACACGTGGAATAGGTTTTTAAATGTATGATGGATAACTTATTGTTTATCACCTTTTGACAAATTCAACCCACGGTTGGTTGAATGTAGTCATCGCTCTCAAGAGTGAATTGGAGACAATCAAATTCTGACTTTACTGTGAACATCTAGTGTACAAAAAGAGAGAAATAACAAAGTATACCATAGTGCTTTATAGATTTGCACTAATAAGTCATTATAATATATTAGACAAAATTAATGCCATGTATCTCAAATCCCACCTCTCCATGCAAGTTCAAATGTAACCAACCTGAAATGCCTATTTTCCTTCAGAGTAGCAAAATAATAGTCTAATTTCCTACCTGGTTCATTAAGAGTGGTTTAAAGATACCTATTGGCCCAGAAATTGATCTCGCTCTGTTCCCGCGGGGGTAAGCCTTCCCCGCGATGTCTCACCTCGCTTATGCTTTTTCAGATCCAGCTCGCACGAACTTGATGTTCCAGACATCAGCTGTGCTGGGCTTGCGTATCCCAGCGGCGTAGTGAATTCGTGCGAGCTGTGGGATCACGTGACTCAGTTAGAGCCAATGGCAGCACACCATCTTCCATTCATAAGTCTCACAGCATGGCTGTGAAATCTATGAATCTTACACCCCCCCAAAATAACAGCTAAACCTCAATTAAATTTAAAAAAAAACCATCACATTAATAAAATAAGTATAGTTAATTAAATTACCCATTTTAAATAAAAAATTAAATTTTTGAAAAAATTTAAAATCTTTTAAAAAGTTATAAAAATAAACTTACCTGTCTTTAAAGTCTCTAAAAAAGATATACCTGTAAAAAAAAAATTCAAAAAAATACTTAATTCACTACTTACCTTCTTAAAAGCGGGTCTTACTCCTCCTTTTTACATTTCCAAAATCTTCCCTACTTACCTGCGCGTCCAAAGCATGAAGTGCACAGCGTGCGCGCAGCCTGTAGCGCGCATGCGATGCACCCAGGCCCCGCCCCCTTTTCAGAAGAGCAATTGCCGGTTTTCAGCGCATGCGCAGGGCATGCAGAAAACCGGCAATTGGAGTGGGAATACGCGAGAGTATGCAGTGCGTACTCTCGCGTCCCGGGATCAATTTTCGGCCCATTATCTAAAATGGTCAAAGAGGCTACAAATACTTGCAAGAGATAAGGCTAGCTTGAAGACCACAAATGCTTATGTAGCATAACACAAACTTAAGATCAATGTGCACAAACTGATAGTTATTAACAGGCAAAGCCATCCATGTCTGAGGCTAAATCCAAAATGCCTGTTAGTGACAAAAAGTGGAGTGGGGTTACTTGGCTGTCTCTTGATACTTCTTTATAATAACAATTACCTAATGTATTTAGATTAGAGCAGAAACAGTTTTTACAGTTTTTGGTTATAGTGGTACAATTGTCCAGGGATGATTAAGGTGCTCAGGAGTTAGCAATGAGCACCATAGGCTCTAAATCAACAAGCTTCCATCAGCTTAGGGGTTCCATTACAACTCAGCAGCTTCTATCTATTTATTTATATAAAAATTCTGAGCATCCATTACACTTGCGATATTACATTTTGTATAAAACATCAACAGATTACTACTACACTATCTTTTAAAAAAGTATACAAAAACCAAAGAGAAGGAACCATTATTTCCTGTTGTTTTTTGGGCTTGAAATAACTTGGAGAAGTTGTTGAGATAAGAGGGCAAGTAGCTGTGCATGAGAGAAATAATATTTAGCTTCTATTGAAACTCAGGCCTAGTTAGTCGTCTTCTCACAGGAAGTAACTGAGGCCTTAAAGCAGACTTAAAGGGACAGGCCAAGTTAGCAGCTCCACAGGAAATAACGAAGTATATATATTACTATAATTTTTGTGTCTTATAAATTCTTTGTTTTATTTATATATATATATTTAGAATATTTTTAATCGGCCTGAATGACACTTGTAAAGGGCTTGTTGAATATAATATTTTAGTATTGTACGGGCGGAATGCGGGTAATTTTCTGGACATCCACTGGCAGTAGGAAATTGTGCATAGTGGACAATCGTGGGCAGTGCATCCACTATTTTCTGATGCGCACAGCTGCCGGGCATGGTTCGAGAAAAATTTAGCGTGATATTTTTTTTTCCTGCATAATAATAGAACAAGTTCTTTCAAACCTCAAATAAAATAAAGAAGACTTTCTGAAAGATGAAAAATAGCAATGTAGGGAAGTTGCAAATTAATGACAATTGACAGATGAATCCATTTTATTGAGTTTAAAGAAAAAGATTGAACTGGGCAGTGAGTCAACCTAGATGGTTGTTAAAATTGAGTTTCTCATGAATTTACAAGTGAATAACTGTTTACTTTTAAATGCAATGGAAAGGCATCATCTAATTAAAGATACATTCAAATTTGAGTCTCCCATGCACATGGACTGCAGATGTTTATGCTCAATTTTTCATCTTTGATCAGTTCAGTGACTAGTGTAGAAATGTAATAAACAAGATTTATAATCTGAAAGGTCCTGACAGATTGCAGATATATGGGGGGTGGGGGTCGGGTGGGGATGGGTGCAAATTTGTTCTGCTTGTTGCGTGAGCTGCGCTGGAGCCAAAGGTTAAGAAACAGCTTCCACTCTGCAAACATCCCTCACCGGCCTGCAGTTAAACATTGATTAATCTCAGCAATTAGGCCAAGATAGACCATCTTAAAGACAGCACCACCTCAGCAACAGAATAATATATTGTGTAAAATATGGTATAATGCTCCTGTCATTATAAAACAGTGAAGTAGCTGAGTTACCATTAGCAACCCAACATACAATCTGCTAATTGAATAAAAAGGTAAAGTGCCATAGATCTGAGAAGAATGAATAAAATTAAGAAATGCCACATTCACAAAGCAGTAGTTTAAAAGAGTACACCTGTGACACATGATATATACTGACATAGCCAATTGACTGGATAGAAAGGCTTCACCTTAATTGTCCCTCCCCTCAAAAGAACCCCCTACCCCTAGGAACATCTGGAAAAAAAATTAAAATATATTTTTTGTTGTTTAAGCAAAGAATTCCTTTACCAAAATCTTGATCATAGAATGAAGATCGAAACTTGAAGGATATCAAATTGAGCCTACAAATGATAGGAATGTCAGTATGTATTTTTCCCAGTAAAATCAATTAACCGTTTTTGATTCATTTTGAAAATTATTACTGGAAAAAAATGAGGATCATTGTATGGCTTCAAAATAATATATTTTCCAAACATAACTCGATAGTTGGATTCTAATCGTAGCTTTTCCTCATGTTTTAATACATATCTGAAACCACATGCTTTGTACTTCTTTTCTTCTGTGTATAGCAACACATGAGGCAACCCATTTCTTCAAAAGCTTTTACATCCAGCAGATCATGGTCTGGGTTGTTTCTGTAACAAAATCCTCTTTTTTTTATGTAGCTAGGTTGTTCGTTTGATCAGAGGGATTGGTTCGATGTGATGAAGGGTCGCCATTCTACTCCCATTGGTGCGGCGTACCCCGCTGGATTTCAACCCAGTATTCAGAGACCAGGTCTCCACCTGCTGGGGTGCATGCATGTTAGTGGTAAAAGAAATTGGGTTTAAGGTTGATCAGCTCACAGAATTGGTGTTTCTTACTTTAATTGCGTATTCAAGATTGAGATCAAAACATTTTTGTTGGGTAAATAGAATTGTGGAACAGCTCAAACATGATCTAATAGAATGGTGGAACAGGCTTGAGCGGCTGAATGGTCTACTCCTGTTATGATAGCAAAATACTGCAGATGCTGGAAATCCGAAATAACAACAGAAAACGCTGGAAAAACTCAGCAGGCCAGGCAGCATCCGTGGAGAGAGAAACAGAGTTAACGTTTCAGGTCGAAGACCTTTCGTCAGACTGGAAAAAAGCAGGAAATGAAATAGATTTTAAAGCAAGTTTAGGGCTGGGAAAAGGGGGAGGGGATGAAAGAACAAAAGGGAAGGTCAGTGATAGGATAGAAAGCAGGAGAGATTAAGAGACATTGAGAGACATCAAGAGATATTCAAGGCAAGAGGAGGTGGAAATGGGACAGGTTGAGGAACAAAGGATGGCTCTAGATGAAGTGTGAATTGCGCTGGCAGAATGAAGGACAGCTGCCATGTGGGAGGGAAGAAAAAAAGGCCAAACAAAAGTGTGGATAAAAAAAAATATATATATATATATGTGATAGGGGCCAGGGGTTATGATCTGAAATTGTTGAACTCTATGTGGAGTCCAGAGGGCTGTAGAGTGCCTAATCGAAAGATGAGGTGCTGTTCCTCGAGCTTACGCTGAGCTTCCGTGGAACAATGCAAGAGGCCGAGGACGGTGAGGTCTGAGTGGGAATGGAGCGGTGAATTAAAGTGACAGGCCACCGGGAGCACGGGGTCTCCCTTACGGACTGAACGGAGGTGTTCCGCAAAGCGGTCACCCAATCTGCGTTTGGTCTCCCCAATGGTGGTCTACTCCTGTTGTTATGTTCCCTAGTGCATCAGCATTTCAAAAATATATTTCTGAACGGCCTCTGAAAAAATTGGCAGGCTGAAAGACCACCTGTTATCTTCATACTCAGTTATATTTACTTTCCGTTATATTCAGCAGGATAAATGTGCGCCAGTGGCCTATTAAGTTTTCAAGATGCCATTGAGTGGTTGGATGAAAGGACGTTTTGAGGGCCAACAATGCAGTAAGCAAACTGCACTTCCACAGTTATCACTTTTTACCTTGTGTGTAAGTGTGTGTATGCTAGAAAAAAATAAATGTATGTGCAGTTTCCACAGTGAAGACTTCTGTTGTGTCAGAAATCTTTTAGAATGTTTGCTTTCAAAGGACTTCTAAATTTGAATGCAACAAATCCTAGATCTAAAAAAGATAGTTAAATAAGTAAAATATTGGGCCAAACCTAACTGGTAAAATAAGGATGCACACTGTTGCTAATGCACAAATCAGCCAGCAAATTCAGGGGATTAAGAGATATGCCATGAGTTGCGAATCTCCAGAACTTGCTGATTGGTTTACGCCACTCCACCGTTTGCTTCGCACAAACGGCATCTCACCTTTAGTGGACCGTTATTTTTTTAAACTTTCTGGATTTGCGCGTTAATTGCCCATTAAACTCGCCACAGAAAGTTAGGGCTAGTAATTAAGACAATAAGTACCCTTTTAACGCTGTGATCATTGTTAATGCAATGCCAATCAACCTCTCTGGCCCAAAAAGGGAACTATGTTGGGGATACTTGGAAATTAAAGTGCAGCCTTTAAGAAGCCAAGTCTGGCTGAAGATCGCAGCAGCAGGCTGGGGGAGAAGAAGGTAAGTAGGAAAATGTTTGGTTCACTAGATTGACTGACAGGTACCTGCAATGGATGGCCCGTGTGTCATTTTCTCCCACTTTTCAAGAATGTCTTCCACTGGAGGATCTGACACAGACTGTTGAAGGAGAGATAAGGACATGGAAAGGAGGAACCAAAGAAGAGCTCACAATTTCAGTGAAACAGACTGCCAAACCCTGCTCAAGGCGATTGAATAGAGAGACTGCTGCGTTTCCATGGGAGAAAGTGTGTCCTATATTATATGGAAGAAGGTGGAAAATTGACATTGAGTGCCATCTCTCTTACCTCCAGAACTACAGACTAGTTCAATAACCTGACCAAGGCAGGCAAGATAACATACTCACCACTCTCTCTTTCTTCCTTGGGTACCAAAGTACTCTTTACCCTCTAAAATTCAGAGCTGTGCAACTAATCCTTTTGGTTCAGGAGGACATTAATGCCTGGAATTTCTCTCTACCTACTGTGTAACTTCAGCAGAAGATCGGCAGAAGCCCTGGATAGAATGCAGCTCTGGTGGCAGTAAGGGAGACAGTAGAAAGCACCCTACATACTGTCTTACAGACCCAGGTTGCCAGTATTCAAGCCAGTACCTCACAGGGTTTTCATACCACTGATCAGTGGGGACACAGATCTAGTGCCTCCAGTCTTCCTCTTCAAAACACCATGCCAGTGCCACATAGGAGGTGACACAAGGCTGCCCAGGCACAGGCTCCAATGATGCAGTCAGCAGTAACTTCTTCCCACAAACAAGCTGTCATGAGAGGATGGTCACCTTAGTCCCAGGAGCCGTCTGTAGTACAAGAGCAGCCAACCACCTTTCACGATATTGACCTTCAGGTGGCACCTAAAAGAAGCTCTAGAGTTGGAGAAAGAAAGGATGTTTAGATACTCGAGGGAGGCACAGTGTCAGGAAACGGTCGATTGACTTCTGTTTACTTCAGAGTTTGTTGTATTAAAAGAGAAACACTTCTGACATAAGAACATAAGAACATAAGAAATAGGAGCAGGAGTAGGCCAATCGGCCCCTCGAGCCTGCTCCGCCATTCAATAAGATCATGGCTGATCTGATCCTAACCGCCAATCTACTATCTATCACAGAACCATCTCCTGCATCTAACAGAATTGCACACACAAAATAGGAGCAGAATCAGGCTACACAGTCCCTGGGCCCGCTCCACTACCCACAGGGCCATGACCGATCCGAACCTAGACTCATGTCCAAATTCCTGCCCGCTCCCCGTAACCCTTAATGCCCTTTACTTCTAGGAAACTGTCTATTTCTGTTTTAAATTTAATTAATGTTGTAGCTTCTACAGCTTTTTGTGGCAGCATATTCCATGGACCTACCACCCTCTGAGTGAAGTAGTTCCTCCTCATCTCAGTTTTGAAAGAGCAGCCCCTTATTCTAAGACTATGTCCCCTAGTTCTCGTCTCACCCGTCATCGGGAACATCCTCCCCGCATCCACCCGATCCAACCCCTTCACAATCTTATATGTTTCAATAAGATCGCCTCTCATTCTTCTGAACTCCAATGAGTAGAGTCCCAATCTACCCAACCTCTCCTCATATGACCACCCCCTCATCCCCGGGATTAACCGAGTGAACCTTTTTTGCACTGCCTCGAGAGCAAGGATGTCTTTCCTTAAGTAAGGACACCAAAACTGTATGCAGTATTCCAGGTGCGGTCTCACCAATACCTTGTACAACTGAAGCAATACCTCCCTATTTTTATATTCTATCCCCCTAGCAATGAAAGCCAACATTCCATTTGCCTTCTTAATCACTTGCTGCACCTGCATACTAACCTTTTGAGTTTCGTGCACCAGGACCCCCAGATCCCTTTGCACTTCAGTACTCTCCAGTTTCTTGCCATTAAGATAATAAATTGCTCTAGGATTTTTCCTGCCAAAGTGCATCACCTCACACTTTCCAGTGATGTATTCCATCTGCCAAATCTCTGCCCACTTACTTAGCCTGTCTATGTCCCCTTGCAGGTTTTTTATGTCCTCCTCACTCACTACTTTCCCTCCCATCTTTGTATCATCTGCAAATTTTGATATGTTACACTTGGTCCCTTCCTCCAAATCGTTAATATAGATTGTGAAGAGTTGGGGACCCAGCACTGACCCCTGTGGAACACCACTAGTTACTGATTGCCAGTCTGAGAATGAACCATTTATCCCAACTCTTTGCTTTCTGTTAGATAGCCAATCCTCTATCCATGCCAGAATATTACCCCCAATCCCGTGATTTTTTACCTTAAGCAATAATCTTTTGTGTGGCACCTTGTCAAATGCCTTTTGGAAGTCTAAATACACTACGTCCACTGGTTCCCCTTTATCCACTCTATATGTTACTTCCTCAAAGAACTCCAGCAAATTTGTCAAACATGACTTCCCCTTCGTAAAACCATGCTGACTTTGTCCTATTAAATTATGATTATCCAAATGTCCTGTTACTGTTTCCTTAATAATGGACTCCAAAATTTTACCTACCACAGATGTTAGGCTAACCGGTCTATAGTTACCAGCCTTCTGTCTACTGCCCTTTTTAAATAAGGGTGTTACATTAGCAGTTTTCCAGTCTGCCGGGACCTTAGCGGAATCCAGGGAGTTTTGAAAAATTATTACCAATGCATCTACAATCCCTACCGCCACTTCCTTCAAGACTCTAGGATGTAAGCCATCAGGTCCAGGTGATTTATCCGCCTTGAGTCCCATTATTTTACCGAGTACCACTTCCTTAGTGATTTTGATCGTGTTTAGCTCCTCTCCCCCTATAGCCCCCTGTTTGTCCAGTGTTGGGATATTCTTAGTGTCCTCTACTGTAAAGACTGATACAAAATATTCATTCAGTGTTTTTGCCATCTCCATATTTCCCACCATTAATTTCCCGGTCTCATCCTCTAAGGGACCAACATTTACTTTAGCCACCCTTTTTCTTTTTATATAACTATAAAAACTCTTACTATCTGTTTTTATATTTTTTGCTAATTTACTTTCATAATCTATCTTCCCTTTCTTAATCAATCTTTTTGTTATTTTTTGCTGCCTTTTAAAGTTTTCCCAATCCTCTGTCCTCCCACTAGATTTCGCTACCTTATATGCCCTTGTTTTTAGTCGAATACTATCCTTAATTTCTTTACTTAGCCACGGATGACTGTCCTTTCTTTTACACCCTTTTCTTTTCAGTGGAATATATTTTTTTTGGAAGTTGTAAAATAACTCCTTGAATGTACACCACTGATCATGTGTCATCTTACCCTTTAATCTATTTTCCCAATCCACTCTACTCAATTCCGCTCGCATACCTTCATAGTCTCCTTTATTCAAGCTTAGCACGCTTGTTTGAGATCCAACCTTCTCACCCTCTAATTGAATATGGAATTCAACCATGTTATGGTCACTCATTCCAAGGGGATCCTTTACTAGGACATTTTTAATTAATCCTGTCTCGTTACACAGGACCAGATCTAAGGTTGCTTGCCCCCTGGTCGGTTCAGTTACATACTGCTCAAGAAACCCATCTCTAATACACTCAATGAACTCATCCTCAAGGCAGCCCTGCCCCATTTGATTTGTCCAATTAATATGATAGTTAAAATCCCCCATAATTATAGATGTTCCCTTATTACATGCCTCAACTATTTCCTGATTGATACTCCGTCCAATAGAGTTGCAACTGTTCGGAGGCCTATAGACTACGCCCACTAAAGTTTTTTTCCCCTTATTATTCCTTATCTCCACCCAAACTGTTTCATTATCATGATTTTTTGACCCAATATCATTACTCTGTATTACAGTGATTCCTTCCTTTATTAACATAGCCACCCCACCTCCCCTTCCTTCCTGCCTGTCCTTCCTGATCGTTAAATAACCTGGTATGTTTAATTCCCAGGCATTGTCACCCTGCAGCCATGTTTCTGTAATGGCCACAATATCATAACCATATGTAGTTATTTGTGCCATTAACTCGTCTATTTTGTTACGAATGCTACGTGCATTCAGATAGAGAACTTTCAAATATGCTTTGTGGCACTTAGTTCCTGCTTTTTCACTTTTTACCAGTTTACCTTTTACTCCACACACTCTGTCCCTTCCTGCCACGCTCTGATTTGTGATTCCCCTACTGCTACCTATGTCTATGACCCTCTCTGTTGTCATTTTTATTTTTTGCTCTCTTGAAACCTCCCCCCCACTAATTAGTTTAAAGCCCTCTCCACAGCCCTAGTTATTCGATTCGCCAGGACACTAGTCCCAGCACTGGCCAAGTGAAGTCCGTCCCAACGGAACAGCTCTCTCCTGCCCCAGTACTGGTGCCAGTGTCCCAAGAAGCAAAACCCATTTTTCCCACACCAGTCTTTGAGCCACGCATTCAACTCCCTGATTTTATTTACCCTAGCCAAATTTGCTCGTGGCTCAGGTAGTAATCCAGAGATTATTACCCTCGAGGTTCTGCTTTTTAATTTGGCCCCTAGCTGCTCAAACTCCCTCAGCAGAACCTCTTTCCTTGTCCTATCTATGTCATTGGTACCAACATGGACCACGACAACTGGATCCTCCCCCTCCCACTCCAAGTTTCTCTCCAGCCCAGAGGAGATGTCCTTAACCCTGGCACCGGGCAGGCAACACAGCCTTCGGGACTCTCGCTCTTGGCTGCAAAGAACCCTATCTATCCCCCTAATGATACTATCCCCTACCACTACAACATTTCTTTTTACTCCCCCCACTTGAATGGCCCCCCTTACCACGGTGCTGTGGCCAGGTTGCTCATCCTCCCTGCAGTCCCCGCTCCTATCCACACAGGGAGTAAGAGCCTCGAACCTGTTGGACAAGAGCAAGGGCTGCGGCTCCTCCAACACTACCTCCTGGATCCCTGTACCTGCCTCACTCGTAGTCACACCTTCCTGTCCCTGACCACGGGCTACTTCTGAATTAGTTACTCTAATTGGTGTGACTACCTCCTGAAACACGGAGTCCAGGTAACTCTCCCCCTCCCTGATGTGTCGCAGTGTTTGAAGCTCGGACTCCAGCTCATCAACACGGAGCCGGAGTTCCTCGAGCAGCCAACACTTACTGCAAATGTGTTCACCGTGAACATCAATGGTGTCCACCAGCTCCCACATATTGCAGCAGTAACACATCACCTGCTCTCCCATTCTATGTAATTAATTAAAAATGTATTATTTACCCTTCAGTTAATTTATGCCAGCAGTCTCTGCTACACCACAGATACCCGAGAAACAATAAAATTGAAGTTTTGTATAAAAAAAAAGAGAAATACTCACCAACCAATCACTTACCTGCTTTCTGGTGACGTCACACTTCGATTATTTTTTACCTCTCTCCTGCTCTCGGCTCGGTGAAAGCCTACCTGGTCGCTGCCGCCTTTTACCGCCGCCGCCTCGCCGCTGTTGCTCCACCCAGGTCCGCCGCCTCTGTGGGCCTACCTGGTCGCTGCCGCCTTTTACCGCCGCCGCCTCGCCGCTGTTGCTCCACCCAGGTCCGCCGCCTCTGTGGGCCTACCTGGTCGCTGCCGCCTTTTACCGCCGCCGCCTCGCCGCTGTTGCTCCACCCAGGTCCGCCGCCTCTGTATATAGGCCTTTAGGTTGCACCTAAGACGAGCACTAGTAGAGATGGAAGAAAGGAACAAATAGGCACCCGGAGGAAGCATAGCGTTTGGAGAGAATAGTTGGCTTGCATTCATTATTAAAAAAGATGACCACTGACGTTGCACTTTGTTATTTATGGTAATAATAGCTATACAGGAAAGGATGCACTTATCTGATGCTGACTTATTCAATTAGGTGATGATTATTGGCACAGTCACATATGGGTAAAAAGGTCTGATGTATTTTGATATTCTAGGGTGGGTACTGGATTGAAGGATTAATCCTTTATTTGAAGGTAGGGGGAGCAGGAGTTAAGGCGGAGGTAGCAAAGGTAGATTGTATTAAACAGAGAAGATTAACATGATTAGGTGTGCTCTGATGCTGCTTGCAGCAGTTGTGGAATCATTTAAATTGATGTCCATCCTGATGTTCTCCTCCATGTAGATCTACATCCAGAGCATTTAGTGCCAGCTCTGCAGGAATGCCCAAATCCGGGCATTTTTGAATGGTGAAGCTGTGCTGGGCACAGCAGACTACAACTATGTGATACACACGAGTTGCAACGTACTGCAGAGCTCTTCCCAACTTGTCAAGGCAATGTAAGTGCCGGTGTAAGATCCTGATGGTCATCTCAGTAACTGTTCACATAAATGTGAGAAACGCACAACACCATGTTATAGTCCAACAGCTTTATTTGAAATCACAAGCTTTCGGAGCGCTGCTCCTTCATCAGGTGAAGTGAAGAGATGCATATCTTGTGATTTCAAATAAAGCTGTTGGACTATAACCTGGTGTTGTGCGACTTCTCACATTTGTCCACCCCAGTCCAACTCCGGCATCTCCACATCATGTTCACATAAAGGCATGTGTCTCTGCTCTTGTCTGAGCTACTCTTAACGAGATCATTATTCATGGGAGCAGAAGGTGCACCTTGTTACCCACAAGCTATGTGTTGATTTTCTTTCTTATAGAGCTCAGGCAGGGCCAATTTCGAAGGATGAATGTATTGAGACAGCTTTCAGCATATCTTGCATTGACGTGCAAGATCTTTTGCATGTTGCCTCTCACAATCTGTACCTATTGAGAAAGGTGGGAGGTCAACTATGGGAGCTAATAAAGCAATGCACGTGCCATCAGCTGCAACCAGGACCTTAGGAAAGCCAGCAACCCCATAAAGCTGGATGGCCCTAACTCACTGCTACCTTACTGTGATGTCAAACTGGATGAATTTCTCAGCTCTCCTGAACCATACATCAGTCCCCTGATGAATACGTGCCCATATTGCACTCTGGCTGATATTACAGACATTGCCCGTGGCGGCCCGAAATGAGCCAGTGCCATAAAAGTTGCGCGCAGTTGTCAACTTCAGAGACCAAGCAATGTGGGAAAATGACTGCGACTGCAGGTCCTCAAGCAATGACTGATACAGCTCCACTTATTGCCTCTTTGGTGAAACAGACTATCCAAATACTCAATAAGGTCTTCAAAGGACCAATGTTGCCTGTATATTCTTTTGTGGGGAGGGTGGTTATACCTTGAGTGCTGCATATTCCTTAAATGCTTCTTGACGCTCCTTTCCTCTGTCCTCTACTGCTCCTCCTCCTCTGCCTCCATAATTATGGCCTACAAAGATATAAACATAGGGAATGTTTCGCCTACTTCTGTGGGTGGGGTCAAAATGTGATGATCTCACATATCTGTAGGCAGTCCAAAGTAAATTCATGGCAGTCTATGCTCAATGCAACAAAGAAATTGCTCCAAAAAGTTGATCCGAGTTGCAGTAATCATGACTCAAACTTTCAGCCGTCTTCAGGCTTAAAAACCCCGAACACCCAACGCTTTCAGCTGATCCTGGCAATAGCTGTGTCTTATATTTCTCATTCTAACATACCCTTGATGCATTGTGAGTGTAAATACAGAAAATTTGGGGCTGCAGCATTACTGGCCCTCATTTAAATATATTTACACTCGGTGCCTGGGGACCTGGTGGATGGATCATGGGAAGGGCCAAATTGCTTTTGGAAATTTGGACAGATTGATTTTGGGGTGGAAAACTGGCAGTAATCACTTCCACTCCAATCTTCTGGCCAGAAAAATGAGTTGCCTCAATTTTGTGCTGAAGAACTATCAAAAAACAGCATGGAATTTTGGTATCAATATCTCATGTGGATGATAAGGAGGTCCAGGAACTATAATATTGGGAGTCATATGATCAATATAGGCTAAATACAGATGCTCTATTCTAGAAGATGACTCAATGGGATGTCTTTAAGGTTTTCAGCAGAAGACACATTGCTTGATTTTTCAAGTCCACATGCGGACCCAGTGGAATTCTGGCACACCAGGATTAGAATCCTCTTAATTGGGTAAGTGCTGACCCCACAGTAATTTCCAGGGTCAGAATCATTTTAATAGAAGGGGAAAACTCCTAACCCATATTGGGCCTGACATTGGAGGAGGGAGCGTGGCAAATTGCACATCAGCAGCCTTAAAACAGGCGCAACAATGTTGAATTTAGGCCCCTGTATGTTTTAGAATAGTAAAGCATGAATATAACTAAAAGTAAATGGATGCATCATTGACTACACTGTGGTACTGCTGAATAAAACTAATTAAATGCTAAGCTAGTCAATGAGCTGTGAATATAATGAAATGATAATGTAAATATAATGGGACAACAATAAAAATCCAATTTGAAATTTTATAGATGGCAACTTTCATCAGATGCATAATATTTAACCTTTTATTCAGATTTTATAATGCTGTTTGCTCTACATAACACTTGTCACAAAAGTAGACTTCTAACCCAGAGACAGAATTGCAAAAAAAGTACTTCCTTTTTTTGAGGTTATCATTTTACCATTTTTCAATTCAGAAATATCAGGATATTCCTTTATTTTCAATTGAAATTTACTGTTAATTTGCTAATTCCGGATAGCTTATTTCTTCAAATAACAAAAGAAGATTAAGGGCTGATTCCCTAGTTGGGCACTTCAAGGAGCACTGGTTGGGAAATTGCAGGCCTTGATTTTCCCTCCAGTTACATTAACAAAAACAACAACAACTTGTATTTATATAGCGCCTTTAACGTAGTAAAATGTCCCAAGGTGCTTCACAGGAGCGTTATCAAACAAAATTTGACACCGAGCCACATAAGGAGATATTAGGACAGGTGACCAAAAGCTTGGTCATAGTGGTAGGTCTTAAGGAGTATCTTAAATGAGGGGAGAGAGGTAGCGAGGTGGAGAAGTTTAGGGAGGGAGTTTCAGAGCTTAGGGCCTTGGCAGCTGAAGGCACGGCCGCCAATGGTGGAGTGATGAAAATCAGGGCTATGCAAGAGGCCAGAATTGGAGGAGCGCAGCGATCTTGGAGGGTTGTAGGGCTGGAGGAGGTTACAGAGAAAGGGAGGGGCGAGGCCATGGAGGGATTTAAAAGCAAATATGAGAATTTTTAAATCAAGGCGTTGTCGAACTGGGAGTCAAGGTAGGTCAGTGAGCACAGGGGTGATACAACAACAACAGCTACAACAATTTGCATATAGAGCCTTAAATGCTGATAGGTGCTTCACAGAGGCATAATCAAAACAAAATGGGACACCAAGCTAAATAATGAGATCTGAGGAGGGGTAACCAAAGGTTTGGTCAAAAAGCTAGGTTTTAAGGGAGCTATTAACAGGATGAAAGGAAAGTGGAGTGGTGGAATTATTTATGGAAAGAATTCCAGAGCATGGGGCATAGGCAGCTGCAGACATGGCTGGAGGAGGTTACAGAGGTAGGGAAGGGCAAGGCCATGTAGGGATTTAAACATGAGGATGAGAATTTGAGTCGTTGGGAGACTGGATGTCAATGTAGGTCAGTGAGGGCGGGATGATGGAAGCTATAGGACTTTTGATTGATTTATATTTCATTGATAGATCTTTAAAATTCAGTTAAGAACATTTGGGTCCTATATTCAGTGTCTCAGGTTATTAATTAACCAGGTAATTTGAAGACTGGAGGATAATGACCTGTTAGTCCAAGGGTATTATTTAGAACTGAAAACAAATCTGTTCAAATAATTACTGCATGAAGGTAGGATCATTAAAGGTTATACCAGATATGCTTTTCACTAGAGCTTTTCCAACAGATTACATTTACAGTTATTTTAATGATTCATAAAACACTGTTTATTCAGTGTTATTTATAATTCCAAGTCTGAAATTAAATCAATCTTGAATGAAGATCTAGGGCCGGATTTTCCTCCGCTATCCTGCCCCAACTTGAGCAACATAACAGCAGAAAAAGCGGGAAAATTCAGACAGTAAGACCTACCATTGCCTCCTTACCTTAATTGCCCTTCCACACCAGGCCAACCACTGTGTGCCTCCTCCCCATACACACCACACCCCCTCTGTATGCAAATACAGTCAAATGAGGCAGACCCTTAGTTCCCAGCTAATTTCATTTCATATGTCTCTCTTATGGCTGCTCCCCAGAATTGCCAGTAGAGGCCTGGCAGTAGTGGTTGGGGTAGTGTCTTGTCTCCCTCCATTTTTCTCTGATTTCTCACCTGTTGAAGGTCTTAGTCTTAGCTGAGGCCTTCAGTAAAAAATTGGATGTTATATTTGGAGCTCTTCAGTCCCTTTAAGTGGCCTCACTGCCTCTTCTGGTAGAATTTTCTGTCAATGCTTGCTGGTGGCGATCCCCCAGCTGCCTGCCTTGCATACTCAATAACCCTTGAAACAGTAGCATTTATTTGGTTTGAACGGTCTTGATTAACTATGTACAGTGTGATGCTGGAACAGGCCTGATGCTATGTATTGTGAAATAGTGTCAACATAGGGGCCGGGAATTTCCTCGGAGCTGCTAGCACTACACCGCGGTAACTTCGCTGGAAGTGGCAGCAGCTCCCAGGACATTCCCTGTATTATATCAGAGAGATGTGCAACATGGGGTTGGCCTGGGCCATAACGAACAGTAACTTGTATTGTCGTAAACTGCTTTTGTTTGCATTCAGCTATGTCTGACTTTCTTTTAGGCTTTGTAACAAAAAAGGTTGAGGATTTGCCTGAACTAAAGATATGCGAGAGCCTGAATGAACTCTGCTGCACTATGGAGGTAACAATGGTACACTGAATGTAGAATTTTGCTCATACCCAGTCTTGCCAAACTGATGTCAGAGGGGGCAAGTTTGTCTTTAAAGATACCTTGTGATCTCTTAATGAGAGGGGCATGTTTACTCAAGCTCTGGCACACCTTTCAGCATCAAAGGCTCAAAAAGGATGCTCTTTAGAAGGCCAAACTAATAAAATAGATCACAGTTGTGGGTATCAGATTTGAGCATTCCTCTCCAGTCTCTCTCTTTAGGTTTATACTAGTGACCAACAGATGATAAAGTATAAGTGTCAGGTATTATCCTACTTGACTATGTATTTTTTCTAATTTGTTTATGAATTATTTTTGATTCACTATTAAATTAAATAGTCAAATAGGCTGAGATACAAATATTGCAAATTTCTGTTTCTGCGAAGCAGTTTGTGAAATCTTAATTCCTGCTTCAAGCGTAACCTTTCTTAGAAAAGTAATTTTGTATATAACCTGGTTCATCTCTACTTGCAGTGTCTTAAATAACTCTATACTCATAACAGTACATCCTCTAAGCATGAAGTTATCCTTAAATCTTTTATTAAACTTTATTTGTAATTTCTCTCAGGCTCATACATTAACTGCAAATCAAATTAAAATTCTCCACTCTATCAGGAAGGCAGATCCTCAGGTAAACTCAAATCTTTGATGACAGGTTTAATGGCTAAGCATTTGTAAGAGTTAATAAGCAGTTTCTATGATAATGAAAATTGACTACACCCTCTTCCATGATAAATTGATCTTCATATATTTACACAGATACACCGCAGTATATGAATACATTTATGTTTCACCCTGTCAGGAAGGTTATGAGTAATTTTCTGTTACATTTTCTATCTTTTTGTTCCAGATCTTTTGTCTTCTGTTTATCTAGCTGATGTAACTCAGTTTACCGATATTACATTTAAAGATAATACCTTACTTATTTGAGTTTTAAAGTGTCAATATTTAGTTAATTGTTTGAACCCAATTTCCAATCAAACTAATTCTCTCATAGTCCTGTCTTTTTTGTTGGACCAAAACTGGAGACCTTCAGATTACCTATTGTGATTTCATTCTTTTGATATGCACAATGCAATCATATCAAATTTGAATTGGTAACTATTTCATATATGTCGACATTATTGGAGGTTTTTTTTGTAAATTGATTTTGTTACAGCAGTTAGTTTTCTTATGTGATTGTGCACTATACTTAGCCAAGGACATCAAAAGCCTATGGTAACATTGTGCAGTTGTGTTTGCATTTAAGATTAATCCTTGCAAACCTTCATGGCAAATATAAAAAATACTGTACTATTGTAGGTTTTATTTGGGAAAGTTGCAAAGGAGGAACAATGTCTACATTACAAGGCTTTTCGCAGAAATAAAGAAAACACAGTATGATTTTTAAAACTTGCATTTGAGATTCATAGCAATTTCTTCCTCGACATTCAGCACATCTCCTTACTACTATTGGTCTGTATTCTGTGTGTAGAGCCGAAAGATGTAGGTGAGGTTTTAAATGAATAGTTTGCATCTGTGTTCACTATGGAGGAGGATGATGTAGACATAGAAATCAGGCAGGGGGATTGTGATATACTTGAACAAATTCGAATTGAGGGGGGAGGAGGTACTAGCGGTTTTAGTGGGCTTAAAAGTGGATAAATCCCCAGGCCCAGACAAGATGTATCCCAGGCTGCTGTGTGAGGCAAGGGAGGAGATTGCAGGGGCTCTGACACAAATTTTCAGAACCTCTCTGGCCACAGGGGAGGTGCCAGAGGACTGGAGAACAGCTAATGTAGTACCATTATTCAAGAAGGGTAGTAGGGATAAACCAGGGAATTACAGGCCAGTGAGCCTAACATCAGTGGTAGGGAAATTACTGGAAAAAATTCTGAGGGACAGAATTAGTCTCCACTTGGAGAGGCAAGGATTAATCAAGGATAGTCAGCATGGCTTTGTCAGGGGGAGATCATGTCTAACCAATTTGATTGAATTTCGAGGGGGTGACTAGGTGTGTGGATGAGGGTAGTGCAGTTGATGTAGTCTACATGGACTTCAGTAAGGCTTTTGACAAAGTCCCGCATGGGAGACTGGTCAAGAAGGTAAGAGCCCATGGGATCCAGGGAAATTTGGCACATTGGATCCAAAATTGGCTTTGTGGCAGGAGACAGAGGGTGATGGTCGAAGGTTGTTTTTGTGACTGGAAGCCTGTGTCCAGTGGTGTACTGCAGGGATTAGCGCTGGGTCCCTTGCTGTTTGTAGTGTGCATTAATGATTTAGATATGAATGTAGGAGGTATGATCAGTTAGTTCGCAGATGACACGAAAATTGGTGGAGTGGTAAATAGCGAGGAGGGAAGCCTCAGGCTGCAGGACGATAGACAGGTTGGTCAGATGGGCAGAACAGTGGCAAGTGGAATTTAACCCTGAAAAAGTGAGGTGATGCATTTTGGGAGGACTAACAAGGCAAGGGAATACACAATGAATGGTAGGACCCTAGGAAGGACAGAGGATCAGAGGGACCTTGGTGTGCATGTACATAGATCCCTGAAGGCAGCAGGACAGGTAGATAAGGTGGTTCAGAAGGCATATGGGATACTTGTCTTCATTAGCCGAGGCATAGAATATAAGAGCAGGGAGGTTATGATGGAGCTGTACAAAACGCTAGTTAGGCCACAGCTGGAATACTGTGTGCAGTTCTGGTCGCCACACTATAGGAAGGATGTGATTGCATTGGAGATTCGCCAGGATGTTACCTGGGCTGGAGCATTTCAGCTATGAAGAGAGACTGGACAGGCTGGGGTTGTTTTCCTTAGAGCAGAGAAGGCTGAGCAGGACCTGATTGAGGTGTACAAAATTATGAGGGGCATAGATAGGGTAGATAGAAAGGAACTTTTCCCCTTAGTAGAGGGGTCAATAACCAGGGGGCATAGTTTCAAGGTAAGGAGCAGAAGGTTTAGAGGAAAAACTTTTTCACCCAGAGGGTCGTTGGAATCTGGAACTCACTGCCTGAAAGGGTGGTAGAGGCAGGAACCCTCAACATTCAAGAAGCATTTAAAACGTCATAGCTACACACGGACCAAGTGCTGGAAAATGGGATTAGAATAGATAGGGCATGGCCGGTGCAGACATGGGCCAATGGGCCTCGTTCTGTGCTGTGTAACTCTATGACTATGACTCTATGACTCATTTTAGGGTAGCTATCTGGGCCAGGGGTTTCCTTAGAATGGCTGCCGCTCTACTATTGTAACTTGGTAACTTCAATGAGTCTGGTCTTCAGACCCTCCTATGATGAAATGCAGCAAACGAGAGAAAGGCTGGTGGGTACAAATGGGTGGATATCTCAAAAAAGTGTCTCACAAGCCATGTGGAGGGAGATGGCACTGGCAAGGAGTGTCACCAGGACAGCAGACCAACAACTTCGACATGGGTGAGTAAGGTAAGAGAGCTATCACTGTCTCTTTTCTCTCTTGGGCACCATGGATACTAACACTTATTAGCCTTGTAAACCAAATAGTAGTTACCGTGACTCTGGAAATAATTTGAGTTTAGGCCTGTTGAATCAGGTACGACTACATATATAGATGATAGATAAAAATCAATGTACGCTTTATTTGTGACAGACTTCAAGATTAACAAAATATCATCAACAACAACTTGCATTTATATAATGCCTTTAACATAGTAAAATGTCCCAAAGCAGCCACATTTCATTACAGTACGAGGACATCTTGCTAATTTCCACTCTAAGTCAGCCTTACCTAGAACAGGACATGGCAGTCACAATGATACATTCTCTATCCAGGGAATTGTGCCAGCAGTCTTATGTTGGAGGATTCACAGTCCATCTTCTAGGTGGAAGCTCACTATTTTATACCTTTTCTTATCATTGTTCCCATGGGTATGCGACTGTCAGCACTTCGCACCAGTTGTATCCCTTCCTGTTCTCACACTCATTGGGCTGGATTTTGTCTTGGGGTTGGGTTGGGGTCGTGTAATCCGCATTTCGTGTTTTCCCCCCCGACTCGATTAATGTGGATGAATGATGCAATTTTCACTTAATTGGGCAATTGAGTTCCAGCATGTGGGAACCCATGAACCAATTAGTGGTTTCAGTCTGAAAGTCACCTCTGATGATGTCATCATTGCAGAGGGAGAGAGGGAGAGAGGGAGAGAGGGAGAGAGGGAGAGAGGGAGAGAGGGAGAGAGGGAGAGAGGGAGAGAGGGAGAGAGGGAGAGAGGGAGAGAGGGAGAGAGGGAGAGAGGGAGAATTTTTTTTGCATCCAAGTCCTCACAGCAAAGGCAGTCTCTGAACACATTCAATGCAGCAGCATCAGAGGTGACTTTCAGACCTAATACTACTACTACCTTCATCACATCTCCGTTGTAATAGTGGACCTGCAGCTGATAGTCCGCTATCCACTTGTGCTCCCGTCAGGTTTCACTGGAGTGTTTCACACCAGGCGTACTTCACGTCAGAAAAGGGTTAAACTAGCTAAAACATTTCAAAATGGCATTACAGAGCCAATTTAGAGCTTGTTAAGGGCTTTAATGGCCTCTCCCACCTCTTGGAGGCAGGATGGAGTCGGAAACCCCGACCCCGCAAATTTAACCCCCCACACGCCTCCAAACCCGACTCCATGGGTCATTCAAAATCCAGCCCTTTGTTTCACAGGAAGTGTCAAGTGTGTAGCTGGTCAGTCGCCTATAACTGGAGCACAAGCAAAATACCGTGGATGCTGGAAATCTGCAATGGAAACACTCAGCAAGTCAGGCAGCATCTGTGGAGAGAGAAAAACAGAGTTAACGTTTCAGGTCTGTGACCTTTCATCAAAACTGGGAACATGGCACTTCAAAGTCTCTTCCTTAATTATGTATAACTTGTGACACCAGTCTGTCCCTAGCTCTCTTTCCATCTTCCCATGCTAGCTTTAACTCAATGTCCTCACACTGGGTGCCCCTGCTGGTCCAGGTCAATAAACAGACTTGCTTATATCCTGCTATATTTATCTCTTCACTTGGGTGAGAAGCTAATTGTTCCAAATATTTCCTCTTCACATACAATTGCAATAGTGGTCCTTCGTTCTAATATACTTCAATTTGGACATTACACTATCATGTTAACAGACCAGAGCAGTGAATTAGCATTACTACAATATCGCAAATACTGCACATGAACTTTCATAAACCTACTTTAATTCAGTTACAGGATCCTTGCTGCTGTTGCCCTGGGGAATTACTAGTCAGTTACCTTCATCAGGTTTTATTTTATTTCTCAATACCCTCTATTATTATTTGGAGCACAAGTCCTTCTTCACACTGCACTGTGGCTCAAGGGTTCCCCAACTCTTCACTTTGCAATATGTGATGGCATCTTTACTCACGTAGCTTACTTACATATATTGGCTTAAAAAAATCCTCTATTTTAGCAAGCAACTATGTATCAGCAGCTGTCTATTGCCACCTGGGAGAAATCTTTGACATGCAAGACTTCATCAAATGTTGTTCATATTGCTCCAGGAGAAATAGGCACACAACGGGTTGGATTTTCATTGACCCGTGGAGGCGGGTTTGGAGGGTTAAAGTTGCAGATTCGGGGGTCCCGACCCCATCGCTCCCCCAACCCGCCTCCATGCCAGTTTCGCTGGAGGCGGGTACCCGACCTGTGCTGGAACCCGCCTCCGAGGCAGGAAGGGGATTAGTGCCAATTAACTGTCAGGTAGTTAACAGGCAGTTTTTTGCCTAATCCCTATTTTGAAAGCTGAAATGTGGGCTTCCCGACAGGTCCCAACCACGCCAAGTTAGCGAGGCGGACCGTGGGTCTGCATGGGTTGGAGGGGTCGATATGTCCGGTGGGCAGGTGAGTGATGGGTGCATAGGTAAGTGCGTAAGGTAAGTGCAAAGTGTGGGAAAAAGTTTGACTTACCTTAACTTCCTCCTGCAGGTGTCAGCCCTTCAGTTCTCGGGAGTCAGAAATCTTACCGGCACAGAAAGAAGAAAGGCCGTGGTGCTGTCAAAAGTTTCAGCCTCTGTTTTCTGTGCTGGAATGATTTCTAACTCAGCCTGAGAGGATGGACTCAAGTTAGAAGACAAATTGTCAGTGTTTGACAGCTTCAGAGCTGTCAAACGCTGATATTTCATCTGTCAAAAGCTCTTGACAGATGAAATGTCAATCTGTGACGTCACCTGTTGCCGGGTGGCCCTTAATTGGCCTGCTGAGCTCACTGGGCGGGCTCAACAAGGTCAATCAAGTGAAAATACAGTGGGTTGGCCACAAGTCGATGGAGGCGGGTCTACAACCCAAAAAGTGGGAGTCCCGACTCCATCACATCCCCAGTATCAAAATCCAGCCCAATGGGTGGGAGAGGCAGCCCACCAGTGGGGGATCACAGATATACAATGAGCTGACCCATTTTGAAGAGCAGGCCCTAGACTTGCTGTAGAAGATGGTGAGATGATTGGGATGGTACAGGCTGCAGGTTAATGAGTGCAGACCCAGGTATTCCTCCTCCTGCTCTTCCGCTTCCTCCTCCCTCTGCGAGCAGCTTGTCCCCTTTGCTGCCTCTGCTCCATCTCCATGTCATGCTGCAGCCCAAGGGAGACTGCAACTAGAGCCCCCAGGACTGGGAGCAAGTGGTGCTCAGAGGCCTTCCTTTAAAAGCCAAAGCCTTGCAAACGTCCAGCAGCACTTCCTTTCACTCTCTCCTCGATCGCTAGCAGTTCTGCTCACCCATTCTTAGCGTCATGTCCTCTTTTTCCTGCAGGTCCATCACAGCAATGGGGCTGGGGAGCCAACAGAAAATGAACAGGGACAAGTTGATGAGGAGGAAAGAAATTCCTTTGTGGTGAATTATAATGAGGATGATGAAGACCAACTAATCCAAGAGTCCCTAGATTAATATACTGCTTCATGTTCCTCTGCCCCAACCCCTTTGATATCACCTCACCACCCTCTCCCCCTGCCATGTCACTTGCTTTCTCATTTCCACATATCAGCTCAGATACTTTTGCGAGGGGCAAGTAGATTGTATAAATGAGGATTTGGCACTGGATGATACAAAAAGCACAAGGGAGATGGAGGAGTGGAAACTGGGGAACTATATGCCAGATTTCCAGAGGAGGCTGCGGAGATGACTGCCCATTGCTCGAGAGACTTGCAACTCAGATCTCATGGGTCTTCACTTGTTAACAAAGATGGTCAAGGAACATAACAGGTGCAGGCGGGCACTGAGTTTAATCTCCGAGGATGAGTGACAGCTGGCTCTGGAGTCTATAGCTCTCCTTTGCAATAATATCAGGGAAGCTTTTTCCTTATTGCATGGAGTGGGTGGCAGCTTCACTGCATTCTGAGGTAGTCGCCCAAGCTCAGCAGGGGACAGGTCAAACAGAACACTGCGTTCTGGCTTTCAGATACTTGGAGCCGGGATACTGACTAATGTCTCTCAGACTTTCACAATCTGATACCAACCATTTGGCCTGACATCCTGCTGATCAGTGGCCGCACTGATCCTGGGCCCAGTAGAATAGCAATAGCTGTAACACATAAGGCTGCCTTTTCTCAGAACAGCAGCACATGCCATACATTTACCCTATTGAGCACATTTACCCTACTGAGCACATAAAGCTAGGCTGACACTCCAGTACAGTGCTGAGGGAGTGCTGTACTATCGGAGGTGCCGTCTTTTGGATGAGATGTTAAACCGAGGCCCTGTCTGCTCTCAGGTGGACGTAAAAGATCCCATGGCACTATTTCGAAGAAGAGCAGGGGAGTTATCCCCGGTGCCCTGGCCAATATTTATCCCTCAACCAACATAACAAAAACAGATTATCTGGTCATTATCACGTTGCGGTTTGTGGGAGTTTGCTGTGCGCAAATTGGCGACCGTGTTTCCCACATTACAACAGTGACTACACTCAAAGTACTTCATTGGCTGTAAAGCGCTTTGAGATACCCAGTGGTCATGAAAAGCACTATACAAATGCAAGTCTCTTTTTTTTCTCTTTTCTATCCCCTTAGAGCTCCATGCAATGTGGCAAGTAGGAGGCGAGACCAGGCTGTCCAGATGAATGCTCAGAAGATGCAGCCCACAACGGATCCTTGCCAGGACCAAGATGCCAGGGAGGAGGGGGGCAGGGATGCATGGTCACACCAGTCCCATGAGCCTTTTGTACCACAAGAGCAGCCAATCACCTCACAATACTGTTGCTCAGAATAAGCCATTTGCTGTAACAATTTGCTATAACTTGACCAAACTTAAAAAGTTGAGCAAATGTAATATCCCAGCATGCTTCGGGAGGTTGAGGTTGGTTCCTGTGGGAACTTTGTATGAAAGCTGTTAATCAGATATGGAAGCGACAGACCCTGAGCAGGAACAAAAGGTTGGGCGTTACAAAGAGAGGAACATCTTCAGGCAGAAGGTGTGAACAGTTTTGATGCCCACTGATAAGAGGAAAACAACTGCCGACCATTTCTCACAGTTTGGGACACATACGCATTGAGGAGCCTGCCCAGGTTTAGGGTATAAGAGATGCTGTTTTAAGACACTCGGGACTGCTGCAGTCGGGGAAGGCAACTTGCTCAGTTGCCAGTTAAAGTCGTACGTCTAGCCATCGCTGAACTGACCACTTGCTGGTGTTAGTACGTATGTAGTGTTGGCTTATAATCGTTTGATTTTAAAGTAAGGGAATAAACCTGTGTATGCTTAGATATAATCAGGAGTATTATATGCAATAGTTGAGAGAGCTTACTTGTAACCGCTTGCTGAATTTAAGTAAAAAGAAAGTTATTCTCGAATCCTTGTGTTGTGTTGTCTGTTCGACGGGTCGGTACTTTGGAAACTGTTGGACGAGTTAAAGGACAAGGGTGAATTTAAATGTCTTACGCAGCTAAGAGAAGCACAGCATAGGTGAAAGGCAAGGATGATTACACTTCCAGGGGAAGCATGCTGTGAAGAAGGAGCAGCATGGTGCGTGTTCACATATATTTCATGCCAAGTTATTCTTTGAGCTAATATTGACAGAGTCTGGCAGGGGCAAAGTGGTCTGATGTGCACTGAGATTCTGAATTGTGTTCTGTACTGAAGGATTGGATTTGACCTGAAAGCAGGGAAAATGGAAGAATGGCAGTGATGACAAGGGGAGAGAATGAAAAAGATGAGAATGCTTCATTAATTATTTGCTTTTGGATCCCTTTTGCAGCCAGCACTGAGTAATAACTTCAAGTGATGGTCCTCTTGAGCTTCTATTCTGTGCTCCTCTGCCTCCACAATAGCTGGTTCTACTTCCCTGAGTAGGCCTGTCTAGATGGTAAAATTGTACAGGGCAGAGCAAGCTACGACTATATGAGAAACACACTGAGGAGCATATTGCAGTGCCTCTCCTGACCTGTCCAGGCAGCAAAATGGTGAACAAGGAAATACACATTGGAAATCCCATGTTGCTGACTTGGAACCTCTTGCTTTGGTTGGGGATGAGCATTTCCTCATGGTCTGAGAAGCCCTCAGACTGTCAGAAGCATATCCACCGCTGTACACATGCACTGCAAAAAAAGAAAAAAATGCTGCAAAGTGTCACTTCAAACTTCAGAAAGCACTTTTTAAAGCTTCTGCAGAATCACGAAACACACTAAAACACTTGCACCATTCTGAACTCATACTGGCAAAACCTCATTTATTCTAATTTACTTTTGTTGCATTGGGAACATTACTTCTGGATTTCAACATGTCTATATTATTCCATCTCATTTTGATTTATTTAAGTTAGGTGACTGCTGAATCAGCGGGTGGATCACCAGCCCAACTAAAAATGATTACTGCTGTCATTATAGGGTGGAAATCTGGCGTAAACAGGTCCTGTTCCAATTTGGGAGCCCAAAGACATCATAACGCCATTCCAGTGCCAAGGATGGTGCTTCTATGTGTCAATCCAGACACAATAAACATATCTATTGTTTGCTCAGGGTATGTTATCCCAGATTACACTGCACTTCAATTCACAGGAAGCATGGGCTTGCCTATGGAAACTGGCTTCTGTATTGATCATGAGAAAAACTACAGAGAGAAGATAAATCATAACAGTCATTTGTTATATTCCTGTGAAAATATATCTGAAATTAGCGGTAACTGTTTTAATGAATACATTTATTATGAGTGGTCGCAAAGAGTTGGTCAGAAACAGTGTGCATCTTAAACAGAGTGTAAAAGTTGGGAATTTGGAGAGAGTGGGAATTCAGTGCAGAGGGGGGAGGAGGTGCTGCGTTTTCCTTCAATACTTGTAATGGTTTGTGTTACAGGTAAATATATAATTTAATCTACCTATAACTTAAACTAGATCAAGTAATTAGTTAAAAAAACTAAACTATGGACCGTATTTTCCAATCGCAGGCCTCCCGTGGGCGGAGGCCTGCGATCTGGAAAAATCTACGCCCTTACCTGAGGGCTCCCGGGACGCACACGCTTCCAATCCTGGGCCTCTCCAAACGCCAAGTGCGCAGGGCCCACGTATCCCAGAGGCGCAGGCAGTTCGCAGCGTCCCTGGGATCACGTGGCCCATGGGGAGCCAATCAAAGAAGGGAATCTCCCTTCATACACTTGACAGGAAGACCTGTCAAATATATGAATGGAGATCACCCCAAAAACATAGTAAAACTTTAAATACATTTTTTTTTTAAATCACATTTTTAAAATGACTTGAAATTATAATAAATTAAAGTATTTTAAACAAAAATTTAATTTTTTGAAAAAAATAATTAAAGTTTTTATGGGACTAAAAATAATTTTTTTTAAAAAGTATTTTTAAATGTGAAGGAAGTGCAGGGAGTGCTGCTGGACGTTTGCAAGGCTTTGGCTCAGGAAGGCCTCTGAGGACATAACTTGCTCCTAGTCCTGGGGGCTCTAGTTGCAGTCCCCCTTCGGCTGCAGCATGACATGGAGATGGAGCAGAGGCAGCAAAGACAAGCTTCTCGCAGAGGGAGGAGGAAGCTGAAGAGGAGGAGGAGGAGGAGGAAGCGGAAGGAAGGAGGCAACCCATACAGCTCCTTTCTGGATGGAATATCCGGATGGAATCATCTGCCTGCAGTACCAGTGAACACAACCCCAATTCCCCTTTCAACGATAGTCCCACACCTTACCTTCCCTCTGTTACTGACCATCACAGAGTCCTCTTGGCCACAATGCTGAAATAAAAGCCACCTCAAAGCAAACTTTCCAATCCAACTTTATCCATATATGCATCCAATATTACATCAAAAAATCAACTAATCATTCCCTTAGTGATTGTCTTGCATGTGCTTTGCCTATCCTAGTGGTGTCACGCAGTGCTAACCCATGGCTGCAGCATGGCTGTTGAAAGGCTGCTGACATTCAGTGGGGGATACTGCAAATGGCCTTGCAGGATGACCACGAGGAGCTCTGGGCCTAGCAAACCCAGCTTCAGACTGCGCCACCTCAGCATGGGCGGAAGCCATCTGGGCTGGTTGGCTGACAGGCAACACCAAGGGTACTAGCGGAGTGGCAGTGGTGGGAGGACGAATGCTGTCATCCTGAGAGACGACAGCAGGATCGGCCTCCACGGATCCATTGCCACCCCTGGGGTGGTGCCTCAGCAATCCTAGTAATCTGCTGGAGTACAGACTGCTGGACTGCTGTGACACTCTGCAAACCCTTTGCAATAGTGGTAAACCCAGCCATGATGGCAGCAAGCTGAGCTTGCATGACTTCAGTCTGAGCTTCCATTGCAGCACCCAGACGTTGGGTGGCTTTTGCTTGTGCTGCAATGGAATCTGAGACTTTGGCAATCAGACATGGCATGATAGTTGGGTCCACAAGTGCTTCATTTTCGGGTTGGCAGGCTGTAACTAGTGGGGTACCGCAAGGATCAGTGCTTGGGCCTCAGCTATTTACAATCTACATCAGTGATTTGGATGAGGGGACCAAATGTAATAGATCCAAGGTTGCTGATGATACAAAGCTGGGTGGGAATGTAAGATGTGAGGAGGATGCAAGGAGGCTTCAAGGGGATATAGAAAGGCTAAATGAATGGGCAAGAACATGGAAAATGGAATATAATGTGGAGAAATGTGAAGTTATCCACTTGGGTAGGAAACATAGAAAAGCAGAGTATTTTTTAAATGGTGAGAGATTGGGAAATGTTGGTGTTCAGAGCGACATAAGAACATAAGAAATAGGAGCAGTAGTAGGCCAATTGGCCCCTCGAGCCTGCTCCGCCATTCAATAAGATCATGGCTGATCTGATCCTAACCGCCAATCTACTATCACAGAACCATCTGCTGAACCTAACAGAATTGGACACAAAATAGGAGCAGGATCAGGCTATACGGCCCCTGGGCCCACTATGCTACCCACAGGGCCATGACCGATCCGAACCTAGACTCATGTCCAAATTCTTGCCCGCTCCCCTCAACCCTTAATTCCCTTTACTTCTAGGAAACTGTCTATTTCTGTTTTAAATTTATGTAATGATGTAGCTTCTACAGCTTTTTGGGGCAGCATATTCCATGGACCTACCACCCTCTGAGTGAAGTAGTTCCTTCTCATCTCAGTTTTGAAAGAGCAGCCCCTTATTCTAAGACTATTCCCCCTAATTCTAGTTTCACCCATCATCGGGAACATCCTCCCCACATCCACCCGATCCAACCCCTTCACAATCTTATATGTTTCAATAAGATCACCTCTCATTCTTCTGAACTCCAATGAGTATAGTCCCAATCTACCCAACCTCTCCTCATATGTCGATCCCCGGGATTAACTGAGTGAACCTTCTTTGTACTGACTCGAGAGCAAGTATGTCTTTTCTTAAGTATGGACACCAAAACTGTATGCAGTATTCCAGGTGCGGTCTCACCAATACCCTGTACAACTGAAGCAATACCACCCTATTTTTATATTCTATCCCCCTAACAATGAAAGCCAACATTCCATTGGCCTTCTTAATCACTTGCTGCACCTGCATACTAACCTTTTGAGTTTCGTGCACCAGGACCCCCAGATCCCTTTGTACTTCAGTACTTTCCAGTTTCTTGCCATTAAGATAATAACTTGCTCTACTATTTTTCCTGCCAAAGTGCATAACCTCACACTTTCCAGTATTGTATGCCATCTGCCAAATCTCTGCCCACTTACTTAGCCTGTCTATGTCCCCTTGCAGATTTTTTATGTCCTCCTCACTCACTACTTTCCCTCCCATCTTAGTATCATCTGCAAACTTTGATATGTTACACTCGGTCCCCTCCTCCAAATCGTTAATATAGATTGTGAAGAGTTGGGGACCCAGCACTGACCCCTGCGGAACACCACTAGTTACTGATTGCCAGTCTGAGAAGGAACCATTTATCCCAACTCTGCCTTCTGTTAGATAGCCAATCCTCTATCCATGCCAGAATATTACCCCCAATCCCGTGATTTTTTATCTTAAGCAATAATCTTGTGTGGCACCTTGTCAAATGCCCCTTTATCCACCCTGTATGTTACTGCCTCAAAGAACTCCAGCAAATTTGTCAAACACAACTTCCCCTTCATAAAACCAGGCTGACTTTGTCCTATTAAATTATGATTATCCAAATGTCCCGTTACTGTCTCTTTAATAATGGACTCCAAAATTTTACCTACCACAGATGTTAGGCTAACCGGTCTATAGTTTCCAGCCTTCTGTCTACTGCCCTTTTTAAATAAGGGTGTTACATTAGCAGTGTTCCAGTCTGCCGGGATCTTTGCTGAGTCCAGGGAGTTTTGGAAAATTATCAATGCATCCACAATCCCTACCGCCACTTCCCTCAAGACCCTAGGATGTAAGCCATCAGGTCCAGGTGATTTATCCGCCTTGAGTCCCATTATTTTACCGAGTACCACTTCCTTAGTGATTTTGATCGTGTTTAGCTCCTCCCCCCCTATAGCCCCCTGTTTGTCCAGTGTTGGGATACTTAGTGTCCTCTACTGTAAAGACTGATACAAAATATCTATTCAGTGTATTTGCCATCTCCATATTTCCCACCATTAATTTCCCGGTCTCATCCTCTAAGGGACCAACATTTACTTTAGCCACCCTTTTTCTTTTTAAAAGCTCTTACTATCTGTTTTTATATTTTTTGCTAATTTACTTTCATAATCTATCTTCCCTTTCTTAATCAATCTTTGTTATTTTTTGCTGTCTTTTAAAGTTTTCCCAATCCTCTATCCTCCCACTAGATTTGGCTACCTTATTACCCCTTGTTTTTAGTCAAATACTACCCTTAATTTCTTTACTTAGCCATGGATGACTGTCTTTTCTTTTACACCCTTTTCTTCTCAGTGGAATATATATTTTTTGGAAGTTGTAAAATAACTCTTTAAATGTACACCACTGATCATGTAGCGTCTTACCCTTTAATCTATTTTCCCAATCCACTCGACTCAATTCCGCTCGCATACCTTCATAGTCTCCTTTATTCAAGCTTAGCACACTTGTTTGAGATCCAACCTTCTCACCCTCTAATTGAATATGGAATTCAACCATGTTATGGTCACTCATTCCAAGGGGATCCTTTACTAGGACATTTTTAATTAATCCTGTCTCATTACACAGGACCAGATCTAAGGTTGCTTGCCCCCTGGTTGGTTCAGTTACATACTGCTTAAGAAACTCATCCCTAATACACTCAATGAACTCATCCTCAAGGCAGCCCTGCCCAATTTGATTTGTCCAATTAATATGATAGTTAAAATCCCCCATAATTAAATCCCCCATAATTAAAGATGTTCCCTTATTACAAGCATCAACTATTTCCTGATTGATACTCCGTCCAACAGTGTTGCAACTGTTCGGAGGCCTATAGACTATGCCCACTAGTGTTTTTTTTCCCCTTATTATTCCTTATCTCCACCCAAACTGTTTAATTATCCTGATCTTTTGACCCAATATCATTTCTCTGTATTATAGTGATTCCTTCCTTTATTAACATAGCCACCCCACCTCCCCTTCCTTCCTGCCTGTCCTTCCTGATCATTAAATAACCTGGTATGTTTAATTCCCAGGCATTGTCACCCTGCAGCCATGTTTCTGTAATGGCCACAAGATCATACCCATATGTAGTTATTTGTGCCATTAACTCATCTATTTTTTTTACAAATGCTACGTGCATTCAGATAGAGAACTTTCAAATATGTTTTGTGACACTTAGTTCCTGCTTTTGCCCTTTTTATTACTTTACCTTTTACTCCATACCTTCTGCCCCTTCCTGACACACTCTGGTTTTTAATTTCCCCACTGCTACCCAAGTCTATGACCTTCTCTGTTGTCATTTTTATTATTTGCTCTCTAGGAACCTCTCCCCCCACTAGTTAGTTTAAAGCCCTCTCTACAGCCCTAGTTATATGATCCGCCAGGACTCTAGTCCCAGCACTGGCCAAGTGAAGCCCGTCCCAACGGAACAGCTCCCTCCTGCCCCAGTACTAGTGCCAGTGTCCCAGGAAGCAAAACCCATTTCTCCCACACCAGTCTTTGAGCCACTCATTTAACTCTCTAATTTTATTTGTCCTAGCCAAATTCACTCATGGCTCAGGAGTAATCCAAAGATTAATACCCTTGAGGTTCTGTTTTTTAATTTGACCCCTAGCTGCTCATACTCCTTTAACAGAACCTGCTTCCTTGTCCTATCTACGTCGTTTGTACCAACATGGACCACGACAACTGGATCCACCCCCTCCCACTGCAAGTTTCTTTCCAGCCCAGAGGAGGAGATGTCCTTAACCCTGGCACCAGGCAGGCAACACAGCCTATGGGACTCTCACGCTCGGCTGCAGAGAACTCTATCCCCCTAATAATACTATCCCCTACCACTACAACATTTCTATTTACTCCCCCCCTCTTGAATGGCTCCCCGTTCCACGGTGCTGTGGCCAGGTTGCTCATCCTCCCTGCACCCATCCCCACAGGGAGTAAGAACCTCAAACCTGTTGGACAAGAGCAAGGGCTGCAGCTCCACCAACACTACCTCCTGGATCCCTGTACCTGCCTCACTCGTAGTCACACCATCCTGTCCAAGACTAACAACATCTGAATTAATTAGCTTCATAGGTGTGACCACCTCCTGAAACACAAAGTCCAGGTACTTCTCCCCCACCCTGATGTGTCAGTGTCTGAAGCTCAGACTCCAGCTCAGCAATACAGAGCTGGAGTTCCTGTAGCAGCAGACACATGTCACAGATGTAATCACCATGAGCCTCAATGGGGTCCACCGGCTCCCACATCTCACAACAGTAACACATCACCTGCTCCATTCTATGTAATTAATTACATTTTTTAGTTATTTATGGACACTGCCCAATTATAGATGCTAGTATCCCCTCTAATTAATTGGATTTAAATTAAATCAATCCCTCTAAATTACACCAGTTAAATGGTTTACCAACAGTCACTCTGCACCAGAAAGGCCTTATTAACTACAACCCACAGAGTTTAAGTTCAAAAAGAGAGAAATACTCACCAACCAATTACTTACCTGCTTTCTGGTGACATCACACCTCAATTATTTTTACCTCTCTCCCTCCCTCCAAGTTCAGAGACTGGTCCCGCCTTACCTGGTCTCTGGAGACTTTTAAACGCTCTGCCACCTTGCCTCATGCAGGTCCGCCGCCACACCAGGAAGCTGACAAAGATGGAAAAAGGAAGGCTCACCAAACTCACAGCTTAACACTCTGTTCCAAATCTGCACTCCCTGACAAACTGCCCTCTAGTCTCCCTTATTTATACTGCTGAGATTTAAATAAGTGAGCTCTCTGGCAGTTACAGAACCAGATTAGACCAGTTAATTAATTAATTACTATCACCTGCTCTCCAGCACAGAGCTTGCTTAGCCCTGCCCAAGCCTGGAAGAAACTTAAAACTTGAAACAGTAAATTTAAATGCTAATTGCAAGCACACAAGACTAGAATTTATAAAAAATTATAAAATAAGAGATTAACCTTAAGATTTACTCCCTCACTCACCAAACTCGCAGCTTAGCACTCTGTTCCAAATCTGCACTCCGGTGTCCTTGTACACGAATCACTGAAAGTTAACATGCAGGTACAGCAAGCAATTAGGAAAGCAAATGGTATGTTGGCCTTTATTACAGGAGGATTTGAGTATAAGAGTAAAGACATCTTACTGCAATTATATAGGGCCCTGGTAAGACCACACCTGGAGTATTGTGTACAGTTTTGGTCTCCTTACCTAAGGAAGGATATACTTGCCATAGAGGGAGTGTAGGTTCACCAGACTGGTTCCTGGGATGGGGGATTGTCCTATGAGGATAGATTGAGTAAACTAGGCCTATATTCTCTAGAGTTTAGAAGAATGAGAGGTGATCTCATTGAAACATACAAAATTCTTACAGGGCTTGACAGGGTAGATGCAGGAAGGATGTTTCCCCTGGCTGGGGATGGTAGAACCAGGGGTCACAGTCTCAGAATAAGGGGTTGGCCATTTAGAACTGAGATGAGGAGAAATTTCTTCACTCAGAGGGTGGTGAATCTTTGTAATTCTCTACCCCAGAGGGCTGTGGAGGCTCAGTCGTTGAGTATATTCAAGACAGAGATCGATAGATTTTTGAATATTAATGGAATCAAGGGATATGGGGATAGTGCAGGAAAGTGGAGATGAGGTAGAAGATCAGCCATGATCTTATTGAATGGTGGAGCAGGCTCGAAGGGCCAAATGGCCGATTCCTGCTCCTATTTCTTATGTGCTTATGTTAATGGATCTGCCCACCCCTTCCATGCTGGAAGGGATGGGTTCCAAGCTCTGCCCAAAGCCCTGTGTAAGGCTGGATCTGGCCTTCTTGACATTGCATTCAGACTTTCTGGCACACCTGCACCAAGCGCCAAGCATTTCGTTGTGCACACCCATCAGCGTTCTTCCGTAGGTCGCCCCATCTGAGTCCTGTGCAGCAGAATTCTTGTGCGATCTCGTCCTCTGGGGAGCTGCCACCTGTATTACCCTTTCCCCTTGCCCTGGCTGCAAGCCGTTCGTGCCTGGTGACTCACCACATGCAGATCCTGCCTCTAAGCTATCCTCTAAAGTACGCGCAGTGTCAGTATCTGAGCTGCTGGCTGCGAATGTGAAATTGAGTGACAGTGTTTTTCTTCTTCTTCTTCATATTCCTCTCCCACTTCTTGTTGACCCAATCGCTGAGCAGGCTGGATTTCTTGGGTGTCTGAAATGAGGAAGGCACAAGGTTGTGATGAGGGGAGGGGGGAAAGCAAGATGTGCATGCTTACACCATGTGCAGCTTGTAAATCAGAAGCGATTGTGGGATTAGGGGGAAGTGGGATGTGAGAAGGAGGATAACATATGAGGATACCGGCATCTTGTATTCTTGTAGCCCCGCCGCTGGCCACGGGCTCAGCCATGCCCCTGCCATGAATGGCCAGCACCGTCTCCTCCAAGGAAGTGAGGTAATGCAAGCGAGCCTGTCCCCCGCTGGTTAAGTTCTGCTGGCGCCGGTTATGTGCCACCTTTTCCTGCAAGAGAAAGGAAAGTGTGGTGTAATATATTTGGGTGATGGTTGAATAACTGACAGTGAGTTCAAGCTGTGAGATGTAGGTGTGAGGCTAGCAGCAGTGGTAAGTGTGTGAGAGTGAGGTGAAGCTAGGAATGTAACATGTTTGGTAGAGATTGTTGGTAGGCGAGTGATGGGGGGTTGTGCATTGAGCAGTGTGTGAGGCTAGTGGTACAGTTGGTAGGAGTCAGCTTTTGAAGATGCATTCACTGACCTTGACCTCTCGTCTGAGGTCATTACACTTCTTTGGGCACTGGAGGCACGTCCTTGGGCCAACACTGCTGGCAGTGACCACCCCGCCAATCTGGTCCCACATCCTTCTTACAGTGTTTCTGGAGGGCCTCCTGGCCCCCTGTGGGTAGAGGAACTCTCTTCGAATGTTCACTCCCTAGAAAAAGACTTTGAGTGTTGTGTCCGAGACCCTGGGTGCCCTTTCCCTGGTCTGTTGATCCAATTTGATTTTTGTTGAAGTAGTTTTAAAATTTTTGATCACCAGAAGGTAGCTCACCTTTAAGAGGTGCAGACTGCCTTTAAGAGGTGCTGGTTAGCTGTAATTAAAGCTAGTTTTGTGCCAATATCGCCAACTTCGGCCCCCTTGCTGAGCACACAGCCAGTCAGCAGTGCGTTCAGTGCTGGGCTGCGCATGCAATCGTGCAAAGAAGCAAGCAGCACGAATTTTACATGCTGCCTGATCTCCCTTCAACGGGCACGGTCAGATCGCGCATCACAATCCCCGTGCCCGTTTTCGGGCCTAATAGAATTTCACTCCAGTAAACTTCAATTAATTAAATAAATAAAGCAAGGTTACATAGGGATGGCAGTGCAGGTGGTGTCCCGCAACTGCAGCATGTGGGAGTTAGTGGAGAGCATCGCGATCCCGGACAACCGCATCTGCAGTAAGTGTCTGCAGCTCGAGGAACTTCAGCTCAGAGTTGTTGAACTGGAGTCCGAGGTGCAGACATTGCAGGGCATTAGGGATGGGGAGAGTTACCTGGATACTTTGATCCAGGAGGCCGTCACACCCCTTAGGTTAGGTCGTGGCACATGTCTGGTTAGTGGTCAGGGACACGAGGGTGTGACTGCGAGTCAGGCAGGTAAATGGACCCCAGGTGCGGTGCTGGAGGAGCCTCGGCCTTTGCCCTTGTCCAACAGGTGCGAGGTTCTTGCTGCCTGAGTGGATGAGGGCAAAGTCTGCAGGGTGGATGAGCAAACTGACCACGGCACTGTGGTACAGGAGGCCATTCAAGTGGGGGGAGTGAAAGGGAATGTAGTTGTGGTAGGGGACAGTATAGTCAGGGGGATAGATACTGTTCTCTGCAGCCATGACCGGGAGTTCCGAAGGCTGTGTTGCCTCCCTGGTGCCAGGGTAAAGGATGTCTCCTTGCGACTGAAGAACTTGGAGTGGGAGGGGGAGGATCCACTTGTCATGGTACACAAACCAACGACCCAGGAATGAGGTTCCACTGAAAGTGTTTGAGGAGCTAGGGTCAAAATTAAAAAGCAGAACCTCACGGGTAATAATCTCTGGATTGTTACCTGAGCCACGTGCAAATTGGCATCGGGACAAACAGATCAGAGAGTTAAATGCATGGCTCAAAGAGCGGTGTGGGAGGCAGGGGTTTTGCTTCACAGGGCACTGGCACCAGTACTGGGGAAAGAGAGAACTGTTCCGTTGGGACGGGCTCCACTTAAACCAGGTTGGGACCAGTGTCCTGGCAAATCGAATAACTCGGGCTAAATAGATAGGGCTTTAAACTAATGAAGGTGGGGGAGGAGGAGTCAGAAAAGGGTAAATTCAAAAGCAGTAAGAGAAATGTCAAGGCTGTAGAGCAAAGTAGTGATTTGAGTAAAAATAAGCAGAGTGGGTCAGGAAGGGACAGAGAGCTTAACAAAGGTAACAGGGCATTCGTGACTAAATTTAGTACTTCATACATTAATCAGCTAAATTGCTTGCTTATTTCAACCATATCTATACCTTTCATTTTTAGTAAGTTAGTGGGGTAGGCTTACCTGTTTAAAATAAGAGACTTTCATATAAATGCATTTTAACTGTTACCTGAATCTAAACGAGCTACCCTACAGTTATATTTATATTAAAATTCATCTGCTTTATCTCAGCTTATCCATATAACTGGTCCAAGTTTCTCTAATCAGTCGCCTTTCTACTTATTCCTGCCTACAGCAAATTCAGTTAATACCATTACAGAGATTCTGTTCCATATAAGATATAAATACTATGAATAGGATATACGCATTATGAACAATAATATTATAAAAATCTTAGAAGTACAGCGGTGTTATTGGACTAAATAATGAAAGGTAAAAAACAAAACGCTTTTAGATTCCATGATAGTTAGTTAGATAAGTTGTGATATTTATTTTTAAATCTTAGCAATAATCTTCAATGTCAATAAATTCTAGTCAACTCATATTCACATTCTATGTATAAACTCAATTTTTGTATAAACGTTTGCCTACTAACAAGGTTGTAGAATCCATCTGGCAATGAGCATGTCATGAATTGTGGTTTTCCATTAAATGAGAAAAATTCTTTCAGAATTCCTATTTTTTTAAACACAAACTTATTAATTAATGTCTTTTACTTGTATGTTATAATCCAAAAACTGAATTTTGCAACTGCAATTTAAAAAAAAGATAATTCAAATAATTTATGCATTTTGCAAATGCTTACAGCTGCATAATATCGCAGCATACAGATGTTAATATGTTCATTGTTCATGGGAGAATTCAATGACTGAGTTTTTGATAAATTATTATTAAACATATTAAAAGTATACTATATGCTTGTACCATTTTCAATTTATAACAATAACATATATTTTATTAATACTGACTACTATGTATGCTATTAATCACAAATGTATTTTATTTTTATGAATGTTGTCGGAGTCAAACCTGAATTATTCTTGGCCTCAGTTTAAAGTTTGATGCTTTTGGTGCCTGTATTGACCAACTCCTTGATTTCTCTTGCAGGATGAATTAACTTTTTTTCTACAACATTTTACTCTCACTACTTCACCACACTTCATTCTAATGAACTGTTCAGAGCAGTAACATGGGCCCAGAAATTAAACAGTGAGGGTTCCCGCGGGGGTAAGGAATCCCCGCGATATCGCACTCCGCGCCTACCTTTTTGCTCCGGGCCCACACGAACTTTAGTCTGAAAGGCTCTCTCTCCTGGAACCATGCAGTGCTTGCGTGACCCAGAGACGCAATTAGTTCGTGCGAGCTCTGGGATCACGTGATTCAGTTAGAGCCAATGGCAGCACACCATCTTTCATTCATAGTTTTGACAGGAAGACCTGTCAAAGCTATGAATACTATACCCCCCCAAAAGAACAGCTAAACCTCAATTAAATTTTAAAAAAGCCATCACATTAATAAAATAAGTATAGTTAAATAAATTAACCACTTTAAACAAAAAAATTAATTTTTGAAAAAATGTAAAATCTTTTTAAAAGTTATAAAAATAAACTTACCTTTCTTTAAAGTCTCTAAAAAAGATAAACCTGTTGAAAAAAATTTAAAATAACACTTACTTAACTACTTACCTTGTTAAAAGGGGGTCCTACGCCTGCTTTCTTTATGTGTAAAATGTTCACCACTTACCTGCGTGTTCAAAGCTGAAAAAATAACTAAGTGCACTGCGTGCGCACAGCCTGTAGTGCGCACGCGGTTCACTTAGGAACCACCCCCTTTTGAATTCACGAAGTGCCGGTTTCCCGCGCATGCGCAGTGCATGCAGGAAACCGGCAATTGGAGACCTAATACGCGAGAGTACACAGTGCGTACTCTCGCGTATTAGGTCTAATTTTCGGGCCATGATTTGAATTTATCTGCCCATTTAATGTGATGAGCAAATAGTCATTTTGTTAAGAATAGAATTAAATTTTGAAGAAGAATCTGATAAGATGAATTTGCAATACATTGCAAAGAATGCTGATTGATGTCATTTTATGGAGCTGTATAATTACTATGTAGCAAAACCAAAAATTTATGTTGCAGTGCACATACTTAAAGACTTTCAGCATAGCCAAGTGTAAAAGAATTCAAGGAAAACATACATACTGGTGTTTGTGTCAGAATTTTGTCATATTTAGAGTGATATTTTTTCCTTCACACTATAATTCAAATGCCATTCTAGGATGGATAACACTAAAACTGATTGTTATGCTATGCAATCTCTCTTCCAGAATATCAACATTAGAGGGTGAACAGTCATATTTCCTGAATCTTTTTGTACTTGCTCCAAAAAGTATAAAGAAAACCCATAGGCACAATGGCCATCGAACTGTTCCATATTTTAAAACTATGTTGAAGACATGCTGCAGAAACATAAGCGGCACTAATGATATATACAAAAGCAAAATACTGCGGATGCTGGAAATCTGAAATGAAAACAGAAAATGCTGGAAATACTCAGTAGCTCAGACAGCATCTGTGGAGAGAGAAACAGAGTTAACGTTTCGGGTCGATGACCAGAACTGGAAAAAGTTAACAATGTAACAAATTTTAAGAAAGTGCAGGGGCAGGGAAAGGGGGGAGTGGAGGAAAGAACAAAAGGGAAGGTCTGTGATAGGGTGGAAGGCAGGAGGGATTAAATGACAAAAGGTATAATTGTACAAAGCGAAAGGAGATGGTAATGGGACAAGTAAAGAAACAAAAGATGAGTCTAGAAGAGGTTTAAATGGGAATGGCAGAATCATCAACAGCTGCCATGTGAAAAAATAGGGGCAGAGATTATGGTCTGAAATTGTTGAACTCAATGTTGAGTCCAGAAGGCTATAAAGTGCCTAATTGAAAGATGAGGTTTCCTCAACCGAGGATTCCCCTCTACCATGGTTGACGTATCCCTCGACCATGTCTGTTCCATTTCCTGCACTTCTGCTCTCACCCCTTCCCCTCCCTCCCAGAACCACGATAGAGTCCTCACCTTTCACCCCACCAGCCTCCACATTCAATGGATCATCCTCCGTCATTTCACCACCTCCAGCGTGATTCCACCACCAAACACACCTTTCCCTCCCCTCCCCTTTCAGCATTCCGAAGGGACTGCTCACTCCGTGACACCCTGGTCCACTCCTCTATCACCCCCAACAGCTCCTTCCCTCCCATGGTACCTTTCCGTGCAAGCGCAGGAGATGCAACACCTGCCCTTTTATCGCCTCCCTTCCCACTGTCCAGGGCCCAAATACACCTTCCAGGTGAAACGGCAATTTACTTATACTTCTTGCAATTTAATTTACTGTATTTGCTGCTCACGATGCAGTCTCCTCTACATTGGGGAGACCAAATGCAGACTGGGTGACCGCTTTGTATAACACCTCTGTTCAGTCTCCGTAAGCATGACTCCGAGCTTCCGGTCGCCTGTCACTTTAATTCTCCGCTCCACTCCCACACTGACCTCTCTGTCCTCGGCCTCTTACACTGTTCCAACGAAGCTCAACGTAAGCTCGAGGAACAGCACCTCATCTTTCGATTAGGCACTTTACTCTCCACAGATACTGCCATTACCTGCTGAGTATTTCCAGCATTTACTAATGATATATATGTTGATGCACTGCAGTTTACCCATTTTTCTCTATACTAAGCCGCCTATTGCAGATTTCATTAATAAATAGCTCAAAATGTCCCTGCCCCTGGCTAGGCTGATCCCAACAACAGCCACAAAGAGGGATGGATATTAAATCCAGTGGTAGGGACGCTGATCAAGCTGACTGCTCTGTTCTGGATGATGTTGATCATCTTGAGTGTTATTGCAGCTGTACTGTAGGCTGATTAGATTCTGTTGAGTTATGCAATATGGTGTTGTACTTTGTGCTTTTTGCTTACAATGGAGAACTATTGAACATCTGTACCAAAACAAAATACTTCAGATGCTGGAAATCTGAAATAAAAAGAAATGCTGGAAATACTCAGCAGGTCAGGCAGCATCTGTGGAGAAACAGAGTTAATGACCTTTTGTCAGAACTGGAAAAAGTTAGAGATGTACCAGCTTTTAAACAAGTACAAAGGCAGGAAAAGTGGAGGGGAAGGGAGGAAAGAACAAAAGGGAAAGTCAATAGGGATGATAGTGCAAGGCAAAAGGGGATGGTAATGGGACAAGTACAGAAACAAAAGATGGGTCTAGAGGAGCTGTAAATGGCAACAGCAGAATCATTATCAGCACCTGCTGTCCGAAAAAATGGGAGCAGTGGTTAGGATTTGAAATTGTTGAACTCAATGTTAAGTCTGGAAGGTTGTAAAGTGTCGAATCGAAAGATGAGGTGAAGTTCCTCGAGCTTCCGTTGAGCTTCCTCTCTAGCTTTTTCCAGTTCTGATGAAAGGTTACCGACCTGAAATGTTAACTTTGTTTCTCTCTCCACAGATGCTGCCTGACCTGCTGAGTATTTCCAGCATTTTCTCTGTTTATTATTGAACATCTGCGTCAGTTTGTCCTCTTTATGGTTATAAAGTCAGCATAGCATATCTTTGTTGTTTTGGGAACTGTTATATGTGAAGTTAAAAAAAGTCAAGGATAGGTTCTACTCTCTAAAGGACATTAGTGAACCAGGTGGTTTTTACAACAATCTGGTAAGTTCCATTATTCTTTTACTGGTACCTGCTCACAAAGTATCACATTTATTGAATTAACTTCACAATTTCCTATGATAAGATGAGAACTCAGAACCTCTGAACTGCTAGTCCAGTGCCATAACCACTAGGCTACCATAACGCTGCAAATGTATTTGTTTGACAAAAGAAAGTGATGAACTGAGAGTGTGACTTAGTTTTCACTGTCAATAATACAGGTAAGTGGCATGGAAGATCAAAGTGAAACATAAGTCACACTTCATGAAGCAGAAGCTAAATACATTTGAAATGGCATGTAATACTTCCCACCTTTACATGTGCACAGAAGATATACATGCCAACTTCATTTGCTGTTAGTCATGGAAATTAGTCAGTTGATTCTTCATTTAATTTGACATAAAAACATAATTATTGGCCCAGTAAACGCCGAGAGTTCCTGTCCCTGACTCCAATCCCCTTACAATAACGGTTTTGTGGTGGCAGACTGAAGCTTTCCTCCTGCATGGTCACCTGATGACCTCGCCCTGTTGGCTGGACCCAGTGTATCTGGGTCCTGGCAAAGTGTGCAATTATCCAGCAGACTTCCATGGTAATGACCATTTCTGGGTCCAAAATTCACAGGGGAATTACAACTGCCCTGGTTATATAGATATTGGTTTTAATCTATATTTTCAGAACAGTTACTTTCACATTCCTACTTGTTAAATCCAAGCAGTTATTCAATTAATGAATCTTGATTTGTGCAATACGTTTGGACCCAGTTAAATCTGTTGCTTACTTTTCATCTCTGGTTGATTCATTCTCTAAACCTGGTCACTGCACTTTTAGATCCAATCAACATTTGTGTTTCCCATTGCACCTTCAATACCAAATTTGTTGACCTTTACCCAAAAGGTTGTAAATAGTTAATTGACCCACACTCCGTTAGATATAATGGGCTGGATTTTCATTGACCCGTGGAGGCGGGTTTCGAGGCGTGTGGGGGGTTAAAGTTGCAGATTTGGGGGTCCCGAACCTATCCCGCCCCCAACCCGCCTCCATACCAGTTTCGCTGGAGGCGGGTACCCGACCTGTGCTGGGACCCGCCTCCCCGAGGCGGGAAGGGGATTAGTGGCAATAAACTGCCTGTTAACAGGTAGTTAACAGGCAGTTTTTTGCCTAATCCCTATTTTGATGCGTGGAATGTAGGCTTCCCGACAGGTCCCAACCACGCCAAGTTAACGAGGCGGACCGTGGGTCTGCAGGGGTTGGAGGGGTTGATATGTCCGGTGGGCAGGTGAGTGATGGGTGCATGTGTGCAAAGGTAAGTGTGTAAGGTAAATGTAAAGTGTGGGAAAAAGTTTTACTTACCTTAACTTCCTCCTGAAGGTGTCAGTCCTTCAGGTCTCGGGAGTCAGAAATCTCACCGGCACAGAAAACAGAATGGCCGTTGACCTGTCAAAAACTGCAGTTCTGTTTTCTGTGCTGGAATGATTTCTAACTCAGCCTGAGAGGAAGGACTCAAGTTAGAAGACAGATTGTCATGGTTTGACAGCTTCACAGAGCTGTCAAACGCTGATATTTCATCTGTCAAAAGCTCTTGACAGATGAAATGTCAATCTGTGATGTCACCTGTTGCCGGGTGGCCCTTAATTGGCCTGCTGAGCTTGCTGGGCGGGCTCAACAAGGTCAATCAAGGGAAAATACAGTGGGTTGGCCACAAGTCGATGGAGGCGGGACTACAACCCAAAAAGTGATAGTCCCGCCTCCATCATGTCCCCAGTATCAAAATCCAGCCCAATGAGTTTCAAGTCTTTGGAGATAAGGGCCCAGAAATTGGATTTCGATGGTTGCCGCGGGGGTAAGGATCCCCCGCGATATCGCACTCCGCGCCTACCTTTATGGTTTTGGCCCACACGAACTTCAGTTCCTGGGCCTCTCCCTGGTGCCGGCGCGCAGTGTGTGCGTGTCCCAGAGGCGCAGTTAGTTCGATGCGAGCTCTGGGATCATGTGGGCCAGTTAGAGCCAATGGCAGCACACCATCTTTCATTCATAGTTTTGACAGGAAGAGCTGTCAAAACTATGAATACAACAAGCCCCCCAAAAGAACAGCTAAACCTCAATTAAATTTTTTAAAAAAGCCATCACATTAATAAAATAACTATAGTTAAATAAATTAACCACTTTAAACAAAAATTTAAATTTTTGAAAAAATTTAAATTCTTTTAAAAAGTTATAAAAATAAACTTACCTTTCTTTAAAGTCTCTAAAAAAGATAAACCTGTTGAAAAAAATTTAAAATAATACTTAATAAACTGCTTACCTTGTTAAAAGGGGGTCTTACGCCTGCTTTCTTTATGTGTAAAATCTTCACCACTTACCTGCGCGTTCAAACCTGAAAAAAAAACTAAGTGCGCTGCATGCGCACAACCTGTAGTGCGTACGCGGTTCACTTAGGAACCGCCCCCTTCGCAATACCCGAAGTGCCGGTTTCCCACGCATGCACAGTGCATGCAGGAAACCGGCACTTCGGGACCTAATACGCGAGAGTACATAGTGCGTAATCTCCCGTATTAGGTCTAATTTTCGGGCCAAGATATATGAAAAATTAGCTCATTTGTCATTGGTTTAGTAAAATGCTTGCATGGTATAAAATAAAAGTGTGTTGGTAATGTGCAGTGCGTTGATAATATGACATGCATTGGGCACCGGCAATTAGTCAGTCTGACAGAAGTCAAAGGAATGGTTTCCTTTCACGATTCTTTTTTACTGCTATCTTTATTTCGCTCTGTTTGTTTAGCAGAAACTACCTCTATTTCAGTGCTTAAATTATTCAAAGAAATGACTGTTTTTTCTAAAAGCAATTACCACTTCATTGCTTACTGCTGGAGCTTTAACCTGTATATATATATATAATATAAAAATCCAAATCTTTGCTTAGAATGATACTGGTGATTATCTCTAGTCAATTAACAACGTAAATGCTTGGTAAGGTGAAATCGCACTGTGCAATATTTCAGCACATTAACTCATTCTTTTAAAATTCCTTTGTTTGCTATTTAAACAAAGATATTAACCCATTTATTTTCAACAGGTTAATGCCTTGGTTAAATAGACTTTAATTAAACTCAGAAAATGAAAACTTGCAGCAATTACATCTATCTATTATATATTAAATGTAATACATAGTGCATGGCCAGAATTTTCCCCTAAAAAAATGGGTGGGTTTGAAACATGGGGGCAGTTAAATTGTTAAAAACGGGATTCCCGATCTGATCCCGCCTCCAACCCGCCCACTTCCAGTTTTAACGGAGGCGGGATGGGGGGCGGGCGACCAACCCGCTCCCAGGGGGCGGTACATAAATTTATATATTATAATGAGGCTGGAAGCCTCTTTTTTAACCTCCATTTTGAATTTAACTGCATTTGAATTTAACACAATTCGTGAAACCTGGCAGTTAAACCGAGACGGGAACTGCTGCATTCAGGAGGTAAGTGGTGTTATACCTAACTCCTGGATCCCGGGACCCTACCTAACCAACCCTCACGATCGGAGACCCCATCACGAGGCCTCCGATCACCATCCCAGGCTTCGAAACCCCACCAAGAGGCCTCCCCCCACCCCACCCCACCGAGGATGCTGAGGCCAGCCACAATCCTCCGATTGCCGGCCCTGATCCTCTCTCCCTCTGCTGATTCTCTGGCTGACTCCACCCCCGCCAATCCCCGATCCCCAGGCCCCCTTCCAATCACCAATCCTCCCCTGTTGGTCCCCGACCCCCTCTCCCGAACCCCGATCCTCCCCTCCCGATCCCCGATCCTCCCCTGCCAATCCCCGACCGCGCCATCGCCCCCACGATACTCGACCGAGCCACAGCCAATCCCTGACCACCATGCTCCCCCCCACCGTGATCCCTCCCCCGGACCGACCCTCACTGCCTCTCCGCATCTGCAGGCCTACCCGCCCGCAGCCAGCTAGCCTCTCAATCTGGCTGGCTGCGGGCGGGAATCCAAGGCCTCAGAAGCAAATCAGGCCCTGCTGTTAAAGTAACGGCAGGGCCTGTGGGAAACCTGGCCTCCCGGGTTTCCCGCCCACCTCGGAGGCCCCCCGCCCCCAACCCGCCTACCTGGAGAAAATTCTGGCCCATGTGTTTCATCAAAAACTGCAATGTTGAATTTTGCCCCTATAGGCAAACCCATTAAACTGCCAGTAGTACCAGTTACACCTGTAGGTGGTGCTGTGATAGGTAGTTCCAATGTTAACTGTGTCACATCTTGCCTATCAAAGATTCACCCAGCCTGGTGTCTCACACACACAGCAGTGCTATGTAATATATGGTAAAAATACTTGACCTATTTATTACATTTTTAGAAATTTAAGTTACATGATTCTTAAACTCCCTTTTAAATATTTCTGTACCTTTTCCCCTTGTTGGTTCCTCGTCGTATTTTTTGTCATCCAAAATGTTTCCAACATCCAGCCCTCCCACTCAGCCTGCATGAGGCACGCTCCTTCTACACCCACAGGTGCCACGGACATACTTTTATAATGACCCTTTTTAAGCCAAATTTACCTGCAGTATTTCAGAATGCAGAACACAAAAACAACTTGCATTTATGTAGCACCTTTAAAACGTCCCAAGGCACTTCTCAGTACTTAATCAGACAAAAAATTGGCACTGAGCCAAGGAAGGAGATATTAGGAGAAATGACTAAAAGCTTGATCAAAGAGGTAGGCTTTAAGGAGCATCTTAAAGGAAGAGAGAGAAGGTGGACAGGTTTAGGGAGGGAATTCCAAAGCTTATGGCCTAGACAGCTGAAGGCACGGCCAGCAATAATGGGGCGAAGGGAGTGGGGATGCATAAGACCAGAATTGGAGGAATGCAGATTTCTTGGAAGGTTGCAGGGCTGAAGGAGGTTATAGAGGTGGTTAACACAGAATATAAGGTAAATCTGCTGTGTGTTCCCCTGCCCCCCTAACTGAGAAGAGTGACTGCTCCAGCAGGAAAGGAGGCTATGGAACTGAGGATGGAAAGGGTAGTCCCCCTACCCATGAAGAATACTAAAGAAGGAAGCGGCCAGGGTCAACCCATAACAACACCAACCCCCTCCTCCCTTTCCCTCCCCTAAGAATAGAAACCAGGCCTGGGGAAGGAAAGAGTATCTCACCACCTCCTCCATTGAGAATAAATAGCAGGGAGAAGGGAAGGGTATCAACTCCACTCTCACCTACCATTGACAGCTTTCCGCATCCACCCTGCTGAGGTCGTTTCCCTGCCATTACTCCCCCCATCCCCCTTCTCATCCCTCTGCCCAACTTCCCCCAACCAATTCCCCATCCTCTCCCTTTCCCCCTCTGCCCTCTCCTCTCTTGCTCCCCTATCTGTTCAGCTGTTCTTCAAAATTATTTGAAGAAAAGCTAGAGGACAGATTTAAAAAGCTTTATTCAGGTAAAAGTTTATGTGCCTTAGAGGCTGTTTGTGTGAGAGAAAGTAAGAAAAAATGACAATGTACTGATTACATATCTGTTATAGGTTTTGATTTGTGTTCTATAAACTTCAGAAAGTGTATTACACTGAAAGGGAGAGAGAGAAAGAGAATGGGGTAAGACAGGGATTGAGAGAACGGGAGAAACAATCTTTTTATGCTAATGTTACGTTTAATCTTTTAAAATTGAATTTTAAAGGCATATAGATATCTCACCTATATTTTGTTGACAATTAGAAATGGTACTTGCTAATTGCTTACACCTGTGAGGCAGAGCGGCACAGAGAGAGTGAAAGAGGCAGTCTTTACTCATTCTAATTTTATTTATTTAAAAAACACAATTAAGTTCAATTCTGAATGCAAACAGAGCCTCTTTGCAAGAAATGGATAAGATGGCAATTATGTGCATTTTGTCCATGATGTCCATTTTGTGCCTTTTAAATGGATTAATAACCATTTAATTAGTCAAGTACAGGAAACTCTCTTTTAACCGGCACCCAAATAACCGGAAATCTCTCTTAACCTGGCAAAATTCTTGAGTAGGTAACCGGGGTTTTCCTTCACCTCTCCTTTAAAAATAACTTTTAAAAAAACCCCGAGGCGTTTGCCTTGTATCGGAGCATGTAGATTGGGAGGGGAATGTGCAGCCCGGGTAGGCAGCGGACACGACAGATGGTCAGCTGGCGGTCCCCGGGGAGACGGAGCTCCGAATGCAGACGCATGTCAGTGTGTACGGGGCTCTCGTACGTTGGGAGATATAACTCTCCATTATCCGGACTTTTTGATTAACCGGCACCACGCCGGTCCCGTCGGTGCTGGTTAATAAAGAGTTTCCTGTACTGGCCAAAGGTGTAAATACAGTGGGAAACTGGAGGAAATTAAGCTGAGCAGCAAACAGTCTGATTCATTACTGGATTTTGAAAGACCAATTTATGGCATTAGAACCAAATACTTGCTCTTATTTGATGTAATCATCGCTGCATTTTGAAATCACAAAGCATAAGCTACAATTCAAGTTTGAAAATGAATATGCATTTTCTGCTTCTGTAGTTTGTATTCATTGTATTCATTATAGCTGAAAAGGATGCAACATCCACTGTGGGAAGTTAAACCAGCCAGGTATCAATTAGTTGAACAGTACAACAGTGACTCCACTTCAAAAGTACTTCATTGGCTGTAAAGCGCTTTGAGACGTCAGGTGGTCGTGAAAGGCGCTATATAAATGCAAGTCTTTATTTCTTTCTATTATATTCATGTTAATTTACCAGTTAGTTCTGGTATTTTTTATACTTGAAATGATTAGTTTAAGCATCCGAACCTTGGGATTTTTAAATTTCCCATGAGAATTAAATATACAGCTGAGCAAAACATTGGTGCTTTTCAACAATCGACCGCTCATCCAGTTAAAGTGGCCTCTCAGCCAATTAATGTGCTTGTCAGCAGTGCATTTTAAAGCCTACATGGCAGCTGGTAGGGAGGGTGCCCAGTCCTTGATGGAGCCTGTGTGCCCATAATAGCCTTCTCCCACCAACGACAACACTGAACCAGTTAATACAATAATTACTGGAAAATTCATGTAACACAGATACTCTGCCAATGTGCTTTGTTATTGAATTAGCTTCCGCTGAGCAAGTGAACTAATTGATACCTGGCTGGTTTAACTTCCCACAGTGGATGTTGCATCCTTTTCAGTTAGAATGAATACATAATTAATACTAATTAAATATCATTAAAAAGACATTTAAGTATTGCAAAGTATGAAAGTATTTAAATTTAATCAAGCTATTAAAATTTGCTATTTTTCAACATAAAAGAAACCCAAAACCTAAAAATGACATTTAGTTGAAGTATGAGTGATTTGAAATAAACCGATCAGATTTATTGCTGTACTTTATGGCCGCGATTTTGCCGGCGCTCAGAGGGTGGGTTTGGGGGTGGGTCGGGAGTGAAAATCTAAATGATTGACGGCGGGTTGCGAACCTGCCACCATCCTACCTCCACGCAACTTTACAAAGTGTCGGGGCTGCGAGTCCGATCAGACTCGACGCCAAGCAGCGGGAGAGGCACTTAAGGCAGTTAACTGCCTAGATAATCCGATTTTTAAGAGGCTCTTCCCATTTCAGTACATTTTCAGCATGTTGCAATTCATGTGACAAACACACCAGTAAATTGTGCCGGGTTCAGCAACTACCTGAATTCTTCACAGCTGTACCTGCAGCATAAATGTGGACCTGTAACATGGCTGATTTTCAGATGCCAGAACTTTGTGTTTTGAGGCTTTGGAACACATTTTGCAGGTCTATTGAGCTTGTAAGTGTTTAAGCTGAGATCCATATGCACTGTGACCTCCTTGGAAAGCCATCTTCCCACATTGACTGAGCGCTTATAACATCTATTCCTCAACTGAGATGTACACCAGCGGAATGGGAACCATTTATACCCTCTCATCCTGGCCCTCAGAATCAGAGGAAGAGCAGCCGAGCCTGCAGCAGAACCAGGCGCAACATCAGTACCAACAACAGGAGCGCCAACCTCCTCCTAAGCCATCTGATACTGCACAGGGCAGAGGGCGTCAGCGCAGGGCTGCATCTCGCCACAGGAGATACCCCCAACACAGGGTTTACAGGCCGAGGATGAGCTTCCTCAACATGACTGAGCAGCAATGTCAAAGGAAGCTGAGACTTCCGCGAGAGGTAGTCGCTGACATCTGCACAATGCTGCAACAACACCTGGAGCCCAGAGGAGCGGGTGGACACTCCTTACCAGTGGCTGTCAAAGTCACCACAGCACGCAACTTCTTTGCTTCAGGGTCCTTCCAAGGATCAGCAGCAGATATCAGCGGCATCTCCCAGTCGGCCGCACACACTTGCATCATGCAGGTAACCGATGCCCTCTTTGCAAAGTCGCACAATTACATCCACTTCTCCATGGATGAAGCAAGTGTAACCGCGCATGCGGTTGGCTTTGCAAATATGGCAGGCTTCCCAAGGGTGCAGGGCATCGTAGACTGCACACCTGTGGCCATTAGGGCACCCCATCATAACCCAGCAAAATTTGGCAACCGCAAGGGCTTCCGCTCCCTTAACATCTAGCTGGTGTGTAACCACAGGAAGAACATTATGCATGTTTGCGCCAAGTTCCCTGGCAGTTGCCATGACTCATTCATCCTGCGGCAGTCTACTGTGCCTCAGCTCTTCAATCCGTCAACCCAACTTTCTGAATGGCTACTTGGAGACAAGTGCTATCCTCTGAAGACGTGTCTAATGACACCGATGAGGAGGCCATCAAACAAAGCTGAGGAACATTAAAATGAGAGCCACATTTCCACTAGAAGCATCATAGAGCAAACCATCGGCTTGCTCAAAATGTGATTCAGATGCCTCAACAGATCTGGTTGAGCCGTACAGTACTCACCAGCCAGGGTCTCCAGAATCATCGTGGTCTGCTGTGCCCTGCACAACATCGCACAGCAGCGTGGCTTACCGCTGCCTGAGGAACAAGTGGCTCAGAGGAGGAGGAAGCGGTAGATGAGGAGGACCTTGCGGAAGTGCATGTGCCAGCTCCACCAGCACACGAGCATATTGCTGGCCGTGATGCAAGGGATGCACTAATCCATGCCAGATTCGTGTAAGTTTACACAGCAAACACATGTGGCAAACACATGGAAATGAGTGCCTGGTCGACCTTCTTAACACACCATACAGCATCTGTACAATAAACTGTGGGTTCCTATCACTCACACCACCATCATTACAGATGACAGGCGCCCTGACCCCTCACTTTGCAACTTCCATTTCTGAGCACACATAGGCCAACTCTTTGAATCTTTGCCATCGCATTTCTTTATTACAATTGAAATAACAATGAGGAACTTCACTTTGTGTTAGATCAAACCACCCAAGTGACTACCCTTGTGACTATTTATGTGTTAACTTTCTCTTATGCATGCTTCTACGTGGTGCTTCCCCTGTGGCTTCAGCAGATGTTGAGGCACCTTGCTCACTTCCATGCTATGCCTGCTTCGACGCCTTTGGCAGTCGTCCTCTGGGTTTGGGAGCCTGGCAGGGCTCAGCAATAGTCTGCTCCTCCTACGGCTGTGCAGGGGCTGAGACAGCCATCTCAGCTGAGTGAGGAATCTGGGGCACTGACCGAGGGCTCCACAGTGGCATAGGAGTGTGAGCACCTGGAGAGGAGCCCACACTTCCTTGTTGTCGACCACCAACATCCCTCTCATGGGTCACCCGCACTTCACTGCTAGCAAGTAGCTGGAGAACACCTTGCTGCACATCAGTGGGACCATGAGGACCCGTCTCTATACTGACAGTCTTCATAACTGTGGCGTCCATGTACCTTTGGTTCCTCTCCTCAATAGATGCCCATCTATCCTCCATAGCAGACCATCTATTTAGAAGAGTCACCATGTTCATTTGCATCTGGCGATTTATGTCCTCTATGGAGGTTGCCATCCTTTCCATGGCAGCACTTACATTTGCCATTGCGTGCACCACGGTATTGCTCATGTTTGAGATGGACTCCTCCATTCTCTGCACACTCGCAGTTACTGTGGTTGCAAACCCTGTCAGAGACTCCTGCACTTGTTCCTGAAATTCCAACACTGTTTTCTTTCTGGATGGCCCCAAAGGCACAAGCGTCCACATGCAGCTGAGCAGAGCTAGGAGCGTCCCGCGCTCTCCGACGAGGACTCTCCACTGCTGTCCCTGACTCCACCATCTGCTGATGCTCACTTGTCAGCTGTGATACACCAGATGACAACACTAATCCATCTCCCGAATGACCCACCAAGGTGCTCATCTCTGCGCTGGTGCTGGGTGCGCTCAATTCTGCTGACATTGCGCCCTCAAATGTTGCAGCTTCCTCTGAGGAGTCTTCCGGCTCTTCCTCCTGCACAGTGGGGAGGGGGGCTCTCGATGGTCCTGTGAGGGAGTAAAGGCATGAGTTATACTTGTGATATTACCGTAGCAGACACATCCCATTGTGCAGATGATCAGAACTCAATCTGTATGAACATCAGATGCCATATCAGTCACTCATGAAATCTAAATGAGGGGGCTGCAAATCTATTATGTCACCAGCTTGCTCTACTGCACCCGTCTCTCCGTCCCCCACTTCCAGCTCATCAGCATCTCCGACGATGTCGATAGCAGCCTCCTCAGCGGTGGTCAAGTGCACCATTGAAGGTGGCCCTCCTCCTGTCCTCCCCCTCCCCCTCTTATTGTGGGCTCTCTTTTCCTGCAATGAGGGACACAGGTGGAGTTTGAGCGAGAATGTTGGATTGAGTGTAGAGAATCCATAGCATAGATCCTTAGAGGGAGACAGAGATGGAGTGAGGTGCCAATACCAAGGGCCCTCCCTGTGCATTGTTAGTTGTTTTCTTTGCATAACAGTGATAGCGAGTGTGAGGGGTGCATAGTAGAATGGTGGAGTGATTCTGTACATAGAGAGAGGGATGGTTAAGGGTGCAAGGGATGGAAGGGTAAGTTGGGATGTGCAGGAGTAGGTTGACAATGCAGAGTGCCGGTGATGAGAGGAGATGGGGAGCAGATTGAAGGCAAGTGTGATGTTATACTCACTTTTGCTGAGCGGAGCAGATCATTGAACCTTTTGCGGCACTGAACCCAGGTGCGTGAGCACAAAGACCTGGCGCTCACCTCCTCAGCAAATTGCAGGCAGGCTTCCTTGGTTTGCTGAGGAGGCTTCCTCCGGCCATCGGGAGGGAACAGAACCTCCCTGCTTCCTCTCACTCCCTCCACAAGAGCTTGGAGGGAGTCATCATCAAATCTTGGAGAAGCCTTGGCTCTTGAAGCAGCCATCTCGCTATTAGTAACACTAAGAAGCAGCAGAATGTGAATGAAACACCACAAGGCTGCACGGGCCTCTTAAATGCAGCTGAATGGAAGACGTCAGCAGAGGCGAGCAGCTGACCCGAAATAAAAACAGAAAATGCTGGAGATACTCAGCAGGTCATGCAGCATCTGTGGAGAGAGAAACAGAGTTAACGTTTCAAGTCGATGACCTTTCGTCAGAACTGGAAAAAAGCAGGAAATGGAACAGATTTTTAAGCAAGTGTAGGAGCTAGGAAAGGGGGGAGGGGATGAAAGAACAAAAGGTAAGGTCTGTGATAGGATAGAAGGCAGGAGAGGTTAAGAGACATTAAGAGATATTCAAGGCAAAAGGAGATGGTAATGGGACAGGTTAAGAAACAAAAGATGGCTCTAGATGAAGTGTAAATTGCGCTGGCAGAATGAAAGACAGCTGCCATGTGGGAGAGAAGAAAAGAAAACACAAACAAAAAAACAAAAAAAGTGTGGGAAAAAAAAAATATGTTAGGGGCTGAGGTTATGATCTGAAATTGTTGAACTCGACGTTGAGTCCAGAAGACTGTAAAGTGCCGAATCGAAAGATGAGGTGCTGTTCCTCGAGCTTACATTGAACTTCAGTGTAACAGTGTAAGAGGTTGAGGACGGTAAGGTCTGAGTGGGAATGGAGCGGTGAATTAAAGTGACAAGCGACCGGAAGCTCGGGGTCCCCCTTACGGACTGAACGGAGGTGTTCTGCAAAGCAGCCACCCAATCTGCGTTTGGTCTCCCCAATGTAGAGGAGACCACATTGTGAGCAGTGAATACAATATACTAAATTGCAGGAAGTACAAGTAAATCGCTGTTTCACCTGGAAGGGTTGTTTGGGGCCCAGACCTGAACCCACTGATTGGGCCGGTAACGCGCACGGTGGGCTTAATAAGCCCAGTTAAGGGAAAATAGTTATTTCAGAGCGGCTGAAACCGGCAACAGGACCGGAACCCGCTGACCAGCCAACCCGACTCCAACCTGGCGCCAATGGTAAAATCGCAGCCTAAGTATTTGTTACAAAGGGGGTAAGTTTAGCTGGTGCAAAACGAGCAATATCAAATTAGCCGGCCATTAGACACCACCCAGGATTTTCCCTTCCATTGCCTTCAAAGGAATCTGGCGGGTTGTAGAATGGCCGACTAATTCAATATTGCCCGTTTTACACAAACCTAAAGTTAAAATTAGCCCCCCATTTATTGGCCCAGAAATTGGACTTCGATGGTTGCCGCGGGTGTAAGGATCCCCCGCGATATCGCACTCCGCGCCTGCCTTTATGGTTTTGGCCCACACGAACTTCAGTTCCTGGGCCTCTCCCTGGTGCCGGCGCGCAGTGTGTGCGTGTCCCAGAGGCGCAGTTAGTTCGATGCGACCTCTGGGATCACGTGGGCCAGTTAGAGCCAATGGCAGCACACCATCTTTCATTCATAGTTTTGACATGAGAACTGTCAAAACTATGAATACAACTTGCCCCCAAAAGAACAGCTAAACCTCAATTAAATTTAAAAAAAAACCATCACATTAATAAAATAACTATAGTTAAATAAATTAACCACTTTAAACAAAAATTTAAATTTTTGAAAAAATTTAAATTCTTTTTAAAAGTTATAAAAATAAACTTACCTTTCTTTAAAGTCTCTAAAAAAGATAAACCTGTTGAAAAAAATTTAAAATAATACTTAATTAACTACTTACCTTGTTAAAAGGGGGTCTTACGCCTGCTTTTTTCATGTGTAAAATATCCAATACTTACCCTCGCGTTGAAACCTGAAAAAAAAACTAAGTGTGCTGCGTGCGCACAGCCTGTAGTGCGCACGCGTTTCACTTAGGAACCGCCCCCTTCGCAATATCGGAAGTGCCGGTTTCCCGCGCATGCGCAGTGCATGCAGGAAACCGGCACTTCGGGACCGAATACGGGTGAGTACACAGTGCGTACTCTCCCGTATTCGGACGAATTTCTGGGCCATTACATTTTGTGAAGTATCAAGTTAACTGAAAGAAAAAAATAGTTTCCCAACATGTAAGCAATTTAAAAAATGTATAATGGTTGCTGTCTTTCTAGTATCTTTGTTACAGTTTGCAGCTATTTGCTTGAGTCTTTCTTGCCAAAAGGGGCAGTTAGATGGAGTGTGTAGGTAGGGGTACTTTCCTTCCTCTATCCCCCCACCCTCTCAGTGCTCAGTGCCCAAGGAGGAACTGTGCTTGGCAAGGTAGGGAAAGACAAAATCTCCTTCCAATTGGAAACTATCCTGGGGCAAGAGATGGTCTTAGTGAGGAGCCAATAGTCTGACCCTGTTCTCCGACTGGTGCTCGCAGAGTGCTTTCTACGCTAGTGCACTGCAATCATGGCCCAAAAATTAGTGAGGGAGCCTTCGTGCGAGGGTAAGGCTTCCCCGCGTTCTCTCACTGCGCGCTGGCTTTTTCATTCCCAGCTCGCACGAACTTGATGTTCTGGACAGCAGCTGTACAGGGCTTCCGTATCCCACAGGCGCAGTTAATTCGTGCGAGCTGTGGGATCACGTGACTCAGTTAGAGCCAATGGCAGCACACCATCTTTCATTCATAGCTTTCAAAACAAGTGCTGTGAAAGCTATGAATCTATACCCCCCCAAAAGAACAGCTAAACCTCAATTATTTTTTTTTAAAAACCATCACATTAATAAAATAAGTATAGTTAAATAAATTAACCATTTTAAACAAAAAATTAAATTTGTGAAAAAATTTTAAATCTTTTAAAAAGTTATAAAAATAAACTTACCTTTCTTTAAAGTCTCTAAAAAAGATATACCTGTTGAAAAAAATCAAAATAATACTTAATTAACTACTTACCTTGTTAAAAGAGGGTCTTACGCCTCCTTTCTTTATGTGCAAAATCTTCCATACTTACCTGCGCGTTCAAAGCACTAAGTGCACTGCGTGCGCGCAGCCTGTAGCGCGCACGCGGTTCACCTAGGAACCGCCCCCTTTTGAAATCACCAAGTGCCGGTTTTCAGCGCATGCGCAGTGCATGCAGAAAAACGGCAATTGGAGACAGAATACGCGATAGTACTCAGTGCGTACTCTCGCGTAGCAACACTAATTTTTGGGCCCATATGGTACTTGGAACACTTGTAGCACCGCTTCCGCATGCCCTATTCCCTCTCTAGCACACCTCAAAACCATGGTTCCTGCATCTGACATTTCGGGGGTCTGGGAAAATGTTACCGCCACCCAGGCTTTCCTCACTATCTTCGGCCACCCCGGCATAGTACTCCACTCTCAGCAAATGAGAGAGGCAGCATGCCCCCAAAAACTGCTCCAGCACTGAAGCCCCAGGCCTGCACCTCACCTACTGGGAAAAGGTACAAATGATATACATATGCATTTTTATATAATTTGCAACTTTTCCTTTGAACCCAGCAGCTGATAAATTGACATCAACCAAATAATTTAACTTCTAAGCTGTGGTACATCACAGAGGAAGTTCAATCCTTATCTTCAAGTGTCAAAGGAAACAGCAATGAATGTGCATTGGCTAATGAACGAACTGTATGGAGAGTGCAAGGTGCTTAAATCTCTTTTGGTCTTTATTCCCAAATACATGTGGAATCCAAAGTGCTGATATAGTTTTAAAATTGAATCACTTAAGTGCATATTTTTGTTATACATAAAAGAAATGCACAAATATATCAGCGAAAAATACAATTTAACACATCAGAAGATTTATCTTTCTTCCCATTGCGGAGAACAGGTTCTGCAACACTGAGCTACAACAGAAGAGACGGCGATAAGGGAACAGATCTTACAGTAATTAAAATGCTTTTGTGGTTCCTTGAAATCTGATTGCTTTTCCTGAACACTGCGAGAGATGTGGGGAACATGATAGGTTTTAGCTACGCATGTATTCTGTGCTCCTATTCCTTGTGTCCACTCACCACAAGCCACACCACTAACACGTGCAGAGTAGATGAGGGAGCTACACATTTTCACAAACCAGCCACTTCTACACTACACTAAACAAAGGCTTTAAAGAAAAGGCCCGGAATTTCCTCGCAGCTTATGCAGGCAAGTACGAAGTTACAGCAATTATCAGTGTAAACGATCAAGGAAATTTGGGTGTAAGTGACTTAACCCATTTTTATGCTGTGCCCGAACTTCCTCGATCTTTTGCGCTGATTAAGTAAAACCTCTGACAAAATCCTGTTCTGCGCAGCAACATATGCCCTCATTCACAAGACCAGAGACTGCAAGTTACTACATTTACGCCTGTTCTGAACTTTAGAATTTTAGGCGCAACAGGACCCAAAGTCATATTTCCGGTGTTTTATTATGATGTTTTAAGCAAAAAAAAATCTCCTCACTGAAACCTGCGTTGTATTTTCTGTAGCTTTGAAAGCATTTTTATAGCATTAGAATTAGTTACATTAAAAATTGAAAAAGTTTCACATTTGCCTTTCCTTCAACGTGCTGTGCTTAATGTGCTTGAATGGTAATTTCATGGTTTAAAATGGTAATTTTTGTGAACAAATGGGACTTAAAGAAGGAATATATGCTCGTTCCTCAGGCCTAGATTGTTCAGGCTGATTGCTGCTTCTATATGCCAGTTTTTACAGCATATGCTGATGAGATTGGCAGGAAATTTCCGTGTAAGTATGTGCCCGCAATATTCACGTAAGAACGGATGTAAATTTTGGCATGACTCGCTGATTAATTCCTTTCAGAAAATCCCAGGCCATTAGAATCAATTCAGCCATTAATTGGCAGAGCAGGTGCCCAACTGTCACAGAGAGGGCGCTGAATTGGGAGAGTCTGCAATTTGTTTCTGGCCTGCAGTCCCATGCTCTTCTACTTGTAGCAAGCTGAAGTGCTAGAAACAATCCTGGCAAATCAGAGAGCAAAATATCCCACAATCCAATGAGCTGCAGCTGAGAGTCACCTTTTATAGTGCTTCGATGGACGGGTCACATCGTCCGCATGCCTGATACGAGAATCCCAAAACAAGCGCTCTACTCGGAGCTCCGGCACGGCAAGAGAGCCCCAGGTGGGCAGAGGAAACACTTCAAGGACACCCTGAAAGCCTCCTTGAAAAAGTGCAACATCCCCACCGACACCTGGGAATCCCGGGCCCAAGACCGCACAAAGTGGAGGAGAAGCATCCGGGAGGGCGCCGAACACCTCGAGTCTCTTCGCCGTGAGCAAGCGGAAGCCAAGCGCAAACAACGGAAGGAGCGCACGTCAACCCAAGCCCCTTCAACCACCATCTGCCCCACCTGTGACAGAGACTGTAGATCCCGCATTGGACTCATCAGTCACCTGAGAACTCATTTTTAATATGGAAGCAAGTCATCCTCGGTTCCGAGGGACTGCTTAAGATGGAGAAGAAGAAGATAGTGCTTCAGGAGCTCTCAGACACCAATCCCGCTAGGTCATACTGGCAGGTTCGAGGCTGGGTGGGGCATCTGCAATTTAGAGTTAAAATGCAGTGGGGGCAGGATTGGTGTCATTGGAGTGTGACTTTAACCTTTTAATTGGAACTCCGATTTCCTGGGGTGGGTGCCTGACACGCAGCCAGAAACAGGTCAGTTAAAATGGTGGTGGTGGTGGGGGGGGGCGGTGGCGGCGGGAATGTTACAGGAAGGATGCGGGGAGCCCCCCAGACATGATTTTAACCTCCTGCCCACCCCGTTCCCACTGGGTGAGCTTGGTTAACAACAGCCATTATGAGCTCGATTTTCCAAGCCCCGTGGAGGCGGGTTTGGAGGCGGGAGTGGTGGGAAAATTGCAGATTCGGGGGGCACGTACCCATCCCGCCCCCAACCCGCCTCCATGCCAATGTCCCAGGAGGCGGATACCCGACCTGTGCTGGGAGCTGCCTCCCCGAGGCGGGAAGGGGATTAGTGCCAATTAACTGCCTGTTAACAGGTAGTTAACAGGCAGTTTTTTTGCTAATCCCTATTTTTAGCCCTGAAGTGTGGGCTGCCCGACGGCTCCAAACCACGCCAAGTTAGTGAGGCGGACCATGGGTCTGCAGGACTTGGAGGGGTCGAGATGTCCGCTGTACAGGTGAGTGATGGGTGCATGAGTGCAGAGGTAAGTGTGTTTGGTGTGTGTAAAGTGTTTTAATAAGTTTTACTTACCTTTACTTTCTCCTCCAGGCTTCCTCCCTTCAGTTCTCGGGAGTCCCTCAGCTCACCGACACAGAAAGCAGAATGGCCGCTGAACTGTCAAAAGCTGCAGCCTCTGCTTTCTGGTCTGGAGAGCTCTCTAACTGAGTCTGAGTAGAAGGACTCAAGTTAGAAGACAGATTGTCAGTGTTTGACAGCTTCACAGAGCTGTCAAACGCTACTATTTCATCTGTCAAAAGCTCTTGACAGATGAAATATCAATTGCTGACGTCACCAGTATCCAGGTGTCCCTTAATTGGCCTGCTGAGCCCGCTGGGCGGGCTTAACAAGGTCAATCAAGGGAAAGTACCGTGGGTTGGCCACAAATCGATGGAGGCGGGACTACAACCCAAAAAGTGGGAGTCCCGCCTCCATCACATCCCCATTGACAAAATCGAGCCCGATGGGCTGGATTTTATCATTGGGGCAGGCTGGGTCGCTTTTCGTGTTAGCCACCCGACTCCAAGTCGAGGTGGGAGAATTATTCGATTTTCCCCTAATTGGGCACTTGAGTTCCAGCGTGTGGGAACCCATGGCCCAATTCGTTTTTTCAGTCTGAAAGTCGTCTCCGGTGACATCATCATTGCTGCTGCATTTAAGGTCTGCAAGAAGCCTTGCTTCTTCTGCAGACTGCTAACCTTTTGTCCTTTGCTGTGAGAGGGACCTGGAGGCAAAATGAGCAGCAGGAGACCTAAGTCTGCTCCCAGATTTGATGATGTCGCCCTGCAAGCTTTGGTGGAGGGAGCAAGAGTTAATAAGGAGGTGCTCTTCCCTTCTTCAGAGAGGAAGAAGCCTCCCCAGCAGACGAAGGCTGTGTGGGTCTAGGTGGCACAGGAGGTCAACTTGTTGTCGCTGATCCGCAGAACCTGGCTTCAGTGCAGGAAGAGGTTTTATGACCTTCTGCGCACTGGAAAAGTGAATATGACTTTCCCATCACCCTCAATCTGATCCCCATTGCCTCTCCTCACCAGCACTCAGCTTTAGTAACCTCTTCCTCCACATCCCACTTGACACTGACATCCCTGCACCCTTACCCAATCCCTCTCTCTGTATGTTCACATTCACCTAACTATTCGACTATGCAGCCCTCACACTCCCTATCACTGTGATGCTATGAAAACAACTTACAACACACAGGGAGGGCCCTTGGTCTTGCCACCTCACTCCATCTTTGACTCCTTCTAAGCATCTGTGCTATGGATTCTCTACACTCACTCCTTCATTCTCACTCAAACTCCACTTGTGTCCCTCATTGCAGGAAAAGAGAGCCCACAATAAGAGGGAAAGAGCGAGGACAGGAGGAGGGCCACCCTCAGTAGCCCACCTCACCCCTTGGGAGGATGCGGCCCTGGAGATCGTGGGAGTCGAGGAAAATGCGCAAGTGGGGGACGGACAGACGGGCGCATCACAGCAAGCTGGTGACAGAAGAGTTTTTCATCTCTCTCATTGACATTGCATGAGTCGCTGATAATGATTCTGAAGCTGTAACAGATGGACTTCTGACCATCTGCAATATGCACTGTGCATGTAACCTTGGCCTCACATCTCTGACTCTTTCCTTTACTCCCCCACAGGACCATCACAAGCACCCGTCCCCACTATCCAGGAAGACCAGCCTGAGCCTCCAGACTCCTCAGAGGAAGCTACAACCTCTGAGGGCACAGCGTCAGCAGAATTCAGCCAACACAGCACCAGCGTAGACACTCACACCTCGGTGGGACCCTCGCGAGATAGAGTAGTGTTGTCACCTGGTGTATCACAGCTCACAAGTGAGCACCAGCAGATGGTGGAGACAGGGACAGCAGTGGAGAGTCCTAGTCGGAGGGTGCAGGACTCTCCCAGCTCGGCTCAGCTGCATGTTTACCCTCTGCCTCTGGGTCCATCCAGAAGAACAGTGGTGCTCGAACTCCAGGAACAGGTGCAGGAGTCTCTGGCAGGTTTTGTCTCTAGGGTAGCTGCGAGTGTGGAGCGAATGGAGGAGTCCCTCGCTATCATGAGCAGAGCCTTTGTGGAGGTGTTGGCGCATGAACGCAGCACCATGGAAAGGATGGCAACCTCCGTGGAAAGGCTGGCTACAGCCATGGAGGCAGTAAGTCACCGGAGTGAGGAAAATATTGTGAGTGTTCAGAATAGACTGACATCTCTGGAGGAGCGATGGTCAGCTATTGAACAGAGAAACCAAAGCTTTGTGGAAGTCCTTCTGAGTAGGCCTGCCAGTGCAGAGACGGGTCCCCATGGCCCCCCTGATGTGCAGCAAGGTGCTCTCAAGCCACTTGCAAGTGCTGAGGTGGACCTGACCCATGAGAGGGAAGTTGGTGGCAGACATCAAGGAAGTGGGGGCTCCTCTCCAAGCGCTCACACTTCCATGCCACTGCAGAGCCCTCGGTCAGAGCCCTACCAGAGTCCCCACCCAACTGAGATCGGCGTCTCAACCCCTGCACAGCCGCAGGAGCAGCAGACTGTTGCCGAGCCCTCACTGGCTCGCAACCCTAGAGGACGCCCGCCAAAGGTGTCGAGACAGGAGCAGCAAGAAAGTGAGCAAGGGGCCTCCACATCTGCTGAAGCCACAGGGGAAGCACCATGTAGGAGCATGCGTAAAAGAAAAATAATGCACAAGTAGTCACAAGGGTAGTCACTTGGGTGTAATGTTGTGTTTAATCTTGAAATGCCAGCACTTGCTTGGTGTGATAAAAATTCTGCTGGCAAACTGCTGAAGTTGTGGCATCTGTCATTTCGCAAATGGGACTTCCACATTGAGGGCTTAGGATGATTTGCAATTGTCAGTATGGTGGTCAGAGTGATAGGAATCCGCAGGATCTTGGCCATTGTCGATGGTCTGATAAGAAGGTGCGAGGCAAAGTGTTTGATTGTGCAGGCTAAGCAAATCTGGTCAAGTCCTTCCCTTGCATCCCGGGCAGCAATGTGGTCGCGCGCTGGCGCCTTCTGGCCTCTGCAGCTTCAGGTGGGTGAGCAGCAGCTTGGCGCTCCTGTTGATGCTGCTGCTGCTGGTGCTGCTGTTGTTCATGGTTCTGCTGCTGCCACGGCTGGTCCTCGTCCGAATCTGATGTCCAGGAGGAAAGGAAATAAATGGTTCCCATGCTTCTGGTATATGCCTCAGTTGAGGAAGCGCTCAGTCAAGGTGGCAAGAGGGGTTTCCCAGGAGGTCACACTGGAGATGGGTGTCAGGCTCCAAACTTCCACAACACTGAGTATGCCTGCTAAAAGTTCCACCAGACCTGAGACAACAAAGTTCTGCCACCTGCAAATGATGATTGATCAAATCTCCTTTTTAATGGTGGAGCTGCAGCTGTTAGTCAGCAATCCAATTCTGCTACTGTCAGGTTTCACCGTCGTGTTTCAGAGGAGGTGTGCATCACGTGGGAAACGTGTTAAAATCGAAAAGGCCTCTCAAAATGGGATTATCGAGGCAATTAACTGGTTGTTAAGGGCCTTAAAGGCCTATCCCGCCTCTTGGAGGTGGGACGGAGACGGGATCAGAAATCACACATTGGGGAAAATTGCTCGGAGGCGGGATGGAGGCGGGGTCCGGCCCGCCCGCCATTTTTTGCTATTTTAACACCCCACACGCCTCCATTCCCGCCTCCTCAGGCCTGGCAATATCGAGCCCTATGTGTCTGTATTGCAGACTGCTATAATGGAGGGATGTTTCTGTGTTTCTTGGATGTTTTGCAGGCAGGTTGAAAAAAAACATGAACTATCAATCCCAGCTAATGGCTTGAAGATGCTGTCAGTGCATCCCATATTGCAGTAGCAGCAACACTACATTAATGTCTTGTACTTAGGGCGGGAACACTGCAGAACAGCCACATGTCAATTTGTTGCAGTACCATCTTTGTGATGTATCTTGATGGCAACCACAAAATAAAGGTTTGTCAGACCCTTTTTTAAATAAAGACAAGGCCCTTTAATTCAGTCCAATACTGACACCTTGGGCATCCTTAGACACCAAAGACAAGAGTCGAGTCAGAAATTGGCACAGTTATGTCTCTGGAGGATTGTGATGCTCAGAAAGTGAAATAACTTGACTACTCTGATCATTAAAACGGTACACAAAGCTGACTTCAAGGTCTCACTGGGAAGTATTTGATTGGGTAAAAGCATTTCTCTATTCTCCCCAAACTTGACTTAACACTGTTAAATTCAATATTGATATGTGATTATATTCAATGAGGAGAAATACGTTCTACCTTTTTGCCATTTGATGTAGTTCACAAGAAGGAAAAAACTGCTCTCACAAAGAACAAATGTGTCTGACATGAAAAAGGAACCAATTCATGCATTATTCAGTTTTGTGTTAAACCTTGGTTACAAGATGGTGGTTGAAGATTAAATATTGATGTGGAAAGTGATCAATATTCCAATCATGAAAAACTCAGGTGATCCAGTTGTGATCGTATAAATTTTTTGGTTTTAATGGGAATACTGTTCGACATACTGGGGTTCATTTTAACTCCGAGCAGGTTTCAGGTGGGCAAGGGACAGGGCACGTGCGGAACCCTCTCGCTCACCTAGATTTCAGACCCAGGATATTTTAACACACAAATTTCATTTAAATTTGACTGGCAGGTTTCCTACCCAATTACGTCAGGATTGGGAAGCATGCCCACTTTCTGTGCATAATTTCTGGTGGGCCTCCAGGGGCCTATTTAAAGTGCTAATGCACCTCCCAAGTGGTTGCATTCACTTTACTGACGTTGCTGTCTTTTCGTGCTACAAACTGCAAAATGAGTCGGAAGCAACATCGCAGGTTTCCTGCAGCGTTCCTGGAGCTCCTGCTCGAGAGATGTGTTTGAGGAGTGAAGTTCTCTTTCCCACAAGTGTCAGGAGAATAAACATTCCCCAGGCCTGGAGGTGGCTGAGATCATCAGCCCCAGGAGCATCACCCCCAGGACATCCTTTCAGCTGAAACTATCTTGGTCCAGGAGTACAGCTCTTCATTTCTCCACCTCTCTCAATAGCACCTGGCAACAGTCCTTCCCCGCCACCAGCCCCCCCCCCCCCCGCCCTGCACTATGAACAATTCCCCTCCACCCTGTATCACATCCTTCGCCACCCATCACATAGCCACACTATACCACCTATCGTTCTCATTCTCAGTCCAAACACTCACCTCTTGCTTGTTGCCTTCACAGCAGCCACAACAGCATTCTCTTCTCACATAATAGCTATTGCAGAATGGATATGGTAGCGTAATGGTTATTTCACTGGATTAGTAACCCAAAGGCCTCGACTAATAACATAGTAGAACATAAATTCAAATCCCACCATGGTAGTTTGAGGATTTGAATTCAGTTTAAATGAAATCTGGAGTTAAAAAACTGTTGGAGTGCTGTAAAAAGTCAACTGGTTCACTAATGTTCTTTATGGAAGGAAACCTGCCATCCTTACCTGGACTGGACTGTATGTGACTCCAGTCCCACACCAATGTGATTGACTCTTAACTGCCCTCTGAAGTGACTAGGGATGGCCAGCAATGCCCACATCCTGAGAATGAATTAAAAAAAGAGCTCCTTTGATGAGTCCTTTCACATTTTACATTCCAGTCATTTGCTTTCCATTCTACAGCTCCCCACACCACTTGTATTTTGTTTCTTCTCCCTCTCAGCATATGCACAACAAGCAGAAGCCCCCACACATGTGCTCGCTCCTTTGTTGTAGCCACTGACTAACTTTCACCCTCTCCTTCTGCATGAGAAAATGATGCATAACACAAAGGAGAGGAGTAAGACCAGGAGAGGACCAGCCAACATCATGAACCTCTCCAAGCTGGAGCAGCATATGCTGCAAATCAGTGACCCCACCAGAGCTGTCAGAATAAAGGATTTTGATGCTGGGGGCTTATCTGAACAGGGTCTCTGACAATTACTTGTACCTCTTTATGAAACACAGAAAAACGCACAATCACATAGCTTGACAATATCAAACTGCATTATGATGTCTGTTATCTGCTACTGTGCAGCCTCTCAGTGCCTGGCTAACTTTTGTCCCTTTTCTCTTTTCTCTATGTCCTTCTCAACAACTGCAACCCACAGAAGAAGACACCTCAGAGGAGAGAATCCTTCTGAGGAGGCATCATCAAGCGATGCATCACTCCCAAGCACAGAGATCGGCAGCCTGGCTGGATTAGACAGTGAGTTAGCACACAGCAGTAGTGAGCAGCATCAAGTACTGGTGGCAGGGACAACCCAGGAGACAGCACCCTGGATGGTGATGTCCTCTTCCACTACTGCTGAGGAGGAAAGAGATGAGGACTTCAAGCTCACAGTAATGAGAAGAAAATTGCTTGCTTCATACCAGCAGTTCTCCAGGTATTGGAAGGCCTGCCAAGAGGCATGTTGCAGATGAGAAAGTGGAAGGGTCAAGAATAAATCTTTGGTGGACTCAGAAATAGTGGTGTGAGGGCTGTGATTAAGCCATTGTTGGAGAAGGTTCTGGCTACAGTTAGACAGGTAAGAGTGGAACCAAGCTAGAGCAATCCCACTTAGCTGGGCCATGGAGAAGAGATGTTGAAGGATGTAGGGGGTGGTGTGGTAGGGTCAGCCTCATCTCTGACTCAGTGAGCGGTTCGAATCGCTCCCACGCCCCTGGTTCTAGACCTTGGGCTTATTTAGGGGTCGTGAACAAAGGTGCAGTAGACAACAGGTTTAATGAAAGAACTTTGACTTTTATTCAAGGTAGTAAAACACAACACAAACACTCTTATCACTCCAAAGGTGGGGAACACTTCGGTACAAGCAAGGGAAATAACATTAGAAGAATACTTCACCCCTCCCAATCCCACTTCACTAGCTAGGTTGGACTCTGGAGAACCAGGGATAATGCTCACCAAACGAATCCTTGACAGTTTAGAGTTAGGGTTTAGAGTATTTTGAGTAAAAGGTTTCGTGAGGCCCTTGTTGCCGTGAGGTGTCCGATGGTCAATGAGGCAGTTGCTCTGGTTTCTTCTTGCGTGTCGGTCTGCTTGTGAAGCTGTTGGCCTTCTTTGTTTAACTTCTTGCTGTAACTCTGCCTCTGTTTAAACTGTCTTCTTCCGAGCTGTGGAACTGCCTTCTTGCAGAACTGTGGAAACTGCCTTCTGCCTGCTTCTGTAACTGCAGCCCTGACTTCTGTTCAACACAGGCTTTCAATTGTGTTGAACTTGAACTGTTTTACTGGAGAACTTGAACTGTTGTAACTGCTTGATGGGCCTTCAATTATACTAAATTGAAGTGGCCTTATCAAAACCAAATCAAATCCCGGTCATTGTAAGACCTCGTTAACAGTAACAACTTTACTAAGTGTGAAATGGCTTGCGTCCTGTCGATCTCTTCGGTTGATTACAGGTGATTGGTTTCGTGTTTTGGGTTTCTAGGCTGAACTCGGGTTTTTCTATAGAATGGTCCTGAGCGATTTGAATTATGCATGGTTTTGATGGGTCTGTGATAGGTTTTAATGGGGCCTGTGTTTTGGGTGGGGCTGCCTTCTCCCAGGGTCTATTGTCCAAATGTTAATGCTTGCTGGGGCTTGAGTGAGGTCATCCCGATTCCCCAGACAATGCAATTTAACTGCAATACCCCAAACTGCTTTTACAGAGGTCGTTGTCACCTCCTGTGCAGCCTTTTTCTCCCTTACTTGGTTTTTGGTTTTAAATTCCTTATGTTAGGCCCAAATGCATTTTTATCACTCTGAGGTCGTTCCAAAGTCCTTTTTCCTTAGGTTTTGGGGATCTGCAAATTTTGGAAACCTTACAAGGAGGATGATGTGCTGACTGTCAAGTCTGCAGAGATGTTGAGGAGGATGAGGAGGGATAGTGCATCACATTTACAGAGGATGTCATTTGTGATTTTAGTTAGGGCCATTTCACTGCTGCAGAAGGGGTAGAAACCTAATTGGAAAGATTCAAACAATAGGTTTCAAATAAATGGGCACGGACTTGGGAGATGATAACACATTCAGGGTCTTTTCACAAGGGGTAATAATGTGCAAAGGAAAGGGGTCAGGATGTTATTTTTTGGGGAGGGGGGGCTGATGACAGCAGTTTTGAAAAGAAATGGGTATGGTCCCTTGGAGAGGAAACCATTTACAGTACAGATCAGAAATGTCCCAGTGCGTGCTGAGGAAGCTGATCTCAGCCTGAGTTGCATAGTAGCACAATGTTAAGCCTCAATGCCCTAAATTAGAGAATGGGAAATCATCCAGGTTCTCACTCCTGATTCTTATCAGGTGACTCTTGCTGGAAGTATGTTGACTAGCTTGTCAACACTCACTCTCAAGGTTGACACACAAATAATGGTATCTTGGATGGGGCCATTGGCCTATTGAATATTCCCCCAGCCAGAATCAGCATCTGCTGGAGAGATGTTGAAAGGAGAGAAACCAATACTTTGAGTGGTATTGGTTTATGGAGAAATGTTGACCAGGGCTCTAGGAGATCTCCCATTTGTTCTTTCAATCATGCCATGTCATCTTTTAGATCCACTTGAGCTGGCAGACTGGGTTTGGGTTTAATGCCCCATTTGAAAAATGGCAACTCCAGCAGTGCAGCACTCACTTAGCCTAGATTATGTGCTCAAGTCCATATGGGGTTTGAACCCACAACCTTTGACTCTGAGGTGAGAGTGATACCAAGCTGATACTGCTCATTAGGGTAATGGTATATACTATATAATGACTGATGTGCGACATACTGGTATTGTTTTCGGTGTTGAGCTGAGGATTGTGTAAAGTTTAATTTTAAAAATGTGATGCGAAAGTCATAATTACTGTGTTTTAATCTATAAATGAATACGGCGTATTTAACAGAGTTTAGCTGATTTCCCAAGAAAGCTTACTTAATTAAATGTAATGCTCTCAGAAACCATCACTGCTTTTTTCAGTTATGAATTGAAATGGGCAGTCATCTCTTTAATCTTCTAATAGTAGCGATTCCAGTATCCAATTAACATGCTACTCTAATTAATCTAGGATATATTTTTTAATGCAACTAGCCTATGTGATGAACAAATTCAATATTTTAACTAGTCACGCTAGGCCTCTCTCTCTCTGATCTCGTTATGCTTTTGGCTTTTTACTTTAAATATTTTTTACGGTTCAGGATCTCAGCCCACTCTCATGGGTGAGCCCTCGCTGCAGTGTGTGCCTTTACCTGCCCAATCTCTAGGACATTCGTAGTGATCCCAGGGATCAAACAGAAAACTCTTGTTATATTACTAGTTACATTATGTGCCTTCACTTGATCTTTCTTAACTTCGAAAGGTAGCAGAATAAATTCTTCATTAGACCATAGTTTAGTCTATAAATGGCCAAACAAATTTATTAACGAGCAAATGGATAAGGGAACAGAAACAATGGCTGGATTTTAATGAGCAGGAGCACATGTGTTTGGGAGCAGGTGGGGGGTTAAAACCGGCTCCAACCCGCAGACTTCCATTTTCACTGCATCGTGTTAGGTGGGTTTCCACTTAACATACAATTAGAGTGATATTGACATCGATTTTTAACTTTAACTTTGGGTCCACAGGTTTCCCGGGCTTCCTGGAACTCACCGGTGAAAGCAAGGTGAGTACACAGCAGCAATTGAGGGGGCTGAAGCCATGTCAGGGAAATATGCCAATATGTATCCAGTACTAACAGCTTCTTTCTTACCTGCTTGTGGGAAAGGGTTTGTTCACAGTACTTGTGCTGAGAGGTTACTTTACACACTTTGGAGGTTTCTTCAACACTTTGGAGGTGTCATCTACACTTTGGCGGTTTGAAGGTCTAATCTGCACTTTGGAGCTCTGATCTATCAGATCAGCATGGGTGCCACTTATGCTGCCTTAGCTTAGACATCAGATGAGGACCAAGATGGCCAGCAACAGCAGCAGCAACATCGCCAGCAACAGCAGCAGCACCAGCAGCCGCCTGCTGCTCACAAACCTGTAGCTCTACAGGAGAGAGGGGAGCAGCAGAAAGATGCAGTTCACAGGAGGCCATGTAAAGGAATAGCCATATTTCAGAAAAATACACCATCCTATGAACAGAATTCTGACTTTATTAAAATATGACAAACTGGGTTTAAAAATCTAAAAGCCTCAACGACACAAGCTGTGAATACAGGCTTCTGAGATAAGATGAGTCACAAAGCTGTAAACACCATACAAGCTTTTGAAATGGGAAATGGTTGTAAATACTAAGACAATGGCCTCATTGAAACAGAGGGTTGGAGGTTCCAAGAAGTCTGCAGTTTGGAACCAACACAATAGCTATACCCAGTTTAAAGTGTTAAAAACTAACACTTCGAACAGAAACACAGAACATTAAAGAAACATGTGCCTTTGTAAAAGTAACATGAAATGAAAGACAGGAAACATAAGTTTGTAATACAACCAATTGAAGTAGCTAAGAAATGCATAGAACACCCTAGTTGAAGTGTTTTTGATTTACATATTGTAAAAGGTACAAACAGAAGACTTTGTAAATATTACATCAATAGATGCACCAAGCAATCACATGCTTTTTTGTATTGAACTTGGAACAGTTGGGAGATGCAAAGTCTGGGTTACAAGTAGCTGAGGTGGTTTAAGAATTCAATGGCAGACCTTCGTAAGAATGGCATCAAATAAAAAACTACTGTCAAATTGATTTTTTATGATAAGATTTGAACACCTAAAGGTAGAGACAGAATTCTGCAAGTTAGCAGCTGAATTGAAACTGAGAATAGAAAGAAGTCAACAGAAAGATGACTGGAGATGATTAGCTTACATCAGCAGAAAACTTCAAAGAATATGCCACTGCAAAAAGGGTATAAAATATAAAGCTTTCAGATAGAAAGTCAGAAGTCGCTGGAAGGGGCAAAGCGATTCTCTACTTCAGAGGCAGGCTCTGTAAGTTTTTAACTCTTTGAGTCTCGGGGATCAAAAGGTACTTTTATTTGATTTTGGTGGATATTCTGGATTAAGAATAAGTAAAAATGTAATGAAGTTAAGATTTGAGAATAAGGATCTCTGAGAATAAGAAATGTAAGCTATTTGTATTTTGAACTGTTAAAGTTGCGATTGACTCACCAACTGTTAACTATATGTCGGTTCTTTAATAAATCTATATATTTTTAGAATTGTCTCACAGAGTATTTCTGTATCAAACTCGTGAACTCAATCTCTGTACACTCTTTTGTGAGGAGTTGCAGAATTCTGGGGGGGGTTTCCGGACCCTCATAATGTCCGGAAGGTTAGAGTCTAGTTAAACTTGTTAAAAGTGCTATCTGGAGGACGGTAATATCTTCAAGTCATTTCTTTCCTTTAGGGAGAGATAGTCTGGACCTTTAGACCCAGTTAAGCGTCTTATAGGATTCAGCTATCTCTAAATTTAGTTGAAGGGGCACGTCTGGGGAATACGCCTGATCTGGGGTAGCCTGAGAAGGGTTAGGACTAGTAATTATCCCTTCAGCCATAAACAGCACACAGGATCTATAGGCAGAGGATATGCTTCCTCGACATGTCTGAACACTAGTGTCTCAGGAAGCTCAGGGTGTCGCATGAGGTGGTGGCAGACATTTGCAGCCTGCTGGAACAAGGCATGTTGCCAGCTGGACCTGTTGGCCACACTTTACCAGTGGCTGTCAAAGTCACCATTGCCCTCAACTGTTTTGCCTTTGGATCTTTCCAGGGCTCTGCTGGAGACATTGCGGGATCTTGCAGTCGGCGGCCCACAAAAGATAGGTGACTGATGGCGTGTTTGCCAGAGCCGACAATTATGTCAACTTTGCCTGCGATTACACAAGTCAGAATGAGCGAGCGCTCAGGTTTGCAGCTCTGGCTGGCTTCCCACAGATGCAGGGCGACTGCACACATGTAGCAATTAAGGCACCCATAGATCACCTAGGAGTGTTCGTCAACCGCAATGGCTTCCACTCCATCAGTATACAGCTGGTGTGCAGCCACAAAAAGATCTATATGCAGGTGTGCACTACATTCCCGCACAGCTGCCATGATTCTTTCATCCTGCAGTAGTCCACCCTCCCAGACGTCTTTGCACCTGGAAGCAGAGTTACCGGCTGGCTGCTCGGAGACAAGGAATACGCGGCTGATGACACCTCTCAGAAACCCAAGAAAGGAGGCCCAGGAGTGCTACAATGAATGCCATTTGACCAGCAGATGTGTCATCGAACAAGCTAACAGCATGCTGAAGATACGCTTCAGGCACCTGAACAGATCTGGTGGCACCCTTTAGTACACACCAGCCAGGGTCTCCAGAATGGTCATGGTATGCTACGCTCTGCACGACATTGCCCAGCAGTGAGGTTTGGACCTGGAGGAGGACCAAGGCGCAGAGCACAAAGCCTCTTTGGAGGATTCGGAGGAAGATGAGGAGGTAGAAGGTGATGAGGGCAATACACCACCAGCAGCGCACGTTGCTGCCTGGGATGCCCCGATTATTGCGAGGTTCACTTAGGTTCCACCAGTGGACCCATCTCACAACCTCATGTAAAAGCTACTTTTGCCGCCGCACTCCCTCCCCCACCGCCCCCCCCACCCCCCACAACCAATGCCACTAACACAAAGCAGTCCTGCAAACAACCAAGCATCCCTTTCACATACCCCCCCATTGGTCGCTGTCAATTCAGATCTTCCCATTCATCATCAAACAACTGAAAAGGCCACTTGCCAACCAGCAACCAAGAGTCGGCAACACAGAAAAGTTGTGCAAAATAATAATATTTATGTGCATCAAATGAACAAATGAGACTTAACAGTACAAAACGTGTAATACACCCATTTGCATTCCCTTGTGCAACTACAATTATTTACTCTTCCTTTTCCCATTGCTTCTTTGTGGTGCAACTCCTGTGGCTTCAGCAGAGGTCGAGGCAGGCTGCTCAGACTGTTCAGTTGCTCTTGGCTGACGTCCTCTGGGTTTTGGAGCCCATGAGGGCCCCGCCAAAGACTGCTCCAAAGGGACAGACTTGACCATCGGGACACGAGGCAGCATGTTGGGTACTGACTGGGCGGGGGGGGGGGGGCGGGAGGGGGCAATGGGTGAGAAATGGAAGTACTTTGAGCGGAGTCCCCACTTTGATAACCCCTTTTGCCATCATCCCTCTCATGGCCCAACCGTACTTCCCTGCTACCACTGTGCTGGAAAACACTTCACTGCAGATCAGAAGGGCACTAAAAGGCCAATGCTAGGGTCTCGATCATCCTATTTAATGTGGCATCAGAGTGTGCAAGCCCTTGTTGAAGACCTGCATGCACTCATTCGATTGCCACGTTTGATGCTTCATGCAGTTGGCCACTCTATACATGGAAGAAGACATCTTCGCAATGGCCTGTGAGAGCATGTCACTCATGCTTGAGGCAGACTTCTCCAATCTCTCTACAATCATGCACAATGAACTTGGAACACCTATCAGTACATCGCATATTCTCTGCTGCTGCTCAAGAAGTATCCTCTGCATCAACGTCCCCCGGGGTACAGCATCTACGTCCAGCTAAGCAGAGCTTGGAGAGTCCCGTGCCCTCCGATGCAGAATCTGCAATGCTGTCCCTGACTCCGCCATCTGCTCTTGCTCCATTGTGAAGTGCAAGTCATGATGTGAAAACCCAACTATCCTTTAACTAGTCCCACCGAAGTGTGAGTACCTGAGCCGGTGCATGGTCTGCACAAGTCATTTGAAGGTGCACCCTCAGAGGGATTGAGCTCCTCTGAGGAGTCGGCAGCAGCGACTTCGACCACCTCCTTCTGGATGCGTGAAGGCCCTGTGGGAGATAAAAGACATGAATGAGTACTGTGAAGGTAAGCATGCTTGAAGTTATCATTATGCACATGATCATATTTTACTCGCTCTTGACATCAAATCATCATGACTGAGTCTTGTATGCCATGTGGCTGTCTGATATTGAATTCTATCACCAGGTAGCTGGGAGGTCCCCATCTCCCCATCTCCGACAGCCAGGCACGCTGAGACTCCGCTGATCTCCAGTGCCTCCTCCTCTGCAGCTGTTAGTTGTGAGATCTGAGAAGGACCACCTCCGGTTCCTGCCTCTCCCTGGTGTTCTGTGCTCTCTTCTCCTGCAAGGAAGGAAAGAAGAGACCTATTAGTGAGAGCAATGGCATGTGTTCACCGATGGATGGAGAGCATTTGTTGAGGGTGACTATGAGGGAGAGGCATGACATTGCATGAGAATGAAGGTGAGTGTCAGTGGTGGATGGATTGATGGGGATGTGAGGAAGTGCAGAGACAGAGAGTGATGGGTGCACCTGCAAGGTAAGTTGGTGTGAGGAGTGATGTGCTGGAGTAGGCTTGAGAAGGCAGAGTGAGGGGTTTGGGGTGATACGCTCCTCAGGATGTAGGTGAATGTTCCATTGCTCTCACCTCTCCTGCCCTGCTTAGGTCATTGAACCGCTTCCTGCATTGGATCCAGGAGCATAGCACCACGCTCCTGCTGCTGACCACCTCGGCAACCTCCAACTGTGCCTTTTTTTGTCTCAGCAGCAGGCTACATCCTCCCGTTGCTAGGGAAGAGTATCTACCTCCGGCTCCTCACAGCCCCCAGCAGCACATCCAGCGAGGCATCGGTGAAGCGGGGGCACAGCCTTTGCCCATCTCGAATCCATTACAGCACTTCTTTCTCTCTCCTTCCCAACTCCAACCGCTTCAACTTTCATGTTTGAAGTGTTCCTTTTAATACTGGAGTTGAGATCACGTCACACGGGTCGTCATCACACCCGCTGACGCTAATTGGATGATAAACCTGCAAATTAGATGTTAATGAAGTTGCTGTGTTAAAAGCCACTGACAGACACGCTGCACATATTTCCAGGTTTCCCACGTGCTATCGGGCCCGCCCCCCGCTCACAGCGCATCTGCACAATAAAATCCAGCCCAAAGACATACGGTAGATTTACAGTATTTGTAAGCTTAACTACTCCTTTTAAAAAAAAAAGAACATTAACAAACAGCTGTGTTACATTGGATCAAGCACAGGGGCTAAAAATTCGATTGCGTAGTGCCCGTTGTTGAGGCGCTACGGGTGCCGTTTTGAGTTGAAAATGGCGTCTGAGCCATGCACGCACAATTCTTGTATGGGCCACGCTGGACGCCATCTTGGTGAGGGTGTTAGCATCGGCATTGGGAGCATGCGCCTGAAGAGTAGGCAAATCGTGACGTCAATCAGCGTGCAATGTTGATTTGACACCAGCCCTGCCATTTCTGTCCTCAATGTTGGAATTAATACCTTGTGTTAACCTCGCACAGCTGAACATGCGTTCAGCAGCTGCAAGAATCCCCTACCAGCGATATTTAAAGGGATCATTAACCACTCTCAGGTGAGTTGCTGATTAATTTCTACTGGCTCTGTGTAAGTTTGTGGAGGCGTTTGGAGTTTTCCAGAGTTGTTTAAAGTTGGTGAGGTGACAGGGAGTGGTTCTGCAAGTGGAGAAGGCCTTGCTTCTGACTTCAAGGGTTCTGTCAAACCACTTGTTCCCAGCCAGGGGTGCTCTGGTTGTCATCCCCCTTGGCCTGCAGCATGACAGGGAGATGGAGCAGAGGCAGCGAAGAAGAGGACAAGCTGCTCGTAGAAGGAGGAGGAGGAGGGTGGGGAGAAGGGCTCTCAGCAGGAGGCCTTACCCACCTAGGGTCTTCTGAGAACAATTCTCTTACCTCAACTGGAGCTAGGAGCAGTGTATAGGTCATCTACGCTTTATGAAGGAGGTGCTCACAGAACTCTGCCACCTCCAGCAACCAAACCTGCAGCATCACAGCAGGGCAAGGACAGCGCTGCTAGTGGCTGTGAAGGTGACCGTGGCCCTGAATTTCTTTGTGCCGGGATCCTTCCATGCTGGAGCAGGCAACACCTGTAACATCTCCCAGTTCATCGTCCACTGCTGCATAAGAGAGGTGACAGACGCTCTTTATGCCGGGAGAGGGGAGTTCACTGTCTTCTCTATGACCAGAGAAAAGCAGACGGAGCAAGCACGTAGCGTTGCCATGATAGCGGGCTTCCCCATGGTGCAGGGCGCCATCCACTGCACACATGTGGCTTTGTGGGCACTGCATCTAAATGCTGAGATGTGCCACAACCGCAAAGGTTACCACTCGCTGAATGTGCAGTTGGCTGGGAAAATAGATTAAAGGGTAAGACGGTAGATACGCAGTGGCAGACATTTAAGGAGATATTTCATAACTCTCAGCAAAGATATATTCCAGTGAGAAAGAAAGACTCTAAGAGAAGGATGAACCATCCGTGGCTAACTAAGGAAGTAAAGGATGGTATCAAATTGAAAACAAAGGCATACAATGTTGTAAAGATTAGTGGGAGGCCAGAGGATTGGGAAATTTTTAGAAACCAGCAAAGGATGACTAAAAAAATAATAAAGAGGGAAAAGATATATTATGAGAGTAAACTAGCAAGAAACATAAAAACAGACAGTAAGAGCTTCTACAGGTATATAAAAAGGAAGAGAGTAGCTAAAGTAAACGTTGGTCCCTTAGAGGATCAGACTCGGCAATTAATAATGGGAAACAGGGAAATGGCAGAGACTTTGAACAACTATTTTGTATCGGTCTTCATGGTAGAAGACACTAAAAGCATCCCAATAATAATAAATAATCAAGGGGCTATAGGGAGGGAGGAACTTAAAACTATTACTATCACTAGAGAAAAAGTACTAGGCAAACTAATGGGACTAAAGGTAGACAAGTCCCCTGGACCTGATGGCCTGCATCCTAGGGTCTTAAAATAAGTGGCTGCATAGACAGTGAATGCATTGGTTGTAATCTACCAAAATTCCTTGGATTCTGGAGAGGTCCCAGCAGATTGGAAAACCGCAAATATAACGCCCTTATTCAAGAAAGGAGGGAGACAGAAAGCAGGAAACTATAGACCAGTTAGCCTAACATCTGTTATTGGGAAAATGCTGGAGTTCATTATTAAGGAAGTAGTAGCAGGACATTTACAAAATCATAATACAATTAAGCAGAGTCAGCATGGTTTTATGAAAGGGAAATGCTTGACAAATTTGCTAGAGTTCTTTGAGGGTGTAATGAGTAGGGTGGATAAAGGGGAACCAGTAGATGTAGTGTATTTGGATTTCCAGAAGGCATTTGATAAGGTGCCACATAAAAGGTTACTGCACAAGATTATAGCTCACGGGGTTGGGGGTAATATATTAGCATGGATAGAGGATTGGCTAACTAATAGAAAACAGAGAGTCGGGATAAATGGGTCATTTTCAGGTTGGCAAACTGTAACTAGTGGGGTGCCACAGGGATCAGTGCTGGGACCTCAACTATTTACAATCTATATTAATGATTTGGATGAAGGGATCGAGTGTACTGTAGCCAAATTTGCTGATGATACAAAGATAGGTGAGAAAGCAAGTTGTGAGGAGGACACAAAGAATCTGCAAAGGGATATAGATAGGTTAAGTGAGTGGGCAAAATTTTGGCAGATGGAGTATAATGTGGGAAAATGTGAGGTTATCCACTTTGGTAGGAAGAATAAAAAAGCAAATTATTATTTAAATGGAGAGAGACTACAAAATGCTGCGGTACAGAGCGATCTGGGGGTCATTGTACATGAAACACAGAAAGTTAGCATGCAGGTACAGCAAGTAATTAGGGAGGCAAATGGAATGTTGGCGTTTATTGCAAGGGGGATGGAATATAAAAGTAGGGAAGTCTTGCTACATCTGTACAGGGTGTTGGTGAGACCACACCTGGAATACTGCGTACATTTTTGGTCTCCTTATTTAAGGATGGATATACTTACATTGGAGGCAGTTCAGGGAAGGTTCACTAGGTTGATTCCTGAGATGATGGGGTTGTCTTATGAAGAAAGATTGAGCAGGTTGGGCCTATACCCATTGGAGTTTAGAAGAATGAGGTGTGATCTTTTGAAATATATAAGATTCTGAGGAGGCTTGACAGGGTAGATGCAAAGAGGATGCTTTCCCTCGTGGGGGAATCTAGAACTAGGGGGCATAGTTTCAGAATAAGGGGTCGCCCAGTTAAAACAGAGATGAGGAGGAATTTCCTCTCTCTGAGGGTCGTGAATCTTTGGAATTCTCTACCCCAGAGAGCTGTGGAGGCTGGGTCATTGAATATATTTAAGGTGGAGATAGACAGATTTTTGAATTATAGGGGAGTCAAGGGTTATGGGGAGTGGGCAGGAAAGTGGAGCTGAAGCCAAGATCAGATCAGCCATGATCTTATTGAATGACGGAGCAGGCTCGAGGGGCCGAATGGTCTACTCCTGCTCCTATTTCTTATGTTCTTATGTTCTTGTGGTGTGCGACCATGCTCAGCACATCATGATGATGAATGCCCGATATCCTGGCAGCAGTCATCATGCTTTTATTTTGTGCTAGTCCGCTGTTCCCTCAGTCTTTGAGCCACCAAGACAAACCAGAGGGTGGCTACTGGGCAGCAAGGGCTATCCGCTGACCACCTGGCTCATGACTCCGCTCTGTCAAACAACCACACATGGGCAGTATGGATACAACGAGAGCCATGCTGCCACACGGAATCTGATAGAGCAGACCATTGGTGTCCTTAAACAACGCTTCCGCTGCTGGGACCACTCTGGAGGAGCCCTGAAGTACTCACCAGAACATGTCTCAAGATTCGTCATGGTCTGCTGCATGCTCCACAAACTCGCCATCATGAGGGTACAGCCCTTACACCAGGCATACAACGACCAGCTGAGGAGGAGAACGAGGAGGAGGAGGAGGAAGCAGAAGAGGAGAAAGCGGAAGGGAGGAGGCAACTCAAACAACCCCTTTCTGCCCGAGCAGTCCGTGATCGACTCATAAGACTGCGGTACAAGTGAACAAAATGCCAATTCCCCATTCAACAACAGTCCCATACCTTCCCTTCCCTCTGTTACTGACCATCACAGCGTCCTCTTGGCCACAATGCTGAAATAAAAGCCACCACAAAAGAAACATTTCAATCCAACTTTATCCATCAACCCATCCAATATAACATAACAAAGTCAACTTATCACCATTGTGCATTCCCTTAGTGCCTGTCTTTAGTGTGCCCTTGCCTGTCCTAGTGCTCCTTTGAAGTGCTACCCCAGTGGCTGCAGTATGGCTGGTGGAAGGCTGCTGTCTTTCCATGGAGGGCACTGCAGACGGCCTTGCAGGATGACCTCGAGCAGCTCTGGGCCTAGAAGCAGTCTGGGCTGGCTGGCTCACAGGAAACAGAAAGGGCACTGGCGGAGTGGCAATGGTGAGAGGATAAATGCTGTCATCCTGAGAAAGTACACTGCCATGCCACCGGGGTGGCGCCTCAGCAATCCTAGCCAGCTGTTGGAGCACAGATATCTAGACTGCTGTGACACCCTGCAAGCGCCTTTCCACACTGGTAAGCCCAGCCACGATGACAGCAGTATGAGCTTGCATGACAGAAGTCTGAGCTTCCACTGCAGATATCAGATGTAGGGTGGATTGTGTTGTGCTGCAATGGAAGCTGAGACTTCAGCCATCAGATGCTGCATGATGGTTGGATCCACGAGTGCGCTAATGGATCTGCCCAGCCCTTCCATGCTGGAAAGGATAGGCTCCAAGCTCTGCGCAAAGCCCTGTGAAAGGTTGGTGCCGGACACCTCCATGCTCCTTGATATTGCACTCAGGCATTCTGGTAGGCCTGCCAATGTGCCAACCATTATGTTGTCCATACCCAGCAGCATTCTTCTGTAGACCGCCCCATTGAAGTCCTCATCTGAGTCCTCTGCAGCAGAACTCGTATGCAACCTCGCCCTCTGGGGAGCTGATACCTGCGCTACCCTTTCCCCCTGCCCTGGCTGCAGCCCAGTCATGCCCGGTGACTCACCATGTGCAGATCCTGCCTCAATACTATTCTCTAAATATGCGCAGTGCCAGTATCTGAGCTGGTGGCTGCGACTGTCAGATCGAGTGATGATGTTTCTTCTTCATCATCACTTTCAGCTCCCTCTTCTTCTGGAACCACTGGCTGGGCAGGTTGGATTTCTTGAGTCTCTGAAATGAGAAAGGGTTGTGATGAGGGGCTGGGGGGCAGGGGGTGATGGAGGTGGAAGCAAGAGGTGCATGCTTACACCAAGTGCAGCTTGTAAATTAGAAGAGATTGTGGGATGACGGGGAAGTGGGATGTGAGAAGGAGGATGTATGAGGATATCGGCATCTTGTATTCTTTCTGCCTCGCCACTGGCCACCGGCTCAGCCATACCCTCCCAAGAATGGCCAACACTGTCTCCTCCATGGGGGTGAGCCGATGCAGGCGAGCCTGTCCCCCGCTGGTTAGGATCTGCTGGTGTCGGTTATGCACCACCTTTTCCTGCAAGAGAAAGGGAAGTGTGTCAGTGAGTGTGGTGCAATGTGTTTGGGTGATGTGCCTGTCATGGTTGAATAGTTGACAGTGTGTGCAAGCTGTGAGATGTGGGTGTGAGGCTTGCAGCGATGGTAAGTGCTTGAGGGTGAGATGGAACGTGTGACTGTAAGGTATGAGTCGTGATTGATAGATATTATTGGTAGGTGTGTGATGGGGTGTTGTGAACTGAGCTGTGTGTGAAGCTCATGGTGCAGTTTTTGGGATATGACATTTGAAGATGAATTCACTAACCTTGGCCACTTGTGTGAGGTCATTAAACTTTTTCCTGCACTGCGTCCACGTCCTCGGGGCTACATTGCTGGCATTCACCACATTGGCTATCTGCTCCCACTGTACTTTGCTCTGTTGCCTGGAGGGCCTTCTGGGCCCCTGTGGAAAGAGGACCTCTCTCCTCCTACTGACCTCCTGCACCAAGGCCTCCAGTGCTGTATCGGAGAACCTTGGTGCATGCTCTCTCCCCTGTTGTGCCATCACTAACAGTTCTATTCCACTATCTTCCTCAGCCAGTTCAATGATCTGCTGCAGGCAGAATGCACCTCCCCTTTAAGAGGTGCAGACTGCCTTTAAGTAGTACAGACTCTCTTTAATTGGTGCTAGCCTCGCACGAACCCGGGTCCCCTGCTGAGCGTTCAGCCACTCAGCAGCATGTTCAGCACTGGGCTGACTGCCACAAACATGGAAATGAGCAGGCAGCATGAAGTTGCCTGCAGTTATCTGAAGGGGCACAGGTTGCTAGCACATTGCTATCCCGCGCATGTTTTCAGGGGCAAACAAATTTCTCGGCCTAGGTCCCTAAGTAAGAACATTTATGTGTTTGTTGCGAATGGAGTCTCTGTAGCTTATTTATTTTTGTCTGTTGATGACTGTAGACAAACTACCCAATTTCAACATAGGCTGAGAAATGATTTCCAAAGGACGGACAATTAACTTTAAATATGTGGTCTAGAAATTGGATATCGTAAAAACCTGCCGGTGCCACCGTGGGCTGGTGTTAACGGCCGCCGAAATTTGTGGCGCTCGCAGGACCGGTAAATTGGCGCTGGTGGCTAACTAACATTAGCCCAGCGCTAAACTTACTGTGCAACACCGTTCTATTGGCGTTAGACCTGACAGGAGCCTCCAATGTAACGTGGCCATAGCGTCATTGCAGCAAGAACAGCCTTCTCTTAAAACAAGGCTGTCATTTCAGAAAGCAGTTCATCTCTTAAAGGGGAACTGCCTTCTGAAATAAAAAACTAAAAATCATGTAAAATTAGGCAGTTTTTAGCCCTTACAGCTCAACTGCCTTCTGAAAAAAAATTAACATTAAAAAGAATTCCCAAATGGGAGACTGCAACTCTTAAAGCTGAATTGCCTTCTGCACCTAAAAATTGAGAAAAGTGCCTCAGCACTAACAAAAATGGCTCAGCAAGCCAGGAAAGGGGCACCCAGGGTCTTGTATGCAGCACTCCAGCTTTGTACAGGGGGTCAACACTGCAAGAGAGTTCTTCTATCCACAGGGTCCAGGAGGCCCTCCAGAAAGAAGGATGTGCGACCAGATCACTGAGGCCATCACTGTCAGTAGTGTTGCCCCTACGACCTGGCTCCAGTCCCCAAAGAAGCTTCATGACCTCAGACCAGTGGTCAAGGTCAGTGAATGTATCTTCAAAAGCCGTCTCCTACCAACTGCACCACTAGCCTCACACATTTCTCAATGCATGACTCACCCCACACCCAATCTCTCACATACCAACAATCTGTACCAAACACAAGACACACCTCCCATTCCGAGCTTCACCTCACCCCCTTGGAGGAGACGGTGCTGGCCATTCTTGGCACGGGCATGGCTGAGCCCTTGGCCAGCAGTGGGGCAGAAAGGATACAAGATGCTGGTATCCTCGTGCGTTATCCTCCTTCTCACATGCATCTCTTGCTTTCCTGCCCTCCCCTCATCACAACTCCACCCTTGTGCCTTCCTCATTTCATTACAGAAATGCAACCTTCCCAGCCAGTGGTTGACCAAGAAGAGGGAGAGGAGAGTGAAGAAGAAGAAGAAGAAGAAGAAGAAGAAGAAGAAGAAGAAGAAGAAGAAGAAGAAACATCGTCACTCAATTTCACACTCCCAACTACCAGCTCCTCAAGGTCGACCAGCAAGGCCATTTGCAGTGTCCCCCACTGAAAGTCAGCAGCCTTCCACCAGCCATGCTGCAGCCACTGGGGTAGCACTGCATGGCATCAGTAGTATAGGCAAAGGCGCACACAAGACAGTCACTAAAAGAATGTGATGAGTTGATTTCTAGGTGTCATATTGAATGGATAGATGGATAAAGTTGGATTGGAAAGTTTGCTTTGTGGCGGCTTTTATTTCAGCATTATGGCCAAGAGGACGCTGTGATGGTCAGTAACAGAGGGAAGGTAAAGTGTGGGACTAATGTGGAAAGGGGAATTGAGGTTGTGGTCACTGGTACTGCAGACGGATGATTCCATCCCGGATATCCCAATCAGAAAGGGGCTGTTTGGGTTGCATCCTTCCTCTGCTTCCTCCTCTTCTGCGTCTTCGTCTTCTGCATCTTCCTCTTCCCTCTGCGAGCGGATGCTGTAAATCTGGAATAAAAGCATAAAATGCTGGAAATACTCTGCAGGTCGGGCAGCATCTCGACCTGAGACGTGAACTCTGTTTCTCTCTTCACAAATGCTGCATCACCTGCTGAGTATTTCCAGCATTTTATGTCTTCTCAGAGGCTTTCCTTTACCATCCGAGGCCTTGCAAGTATCCAGCAATATTCCTTGCACTCCCTGCACACTTAAAAAAACTTTTAGCTTGTATTGCACCAAGCCACTGCTTAAATAAAATTAAAAAAATACTCTCCAAAAGTTTAAATGCAGACTTACCTGAAAGATGTGTGTGTCCCTTTAAGAAGTGCTTACAGTGTCTCTGTCAGTCTGCTGATTGCTCGCTTTACAGAGCGAGTTTAGGACCCAGTGCTAAACTCAATGCTAAGGTCGAAGTTCGCAGAGCGTCACGCCAACCGATGTCACGCTCTCCCCATTTGCATCTCCAGGGCCAGCACTGCTATCGGCAGTGCTAAGGCCCTCACCAAAATGGTGGCCACTGAGTCCCTTGCCAGAGAACGGCGTTAGAGTGGCGGCCGCCATTTTTTGCCAGGACAGTGCCGCAAACAGGTGGCGCTAAGGTCGGGAATTTCTAGGCCTGTGTCTCTTAAACTCAAACCATCTGTCAATCAAACATATAAACAAACACAATATATAAGTTGCTTGCAGTTGAATTCAATGACTTGACTTCCCTCTCCAAGACCAGCCAGACATTTTGCAACAGTTTGGACTCAAATAGCTGCAGGAGGGTTCCAGACAGACTCAAGTGGAAGTGTGGCTGTTTGCAACCAATTTTCTAAGGTTAGTTTTAGGTGCAGACTTGAATGGATGTAGGAAATACTCTGGTAGTGAGAACAGAAAATTGTGTGGTAGCGGAATAGGGAAGGGGGCAATTAAATGGGGTATCAGAATGCAGAACAAAAGTTCTGAAAGTTTGGAAACATTCAGAAGACATGTCAACCCATTAGCAACCTTTGTCAAGGCTGATGTACACTCAAACAATTGAATTTGGATATTATCAGGTTTTTTTTATCTTTCAGCAATTTTTAGTAATTAAAAAATTACCACAATCATCTACTCAGTTTTTTTTAAATTTAATTGACATTTCACAACTAAATATAAAGGACAATCGAACGAAAAGGAGCCTGTTTGATTTTCCATCCATTTAAATTAATGGATGGATAATCGGAAGGGCTCTATTATGGGTATGCAATCCTCCCTGCCAAATTTCCTCTCTGCGTCTGCCCTGGTGAATTTATATGGCCAAAATCAAAAGAGCCACATACTGTACAAGTGCATTATTGGTATAAACATTTACAAACAATTAAAGTGTTCTGCTTTTGAGCTACACCGCCTGAATAATCCCATAGAAAGAGGGCATTCTCCTGCTAAGGAACTGATTTTCATAATGTAAATGGTTCATATTACTTAGAAAGCTAAACTATAGCCCGCTGTGAAAAAGGAATATTAAGTTTAATTAACAGCATCCTAGAGGGCGATTTTCTGTTTTCTGAAGTCATTACTTCAAACAGATATATTGTACATTTTGAGCATATTCATTTGCAGTCTATTAATATTAGGTGTTTGGTAAGGTTCTGGTTGGTGACAGGTGAATTGAAAAAGAAGTCAAGTATGAACTGTTGTTCAAAAATTAAGATGGCATGCATGGATTATCACCAAAGTATAGCAGCTGTGGCATCATGGGCCTGACCTTTATTTTCTATTATGCAAACAGCTATATACCACTGGATCATACAAATTACATCTTTTAGCCTTTGGTAAAATGACCTTTCTGGAAGACACAATTAAGTTCATGTTGCTTTCTCATTTTTTTGTGGTACAGTTGTTTCAGACTTAACATTTTCTTACTCATCTGAGAATAAAAGTGCATTCAATGTACTTTAAATAGCTTGGACACGACCTCCAATATAAATTACATTAAATAGATTTGTAACTTGTTCAGTTTATTTAAATGCTGATTATTTCATTGTAAAATATAAGCAATAAGTTCAAATGGACCACTTATTTTTCCACATTTCCTTGTGTAATTACCATCAACAGGTTAAATCCTTGATCTGCTAAATAAACAAAAATTCCAAGTAATTAGCAGAAGTACATTGGGCTGGATTTTAACACCCAAAAACGGGTGGGTTGGTGTCGGGTCAGAGGTTAAAATTTAAAAAATCTACAATATGACCCCAACCAGCTTCCAACCCGCCCACTTCCGGGTTTAACAGAGGCAGGACAAGGGGCGGGCAGCCAACCCGCTCCCAGGAGGCAGGTTGGCAATTTAAGTATTTTATTGAGGCTGGCAGCCTCTGATTTATCCTGGTTTACAGGTTTAACTGTGGCCTGCCGGGTTTCCCAGGCCTCAGGAAACCTGGCGGCTCAAGGGAGGAGAGGTCGGCTTCGGGGAGAAGGAAAGTGCCTTTACAGCACTGCTTGTGGGCCAGGAGGAGCAGGAGTGCTTCCCCACAACCCCCCAAGTTCCACCCCATCAGGCACCCCCCCATACAAAGACGCTGTGGTCGGGGGGCGAACCCCCCCAGGATTGGACACCCCCCTGGGGTCAGGGATCAGACCGCCCCTGAACCCCGTGATCAGACCACACCCCTCCCCATGATCAAACCCCCGACCTCCCACCACCAGGGTCAGGGATCGGACACCACCACCGCCCCCACCCCCACCCCCGTGATGAGAACCCCTACCTGGGGTCAGTGATCGGAACACCCCTGGGATCAGACCACCCCCCCCAGGGCCAGGGATCGGACCTATCTGCTTCCTGCCCGACTGGAAGCCAAGCCTGTCAATCAGGCTGACTTCCGGGCAAAGAACCTGTCAGTGACAGAAGACACATGCTGTGGAGTTAAAACTCCACAGCATGCGGGGAACCCTAGACTTCCGATTTTCCCGTCTGAAACTCTGTCCCCTCCCCCCGCCTACGTAACCTGCCACCGTTAATATCCAGGCCATAGTGTAAATACTTGTTTGAGTATTTTATGAATACAAACAGAACAAATTATTTGTTTTATGTCAAGAAATAATTACCAAGTAAGGAGAATCAGGAAAGAACTGGCATTATGTCATCTGTGAGCATGTTCAATATTACATTTAGGAATATTGCTTAGTTTCAGATTGCTTGCGCTAAATCCAAGTGTAAGAGATCTGTGTGCAGGATGTCCATACTTCTTCCACTGTAATCTCTTCTCTGATTCGGCTTATCTAAAACTCTTGGCTGGAACGTTTGGTGCCAAATTGAATCATTTTGCTACTGAACTTTTCCAACATGATAAGCAAGCCAATTTGAATGAGCTTTTCTAACATAGTGTTATCATCAATTAAAATCGGTGTTATAAAATTCGATCTTCAGCTATGTGAATATTCAAACTTTAGGATTTCTAAAGGCAAAATTAAAAAATAAGAAAAACTGATATCTTCTATGATATTTACATTTTTCTATGATGTATATACTAAATTCATCGCAGAAAATGGGGGTGGATAAAGGTCAGCTCAGTGACGAACAATTCATATTCAGACGAACAATTGACACTCAAGGTGACAAATAGGGGTAATTCCTTGACTTAACTCTCACAGTGGGGAGCCTCACCCACAGGGAGAAAATATTGAAAATTAAAGCACACTTTGGTCAGAAAATTGCACACAATGCATGTCCAAAATTGCAATATGGATTTCCGATGAGCAAAGCATTGTGTAAAGTCAGAAAAATACCTCTAGTAAATCATGACTGCCAGCTACTATATGTCAGAGTGACAATAACATCTTAATTTGGATGTTGGCATGACGTGTCTCCTCTCACAAGCTCCTCTGTGGCTCCCTAGTTTGATACAAGACAAGCAGTTGTAAATTCTAAGCTTATTGTTGCAGCATGGTTGCCATGTTTTTTTCTCCTTCTTTCCTTTTCTGCTGCACAGCTTCTTCATGTCTCTCAAAGTAGCACCTGCCTCAGTGAATGGCACTGTGCCACATGACTGATGGGAGCAAGCTGCTCCCAAGATCCCACATTGATCTCACAGCTCTTTGGGTTCCTTTACAGCATGTCCTTGGAACACTTGATATGCTTGTCATTGGAACATTTGCCTTCTTTTACAAAATCATGGAAATTCGAGCACGGAAGGAGTTGACTTAGCCCATCATGTCTGTGCTGTCTACTGTAATCTAATTTCTCTTTATTCCCATATTCTTTCTTTTTAAATATTTATCCAAATCCTTTTTTAAGTGTTAATGTTGTACTACTATTCAAGAAAGGGGAGAGGGATAAACCAGAAAACTATAGGCGAGTCAGCCTAGCAGCGGTGGTGGGGAATTTATTGGAAACCATTATCAGGGACAAAATAAAGTTTAATTTGGAAAGGCATGGGTTAATCGAGGAGAGCCAGCATGGATCTGTTAAAGGTCAAATCGTGTCTGACTAACTTGATTGAACTCTTTGTGAGGTAACAGAGAAGGTTGATCAAGGTAGTGCAGTAGATGTTGTATACTTTCGGAAGGCATTCGACAAAGTGCCGCACAGGAGGCTTATTAAGAAGCTGGAAGCCCATGGAATTAAGGGGAAAGTGGCGGTGTGGATACAAAATTGGCTCAGTGAAGCAAAGGGTGGTGCTGGTGAATGGATGTTTTTCAGATGGGGAGGTGGTTTGCAGTGGTGTTCCCCAAGGGTCAGTTTGGGTCCATTACTCTTTTCAATTTTTATAAATGACCTAAACTCAGGTGTAGGGAGCAGTATTATAAAGTTTGCAGATGATACGAAACTTGGCAATGTAGTAGATAGTGATGAGGATAGTTATAGGTTTCAGGATGACATATACAGGATGGTGAAATGGGCAGAAGCATGGCAGATGGATTTCAATGTGTAGAAGTGTGAAATGATGCACTTAGGGAGGACTAATATGGAAAGACAGTATAATATAAATGGCTTGATTATGAAAAGTGTAGATGAGCAGAGAGACCTTGGTGTCCATATACACAAATCCTTAAAGGTGGCAGGGCAAGTTGATAAGGTGGTTAAAAAAAGCATATGAGTTACTTGGGTTTATAAATAGAGGAATAGAATATAAAAGCAAAAGAGACCATGCTAGAACTTTATAAATCACTGGTTAGGCCTCAGCTGGAGCATTGTGGACAATTCTGGGCACCACATTTCAGGAAAGATGAAGGTTTACCAGGATGTTACCAGGGATAAGGCATTTCAGTTATGAGGAGAAGTTGGAAAATTTAGGACTGTTCTCAATGGAACAGAGAAGGTTAAGAAGTGACCCAATAGGGGTTTGCAAAATGATGAGAGGTTTTGATATGATAGTTAGAGAAAAGCTATTCCCTCTGGCGAGTGGACCAATAACCAGAGGTCATAGATTTAAAATCATTGGAAAAAGATTTAGAGGGGAAAGGAGGAGAAATTTTTTCACTCAGAGAGTTGTCGGGATCTGGAACGCTCGACATGAAAAGGTGGTGGAAGATGATTCCATAAAAATTATAAAAAGGGAGTTGGTCAGGTACTTGAGGATGAGGAACTTACAGGGTTACGGACAAAAAGCGGGGATGTGGAACTAAGCACAACTGCTCTTTCAAAGAGCCATCACAGGCACAAGGGGCCAAATGGCCTCCTTCTGTGCTGTAAGTTCTTATGGCCGGAATTTTCCAGGGTGTCAGCAGGAGGGATCGGTGGTAGGCCGGGTGGGAAATTTGATTATTTTGACAGCGGGTTGGGACCCTGTTGTCAACCCGCCGCAACACGCCTTTCCCAATGTCGGGACCCAATTAAACTCATTGGCATCGAGTTGGCAGATCATTAACAAGCTTTTTTAACTTACCTTTTCATTTTAACTTCATGGCCATGGGAACCACACTGTTCGGGGACCACGGCTGTCAACCTGAGGCAGGAGTTCAGTGGCCATTGCTCCAGCTGATTATTTGACAGTTTCAAATGTACAGTAAAAGCTCCCACCTGACAGATCATCACTTTCCTCAGCCACAAGCTGTTTCTCAGTCCATTTCCAGCACAGATTCTGCAGGCTTTCCACTTTCCACTCATTGGAAGAACTGTCTCACCATTGCTTCTGTCATCTCTACTTCACCTGCCATCTATTCCATCAACATGGGAGCCCTTTATACTGTCTCACCTTGGTCTTCAGAATCCAACCACTATCAACGCAAACACCAGCAGCACCAGGCACACCAGCAGCACCAATAACAACACCAACCTTCTCCGCAATCACCTGATGCTGCACAGGACAGAGGGCATCAGCACCCGAACACATTGCTGCCCGGGAGGCCAGGGATGGCCTCACCATGGCCAGATTTACTTCACTTGACGCTGTACACCCTGGCTGCTACATGATGTGTCAGGTTGGCACCACCCCACACCAACACCATAAAGCATCCCTACAATGTCCAAGCCATTCCTTTCACACTCACCACCATTGCGGAGGGTACCGTTATGTCTCACCATTCATAGAAACATAGAAATATAGAAGATAGGAGCAGGAGTAGGCCATTCGGCCCCTCGAGCCTGCTCCGCCATTCAATGAGATCATGGCTGATCATCCAAACTCAGTACCCTGTACCTGCCTTCTCCCCATATCCCTTGATACCTTTAGCTTTAAGAAATATATCTAACTCATTCTTGAATATATTTAATGACTTGGCCTCAACTACCTTCTGTGGTAGAGAATTCCACAGGTTCACCACTCTCTGGGTGAAGAAATTCTTCCTCATTTCTGTCCTAAATGGCTTACCCCTTATCCTTAGATTATGACCCCTGGTTCTGGACTCTCCGACCATCGGGAACATTCTTCCTGCATCTAGTTTCTCCAGACCTGTCAGAATTTTATATGTTTCAATGAGATCCCCTCTCATTGTTCTATACTCCAGCGAGTATAAGCCCAATCGACCCAATCTCTCCTCATATGTCATTCCTGCCATCCCAGGTATCAACCTTGTGAATCTTCGCTGAACTCCTTCCATGGCAAGAACATCCTTCCTCAGATAAGGTGACCAAAACTGCACACAGTACTCGAGGTGTGGTCTCACCAAGGCCCTGTACAACTGCAGCAGGACATCCCTGTTCCTATACTCAAACCCTTTCGCTATGAAGGCCAACATACCATTTGCCTTCTTCACCGCCTGCTGCACCTGCATGCTTACCTTCAGCGACTGGTGCACAAGGACACCCAGGTCTCGTTGCACTTCCCCTTCTCCCAATCTATTGCCATTCAGATAATAGTCTGCCTTTCTGTTTTTGACACCAAAGTGGATAACCTCGCATTTATCCACATTATATTGCATCTGCCACGCTTCTGCCCACTCACACAACCTGTCCAAATCATCCTGGAGTTTCTCAGTATCCTCCTCGGAGCACACACGCCCACCCAGCTTTGTGTCATCTGCAAACTTGGAGATATTACATTTAGTTCCCTTATCCAGATCATTAATGTATATTGTGAATAGCTGGGGTCCAAGGACCGAACCCTGCGGTACCCCACTAGTCACTGCCTGCCACTTGGAAAAAGACCCATTAATTCCTACTCTCTGCTTTCTGTCCGCCAACCAGTTCTCTATCACTGCAACTCACTAAGCCACTTCCAAAGGTGCACTCGAATCTGTCCAAGAATGGAAATTGTTGAAAATAAAGGTTTCAATGTTTGACAGCACATTAACAGAAACTTTACATGAACATTGGATAAAAGACCCAAGTAGCTAGCCTTGTGTGTTGTTAGTTGGTATGATGGCACTAGGATGAGGATGAGTGTGAGGGGTGGCTAGTGAGATGGGGATGTGATAATGTAGAGAGAGAGGGAGGGATGGGTGGAGGTGCAAGGTAAGTTGGTGTGAGTAAGGATGTGCAGGAGTAGGGTAGGGAAGACAGAGAGATGGGGATGTGATGAGAGGCACAGCAGGATGAAGGTGAGTGTAGCTTTGTACTAACGTTTCGTGATCTAATGAGATAATTGAAAGGTTTGCGCCACTGCAGCCAGGTGCTCCTAACCACATCCCTGCTTGTGACCTCCTCTGCAATGTGCAACCAGGCTGTGTTGATCTCCTGGGGAGGTCTCTTCTGCCCATGGGAAAGGAAGAGGACCTCCCTGTGCATCTGACTCCCTCCATAAGCATATGGAGGGAGTCATGGGAGAACCTGGGTGCAGCCCTGTACCTTTGTGCAGTGCTTGTCAGTGTTTGCAGCACTTCAATGCTGTAGAACACTGACAGCACAATTGTCAAAATAAAGTTGGCCATGGTACCTTTAAGGAAACCGGCTGATGACGCTTCATGAATGATGTCATCAGACCCGCTTTCCTCTAACTGGGCCAGGAAACACACTGGGCAGGGCTTAACAAGCCCCATTGAGGTAAATTCATTCTGTACAGTGGGATGGAGCCAGCAGTGGGGCCGTGATCCGCCACCGATATCGCCTGACCCGGACCCGCCAAGGTGAGGAAAATCCAGCCCTATGATTCTATGAAATGAAATTATAGCTTTTGCTTCAATAGCCACTTGTGGTAAAGCATTCATGTTCTAGTAATACGCTCTGAAAAGACATTTCTTCTAACTTTTCCCTTCATTCTTCTAGTGATAATCTTGATTCTGTATGCCCTTATTACCATTTTGCCAATCGATAGAAATAATTTGTCATTATTTACCCTCTCAAAACTTTTCATAACCACTACTGTTCCAATTTTAGAGAGCCTTTTTTGACAACTATTACCTCCATTCCTCTTATCATTCCAGAAAATGTTTGCTATACCGTTTCCTTGAAGGAATGGAGGGGAAATGAGAGGCAAGTGCAAGAGAGCACTGTGAGGTGGGAGAGGAGGAGTATGTCAGCATGAACTTGGTAGGGAGTGGGGAAACAGCAGCATGAACTGCTGGCGGGAGGAGAGTGCTAACATAAACTGAAGAGGAGATTGTGAATTGGGGGTTGCAGGGGAAGCGTTCTTGTTGAAGTCGTTTTTGAGGAAATGGTGATCTGGTTGGTTCATTGAATGTCACTTTTTTTCCCTTTTCTTTAGATTAAAAATCTACCAAATGTGAAAATAAAAGTATGCAAAATTAATTAGAATGCACCATTTGTAACATAAAAATGTATAATTTTCTGAGGACGCATGTCCCCTAGAAATTAACCATCAGTGACATAGGGCAACATTTGGAATGAGTGGAAACAATTCTAAATTTGCTGCCTATGGCCCTGAATATGTTCAATAAGAATAGACTAGAATTCTCTATTTGTTGTGAATCATTTTTGGAAAAAAGAAAATGAACTAAAAAAAATTTCTCCCTGCTGTTACTATAGAAAGAAGTTTTAAAATAAAAAGAAAAATAATGCGTTCCTAAATGGCAAATAGAGAACAGTTCTCATTATAATGTAGAAAATGTAACTTCCTTTTATGTTAATAAAAATGCAAAGCTCACAGACATTGTAGAATCCAAAGAATGCTGGGAATGCACCAAATAAAGGGGCCAAATTCCCTCAGGAATTCCATGGGGCTCCAGCAATAATACTGGTGGGACTCAGGTGCAATGGTTTGGGGAAGAAAATGGAACCTGGGTAGGCCAAGTCCCAAGCTTAGTTGGGATTTCCTGCTCAGCCACAGTCCCTCCACTTGGAAGAAGCACTGAGAGTAGCAAGGGCACAGAATGTACTCTGGGTGGGGGACTTGAATGTCTATCACCAAGAGTGGCTCGGTAGCACCACTACTGACCGAGCTGGCTGAGTCCTGAAGGACATAGCTGCCAGACTGGGCCTGCGACAGGTGGTGAGAGAACAAACACGAGGGAAAAACCTACTTGACCTCGTCCTCACCAAAATACCTGTCCTCGATTCATCTGTCCATGACAGTATTGGTAGCAGTGACCACTGCACAGTCATTGTGGAGATGAAGTCCCATCTTCACACTGAGGACACCCTCCGTCATGTTATGTGGCACTACCACCGTGTTAAATGGGACAGATTCAGAACAGATATAGCAGCTCAAAACTGGTCATCCATGAGGCGCTGTGGGCCATCAGTAGCAGCAGAATTGTATTCCACCACAATGGGTAACCTCATGGCCAGGCATATCCCTCACTCTACCATTACCATCAAGCCAGGGGACCAACCCTGGTTCAATAAGGAGTGTAGAAGAGCATGCCAGGAGCAGCACCAGGTGTACCTAAAAATGAGGTGCCAACCTGGGGAAGCTGCAACACAGGATTACATGCATGCTAAAAAGCGGAAGCAGCATGCTATAGACAAGGCTATGCGATCCCACAATCAATGGATCAGATCAAAGCTCTGCAGTCCTGCCACATCCAGTCATGAATGGTAGTGGACCATTAAACAACTAACGGGAGGAGGAGGCTCCATGAATATCCCCATCCTCAATGATGGTGGAGCCCAGCACGTGCATGCAAAAGATAAGGCTGAAGCGTTTGCAACCAAATTCAAACAGAAATGCGGCATGGATGATGCATCTCGGCCTCCTCCTGAGGTCCCCACCATCACAGAAGCCAGTCTTCAGCCAATTCGATTCATTCCACGTGATATCAAGAAACGGCTGAGCGCACTGGATACAGCAAAGGCTATGGGCCCCGACAACATCCCGCCTATCGTGCTGAAGACTTGTGCTCCAGAACTAGCCACGCCTCTTTTTCCAGTATGACTACAACACTGGCATCTATCCGACAATGTGGAAAACTGCCCAGGTATGTCCTGTCCACAAAAAGCAGGACAAATCCAATTCAGCCAATTACCGCCCCATCAGTCTACTCTCAATCATTAGCAAAGTGATGGAAGGTGTCATCAACAGTGCTATCAAGCGACACTTACTCACCAATAACCTGCTCACCAATGCTCAGTTTGGGTTCCGCCAAGACAACTCGGCTCCCGACCTCATTACAGCCTTGGTCCAAACATGGACAAAGGAGCTGAATTCCAGAGGTGAGGTGAGAGTGACTGCCCTTGACATCAAGGCAGCATTTGACCGAGTGTGGCATCAAGGAGCTCTAGTAAAACTAAAGTCAATGGGAATCGGGAGGAAAACTCTCTACTGGCTGGAGTCATAACTAGCACAAAGGAAGATGGTTGTGGTGGTTGAAGGTCAATCATCTCAGCCCCAGGACATCGCTGCAGGAGTTCCTCAGGGCAGTGTCCTAGGCCCAATCATCTTCAGCTGCTTCATCAATGACCTTCCCTCCAACATAAGGTCAGAAATGGGGATGTTCGCTGATGACTGCACAGTGTTCAGTGCCATTCACAACTCCTCAGATAATGAAGCAGTCCATGCCTGCATGCAAAAAGATCTGGACGATGTTCAGGCTTGGACTGATAAGTGGCAGGTAACATTTGCACCACAGAAGTGCCAGGCAATGACTATCTCCAACAAGCAAGAGTCTCACCACCATCCCTTGACATTCAACGGCATTACCATCACCGAATCCCCCACCATCAACATCCTGGAGGTCACCATTGACCAGAAACTTAACTGGACCAGCTGCATAAATACTGTGGCAGCAAGATCAGTTCAGAGGCTGGGTATTCTGGGATGTGTGTCTCACCTCCTGACTCCCCAAAGCCTTTCCACCATCTACAAGGCATAAGTCAGGAGTATAATGGAATACTCTCCACTTGCCTGGATGAGTGCAGCTCCAACAACACTCAAGAAGCTCAACACCATCCAGGACAAAGCAGCCCACTTGATTGGCACCCCATCCACCACCTTAAACATTCACTCTCTCCACCACCGGCGTGCCGTGGCTGCAGTGTGTACCATCTACAAGATGCACTGCAGCAACTCGCCAAGGCTTCTTCGGCAGCACCTCCCAAACCCGCGACCTCTTCCACCTGGAAGGACGAGGGCAGTAGGCGCATAGGAACACCACCACCTCCAAGTTCCCCTCCAAGTCACACACCATTCTGACGTAGAAGTATATCGCCGATCCTTCATCGTCGCTGGGTCAAAATCCTGGAACTCCCTAACAGCACTGTGCGAGTACCTTCACCACATGGACAGCAGCGGTTAAAGAAGGCGCCTCACCACCACCTTCTCAAGGGCAATTAGGGATGGGCAATAAATGCTGGCCTTGCCAGCGGTGCCCACATCCCATAAACAATTAAAACATTAAAAAAAAAATTACAAGTACACTAATGCGGAAGTGCTGGGGCCGAGTTGGGGATTCACTACACCAAGAGTTCCTGCTTCCTGGGTAAAATGAAGGACACTGGTGCAGCCAGTAAGATGAGGTGTACCAGCCATCAGAAGGGTGCAAATGGGCCCTATCAGACCAGCAAAACAGCCTGGACTCCGAAAGATGTAAAACAATCGAAACATCGACCATCTTACAGGGGGGGTCTCGGTGGAGAGCGTGGGAGCACCCCCACCCCAATCGTAGAGGTGTCCAGGAAATTGCCTCTCGATCTATAGACGTTGTGGGCCAGGTAAGGCCTGTTACAAGCAGCCCCCTCACCTGCTGTGCTCTAACAGGCTCCTGCTCGCCATGATTAATTAGGCTGCTGCTCGAACTGTTCGTCCATCTAGAATAAAATGGAAAAATGGCACCCATGATAAGATGAAATGCTTAGGGTGAGTAAGGCAAACAAATAAAAAGGAATCAATTCCCCAGCTCTGAAATCCATTGATAATGCATTTATCAGAAAAGCATAGACATGCTGCTGGTCCAATTGAATGGAGATGAGTGGCCCTTTAAATTGTCAGGCAGATTGTGCCTGTCAATTTCTGATGCCAATCCTGTGAGGCATTACTGGGCGGGTTTTCCGCTAGGTAGGACTAACCCATTTAAAATCACATTGGGATGCCGATTACATCATTGGACCTCGAATATATTCACTAGGCACCCATCAGTTTCCAATGGGTGAGTTTCGAAACTGAGTCAGCGTCTGTGTTAAAATTGGATTTCAACAATTTCAACCACTCACCCCCACCCCCACCCCACCACTAGGCAGGGAGGGTTAAAATCTGGGCCATGAAGTTTAAAGCAGCAATTGAGCCGCTCATCAAGGGGACAATCAACCATTTTCGGCAAAAACATTGCCTCACACTGATTGTAGAGCAAGCTGCTCCTGGTACAGACCTCCACCTGCCTGGAATACAGATTTCAATTGATGAAAAATCATGCACGGACTGCTTGAATGGATGAAGCTCCATGCCAGAGTGCAAATTCGGAAAACCTACCCTTGTAAGTCACATTTAAATTTAGATTACTAATTGCTCATGCTAATTGCTTTAGTAGTGTTATCGAGTGCAGCAATGTCTTTGTAAGCAGACTGTTTTGGTAGCAGCGGGAAGAGAACAGATGAAAGGGAAGGAAAACCTGAAGAATGAGAAATTATCCTTTCAGAAGAAATCACAGGTTAAAAACTATCTAACATTAACAAAACAGCAGTGTTTGCCTCAACAATGATGTGTCGCTAGCACATACTATCAGTTATATACAGGCCCAGAATGACCATTTGACTGTCAATGCATTATGCAGAGCCACAGCCACCCTGCATTTTCATGCAACTGGACCCGGCACAGGCACAATGGGTCAAATGGCCTCCTTCTGTGCTGTATCATTCTATGATTCTAAGCTCCAGAAGTTGATTAAATGAACATTTTGCAATTCTGTTTAGTTTTATTCCTGTCCAGAAGATCGCAGATGAGCTACTTATGACAGTTTAAAATATATCTATTCCCTAAAAGTGACGCATGGCCGACAGTATTTAACAAAACTTTTGTGCCTTTGCTGAGTTTTTGTCGGTTCTGGACATAGTTAACTGCACACATGTTGAGATAAATGGGCAGTCACAAAATAATCATCTACATCAACCACAAAAGCTCCCTTTTTTCCCTTATGCCTCTATGAAGCACCTTGGGACAGGACTCTATGTCAAAAGCTCTAGATAAATAAAAGTTGTTGTTATTGTAAATGAACATACAGGCCATATATAATGTCCAGAATTAAATTATTTCTGTGTAAATCAACTACCCAGGTCAACATGATTCCTTTATTCTGGATGCAGATTCAGCCGATCGCCTGACCTGGCAATAGATATGCGCCATCACACCAGGGAGAAACCGGGTAAAGGTGGGGACAGTGGGAAGGGATTCAGTTGCCCGTCTTTGCTGGAAGTTCATCGGCGCAGCCGCACGGGGGACAGTCCATTCGCCTGCTCTGTGTGTGGGAGGGAATTCACTCGGTCATCCACCCTGCTGAGACACGAGCTTCTTCACACTGGTGAGAGACCATTTAAATGTTCTGACTGGAAGAAGACACCACGGGACACACTCACTGGAAGGAGACACCGCTGCACACACTCATTAGAAGGAGACACACTATAAGGAGGTCGGGACCCAGGAGCGAGGACGGGACACAGGGGCGAGGACAAGGCCCAGGGGCGAAGACGGGACCCAGGAGCGAGGACGAGACACAGGGGCGAGGTCGAGGCCCAGGAGCAAGGACGGGGCCCAGGAGCGAGGTTGTGGCCCAGGGGCGAGGACGGGGCCCAAGAGCGAGGTCCGGTCCCAGGAACGTGGACGGAGCCCAGGAGCGAGGACGAGGACGAGGCCCAGGGGCGAAAGCAAGGACGAGCCCAGCAGCGAGGTCGAGGCCCAGGAGTGGCGCAGCGTGGACCAGCAGCAGGGTCGGGAGGACCACACTGCAGCCTATGAAACCCAGGCAGAGAGGACCTGCGGGAAGGAGGGAGGAGGACAGTAGGAGTATGTTTGGGTGTGTGTGCTAGGCCGATGTAGCAGAGCCTGGTCTCCAATCGTCTTGGATCCCCTTGCCATTGGACCAAGACCTTGCTCTGTCAAGCCCGTGTGGTAGCTGGTGTGCAACGGCTACCCCACGTTAAAAGAATTCATGCAGAGGCATCTTCCACCCTTTAAAATGAAGTTCGGGACCTGAAACGTCAGGACCCTCATGGACAACTCCAACAGCGACAGACCGGAACGCCGTACTGCTATCGTTGCCCGGGAGCTCAGACGTTTTGACATAAACATCGCCGCCCTAAGCGAGACCCGGCTTGCAGGGGAAGGCCAGCTCAAGGAGCAAGGCGGTGGTTACACCTTCTTCTGAAAAGGGTAACCTGAAGAAGAACGCCGCCTCCATGGGGTAGGCTTTGCCATAAAAAAGGAGCTAGTTGAACGCCTCAGAGACTCCCCTTGTGGAATAAAAGAACGCCTTATGATTCTACGGCTCACCCTAGCCGGGAACCAGTGCTCTACGGTTATCAGTGCATACGCCCCAACACTGGAAGCCACAGACGAGACCAAAGAGGAATTTAACTCCAGCCTCGAACAATCCCTGTCCCGAGTCCCAACGGGCGACAAGCTGATCCTCCTTGGCGACTTTAATGCCAGAGTTGGAATGAACACAGACCTCTGGGGAGGTGTGATTGGCAGAGAGGGGGTAGGGGAAGCCAACTCCAACAGTACCCTCCTCCTGACGAAATGCTTAGAGCATGGCCTTGTCATAACCAACACCTTGTTCCGTCAGAGAGACAAGTAAAAGGCTTCATGGCAACACCCTCGCTCCAAGCACTGGCATCTGCTGGACTACGTCATCATCCGAGCGAGGGACCGCAAGGACGTCCGCATCACCCGCGCCATGACAGGAGCTGACGACTGCTGGACAGACCACCGCGTAATCCGCTCTGTCATCTCCATCAACGTAGCCCCAAAACAGCAGCGGCAACAGAAGCAATGCCGCAGGAAAATCAACGCTGGAGCACTCATAGGCCCTGCTAAGAAAGCCCTATTCAGCCTGCGCCTCACAACCAACCTGATGACTCCCAGTGATTCAGAGACACAGAGTGTCCACAGCACCTGGTCTGCACTCAAGGCCTCCATAATCAGCACCTGTGAAGAGACGCTCAGTCACTCGACCAGGAAACACCAAGTCTGGTTCGACGAGAATGACCAGGAGATCCAGGAGCTAATAAGCCGCAAGCGCAAGGCATTCCTGATTTGGAAACAGCAACAGAACTCGAGAGCAAGAAAGCAGCTCTACAGACGCCTGAATGCTGAGGTCCAACAAAAACCCGCGACCTAAAGAACAGATGGTGGGTGGAGAAAGCGCAGGAGATCCAGCAGCTAGCCGACAACCACGACGTGCGTGGATTCTTTAGCGCAGTCAAGACCAGCTACGGCCCAAGCATCCAAGGCCCTACCCCACTGCGGGCCAAGAACAGAGAGGTACTCATCAAGGACAGAGAGGCAGTCAATGCCCGCTGGAAGGAGCACTTCGAAGATCTCCTTCACCAAGACTCTGTCTTCGACGCGATTGTCCTCAACTCCATCCCGCAGCATGCTACCCGCCACTACCTCAGCACAACCCCAGCCCGGCATGAGGTTGAAAAGGCCATCCGACAACTGAAGAACAACAAGGCCTCAGGAGCAGATGGAATCCCTGCCGAGGCGCTAAAACATGGCGGAGAAGCACTATTGGCGCGAATACATGAACTAATTTCTCTTATTTGGAAGGAGAAGAGCATGCCAGGGGATCTCAGAGATGCCGTAATCGTGACCATCTTCAAGAAAGGTGACAAGTCCGATTGCAGTAATTACAGAGGAGTCTCCCTGCTGTCTGCCACAGGAAAAGTCATCGCAAGAATCCTCCTCAATCGCCTTCTCCCAGTGGCTGAAGAGCTCCTCCCAGAGTCGCAATGTGGATTCCTCCCACTAAGGGGCACAATGGACATGATCTTCACCGCGTGTCAACTACAAGAGAAATGCAGGGAACAGCACCAACTGCTGTACATGGCCTTCTTTGACCTCATAAAGACCTTCGACACTGTCAACCATGAGGGATTATGGAGTGTCCTCCTCAAATTCGGCTGCCCTCAAAAGTTTGTCACCATCCTCCGCCTGCTTCACGATGACATGCAAGCCGTGATCCTGACCAATGGATCCACCGTAGACCCAATTCACGTACGGACCGGGGTCAAGCAAGGCTGCATCATCGCACCAACGCTCTTCTCGATCTTCCTGTCTGCAATGCTCCATCTCACCCTCCGTAAGCTCTCCGTTGGAGTGGAGCTAATCTACAGAACAAGCGGGAAACTGTTCAACCTCCGTCGCCTCCAGTCCAGATCCACGGTCGTCCCATCCTCTGTCATTGAAGTACAGTATGCAGACGACGCTTGCGTCTGTGCACACTCTGAGTTCGAAACTCCAAACCATTGTCAACACCTTCACCGAAGTGTACGAGAGCATGGGCCTTACACCAAACATCCATAAGTCAAAAGTCCTCTACCAACCTGCCCCCGCCAAACAGTACTGCTCCCCGATTATCAAAATCCATGATGAGACTTTGGACAACGTGGACCACCTTCCATACCTCGGGAGCCTACTGTCAACAAGGGCAGACGTCGATGATGAAGTCCAACACCGCCTTCAGTGTGCTAGTACAGCCTTCGGTCGCCTGAGGAAGAGAGTGTTTGAAGACCAGGACCTCAAACCCAGCACCAAGCTCATGGTCTATAGAGCAGTAGTGATACCCGCCCTCTTGTATGCTTCAGAGATATGGACCATGTACAGCAGGTACCTCAAAGCACTGGAGAGGTACCACCAACGCTGCCTCCGCAAGATCCTGCAAATCCATTGGTAGGATAGGCACACCAACATCAGTGTTCTCGCTCAGGCCAACATCCCCAGCATTGAAGCTTTGACCACACTTGATCAGCTCCGATGGATGGGCCACATCTTCCGTATGCCTGATACGAGACTCCCAAAACAAGTGCTCTACTCGGAGCTCTGACATGGCAAGAGAGCCCCAGGTGGGCAGAGGAAACGCTTCAAGGACATCCTCAAAGCCTCCTTGAAAAAGTGCAACATCCCCACCGACACCTGGGAATCCCTGGCCCAAGACCGCACAAAGTGGAGGAGCAGCATCCGGGAAGGCGCCGAACACCTTGAGTCTCTTCGCCGGGAGCAAGCGGAAGCCAAGCGCAAACAGCGGAAGGAGTGCATGTCAACCCAAGCACCCCACCCACCCGCCCCTTCAACCACCGTCTGCCCCACCTGTGACAGAGACTGTAGGTCTGGCATTGGACTCATCAGTCACCTGATAACTCATTTTTAATGTGGAAGTAAGTCATCCTCGGTTCCGAGAGACTGCCTAAGAAGAAGAAGAATTCTGAGCAAATCTGACCTATCTGTTTTTTCAAAATTTTTCAACAGAAATGCTAGGCCCTACAAATGGCGCCTGGAGAACCATAGTTATGTCGTTAAGGCATACTTCATGTGGCCTATACACAATACACAGCATCCTAAATAACATTGCTACAATGAAGCACATAAAGCCACTAAAAAAAATTCAGAGAATGTTTGGACTGAGGGAACTTAAATTGTATTGCCGAAACTGATTGAGAAATGCACTGCAAAATTTATCACCATTAGCAGCATGCTATATAATCACAATCTGGTGTAACAGTGGAACATCAGTGTGTGTTTATTCAAAGACAGAACGTGCATCATGGTCATGAAAGGTCTAACTGTTTACTCATATAGCTTCAGTGTAATGAATTTCCTTTATCAAAGAAACAAAGGAAAATTTCATGGTGGGCTTTCAGAAGGATTTGGAATTATAGGAATTTGGGCCAGTAGATGGCAAATGCAGACAAATGCGGACAACTTTAAAATAATTAGTATGGGAGTAAGAAACCAAAATAGGGAACATATATTGAAAAGAACAATCATGCAGGATACTTATCAGGAAAAGGATTTAGGAGTTTTTAAGGGAAAATGGTGGAAACCATCAGCTCAGTATATAACGGTAGTGAAGAAAGCAAATAAGCCATTGGATTTCATTAGCAGTGGAATAGAATTCAAAAGAGGTGATATAAGGCTTATTATTTAATTCATTCCTGGGATGTGGGCGTCGCTGACATTTATTGCCTATCCCAAATTACCCTTGAGAAGGTGGTGGTGAGCCATCTTCTTCAACTGTTGCAGTCCGCGTGATGAAGATACTCCCACAGTGCTGTTAGGGAAGAGTTCCAGGATTTTGACCCAGCGACTATGAAGGAACGGCGATATATTTCCAAGTCAGGATGGTGTGTGACTTGCAGGGGAACTTGGAGGTGATGGTGCTACCTTGTCCTTCTAGGTGGCAGAGGTTGTGGGTTTGGGAGGTGCTGTCGAAGAAGCCTTGGTGAGTTGCTGCAGTGCATCTTGTAGATGGTACACACAGCAGCCACGGTATGCCGGTGGTGGAGGGAGTGAATGTTTAAGGTGGTGGATGGGGTGCCAATCAAGCGGGCTGCTTTGTCCTGGATGGTCTCGAGCCTCTTGAGTGTTGTTGGAGCTGCACTAATCCAGGCAAGTGCAGAGTATTCCATTATACTCCTGACTTGTGCCTTGTAGGTGGTGGAAAGGCTTTGGGGAGTCAAGAGGTGAGACACTCGTCCAAGAATACCCAGCCTCTGAACTGCTCTTGCAGCCACAGTATTTATATGGTTGGGCCAGTTAAGTTTGTGGTCAATGGTGATCTCCAGGATGTTGATGTTGGTGGATTTGGCGATGCTGATGCTGTTGAATGTCAAAGGGCAGTGGTTAGACGCTATCGTTTTGGAGATAGTCATTGCCTGGCACTTGTGTGATGCGAATATTACTTGCCACTTATCAGCCCAAGCCTGAATGTCGTCCAGGTCTTGCTGAATGCGGGCATATACTGCTTCATTATCTGAGGAGTTGCGAATGGAACTGAACACTGTGCAATCATCAGCGAACATCCTTACTTCTGACCTTATGATGGAGAGAAGGTTATTGATGAAGCAGCTGAATATGGTTGGGCCTAGGACACTGCCCTGAGGAACTCCTACAGCGATGTCCTGGGGCTGCGATGATTGGCCTCCAACAACCACAGCCATCTTCCTTTGTGCTAGGTATGACTCCAGCCAGTGGAGCGTTTTCCCCCCGATTCCCATTGACTTCAATTTTGCTAGGGCTCCTTGATGCCACACTCGGTCAAATACTGCCTTGATATCAAGGGCAGTCACTCTCCCCTCACCTCTGGAATTCAGCTCTTTTGTCCATGTTTGGAACAAGACTATAATGAGGTCGGGAGCTGAGTGGTCCTGGCGGAACCCAAACTTGGCATCAGTGAGCAGGTTATTGGTGAGTAATTGCCACTTGATAGCACTGTCGATGACACCTTCCATCACTTTGCTGATGATTGAGAGTAAACTGATGGGGCGATAATTCACCGGATTGGATTTGTCCTGTTTTTTGTGGACAGGACATACCTGGGCAGTTTTCCACATTGTCGGGTAGATGCCAGTGTTGCAGCTGTACTGGAACAGCTTGGCTAGAGGCGCGGCTAGTTCTGGAGCACAAGTCTTCAGCACGACAGTCGGGATGTTGTTGGTGCCCATAGCCTTTGCTGTATCCAGTGCACTCAGCTGTTTCTTGATATCATGTGGAGTGAATCGAGTGGCTGAAAACTGGCTTTTGTGAAGGTGGGAACCTCAGGAGGAGGCCGAGATGGATCATCCACTCGGCATTCTGGCTCGAACAATGGGCTGCCTTTAAAGAGGAGATGGTTCGGGTACAGTCAAGGTACATGCCCACGAGGGGGAAAGGTAGGGCAACCAAAGCCAGAGCTCCCTGGATGATGAAAGAGATAGAGAGTAAGGTGAAGCAGAGAAAGGGGGCATATGACAGATGTCAGGTTGAGAATACAAGTGAGAATCAGGCTGAATGTAAAAAGTTCAGAGGGGAATTGAAAAAGGAAATAAGAGGGGCAAAGAGAGAATATGAGAATAGATTGGCAGCTAACATAAAAGGGAATCCAAAAGTTTTCTATAGGCATATAAATAGTAAACAGGTAGTAAGAGGAGGGGTGGGGCCAATTAGGGACCAAAATGGAGACATACGCATGGAGGCAGAGGACATGGCTGAGATACTAAATGAGTACTTTGCATCTGTTTTTACCAAGGAAGAAGATGATGCCAAAATCATAGTGAAAGAGGAGGTACAGGATGAGATAAAAATTGATAAGGAGGAGGTAGAATCATAGAATGGTTACAGCATGGAAGAAGGCCATTCAGCCTGTCGAGCCCGTGCTGACTCACAGCTAGTCTCTCTCCCCCGCCCTTTCCCCGTAGCCCTGCAATTTTTTTTCCTTCAGCTACTTATCCAACTCCCTTTTGAAATCTAAGATTGAGTCTGCCTCCACCACCCTTTCAGGAAGTGCATTCCAGATCTTAACCACTCGCTGCGTAAAATGTTTTTTTCTTATGTCGCCTTTGGTTCATTTACCAATCACCTTAAATCTGTGTCCTCTGGTTCTCGACCCTTCCGCCAATGGGAACAGTTTCTCTCTAGCTAATCTCTCCAGACCCCTCATGAATTTGAACACCTCTATCAAATCTTCTCTCAATCTTCTCTGCTCCAAGGAGAACAACCCCAGCTTTTCCAGTCTTTCAATGTAACTGAAGTCCCTCATTCCTGGAATCATTCTCGTAAGTCTTTTCTGCACCTTCTCTAAGGCCTTCACGTCCTTCATATAGTGTGGTGCCCAGAATTGGACACAGTACACCAGTTGGGGCCAAACCAGAGTTTTATACAGGTTCATCACAATTTGCACACTTTTGTACTCTACACCTCTAATTATGAAGCCCAAGATCCCGTAAGCCTTTTTAACTGCTTTCTCAACCTGCCCTACCACCTTCAATGATTTGTGCACACATACCCCCAGGTCTCTCTGTTTGTGCATCCCCTTCAGGATTGTACCATTTAGTTTATATGTCCTCTCCCCATTCTTTCTACCAAAATGTATCACTTCAAATTTTATCTGTGACATGTCAGCCCTTTTCACCAGCCTGTCTATGTCTTCCTGAAGTCTATCACTCTCCTCCTCACTGTTCACTATACTTCCAAGTTTTGTGTCATCTGCAAATTTTGAAATTGTGCCATGTACACCCATGTCCAAGTCATTAATATACATCAAGAAAAGCAGCGGTCCTAGTACCGACCCCTGGGGAACACCACTGTATACCTTCCTCAAGTCCGAAAAACAACCATTCACCACTATGTTGCCTGTCACTTAGCCAATTTTGTATCCATGCTGCCACTGTCCCTTTTATTCCATGGGCTTCAACTTTGCTGGCAAGCCTATTATGTGGCACTTTGTTGAACGCCTTTTGTAAATCCATGTACACTACGTCAACCGCATGACCCTCATTAACCTTCTCTGTTACCTCATCAAAATACTCGATCAAGTTGGTTAGACACGATTTGCCTTTAACAAATCCATGCTGGCTTTCCTTAATTAATCCATACCTATCCAAGTGACTGTTAATTTTGTCCCTGATTACTGTTTCTAAAAGCTTCCCCACTACTGAGGTTAAACTGACTGGCCTGTAGTTGCTGGGTTTATCTTTACACCCTTTTTTGAACAATGGTGTAACATTTTCAATTCTCCAGTCATCTGGCACCACCCCCGTATCTATGGAGGATTGGAATATTATGGCCAATACCTCCGCGATTTCCTCCCTCAATTCCCTCAGCATCCTAGGATGCATCCCATCCGCTCCTGGTGATTTATCTACTTTAAGTACAGCCAGCCTTTCTAATACTTATTCTTTATCAATTTTTATCCTATCAAGTGTTTCCACTACTTCCTCCTTCACTATGTTTATGGCAGCATCCTCTTCCTTGGTGAAGACAGATGCAAAGGATTTGGTTAGTACCTCAACTATACCCTTTGCCTCCATGCATAGGTCTCCTTTTTGGTCCCTAATCGGCCCCACCCCTCCTCTTACTACCCTTTTACCATTTATATGTCCACAGAAGACTTTTGGATTACCCTTTATGTTGGCTGCCATTCTATTCTCATACCTTCTCTTTGCCTCTCTTATTTTCTTTTTTCACTTCTTCTCTGACCTTTCTATATATAGCCTGATTCTCAGATGTATTTGCAACATGACATCTGTCATACGCACTCTTTTTCTGCTTCATCATTTTTTCCATCTGTTTCGTCATCCAGGGAGCCCTGATATTAGTATTGCCCTGCCTTTCCCCCTAGTGGGAATGTACCTCAAATATACCTGAACGATTTCCTCTTTAAAGGCAGCCCATTGTTCCATTACAGTTTTGCCTGTCAATATTTGATTCCAGTTTACCCGGACCAAATCCGTTCTCATCCCATTGAAATTGCCGTTCTCCCAGTTAAATATTCTTACTTTGGATTGCTCCCTGTCGTTTTCCTTAGCTAATCTAAAACTTATGATACTATGATCACTGTTCCCTAAATGTTCACCTCCACCAATGGGTGGAGGATTGGTTATCTAACAGGAAGCAGAGAGTTGGGATAAATGGTTCATTCTCGGACTGGCAACCAGTAGCCAGTGGTGTTCCGCAGGGGTCGGTGCTGGGTCCCCAACTCTTTACAATCTATATTAACGATTTGGAGGAGGGGACCGATTGTAACATATCAAAGTTTGCAGATGATACAAAGATGGGAGGGAAAGTAGAAAGTGAGGAGGACATAAAAAACCTACAAGGGGATATAGACAGGCTGGGTGAGTGGGCAGAGATTTGGCAGATGCAATACAATATTGGAAAATGTGAGGCTTATGCACTTTGGCAGGAAAAATCAGAGAGCAAGTTATTATCTTAATGGCGAGAAACTGGAAAGTACTGCAGTACAAAGGGATCTGGGGGTCCTAGTGCAAGAAAATCAAAAAGTTAGTATGCAGGTGCAGCAGGTGATCAAGAAGGCCAACGGAATGTTGGCTTTTATTGCTAGGGGGATAGATTATAAAAACAGGGAGGTATTGCTGCAGTTATATAAGGTATTGGTGAGACCGCACCTGGAATACTGCATACAGTTTTGGTGTCCATACTTAAGAAAAGACATACTTGCTCTCGAGGCAGTACAAAGAAGGTTCACTCGGTTAATCCCGGGGATGAGGGGGTGGACATATGAGGAGAGGTTGAGTAGATTGGGACTCTACTCATTGGAGTTCAGAAGAATGAGAGGCGATCTTATTGAAACATATAAGATTGTGAAGGGGCTTGATCGGGTGGATGCGGTAAGGATGTTCCCAAGGATGGGTGAAACTAGAACTAAGGGGCATAATCTTAGAATAAGGGGCTACTCTTTCAAAACTGAGATGAGGAGAAACTTCTTCACTCAGAGGGTAGTGGGTCTGTGGAATTTGCTGCCCCAGGAAGCTGTGGAAGCTACTTCATTAAATAAATTTAAAACAGAAATAGACAGTTTCCTAGAAGTAAAGGGAATTCGGGGTTACGGGGAGCGGGTAGGAAATTGGACATGAGGCTGAGTTCGGATCGGTCAAGGCCCTGTGGGTGGCGGAGCGGGCCCAGGGGCTGAGTGGCCGGGTCCTGCTCCTACTTCTTGTGTTCTTTAGATTTGAGGTGAGGATCAGATCAGCCATGATCTTATTGAATGGCGGAGCAGGCTCGAGGGGCCGATTGGCATACTCCTGCTCCTATTTCTTATGTTCTTATGTTCTTATGACACTTGCTCCACTTGACCTACCTCATTCCCCAGAACCAGATCCAGCAATGCCTCCTTCCTCGTCAGGCCAGAAACATACTGATCAAGAAAGTTCTCCTGAACACACTTCAGAAATTCTTCCCCTTTTCTGCCCTTTACACTATTACGATCCCAGTCTATATTAGGATAGTTGAAGTCCCCCATTATTACTACTCTATAGTTCTTGCACCTCTCTGTAATTTCTCTGCAAATTTGCTCCTTCATATCTTTCCCAATATTTGGTGGTCTATAGAATACACCTAGTAGTGTAATGGCACCTCTATTATTTCTTAACTCTAGCCATATAGATTCTGTCCTTGACCCCTCCAGGACATCCTCCCTCTCCAGCACTGTAACATTCACCTTAACCAATACTGCCACACCACCTCCTATCTTTCCTTCCCTATCTTTCCTGAACACCTTATAACCAGGAATATTTAATACCAATCCTGCCCTGTTTTGAGCCGGGTCTCAGTTATTGCCACAACATCATATTCCCATGTGGCTATTTGTGCCTGCAGCTCACTTACCTTGTATACTAGGCTTCGTGCGTTCACATACATACACTGTAAACCCATCTTAGACCATCCTGTATTCTCTCTTAGTTTGACCCCACCTAATACCCTACCATTTCTTACTTTAGTGCTCTCTGTCTCTCCCAATTCTTTGAGCATTTTATTCCCCTTTCTAATGTTACATCCTGGTGCCCATCCTCCTGCAAAATTAGTTTAAACCCTCCCCAACAGCACTAGCAAACATCCCCATGTGGATATTGGTTCCGGCCCTGTTGAGGAGCAACCCGTCCGGCCTGTACAGGTCCCACCTCCTCCATAACCGGCCCCAGTGCCCTAGGAATCAGAAGTTCTCCCTCCTGCACCATCTCTGCAGCCACGCATTCATCTGCTCTATCGTCTGATTTCTATACTCATTTGCATAGGTTGAGGTACTAGAAAGTCTGGCTGTACTTAAAGCAGATAAGTCACCAGGACCGGATGGGATGCATCCAAAGATGCTGAGGGAAGTAAAGGTGGAAATTGTGGAGGTACTGGCCATAATCTTCCAATCCTCCTTGGGTACAGGACTTGTGCCAGAGGACTGGAGAATTGCAAATGTTACATCCTTGTTCAAAAAAGGGTGTTAGGATAAACCCAGCAACTACAGACCAGTCAGTTTAACCTCGGTAGTGGGGAAACTTTTAGAAACGATAATCCAGGACAAAATTAACAGTCACTTAGACAAGTATGAATTAATTTGAATCCAGCATGGATTTGTTAAAGGCAAATCATGTTTAACTAACTTGATTGAGTTTTTTGATGAGGTAACAGGGAGGGTTGTTGAGGGCAACGCGGTTGATGTGATGTACATGGACTTCCAAAAGTCATTTGATAAAATGCCACATAATAGACTTGCCAGCAAAGTTGAAGCCCATGGAATAAAAGGGACGGAGGCAGCATGGAAACAAAATTGGCTAAGTGACAGGAAACAGAGAGTAGTAGTGAACAGTTGTTTTTTCGGACTGGAGGGAGGTATGCAGTGGAGTTCCCCAGGGGTCGGTACTAGGACCACTGCTTTTCTTGATATATATTAATGACTTGGACTTGGGTGTACAGGGCACAATTTCAAAATTTGCAGATGACACAAAACTTGGAAGTATAGTGAACAGTGAGGAGGATAGTGATAAACTTCAAGAAGACATAGATAGGCTGGTGGAATGGGCGGACACGTGGCAGATGAAATTTAACGCAGAAAATTGCGAAGTGATACATTTTGGTAGGAAGAACGAGGAGAGGCAATATAAACTATAGGGTACAATTTGGTACAATTCTAAAGGGGGTGCATTAACAGAGAGACCTTGGGGTATATGTGCACAAATCATTGAAGGTGGCAGGGCAGGTTGAGAACGCAGTTTATAAAGCATATGGGATCCTGGGCTTCATAAATAGAGGCAGAGAGTACAAAAGCAAGGAAGTTATGATGAACCTTTATAAAACACTGGTTCAGCCACAACTGGAGTATTGTGTCCAATTCTGGGCACCGCACTTTGGGTAGGATGTGAAGGCCTTAGAGAGGATGCAGAAAAGATTTACAAGAATGGTTCCAGGAATGAGGGACTTCAGTTACGTGGATATCCTGCAGAAGCTGGGGTTGTTCTCCTTAGAGCAGAGAAGGCTGAGAGGAGATTTGATAGAGGTGTTCAAAATCATGAGTGGTCTAGACAGAGTAGATAGAGAAAAACTGTTCCCATTGGCGGAAGGGTCGAGAACCAGAGGACACAGATTTAAGGTGATTGGCAAAAGAACCAAAGGCGACATGAGGAAAAACCTTTCTTACGCAGCGAGTGTTCAGGATCTGGAATTCACTGCCTGAAAGGGTGATGGAGGCAGATTCAATTGTGACTTTCAAAAGGGAATTGGATAAGTACCTGAAGGAAAAAAAATGTGTAGGGTTACGGGAAAAGGGCGGGGCAGTGGGACTAGCTGAAGTGCTCTTGCAGAGAGAATGGCCTCTTTCTGTGCTGTAGCCATTCTATGATTCTACGATTCTAAGATGGTTGCAAACGCTTCAGCCTTGTCTTTTGCACTTGCGTGCTGGGCTCCACCATCATTGAGGATGGGGATGTTCATGGAGCCTCCTCCTCCCGTTAGTTGTTTAATGATCCACCACCATTCACGACTGAATGTGGCAGGACTGCAGAGCTTTGATCTGATCCGCTAGTTGTGGGATCGCTTAGCTCTTTCTATAGCATGCTGCTTCCGTTTGTTTAATTTGCATGTAGTTCTGTGTTACAGCTTCCTCGGGTCGGCACCTCATTTTTAGGTATGCCTGGTGCTGCTCCTGGCCTGCTTTTCTACACTCCTCATTGAACCATGGTTGGTTGCCTGTCTTGATGGTAATGGTAGAGTGAGGGATATGCTGGGCCATGAAGTTACAGATTGTGGTGCAATACAATTCTGCTGCTACTGATGGCTCACAGCGTCTCATGGATGCCCAGCTTTGAGCTGCTAGATATGTTCTGAATCTACCCCATTTAGCACGGTGGTAGTGCCACTCAATACGATGGAGGGTGTCCTCAGTGTGAAGATGGGACTTTGTTTCCACAAGGACTGTGCGGTGGTCACTGCTACTAATATTGTCATAGACAAATGCACCTGCGACAGGTAGATTGGTGAGGACGAGGTCAAGTATGGTTTTTGCCTCGTGTTGGTTCTCTCACCACCTGCTGCCGGCCCAACCTGGCAGTTATGTCCTTTAGAACTCGGCCAGCTCACTCAGTAGTGGTGCTACCGAGCTACTCTTGCTGATGGACATTGAAGTCCCCTACCCAGAGTACATTCTGTGCCCTTGCTACCCTCAGTGCTTCTTCCAAGTGGTATTCAACATGGAGCAGTACTGATTCATGAGCTGAGGGAGGGCGGTAGGTGATAATCAGCAGGAGGTTTCTTTGCCCATGTTTGACCTGAAGCCATGAGACTTCATGGGGTCCGGAGTCAATGTTGAGGGCTCCCAGGGCCACTCCCTCCCGACTGTATAACACTGTGCCGCCACCCCTGGTGGGTCTGTCCTGCCGGTGGGACGGGTGATACCCAGGGATGGTGATGGAGGAGTTTGGGACATTGGCTGAAAGGTATGATTCTGTGAGTATGACTATGTCAGACTGTTGCTTGGCTAGTCTGTGGGACAGCTCTCCCAATTTTGGCACAAGTCCCGAGATGTTAGTGAGGAGGACTTTGTAAGGTCGACTGGGCTGGGTGTGCCTTTGTTATGTCCGAATCCGGTGCCGAGGTCGATGCCGGGTGGTCCGTCCGGTTTTATTCTTATTATTGTTTCTTGTAGCAGTTTGTTACAACTGAGTGGCTTGTTAGGTCATTTCAGAGGGCAGTTAAGAGTCAACCACATTGCTGTGGGTCTGGAGTCTCATATCGGCCAGACCAGGTAAGGACGGCAGATTTACTTCCCTAAAAGACATTAATCACACCTCATCTGAAATACTTTGTGCCATAGTTTCCAATGATTAATGAACTGGTAACAAGCCTTTAATATGCTTCATTTTTTCTCTCTGCTTTTGTTATTTGTGAAGGCCTTAGAGAGGGTGCAGAAAAGATTTACGAGAATGGTTCCAGGGATGAGGTACTTCAGTTACGTGGAAAGACTACAGAAGCTGGGGTTGTTCTCCTTAGAGCAGAGAAGGTTGAAAGGAGATTTGATAGAGGTGTTCAAAATCATGAGGGGTCTAGACAGAATAGATAGAGAGAAACTGTTCCCATTGGCAGAAGGGTCCAGAACCAGAGGGGACAGATTTAAGGTGATTGGCAAAAGAACCAAAGGAGACATGAGGAAAAACTTTTTTACGCAGCGAGTGGTTATGATCTGGAATGCACTGCCTGAAAGGGTAGTGGAGGCAGACTCAATCATGGCTTTCAAAACGGAATTGGATAAGTACCTGAAGGAAAAAAAATTGCAGGGCTACGGGGAAAGGGCGGGGGAGTGGGACTAGCTGAAGTGCTCTTGCAGAGAGCTGGCACGGGCTTGACAGGCCGAATGGCCTCCTTCTGTGCTATAACCATTCTATGATTCTATCAGAGCACTTTTCCATGAAAGGAAAACATATAGGTGAGAAAAATGCAATCCACGATAAATTTATTTTAAAAAACTGTCACCTCACCAGTTTATTTCTTCTTTAGACAATTAAGAAGATATGCCTCTGTCTTTGGGCAAAGTCCAGAGGAAACACATACACTATTATCAACTTCATCTTGATAAACAGACATAATGTTTAACATGAAACATAACAAATAGTATTTTGGACAATTGCCTTAATGTTCATTATTTTGTGCATACACAAATGAAGTACAATACAAGAAATGCTGTCCTTCTTAATATAAAATCAGAAAGTATAAACAACTGATGCCAGCATGGAACCTTCCTAGATGTGAGTGCAGGTTGAAGAGGAGGATATTGGGGGGAATTTTAACCCCCAAAAATGGGTGGATTTGGATAGGGTGAGATGTGAAAATCTAAAAAATCTCAAACCTGACTCCAACCCACCTCCAACCTGCCCACTTCCAGTTTTAATGGAGGCGAGATGGGGCCGGGCAACCAACCTCCCATGAGGAGGGTTGTTCATTTAAATATTATAATGAGGCTGCATGCCTCAGATTTAACCAATCTTCCAGGTTTAACCCGAAAGCAAAAGGGTTGCGAGAACTGCTTCATGGAAGAGCTAAGTAACTTTACAGCACTGCTTGTGGACCAGGAGGAGCTTGAGTGCTTCCTCTCAGCCCACCAAGCTTACCTGCTTCCCTGCCCGCAATTGGACCACTCCCCGCGATCAGACGCCCCCCCTCCTGGAATCACTGACTGCCCCGACCGGCAATCAGACCCCCCCCTCCTGGAATCACTGACTGCCCCGACCGGCGATCAGACCCCCCCCTCCTGGAATCACTGACTGCCCCGACCGGCAATCAGACCCCCCCACCCGATCGACGACCACATCCCCCCAAGATCCAGACCCACCCCCTCTCCATGCTACCACTAACCCAGCTGCAGGCTCCCTACCTGCTCCTGGACTGTGGCTTCCTCCAGAGTGTTCCCCACCCGACAGGAAGCCAAGCCTGTCAATCAGGCTGGCTTCCGGGTGGGGAACCTGCTGCAAAAAAAGATGCCATGTGACATTAAATGCACAGCGTGCAGAGCCCGACCAAAACTCTTCCCCCGCCACCCACAAAATCTGTCCCAGTTAAGATCGAGGCCACTAAGTTGTAGCCCCAATTCTGCACTCTGCACTCATGTCTAGTGAGGCTACATTCAGATAATTTTCACAAATTGTAGCAACTACATTCAATATAACGCAGATAACACATAGGCCCATATTTTACAGGGCTTATGATGGTTTACGCACAGTGTACGCCATCGTAAGTGTCCCACAAGTTCCGGGTTTCTGCTTGCGATGCGCAGGCGCGAAAACCCTGAACTTGCGATCTGCCGAGTTTCTCCTTGACAGTTCGTACTTATCCGCTGGAAATTCACTTTCACAGGCGCAGAGTTGGACGATTTGCCCAACTACTGCCCAGTGGATACCCACCAAACCGTATTCTTTTACCAGCGTAAGGGTTTAAATAAATGTTAAAATACAATTTTTTAAATGATTGAATATTCACTTACATTTAAAATTAGTTTATGTCAATTTTGCCCACTCTCGCGATCAGAAATCCCCCGCAATTGGATACCCCCCCCACCCTGGTAATCAGAACCACCCCTGTGATTAAAAATGTTTCCATTTATTTTTCAAAATATTACATTTTCATTTTAAATGTTTAATTAAAGAGTATTTTAATTAATTTTGAACCTGTGATTATGTATTTTTATTTCAGTGTTGTGAAATTGTATATTTTAGGTAAGTTGTATCATGCTGGTGGGAATTCCTTACGTAAATGGAATCCCCACAAGCATAATAGGAATCCCCCCTTTGTCATTGGTTGGCCTGGCCCACATGATCCCAGGAATGCTTGCGAACCACATGCGCCCCTGGGATGCGTGGGCCTTTACGCAGGCATACACCTACAGGCCCAGGATCGCAAGAGTGTGAAGCTCTGGAAACATCAGGTAAGTACGGAGTTTCCTTGTGGTTCGGAGACGTATGTGGGCAGCAAGCCTCTGACTGCAATTTCCAGGCCATAATATTTTGTGCAATTGTTTAATTAAAACATTACTCACATCATGTGCATTATATGCTGTTTCGGTGTCTCTGCCCCATAAAATCTACTTTTTCTCAATTATTTCCAGTAAGTGTTTTTGCCCGCCCCCGCGATCGGAAACCCCCCGCGATCGGACGTCCCCCTGCGATCCGACCCCTCCCATCAATCAGAACCACCCCCGTGATCGAACCACCCCTCTCCCGCGATCAGAACACCCCATGAGCCAAAAGCTCCTTATATAATTTTCATCACCTTGATGTCATGTTTCATTTACAAAGCCAAGCATCAAGTTGTCAAGACCTGGACAACACAAAAGCTTGGGCTGATAAGTGGCAAGTGACATTTGCTCCACAAAGTGTCTGGCACCTGATGATTAACAGAGCATAAGGAAGACAGAGGAATGAGGAGTGGGTGTGAATGTGCCAACTTCCCAGCAGAGACCAAGGAGAAAGCTACCCGTGACTTCAGAATCAGGGGACCCAGATCTCATGGATCCTCAAAAGAAGGATCTTTGAGGAACATCACACCTCCATGCAGGCTCTGAAGTCAGTCTCTGAGAATGTGCAGCAACTGACAGTTGTGAATCTGGAGTCTGCAGCGCTCATTTGTGGTAACATCAGGAAACCTTTTTCTTTGTTGCAGATTTCAATGGAGCATATATCTGCTTCATTGAAATCTGCAGTAAGCCCCATCTCAGATGAAGCCCAGGACCAGTCAATCAATCCACCTTCATGGAAGCCCAGACTGCTGCGTGGTTGCAGTAGGGGAAAGATTAGACAGCGTCCTGTGTGCTGGCTTTCAGATCCTCGAGGCTGGGATGCAAACTGCTTTGTCTTTCAGGATCTGATTGCTGCTGTTAGACCAGCCAGCCGCTGAACAATGGACACACAACACCGAGTGCAGTGGCGAGTGCTGGATCTCCTTCAAATCTGCCATCATCACCCCCTCCTCAAAAAAAACTTTGACCCCCTTCGCCCTTGCAAACTACCGCCGCATCTCCAACCTCCTTTTCCTCTCCAAAGTCCTTGAATGTGCTGTCGCTTCCCAAATCCGTGCCCATCTTTCCTGGAACTCCATGTTTGAATCCCTCCAATCAAGTTTCCACCCCTGCCACAGTACCGAAACAGCTCTCATCAAAGTCACAAATGACATCCGATGTGACAGTGACCGTGGTAAACTATCCCTCCTCATCCTTCTTGACCTGTCTGCAGCCTTTGACATGGTTGCCCACACCATCCTTCTCCAACGCCTCTCCACTGTCGTCCAGCTGGGTGGGACTGCATTTGCCTGGTTCCATTCTTATCTATCTAATCATAGCCAGAGAATCACCTGCAATGGATTCTCTTCCCACTCCCGCACTATTACATCTGGTGTCTCCCAAGGATCTATCCTTGGCCCCCTCCTATTTCTTATCTACATGCTGCCCCTCAGTGACATTATCCGAAAACACAACATCAGGTTTCATATGTACGCTGACGGCACCCAGCTCTACCTCACCACAACTTCTCTCGACCCATCCACTGTCACTAAATTGTCAGACTGCTTGTCCGAAATCCAGTATTGGATGAGCAGAAATTTCCTCCAACGAAATAATGGGATGACCGTCTTTAGTCCCCTCCACAAATTCCATTCCCTACCCATCGAATCCTTTCCTCTCCCTGGCCAGTGACTGAGGCTGAACCACACTGTTCTCAACCTTGCTGACATATTTGACCCGAGATGAGCTTCTGACCACATATTCGCGCCATCACTAAGACCGCCTATTTCCACCTCCGTAACATTGCCCAACTCTGCCCCGCCTCAGCTCATCTGCTGCTGAAACCCTCATCCATGCCTTTGTTACCTCTAGACTAGGCTATTCCAATGCACTCCTGGCCAACCTCCCATCTTCCACCCTCCATAAACATAAGGTCATCCAAAACTTTGCTGCCCGTATCCTAACTCGTACCAAGTCCCGTTCACCCATCATCCCTGTGCTCACTAACCTACATTGGCTCCTGTTTAAGCAACACCTCGATTTTAAAATTCTCATCCTTGTTTTCAAATCCCTCCATGGCCTCGCCCCTCTCTATCTCTGAAATCTCCTCCAGCCCTACAACCCTCCAAGATATCTGCGCTCCTCCAATTCTGGCCTCTTGCGCATCCCCGATTTTAATCGCTCCACCATTGGCAGCTGTGCTTTCAGCTGCCGAGGCCCTAAGCTCTGGAATTCCCTCCCTAAACCTCTCCACCTCGCTACCTCTCTCTCCTCCTTAAGACGCTCCTTTAAACCTACCTCTTTGACCAAGCTTTTGGTCATCTTCCCTATTAGCTCCTTATGTGGCTCAGTGTCAAATTTTGTTTGATAACGCTCTTGTGATGTTTGACTACGTTAAAGGTACTATATAAATGCAAGTTTTTGTTGTTGTTATTGGAGGCCACCTCCATGAGGCTGCCATTTCTCAGCACAGCAGCACATGCCAGCATCCAGTCTTCCCCATCAGTGCATTGTGCCAGTGACATGGAAGAGCTGACATCTGGCTGCCCAGACAGATGCTCCAGATATGGAGCTCATAGCAACTCCTTGCCAGGACCAAGTTGCCATGGCATAAGGGCAACCTCAGTCCCAAGAGCCTTTTGTACCACAGGAGCAGCCAATCACCTCTCACAATACTGACCTACGGAGAAGCATTAGAACAGGAAAAGGAAGGGACCATTTACACACACAGAGAAAGTACAGTAAGAGCAAAGAGTGGGTCAGCTTCTGTTCACTTTTGAGTTGCTTGCAATAAGCGAGAATGTGCATTTATTTCATATTCAACTATTCATGCAGATTATAGTCATACAGGAAAGAGTGCATGTATGTCACATTCAATTATTTATTCATATTATGTAGACATGCATGGTCATGTAGAGCCAAAGAGGCCTGATGTGATGTGACAATGTAGGACTGGTACTGGATTGAAAGATTTGTAATTTATTTGAAGGTTGGGGAATAAGGACTAATGGTAGTGATGACAAAAGAACACTGTTAAACAGATAAAATCACTTATTGGTAAGTTGAATCCCGTTGCCCTTTATAGCTGTCAGTGAGGAGCCTACTCAATGATGGTCCTCTTGCTGCTCTACTTCATGTTCATCTGTCTCCAAAGCAGCTAGAACCACCTCCCCAGGGTCAGCTTCTGAGAAGGCTGCACTTCATTTAACAGTGGGTAACTTAACCTGCTGGACATTTTGTCTAATGGGTCGTACAGGCTGCAAAATCTGAGTCTTAAGACATCCAACTCATTTGCATGTGAGCGTTGCAAGCTTCAGGGAATGAAAAATGGGTAGAAGGAAACTGGTTCTGCTCAAAATGATACATCTCCAAATTGTATTGTGCTGCATGGTGCTCCAAACTCAGCACTACAAACGTGGATTTTCAGGGTCAGAATTATTACAAATATACACAATCAACAATGGCTTCAATGAATCCATACCAAAACACCACAGCACTTTCCACTACCAGCCCTCACCTCCATCTCTATTCTGTACCCTCATTTCCTGATACTCCAACTCCTTCCATTCATCCAACTACTAATTAAACCACAGCACATTCACTCTCACTCGCCAAACCGTTCCTACTTTCTTCTCCCCTCTGTTTTACTCATCTTTTCTTCGCAAAATATTTGGCGGTCAAAAATCCACGGTTCTCCAACGTGGTAGTTATGCCAGAGTCAGACCCACTGGTGCCCTGCAGCGCTGACCCCACCAGAGCTTATGGGGTCACTAGGTAGGGAGGTACCTAATTTTGCTGGGACAGGCGGGTGCAAGTGCTGCATTGGGCATATCTGCAGCACTTACCTGCCCATGGCTGCTGGAATCTCTGATGCCTGCTGCCTGTGGTGAAGGCGTCACCCAGGCCGCCCTTGGCAATGCTACCCTCGGAGCCCTTGGTAAAGTGCTTAATCCGTCCTTAAATTTAAATAAAAATCCTTCTCCAGGATCCATACAGCTTGCCTGGCCTCGACCACGTCAGTGGGGCTCACAGGCACCCTTGTGGAGGCTAGTAATTGATGAACTGGGGCCCATTTTCAGCATTAAAAAAACATATTTGTTTTTATGGGATGTGGGCGTCGCTGGCAAGGCCAGCATTTATTGCCCATTCCTAATTGCCCTTGAGAAGGTGGTGGTGAGCCGCCTTGAACCGCTGCAGTCCGTGTGGTGAAGGTACTCCCACAGTGCTGTTAGGTAGGGATTTCCAGGATTTTGACCCAGTGATATACTTCTAAGTCAGGATGGTGTGTGACTTGGAGGGGAACTTGGAGGTGGTGGTGTTCCCATGTGCCTGCTGCCCTTGTCCTTCTAGGTGGAAGAGGTCGCGGGTTTGGGAGGTGCTGCCGAAGAAGCCTTGGCAAGTTGCTGCAGTGCATCTTGTAGATGGTACACACTGCAGCCACGGTGCGCCGGTGGTGGTGGAGGGAGTGAATGTTTGAGGTGGTGGATGGGGTGCCAATCAAGCAGGCTGCTTTGTCCTGGATAGTGTCGAGCTTCTTGAGTGTTGTTGGAGCTGCACTCATCCAGGCAATTGGAGAGTATTCCATCACAATCCTGACTTGTGCCTTGTAGATGGTGGAAAGGCTTTGGGGAGTCAGGAGGTGAGACACTCACCACAGAATACCTAGCCTCTGACCTGCTCTTGTAGCCACAGTATTTATGTGGTTGGTCCAGTTAAGTTTCTGGTCAATGGTGAACCCTAGGATGTTGATGGTGTGGGATTCGGCGATGGTAATGCCATTGAATGTCAAGGGGCGGTGGTTAGACTCTCGCTTGTTGGAGATAGTCATTGCCTGGCACTTCTGTGGCGTGAATGTTACCTGCCAGTTACCAGCCCAAGCCTGAACATCGTCCAGGTCTTGTTGCATTCCGGCATGGACTGCTTCATTATCTGAGGAGTTGTGAATGGCACAGAACACTGTGCAGTCATCAGCGAACATCCCCATTTCTGACCTTATGTTGGAGGGAAGGTCATTGATGAAGCAGCTGAAGATGGTTGGACCTAGGACACTGCCCTGAGGAACTCCTGCAGCGATGTCCTGGGGCTATGATGATTGACCTTCAACCACCACAACCATCTTCCTTTGTGCTACCAGTGGAGAGTTTTCCCCCTGATTCCTATTGACTTCAGTTTTACTCGGGCTCCTTGATGCCACACTCGGTCAAATGCTGCCTTGATGTCAAAGGCAGTCACTCTCACCTCACCTCTGGAATTCAGTTCCTTTGTCCCAAGGCTGTAATGAGGTCGGGAGCTGAGTGGTCTTGGCGGAACCCAAACTGGGCATCAGTGAGCAGGTTATTGGTGAGTAAGTGCCGCTTGATTGCACTGTCGATGACACCTTCCATCACTTTGCTGATTATTGAGCATAAGGAGCTGAATTCTGAGATTAAATATTCCCCACCCATAGCTTCATTCCCTGGCTGTCATTTGCCATGTGAGGGGTTAACAGGGCTTCCGCCCTTTACAAAGCAATCAGAAATCCCCCGGAGTTACGGTCCGAGACTGGAATAACCCCTGAGGAACCTTAAGGCCAGCATCATTTTGATTCGTATTTCTGTATCATACATCTACATCATGCTAAAACACCAGACGGACTAAAACAAACACAACACATCCAGCAACCAAAGAAAAAACAAATTACAACACATAAATAGGGGTAAAAGGGGCAGTAACTGCATGGATACAAATTGCTTAAGAGATAGAAAACAGAGGGTTGTGGTGAATGGCTGTTTTTCGGACTGGAGGGAGGTATACAGTGGAGTTCCCCAAGGTTCAGTACAAGGACCACTGCTGTTTTTGATATACATTAATGACTTGGACTTGGGGGTACAGGGCACAATTTCGAAATTGGCAGATGACACAAAACTTAGAAGTGTAGTAAACAGTGAGGAAGATAGTAATAGACTTCAAGAAGACATAGACAGGCTGGTGGAATGGGAGGACACATGGCAGATGAAATTCAACGCAGAGAAGTGTGAGGTGGTACATGTTGGTCGGAAGAATGAGGAGAGACCATACACATTAAATCGTACAATTTTAAAGGGAGTGCAAGAACAGAGAGACCTCGGGATGCTTATGCACAAATCTTTGAAGGTGGCAGGACAGGTTAACAAAGCAGCTGATAAAGCGTATGGAATCCTGAGCTTTATAAATAGAGGCATAGAGTACAAAAGCCAGGATGTTATGCTAAACCTATATAAAACACGAGTTCGACCCCAGCTGGAGTATTGTGTCCAATTCTGGGCACCACACTTTAGGAAGAACATGAAGGCTTTGGAGAGGGTGCAGAAGAGATTTACTAGAATGGTTCCAGCGATGAGGGATTGCAGTTACGTGCATAGACTAGAGAAGCTGGGGTTGTTCTACTTGGAGCAGAGAAAGCTAAGATGAGCTTTGATAGAGGTGTTTAAATTCATTAAGGATTTAGATAGAGTAAAAAAAGAGAAACTTTTCCAATGACTGAAGGGTTGGACCTGACATCAGTCATCTGGAAAATGCTGGAATCCATTATTAAGGAAGTGTTAACGGGGCACTTAGAAAATCATAACGTGACTGGGCAGAGTCAACATGCTTTTATGAAAGGGAAATCGTGTTTGACAAATTTATTAGAGTTTTTTGAGGATGTAACTAGCAGGGAAATAAAGGGAAACCAGTTGATGTAGCATATTTAGATTTCCAATAGGCATTCGATAAAGTGCCACATAAAAGGTTGTTACGCAAACTAAGGGCTCAAGGGGTTGGGGTAATATATTAGCATAGATAGAGGATTGGTTAACAGACAGAAAACAGAGAGTAGGGATAAACAGATTATTTTCAGGTTGGTAGGCTGCAACTAGTGGGGTGCCGCAAGACTCAGTACTGGGGCTCAGTACTTTACAATTTATTTAATGACTTAGATGAAGGGACCGAGTGTAATGTATCCAAGTTTGCTGACAATACAAAACTAGGTGAGAGAGTAAGCTGTGAGGAGACACAAAGAGCCTGCAAAGGGAGAGAGACAGGTTAAGTGAGTGGGCAATAAGGTGGCAGATGGAGTATAATGTGGGCAAATGTGAGGTTGTTCACTTTGGTAGGAACTTTAGAAAAACAGAATTATGTTTAAATGGTGAGCAACTATTACATGTTGGAGTTCAGAGAGATTTGGGTGTCCTCGTACAAGAAACACAGAAAGTTAGCATGCAGGTACAGCAAGCAATTCGCAAGGCAAATGGCATGTTGGCCTTTATTGCAAGGGGGTTGGAGTACACGAGTAAGGAAGTCTTGCTACAATTGTACAGGGCTTTGGTGAGACCACACCTGGAGTACTGTGCACAGTTTTGGTCTCCTTATCTAAGGAAGGATATACTTGCCTTAGAGGCGGTGCAACCAAGGTTCACTAGATTGATTCCTGGGATGAGAGTGTTGTCCTATGATGAGAGATTGTGGAGAATGGGCCTATACTCTCTGGAGTTTAGAAGAATCAGAGGTAATCTCATTGAAACATACAAGATTCTGAGGGGGATTGGCAGGGTAGATGCTGAGAGGTTATTTCCCCTGGCTGGAGAGTCTAGAACTAGGGGGCATAGTCTCAGGATAGGGGGTAGGCCATTTAAGACTGAGATGAGGAGGAATTTCTTCAGGGTCGTGAACAATGTTGCCAGCTTTACAGTGGAAAAACCACGCATGCGCTGAAATTTGAATGGGCCGCCTTAAAGGGGCCGGGCACCCAAAAAAAAATTAGAGGGAACATTGGTTGTGAATCTTTGGATTGCTCTACCACAGAGGGTTGTGGATGCTCAGTTGTTGATTATATTCAAGGCTGAGATAGATAGATTTTTGGACTCTAGGGGAATCAAGGGATATGAGGATCAAGTGGGGAAGTGGAGTTGAAGTTGAAGATCGGCCATGAACTTAGTGAGCTCGAGGGGTCATATGATCTACTCCTGCTCCTATTACTTATGTTCTTATGTAAGGGTTTATAATGAGAGGGCACAGGTTTGAGGTGATTGGCAAAAGAACCAGAAGTGACATGAGGAAAAACTTTTTTACGCAATGAGTGGTTATGATTTGGAATGCACTGCCTGATAGTGTGGTGGATACAAATTCAATAGTCGCCTTCAAAAGGGAATTGGATAAATACTTGAAGGAGAAAAGATTGCAGGGATATGGGGAAAGAGCAGGAGAGTGAGCATTACTGAATTGCTCTTTGTAAGAGCCGGAGCAGACGCGATGGGCCGAATGGCCTCCTTCTGTACTGTACTATTCTATGATAATGGGCCAGAAATTCGGCTCTCCGGCTTCCCGCGGGTGCAAGAATCGCGCGCGTACTTACATACCGTGCCTGCCGTTGTGCTTCGGGCCTGCGTGGAATTCGGCTCCTGGGCCTCCTGCAGCTGCCGGCGCGCAGTGCTTACGTTTCCCAGGGGCGCAGTTAATTCGAAGCGTCCCCTGGGATCACGTGGGCCATGGAGAGCCAGGAAGACCTGTCAAATCTATGAATAGAGATCGGCCCCAAAACCTCACTAAAACTTCAAATAAATGTTTTAAAAATCACATTTTTAACATAACTAAATTAACTACTTTAAACAAAAATTAAAATTTTTGAAAAAATTAATGACACTTTTTAATGGTGCTAAAAATAAACTTACCTTTCTTTAAAGTATGTAAAAAAGATAAACCTGTTGAAAAAATGTTTAAATTGTACTTAATTCACCACTTACCTTGTTAAAAGCAGGCCTTGCGCCTCCTTTTTCCCCGCGCAGCTTCTCCGTACTTACCCTCACGGAGAAACCTGAAAAAAAACCTGAAGTTTGCTGCGTGTGTGCTGCCTCTCCGGCGCACGCGTTTGACCTCTGAACCCCTTCCTTCAGGGGAACGGAAGTTCCGGTTTCCAGCGCATGTGCAGTGCATGCGCGAAACTGGCACTTTCGTTGGGTCTACGGGTGAGTACATAGTGCGTACTCACCCGTGGAGACCCGAATTTCTGGCCCATTATGATTCTAATTACAGCATAAAATTCTAAACTGCAAGAACAAATATTCTAAGCATATTCATCACCAACCTCCTACAGCGCCTCACAATCCCAACAACTATCATACCAACTCCACCATTACAACAGCCCAACTAGATCTTCCAAATCCTCCAACTCGTCATGAGCAAAAGCCACAGGATATCCACTCCTATCTTAAATTAATTCAGACCAGAATAAGTAGAGAATCAACTCACAGGATTATGGACTGTGCACAGCAAAGATACCTGCTTAGTGACATTGTTATGTCAGGAACTGTTCATATGCAAAGTGTCATAGCAACCTAATTGGTCTCAAAGATTTGGGATAAGAATTAGGTTGCTTTGCGCCTCCCGTTAGCGCCCTAAGAGGGCGCTAACGGGGCGCAAAGCAACTAGCGCCTGGGCGTGGCACTGCCAACGCCTCCTGCAAAATTCAGCGGGAGGTTAGCGGCGACGATAACCGTTAGCACCCCACGGTGCTGCGCCACCAGCGAGGACGTCATTGCTATGCGCAGCGCCCCGCTCGCGCCCCGGCTGCGATCTTCGGTAGCGCCCCCTGACTTACCGCCGGAAGCTATGTCCAACGGGGTCAGAGGGGCCTACCTGCGGCCGGGGTGGCGCAAATTAAAGGGGAGGTGCCGGGCGGCCATTGCACCTGCCCCCTCTGCCGTCCCCGGCCTACTCTGCAGCCCCCCCGCGGAGTGCCGGCTACGCTCCGTGAGCCCGGCACTTCTCTTGAGTGCCGGGCTCTTTTGCCGGCACTCCGATCCCTGGTGGCCCAGCTGGGCACCGAGTCGCACTGCGCTAGGCCCCTCCCCTTTAATAAGGATAGGAAGGCCTGCAGTACCACGGTGCAACGTGCCGCAGCGCGTGGCGTTGCGGCACATAGCGCCGCAATATTCACTCGCAGTGCCCCAAGAGGGAGGCAGGGCGCTAAAAGTAGCGCCCCGACGATGTTAGCGCCCCAAAGGGGGCGCGACCCAATTTTTCCCCCTTGATCTGCTCATATGAAGAAACAGCATAGAAAGTATCACAGGGAAAAAGAGCGAATAATGTAATGCAAGGACTGACTTCCCTATTTTGTTCTAATCCTTCATAACATATTCCTGACTAGTAATTTGGACATTATGGACTGTTGTTGAATTTTCAGTGAAAAGGTTTTATACAATTTTATTCCAATTACATATGGAATCATAAATACTCCATATAATCAGCTTTGTAAATATCCCTGGGTCTGTTCTGGGTCTGGGTAAAGGCAAGATAATGTTAATAATTTTCCTTCAGTATATAATGATCTGAGCTATGTCACAATATGCCTGCAGTCTGAAAATAAATCAGTATTGGCTTCCTGCTGGTAAAACTTAGTTTCAAATCTTCAGCTAATAAATTTTTTCTATTTCAGATACGAAAAAAGAATTGGGGTTCTATCAATATTCTAAAAAATAAATTCTGAAAATCCTATCATCATCTCATTTTGCTGTGGACTAAAACCAATTCATTCTTAAATCTAATTTATAATTTCTCTTGTATTTTCAAATTGTACCAGTATTGTCTATTGACCATGGTTCAAATATTGCATTCCTAGGATGAAGTATGTAACTGATTATTTTGTTTGACTAAACCCTATTTGATGCAAAATATCTTCATGCTCTGCTTGCTGTACATATGTATCTGACAGGAGAGATCAGACATGGCTCCAAGCCATTTTGACTGATACAGTGGAAAATAAAAATAAAATCTCATAAATGCATGTTTTCTCACTTGCTGAGTGACGCAAAAAGTAATTGCATCTGTTCCATTAATTTTGTTTTAAGGTACAGTTACTAAAACTTATACAAATGGAATTAACCATTAAGGATTTCCTCATATAGTGTTTTGAAATGCATAAAATATGTTAAACAGAAAAGGAAACTAACTAGATTGGCAGTTCAGCTAAAAATTAATCATAAGCCATTTTTTGGTTTTGATTGTTTCCAACTGAATAATGTCATCATTGTCAGAAAACCATGTTGCCCACTTAGCTTTGTTAAACATGCATGGCTGAATTCTCCTCATGTTGGTCCGTTAGGGGTGGAGTGGGAAAATCGCCCGCCCATGAGAATCTGCTGCTAATCTGCTATAATTTCCTTCCAGAACTCTAATTAATCTTGCAGGGTAAGTTTGGAGTGGCTCCTGATAGGGCTCCCACCACTGCGAGAGAGGGAAATGCAGTTCTGGTGAAGCCTTTAAAATGCTGCAGCCACTTAAAGAGCAACATCGCTTTTCTGCGAGAATGATTGAAGCAGCAGCTGCCTCGTGGGGTGGGGGTAGTGTCAGCAGCTGGAAGGGCTTCCAGATTCTCAGACTCATCCCTGCAGATCTTCTTGGTTGAAGTAGGAGCCAGATGGCAAGACTGTTGGGCACTGAGGCCAAGATGCCCCATTAGAGGATGGTGCAGGCTGTATGGAAGGAGATGGCAGAAGTAGTCAATGCTTCTTCTATCACCCCAAGTGCTGCCACATAGTGCCAGATGGGTTCACTGACCTTCCAAGGTGAGCTACGGAAAATCTCGGCACTTGATCCATGTGATTTCCTGGACTGGTTTTGATCATCTGAGGGGGTTGGAGGGAAATTGCTAGAGTATTTTTTCCCTTTTTTGCCTCTCTCAGTAGATTACATGGCTGCGGGGTGGGGGCGGAGAGTGGTGGGGGGAGGTGAGAGTGGGGGGGGGGCGGGAGGGGAGAGTGTGGGGGAGGGAGGGGAGAGTGTGGGGGAGGGAGGGGAGAGTGTGGTGGGGGGGGATTTGTGGGGAGAGCGAAGAAGTGTTTAGTCATGATGCTCCAGCCATCATGGTGTGGGGCAGGCTTGATGGACCAGCTGGTCTTTTCTTGCCCGTTAATTTTATATGTTCGTGTGATGCCAATATGCATCTTCTACCACTCATACTGACTTCACTCACCTCCTTACCTTTCTCTTGCAGCTGGCTGTCAGTAAAAATCATTAATGCAAAGGCCAACCTCTAAAAACATTCAAATACAATCTTAACTAACAAACCACTCTGTCTACTCACATAGTCTGCTGCAAGGGCATCTGCTCATCTTCAAAGACACCACTTAATACACCTCCAGCTTTCATCATCATGGCATACACAAGCTCATATGGAGCAAGTCCCCATGTCACTCACATGTTTTTAACATTCTCTTCTCTCTCTCCAGAGGACAAGATGGCCCTTAACCATCACATGAGAAGAAATTATTTCTGCCGGAGACATTACTGTGGATTGAACATTTGGGTCGGAATTTTCCTTACCTGGGCGGGTCCGGTGCGGGCGGTGTCCGTGGCAGGTCGCGACACCGCTGCTGGCTCCATTCCGCTGTACAGAATAAACGTACCATAATGGGGACTATTAAGCCCGCCCAGCATGTTACCCAGCCCAATGAGATGGAGCGGGTCTGGTGACATCATTCATGACGTGTTTTAAACCGGGATCCTTAAAGGGACCCTGGCCACATTAAATTTTAAGTTTGATCTAACATAGTGGGTGTTGAATCTTTACTGTACAATCATATAATAAAAGTTATAGATGAGTGACAAAGAAATATTTAAATAATATTATCATTAAGCAATATGACTCCATCTACAAATACGATCATGAACATAATTAAAAAAGTACATTAATTGGGAAGTTATTGGTGCTTTAGTCACCAATCTATAGATTTTTGTATTAGTAAATGGTACAAATAAAAGATAAAATACATAAAATTAAGCATATTTTAAATGTAATTGTAAAGGGGTAGATTTCCAATCTTTTGCAAGTTCAGTGGAATAGCTGCGGAATCCCTGACAAACAGTGTGAGTGGTGCTTACAATGTGTTTCTGGGATTACTGCAGCTCTTCTGTTGAAGTTAACAATGGACAAGTGAAAGAACCTCCGCAGAAATTCACCCTAAAGTCTCAGACTGAAAAAATAATTTAGTCACATTCAGGGACTGAAAGCAAATTGAACCAGTGGAATGAGTGATGAGAATGTAATTGTTATAGTTGATGACTTGATTTAATGTGTAACTGGACAATCACAGTATACTGTGAGAAAAACCTGACCAGAAACAACACAAAAATGTATTTAAATGGTATAAGTCATTTTTTATAGTGCAGATCGATTCACTCCAATTACTGTTCAGTTGGAAGGCAACAGCCGAGAATGGCCAGTGAAAAATTAACATTTACCAGCAGCTTTTCAAGTAGAACAGAATCTCCATCAATCTGTTCGCTGATGTAATCAACATGTTTTAATTTTGGTTTGTTTTTCATGCTGTCAAGTAATCAGCTGGAGCAATGGCCACGGAACTCCCGCCTCAGGTTGACAGACATGGTTCCTGAGCTGTGTGAATCCCGTGGCCATGCAGGGAAATTTAAAAAGTAGGTGGAAAAAGGCTCTTAAGTACCTGCAAAGTACCTCATAATGATTTCAATTGGGTCCCCCGCCGCTGCAGGTCGGGTCAGCTCTACGCTGAAAGATGCGCCTGTGGGAAAGGTGAGGGAGCGAGTTGACAGCGAGTTCCCGACCCTATGCCAAAAAAAAACTAACCCATGGTGGCGCCGCCGATCATGCCCGCTAGCACCCCAGAAAATTCAGCCCTTGGAGTTTGGGGCCACTTTCAACTGCTAATGGATTGAAATTGAGTCCAGTTCTAAGCAATAAATGTAATTTATGGAAATTTTCATTCCGATTACGAAAATTAAAGTAAACTTGCTGCTACATGTTTAATCCGATACTTGTAATAGCGTTCTCAGATAGGCTGTTTGATGATATTACCAGTCAATCATATATTCACTAAGTAAAAATGTAATTTATAGCTATCAAACAGTCATGGGATAGCCTTTTAGTCATTTGGGAATGCAAGAAAAATATATTGGCCCCACTGCTCTATGCAGGGCCAGTGGGAAGCACCTAATTTGCATAGGGCTGACTGACACCCGCACCACAACGTGCATATCTCCAGGTCCACCAGGTCGCTGCTCACAAAAAGTAACTCGTACATATCTGGCCAAACACTGATTAAGTCACCTCTTACAGTGCTGTGGCCAATAATATGATGAAAAGCACAGGAATTGCAGGGGACCCGTATTAGCGGGCCTGCAGGCCTGAAACTGACTGTGTACCTGATACAATCAGCAGAGTGCAGTGCACCTGAGCAACATCCAACATGTTGGGAGTCCTGCACCAATTATGCACAAGGCTCAGTAAGGCCATGGGTTTGATTTAGATGAGGTTGTAATCCTAAAGTGGGGCTCATGCGTACTCTCAGTTGGTGAGAGTTTTGTTGACGCCTTTTAAACACGTAAAGGGCGGAATTCCTGGAACTCTACCAGACACGCCCCCTTGATGTTAGAAGTGCAGCCGAAGGATCTGCCCACGCTCACCCACCGGAATTTAAAGATTCAGTGCAAATGAGTAATGTGCAATTCCAGTGTAACTGGGAAATTGGGCTCCCTACCCTGTCCGGCCCCAAGAATTTAAGGGTCCTTGTATTTATACCCCTTTATTTGCTTGACTTCAGAGGCCAATTTTTTTGCCCCGTGGGATTACATTTTTGAATGGCGATAGTCAACGGGCAGTTAACTATCCTTCCATATTTGTTGCCACCTGGCATTCTGGCCCCGGCCCTCTTAGCACTCACAGTGCATTTTACGTTAAGTGCCAGGAGCACTTGACCTTGCATTATCATGTGAATTCAGTTCACTGAGGTATAGGTATAGAAATCCGGTCTTGGTGATGCTACATTATTCACCCCAGTAAGTCATATTAGCTGTGCGGAGGCACTTGCAAAAAAATCAAACAGCTCTTATTCATTACTATGGCACAGAACAGGGGCATGCCTACTGTGAACTCTCATTTCAGGAACTGGTGTGCCTTGACAGGAAGATTCAGAAGGAGAGGAATGCCAGACATTCTTTACCAAAGATCTCTGCAACAATAATGAATGTTATCAAAAATAAATCAATTAGATAAGTGTTTAAATGCAGGACTTTTACTCAGAACTTGCCTCCAAATGTGAATAATGGTACTATTTATACGGATAATGGAGTTTTTCGTTTCTGAGTATAATCATAAACATAAATAAAATAAATGCGGCTAGCATAATTATTTAGAAAGCATTGCAAAATATAAAGACCCGCTCTGTGTCCTTTCTCCTTGAGTCCCACTCATCAATTTACTCCGCAGCTGTACTGTCTCAGCTCTCTTGCTGTACGTGTAACTGTAATTGAACACCAACTGGTGTGTACATGCTTTTTGCTTTCAAAGTCAACTCAAAAAAGTTCATGCTTGTTTTGATGTATTGTACAAAAAATACAACTTCTAATTATTTTCAATAACTTTCCTGTGCTTTTCTTTCTCAATCATTTTTCATTGGGCTCAAAAACAGCAAGCCCTGGCATGTTTTGTAAATGGTCAGTCTTACTGTCAGTCATAAAAATTACCAGCAGTTGTAGGTACCGGTGCATACTGGGGGCCCTATGCCCTGTCCAGTCCCTATCTGATGGGAGGCTGAATCAAATGGAGGCCCAGTCTTTACACTTAGACACAGGTCTCCAACAGAAAACATTAGAATAGGTATTTAACTAGATCAAATGCTACTGTCTTAGATAGATGTAATTCTCCTCTTGTAAAGTTTTTTCTGTTGCTGGTATGTTACAAATCCTACTTCTCGTAGCAAGCGGTCAGCTGAGTGAAAAAACTGAGATGGCGGCTAAAAGGATTTTCTAAAAGCATTTGCAGTGATTTGATTAGTTCAGCCTTTCCTTTTTTATTGTAGATTTTTCTGATTGCTCATACTTGATTCGTTGAGCCTGAAATTACAATGGGCCTGCTCCGCCAAAGGAATTGCAGCTGAGTGGGCCATACGTCTATCTCTGTTCGGTGACTCAGACCCCATCCCAAGTTGCAGGCAAAGGATCACAGCAATTGATCCGATTTGCCGATGGGGAGAGGAACTGAGTTTCACAACAAATTCCGGACCCTGTTGTGCATTCCACCTGAATTGCATTATTGGGTCCAATCGGAACTTCGGGCCCATTGTTTGCACATGTCCTGAGTATTTCCCCATTGCAACTTTATCTGTGCGCTCTCTGTGTGCTTGATGTGTGCATTTTCTACCTCTTATGGTGTGATTTGTTACTGTCTGTGAATAGAAATTTGAGCTAACAGCTGCAAAAATATACACATGCACAAGTATGATGTGACGGACACACCACTTGCTCAATGCAAGGTTTTTGTAGATAGAGAGGTTCACACGGCTGAGTAATGGTACGTGTCTCATAATATAACTTTATCGTTGTTGCAAAGCAGTTTCCACTTTGTAGCAATGCTAAAGGGGTGCATTATGATTCTGGAATTGGAGCCCTGTGGTGTGAAACCCCCCTCCTTGGAGGAGATAATCTCACTTCTCTTGTTTATACCGCCTAGCTTGACGCTACATAGGGTACAGCTCCAGTGTGGTGTCAAATGTGGATTCAAAAGTGTTGGGAGATCCCTTGGACCCTCCCTGGGCAATTTATAAACTAACCTGAAGTTGATTTAAATGTTTATAGAGTGCGCATGTTCCCACCTGGGCTGTCTAAATATTACATTTTAACTACTGAGAGAAAATGTAACGTGGTTCTGAGAAGAAGGCTCAGGCTTGTAGATGCAGTCTAAATGCACAATTAGAATTAGGTTTGTTAAAGTGTGTCTCTTAGTGTTTGCCACAACCACAAGATTACAATCAAAAGTAAATGGCCCAGAAATTCGGGTCGGAGGCTTCCCACGGGTGCAAGCATAGCGGGTGCACTTACATAGCGCGCCTGCCGTTGTGCTGTGGGCCCGCGTGGGATTCCGATCCTGGGCCTCCTCCAGCTGCCGGTGTGCAGTGCTCGCGTATCCCAGCGGCGCAACTAGTTCGCACCGTCCCCTGGGATCACGTGGTCCATGGGGAGCCAATCGGAGCAGGGAATCTCCATTCATAGACAGGAAGACCTGTCAAATCTATGAATAGAGATCAGCCCCAAAACCTAAGTAAAACTTCAAATAATTTTTTTTTAAAACATCACATTTTTAAAATAACTATAAATTACATAAATTAACTATTTTAAACAAAAATTTTAATTTTTGAAAAAATGTATTAAAGTTTTTAACGGGGCTAAAAATAAACTTACCTTTCTTTAAAGTATTTAAAAATGATAAACCTGTGGAAAAAATGTTTCAATTTTACTTAATTCACCTCTTACCTTGTTAAAAGCAGGCCTTGCACCTGCTTTTTCCACACGCAGCTGCTAGGGACTTACCCGCACGGAGAAACCTGTAAAAAAAGCGGAAGTTCGATGCGTACGCGCTGCCTCTCCCGCGCACGCGGTTGACCCTCGAACCCCTTCTTTCACGAGACCGGAAGTTCCGGTTTCCCGTGCATGCGCAGTGCATGCGTGAAACCGGCACTTCCGGTGGCCCTACGGGTGAGTACACAGCGCGTACTCACCCGTGGGGACCCGAATTTCTGGGCCAATGTTTTTTGGAATATACCATGCTTCCATGTAGTAATTCAAAGGCAACACTTAATCTAGCAATCTGCTTGTAACATTCCACAAATGCATGATCAAGTTGTGGTGGGAGGTGATTTTTCCTTTTTACAAATTGAATAGAATGCAACAATTGCTTCCAGGCATATTCAAACAATCTGTTTAGTTCATAATCTTTCAAAGCCCTTCGTGACATAAAAAATGTTAGTGTTGCCTGTCACATCAAACTGTAAATTCTATGATTTTGCATGCTCCATTTAACAAAATAAGAGCTTCAAAAGTTCTGTAAATGGAGTTAGATGCTTGTACGTAATTACTTGCCGCAGTAAAACATTGAAAATGCCAACTACTACTGACAGCAAATACATACAATGCATTTTATAGGTAAAAATGATAATACATTTAGCATTAAAAATGAATCATTTTCCATTTCTTTTTTAAGTAGTCCTTCTTTCTCTGTCACACTTTTCTTAACCAGCTCCTTCCATAGTTCTCACTTGAACTGAACTATTATAATAACTACTTGATCGCACCTTGTCATATAGACAACATCTCCAGAACCTTGGGAAGAAACTAAAGAGTAGGATCAAATTGATCCAGAAACTCCCCGGATCCACATGGGGAGCAGACGTTCAAACCCTCCGTACGGCAGCACTCGCCCTGGTGTACTCTACAGCGGAGTACTGCTCTCTGGCATGGCTATCAAGTCCGCATGTCAAATCCGTTGATGTCCAGCTGAATTCTACTATGAGAATTATCATCGACACCAGCACCTTGGCTGCCCGTGCTTGCAAACATCGCACCACCACACCTATGCCGTGAATATGCAGTCTCCAGAGAATACAACCGTTACACCAGCAAAGACATGCCAATCCAGGCCGACTTGAACAACCTACCACCAACTCGTCTCAAATCTAAAGGCCATTTTGGACCATCGCCGAAGCCCTTCAGCAATCTCCCCTCAGCCTTGATGACTGATGGCGAAATGCTTGGAAGAACTGCGACATATGGAATGGATTCCTTATAGAGAACCCCACAGTACAACCTGAAGGATCAAACCTTTCTCACAAACAGTGGTCAACCATCAACTGCCTCAGAACTGGTCATGGAAGATGTTGCCACCTTCTCCATAGATGGAAGATTAAAGTATCCCCATCATGCGACTGTGGAGCTCCTAATCAGACCCTGGAGCACATCATCGAACACTGCCCTCAAAGGAAATTTGCAGGCAGCCTACAAGATATCCACACTGTTACATCGGAAGCTTTGGCCTGGATATCTGACTTAGATATTGACATTTGATTTGCTTTGCTACTACCATACGAAAGAAGAAGATAATAACTACTTTTTGAAACAATGAATATAATTCTCAATAAATTTTGGATAGAGTGAAGCATTATACTATACATAAGGATTCCATTTGGCATAATACGCAAGCAGATTTTGATAAATGTCTGTACATTGGCTTTACCTTGCAGTAGAGAATTATTACCTTGTACAGTCACCCTGTGGTGACTGCTGTTGCTAGAGTGTGATTCTCCAGTATCTTAACTCCCAGTTGAAATATGAATAAATAATGTGATACTTTTAATATGTAAATTAGTGATCTACTATCATTCCAAAACATTCTACCAGAGTCTAGTAGGAAATGAAAGGATGTAGAATAAAGGTAAAATTCCACAAAGCTGTACAATGCCCACAGCAGTGATCTCTGCTCACAGAGGAAGGTCACTCTTGAAAGGACTTTAAAAAAAAGAGGCAAATATGAAGTAAAATCTCCCTGGTGAGACTATCCTTTGTTGAATTTAATTAGGCTGCTGGTCTTCTTATTAAATTTCCTTGATGAAGCCCTCTATCTAATCCATGTTAATGAAGGTGAGGTTTGCTTTGTAAGTAAATCTAATTTTGGGATGAATCATATAGCACATATTTTATGAAGAGTGAAATTGGGTTCATGTTTGCTAAGCACAGAATATTAAGCCATTATTTTTTTATTTTATTTTGTAATTTTCATTGTGATTCTATAGTCTTCCTAATAATTTAACCGGCTCTAAATTATTAGGCATGACCTAATATATTTTTGTCATAATCGTCATCATCAAAAAAAATGTACATATCAAACCTTTCAATGAAGATTCCTCTGGGGGGTGCTTCAATATGGAGGAACTGTTCTTTCACTGACCCATTGATCTGTTTGCATTTTGTTTTTTGTTTGTAAATGGTATTGATCCAACAGAATTTCTTGCAATTTATGGTTAACTTCTACAAGAAGTGTTTTGTCCACATAATCCAGAAATGCTCAGTTCAAATCCCAACAGAGCAGCTTGAGAATTTGAATTGAATTTTAAAAATCTGGATGTAGAAAGTTGGTATCAGTAAAAGTGACCATAAAGCTGTCAGATTGTTGTGAAAAAGCCAACTGGTTCACTAATGTCCTTTAGGGAAGGAAGCCTGCCGTCCTTACCCGGGCTGGCCTCCATGTGACTCTAATCCCACACCAACATGGTTGACTCTTAACCTCTCTCTGAATTGGCCTAGTAAGCCACTCAGTTGTATCAAACTGCTACAAAGAATGGACTGCAGTAGTTTGTCCATTTAAACTGGACAAAGTACAAGGAATGACGATAAAAGATCAACTTTATCATTCTCACTTAATATAGAATTGTACATAAACAATTGCAAAAATTACAAGTTTCAAGCTTTGGGAATTCCCCCCTTCCTCCAAAAGGGAAATGCTCCAGTAATGGACTTGAAATGTGAAGAAAACTCAGATTTTTGTTTTAACTCATCTCTTTAAGGCACCTAGAAACTACGACGCAAATAGGAAAGACCCTGATAATTTCTTTAACTTTATGAGAATTCCAATATCTAGCAATAGATTGCAGTATCAAATTGACTCAAGTCGAGTTTATTTTTCATTGTTGTCCCTCAGAGTTACATAAGGGCATTTGCTTAAACAGCAAGAAAGATTAAAAGTGAAAAAATTGATGGCATTACCACAGAGAATCCATTCTAGCTGGGTATGTGAGGATTTAGGATCACTCATGTAAAAACTCTGCTGCAGAATTTACATAGAAACATAGAAGATAGGAGCAGGAGTAGGCCCCTTGAGCCTGTTCCGCCATTTAATGAGATCATGGCTGATCATCCAAATTCAGTACCCTGTCCCTGCTTTCTCCCCATATCCCTTGATCCTTTTAGCCTTAAGAAATATGTCTAACTCCTTCTTGAATATATTTAATGAATTGGCCTCAACTGCCTTCTGTGGTAGAGAATTCCACAGGTTCACCACTCTCTGGGTGAAGAAATTCCTCCCCATCTCAGTCCTAAATAGCTTACCCCTTATCCTTAGACTGTGACCCCTGGTTCTGGACTCCCCCGCCATCGGGAACAGCCTTCCTGCATCTAGTCTGTCTAGTCCTGTTAGAATTTTATAAGTTTCAATGAGATCCCCTCTCATTCTTCTAAACTCTAGCGAATATAAGCCTAATCGACCCAATCTCTCTTCATACGTCATTCCTGCCATCCCAGGTATCAGTCTGGTGAATCTTCACTGCACTCCCTCCATGGCAAGAACATCCTTCCTCAGATAAGGCGACCAAAACTGCACACAATACTCAAGGTGTGGTCTCACCAAGGCCCTGTACAACTGCAGCAAGACATCCTTGCTCCTGTACTCGAATCCTCTTGCTATGAAGGCCAACATACCATTTGCCTTCTTAACCGCCTGCTGCACCTGCATGCTTACCTTCAGCGACTGGTGCACAAGGACACCCAGGTCTCGTTGCACTTCCCCTTTTCCCAATCTATTGCCGTTCAGACAATAATCTGCCTTCCTGTTTTTGCCACCAAAGTGGATAACCTTGCATTTATCCACATTATACTGCATCTGCCATGCATCTGCCCAATCACCCAACCTGTCCAAATCATACTGGATTTTCTCTGCATCCTCCTCACAGCACACACACCCACCCAGCTTTGTGTCGTCTGCAAACTTGGAGATATTACCTCTAGTTCCCTTGTCTAGATCATTAATATATATATTGTGAATAACTGGGGTCCTAGCACCGATCCCTGCGGTACCCCACTAGTCACTGCCTTCCACTCGGAAAAAGATCAGTTTATTTCAACTCTTTGCTTCCTGTCTGCCAACCAGTTCTCTATCCAAGTCAGTACCTTACCCCCAATCCCATGTGCTTTAACTTTGCACGCTAATCTCTTATGCGGGACTTATCGAAAGCCTTCTGAAAGTCCAAATACACCACATCCACTGGTTCTCCCTTATCTATCGTACCAGTTACATCCTCAAAAAATTCCAGTAGATTAGTCAAGCATGATTTACCTTTTGTAAATCCATGTTGACTTTGTCCGATCTTGTCACTGTTTTCCAAGTGCTCTGCTGTTACATCTTTTATAATGGACTCGAGCATTTTCCCCACTACCGATGTCAGGCTTACTGGTCTATAATTCCCCGTTTTCTCTCTACCACCTTTTTTAAATAGTGGGGTTACATTAGCTACCCTCCAATCCATGGGAACTGTTCCAGAGTCTATAGAATTTTAGAAGATGACCAGCAATGCATCTACTATTTCTAGGGCCACTTCCTTAATTACCCTAGGATGTAGATTATCAGGCCCTGGGGATTTATCGGCCTTCAATCCCTTCAATTTCTCTAACACCATTTCCCTACAAATACTGATTTCATTCAGTTCCTCCCTCTCATTAGACCCTATGTTTCCTGACATCTCTGGGAGTTTATTTGCGTCCTCCTTTGTGAAGACAGAACCAAAGTATGTATTTAATTGGTCTCCCTTTTATTTGTTCCCCATCATAAATTCCCCTGATTCTGACTGCAAGGGACCTACGCTTAACTTCACCAATGTTTTTCTCTTCACATATCTATAGAAGCTTTTACAGTCAGTTTTTATCTTCCCTGCAAGTTTACTCTCATATTCTATTTCCCCCCCTCTTAATTAATCCCTTTGTCCTCCTTTGCTGAATCCTAAACTGCTCCCAATCCTCAGGTTTGCTGCTTTTTCTGGCCAATTTATACGACCCCTCCTTGGATCTTATGCTATCCGTAATTTCCCTTGTTAGCCACGGTTGAGTCACCTTTTTTGTTTTATTTTTATGCCAAACAGGGATGAACAAATTCTGTAGTTCATCCATGCAATCTTTAAATGTTTGCCATTGCCTATCCACCGTCAACCCTTTAAGCAATGCTCCCCAATCCATCCTAGCCAACTCATGCCTCATACCATCATAGTTTCCTTTATTTAAATTCAGGACCCTAGTCTCTGAGTCAACTACTTCACTCTTCATCTTAATGAAGAATTCTATCATATTATAATCGCTCCTCCCCAAGGGGCCTTGCACAACAAGATTGCTAATTAATCCTTTCTCATTACATAATACCCAGTCTAAGATGGCCTGATCTCTAGTTGGTTCCTCGACATATTGGTCCAGGAAACCATCCCGTATACACTCTAGGAATTCCTCCTCCACAGTATTGTTACTGATTTGGTTAGCCCAATCTATATGTAAATTAAAGTCACCCATGATAACGGCTGTGCCATTATTGCACGCATCTCTAATTTCCCATTTAATGCCATCCCCAACCTCAGCATTACTGTTTGGGGGTCTGTATACAACTCCCACTAATGTTTTCTGCCCCTTGGTATTACTCAGCTCTACCCATACAGATTCCACATCATCAGAGCTAATATCCTTCCTTACTATTGTGTTAATCTCCTCTCTTAACCAGCAATGCTACCCCACCTCCTTTTCCTTTTTGCCTGTCCTTCCTGAATATTGAATACCCCTGGATGTTGAATTCCCAGCCTTGGTCACCCTGGAGCCATGTCTCCGTAATCCCAATTATATCATATCCGTTTACATCTATTTGCACAGCTAATTCATCCACCTTATTACGAATGCTCCTCACATTAAGACACAAAGCCTTCAGGCTTGGTTTTTAACACTCTTAGTCCTTTTAGAATTATTATTTACTGTAGCCCTGTTTGATTTACACCCTTGATTTCTCTGCCTTCCACTTTTGCTTTTCTCCTTCCTGTCTTTTGTTTCTATCCTTGCTTTCCTTTCCGCTGTCTCCCTGCACAGGTTCCCAACCCCCTGCCATTTTAGTTTAAACCTTCCCCAATGGCAATAGCAAACACTCCCCCTAGGACATTGGTCCTTAGGGACTTGCATTGCACTGCACTACAAATATACGTTAAAAAATTGATCCATTTTTTCTTTTGCCATATAATCAAATTAAACAATTTTGCATAATCAATAACTCACTACTGTTTCTTTATGGTGATGACAATTGAAATATAACTTCCATGCATTGCTCAGTTTCAGTGGCATAAAAGGTTTCCAATTCAATTGTGTTGCATAATTGAACAAAACGACTGCAATTGCACAGAAACCTAGTAAACCATTATCAGTATTTAAATTATATGCATTTTGAAAGCTAGTGAGGGTGAAATTCAACTTCGGCGGGTGCGCAAAACAGGCAGCAGTGGATCATCCGCCCATTGAACAACACGCCCAATTTCCCTTGCCTCGTTTCCACCCGTTTTGTGCATCTGCCATAGTTGAATATCACCCCATTTCTCTTCATTAATTTATGTTATTGAGTATATAAATTCTCAGTTGGTAATTATTTTGCTCAAAGTTCATTGGGACCCGTTTTATTGACAGCGAGCTTATGTAAAAATAATGTAGTGGATGTAATGAATAGATATATGCATTTATTTTATATTGGCCCAGAATTTGCGCCCAGCAGTGAAGCGAAAGCGTTAGCTGCTGACCCCGACGTACGCTCCGCACAGGGATCTCGCAATCCCTGTTTCGAGAGCATCAGGTTTTCCGACCTTCAATTCAATTCAACAGAACTTAATGGGGATCCTCTTGTTCAAAGTTCTGTGATGTCAACAGGCTGTCTAAGCAGTCAATCAAAAGGCAGAATTATCACAGGCCGCAAACAAGGAAGTGAGTAAGCCCATAAATTTCTAACTTTTTAAAATAGTTAGAGAAAGCAAAAGGAAGACTGGGGTTCTCACATGGGGAAAAGGCAAACCTAAAATAAAGATGCACAAACTTAAAAATTGAAAAAAACATTTTTGAAAAGTTTCTAAAAATATTGGGCTAGAAATCCTTTATAGACAAGGAATGGGCAGTGTTTAGACTAAAAATGATGAGTTAGCACCACGTGAAAATCATCTAGACTGCACGCAAAATTTGTCTTCACTCCTCATTAAAATGATTGGAGCCATAAATCTAGTTTAAAAACCCAAGCTCATTGGTGTTACACTGAAAAGATGGACCAATGTCGGGTGCAGTCGAAACACAAGTAATGATTGCCACAAGCCTTTTTCACTGCTTAAAAGGGAAGTCCATTGATGCCGCAGCACCTCATTCTCAGCATTGTTGGCTGTGCAGCTACCTCAACAACCATAAGAAGAAGGACAAGGAGAAGGAGCACTTATTTACAAATCCTGATGGCAGATTGCCACCCCAGGGAGAGAGCCCACAGGTTTTCCCATGAAGTTTTAGAGGCATTGGTTTTAGGGGTAGAGAACTGGCGGCCGGTCCTGTACCCACCAACTGGCATGAGGGCCTCGCTACAAGTCTGCCGCACTATGTGAATGGGGATGGCACAGCACATCATGGACAGCACTGTGGTCCCCAGGACCTACACCCAGTGCAGTAATAACTTTAACAAGTTCGGGTGGGCAAGGTGAGTGAAGGCTTCAACAAATGCTACATACTGTACCATATCTGTACCACAAGCTTCACACACTGCTCAATGCACCACACCCCCAGCAGTCACCCACCAACAATCTCTACCTAACAACACTCACACCCACATCTCACACCTTGCACACAATGACAGCTATTCAACTGTAGCAGGCACAAGGGTCATTCGTTATTAGAATGCATGTCATATGTGTGATATGTTTATGCACAAATTTATTAATAGAGTATGCAATATTTTGTGGTCTCTCTCATTTCACCTTTGTATCCAGCAGGATGCTGTGATATGATATGACACAGGGATGGTATGATGGGGATGTGGTGAGCAACAGGGATCTGGGGTTTCATTCATTCAAATTGGAATTTGATGAGCCGGTCACAGACCGCCCGTCCGGAAGCCCGATTGTCCAGCTGCCTCCTCCCTCCCTCCTGTTCCTCATCTTCTTCCTCCTCGTCTTCCTCCTCCTCCCTCTGCGCACATGTTCCCATCTTTCTCGTTGCCTCCGCCATAGATCCTGGAGGGCAAGGTGGACTGCCAGTACAGCCCCCATGATGTTTAGCAAGTGCTGTAGATTGAATCTTTCAAGAATAAATTTTGTACTTTTCTACTTTGCCACATCAATCCTGAGACCAAAGAACCTTCAAATCACTAAATAAAACTATTACAATATCAGGAACTAACACACAGGCACTGAAACTTCACTAACCTGTCAGGTGCGAGTGATTGGGGCTGATCCCTTTAAATAATGTCCCTAGAGCCGGCTTCCTGGTGCTGCACACCAGCTCTCCCTGTTGTTAACTCCAGACAGTGAGGTAAGTGGCAAGAAGCAATTTGGCAGATCGAGCATTCAATGAGCATTGCACACTCACTGACGTCACGATCTCCCTGGCATTAAAGTCCCCAGTGATTGCTGTTACCAGCAGCGCTATGGGGGGTCCCAATTTGGCATGTGGCGCTGGATTTGACATGAGCCGTCGTTACAGCTCTCAATGCCGTATCAGCGCCATCTACTGGCACTAATGGGCGACGCTAAGGGAATGAATTTTCCCCCCATTAATTTTCATTAAAATGGACAAAGTTAACACTGCACAAAATTAAAATTAGTTTACCAGGCTCTTAACATTTGTTTAGCAGTTAACTGTTAAAACCCCAGTTATACCTAATCCCTTTGCGTCTAACATTTAGTGGGGAATATAACAGTGCACTTGTTTTCAGAAGAGCCGAAGTCTTCATCAGTTTCAATGATTTACGAGATTTCACTGATTACCGGCTCTGTGGTGGAGGGGGCAGGGGTCACAATGCAGCCAGTTTTGGAGCTGTCATCGACAGACCGCCACTTCGGGATTTCCGCATGCGCGTGCGCTAAATCTCAACGTTGCGGTCAGTTTCAAAGGCGGTATGACGGCGTTCTCTGAGAGTATGGGGTCATACCGACCGCAAATTCAGGGCTACTGTGTACATGTCTGATTATGTGGCGAAAGTGGGCATAAAGCGGGCGGAGAGATCGCTCCGTGCACCCGATGACGTTGACTAGAGGCACCAGCCAAATTCGTGCTCGTGCCTCATTTGACTATGATTGGCCAGCTGTCACCGCTACTGTTTCGGGGCGGTGGGGGGTGGAGGGATCGGTTGGCAGTGACACTATTTCATGGCATTCTACACCTCTTAAAGGGGAAGTGTTGTTTAACTGTATTCAATGCAGTGAAGTGGAGATGACAGGCAGAACAATGGTGCCACAATTTTCTGACACTGCTCTGGAGGTCCTTGTGAAGGAAGAAACCAGGAGGAAGGAGGTACAGTTTGCAGCTGACAGGAGAAGGTTTCCAAGGCAAATAACCCAGCATTATTGGCCAGAGGTGTCAGAGCAGGTCAATGCAAGGTGCATAACACGCAATACCTGGCTGCAATGCAACAAAACATTCAATAATCAGACCACAGCTGCTAAGATAAAACTCCCACTCACATCTCTCTGTTTAGTCCTTCACTACCTGTGACCCAGCACTCACAAAACTTCCATCATCAGCTTCCCATCAATCTCCGCCAATCAGAGCAGCACTTCACTGAACCTCCTTCTACTGTTACTTGTACACTCTGCAATTGCTACTGTCCTCACAATTACTGCCCTTACTTCCCCACACCTATGGCATCTTTCACGCATAATCCATACTATTCTACTCTGACATGCACAACTTCACAACCTTTCAGCAGACCACACACTAACATACTCCCCTTCTTGCAGAAAAAGCTGACACACGATCCCAGGGAGCTGGCAAGCAAAGAGGGTTGTCCCCAATGGAAGAGACTATAATTGAAGCAAAAAGGCGAGGGGAGGGGGGTCATGAGCATTGCAACTGGTGAGGCTGGAGGATACGCTCTGTTTGGCCATCTTACTCTTCCTTTCTCCTCTCTGAACACTCTCCCTCACACATTCTACAATGTGGAGTGGTGCTGATGTCAGCTGCCACTCATCTGTCTCTGCTAACCCTTACCACTAACTGCCAACCCCTGTCTCTCTCTTCTCTTTCCAGGCCCATTGCAAGTCAAAGGCCCAGTCAGAGTAGAGAAGTGGAGGACAGAAGCACCAGAAGAAGCAGGAGTCAGATTAAAGGGGCAGAAGAGCCCTAAAGACTACAACAAATCTCCCACTGAAGGCCTCCGTCGAGACCAAGGCCTTTAGCAGGTACATGCTGGGTGTGAAATGGTGGGAGTGTAGGTCACTACAAGGCCCTTTCCCTCCATGAGAAGTCTCTGATAGAAGCCTTCTTGCTGCTCTTCCAGGGACTACCTGGCAGTCAGGAGGGAACTAGGATAGGGACCTGGGCCCTGTTGGTATTTGCATATGGCATGTGTGGAATGAATAGCGGTGGTCTTGGTAGCGGTCGGGGAGGGAAATTAGGCGGGATTGCAGAGGAAAATCCAGGCCTGAATCTTTACACATCCAAATCTTCCATCAAATAATTTAATGTTTTGGGAAGGCAGCCAGTCAAGATTTAAATGCTTCTGGATTAACAACACACTCTTCTACTATGCTATTTTAATCAATGCACGAAGTGTGGTAAATAAGGTTGGTGAGCTGCAGGCGCAAATAGCCACATGGGAATATGATGTTGTGGCGAGAAGAGAGACCTGGCTCAAAAAGTGGCAGGATTGGGTTTTAAATATTCCTGGATATAAGATGTTCAGGAAAGATAGGGAAGGAAAGAAAGGGGGTGGGATGGCAGTATTGATTAAGGAGAATGTTACAGTGCTGGAGAGAGAGGATGTCCTGGAGGGGTCAAGGACAGAATCTATTTGGTTAGAGTTAAGAAATAATAGAGGTGCCATTGCACTACTAGATGTACTCTATAGGCCACCAACTAGTGGGAAAGATATAGAGGAGCAAATTTGCAGGGAAATTACAGAGAGGTGCAAGGACTATAGAGTAGTAACAATGGGGGACTTCAATTATCCTAATATAGACTGGGATAATAATAGTGTAAAGGGCAGAGAGGGGAAAGAATTTCTGAAGTTGTTTGGGAGAACGTTCTTGATCAGTACGTTTCCGGCCCAATGAGGAAGGAGGCATTACTGGATCTGGATCTGGGGAATGAGGTGGGTCAAGTGGAGCTAGTGTCAGTAGGGGAACATTAAGGGAATAGTGATCATAGTATCATAAGGTTTAGATTAGCTACGGAAAAGGACAGGGAGCAATCTAGAGTAAAAATACTTAATTGTTGGAAGGCAAATTTCAGCGGGTTGAGAATGGATCTGGCCTGGGTAAATTGGAATCAAAGATTGGCAGGCAAAACTGTAATGAAAGAATGGGCTGCCTTTAAAGAGGAGATGGTTCGGGTACAGTTGAGGTACATTCCCACGAGGGGAAAAGGTAGGGAAACCAAAGCCAGAGCTCCCTGGATGATGAAAGAGATAGAGAGTAAGATGAAGCAGAAAAAGGGGGCGTATGACAGACATCAGGTTGAGAATACAAGTGAGAATCAGGCTGAATATAGAAAGTTCAGAGGGGAAGTGAAAAAGAAAATAAGAGGGGCAAAGAGAGAGTTGAGAATTGATTGGCAGCTAACATAAAAGGGAATCCAAAAGTCTTCTATAGGCATATAAATAATAAACGGGTAGTAAGAGGTGGGGTGGGGCTGATTAGGGACCAAAAAGGAGACCTATGCATGGAGGCAGAGGGCATGGCTGAGGTACTGAATGAGTTATTTGCATCTGTCTTCACCAAGGAAGAAGATGCTGCCAAAGTCATAGGGAAAGAGGAGGTAGTGGAGATACTGGCTGAGATAAAAATTGATAAAGAGGAGGTACTAGAAAGGCTATCTGAAATTAAAGTCGATAAGTCACCAGGATCAGATGGGATGCATCTTAGGATGTTGAGGAAGGTAAAGGAGGAAATCGCAGAGGTACTGGCCATAATCTTCTAATCATTCCTAGATACGGGGGTGGTGCCAGAGGACTGGAGATTTGTAAATGTTACACCCTTGTTCAAAAAAGGGTGTGAGGATAAACCCAGCAACTACAGGCCAGTCATTTAACTTCGGGCGTGGGGAAGTTTTTGGAAATGATAAACAGGGACAAAGTTAACAGTCACTTGGACAAGTGTGGATTAATTAAGGAAAGCCAGCATGGGTAACAGAGAGGGTTGATGAGGGCAAAGCGGTTGATGTGGTGCATATGGACTTCCAAAAGGCATTAGATAAAGTGCCACATAGTAGGCTTGCCAGCAAAGTTGAAGCCCATGGAATAAAAGGGACAGTGGCAGCATGGATACGAAATTGGCTAAGTGACAGGAAACAGAGAGTAGCGGTGAATGGTTGCTTTTCGGACTGGAGGAAGGTATACAGTGGTGTTCCCCAGGGGTCGGTACTAGGACCACTGTTTTTCTTTTCTTGATATATATTAATGACTTGGACTTGGGTGTACAGGGCACAATTTCAAAGTTTGCAGATGACACAAAACTTGGAAGTATAGTGAAATGGACGGACATTACACGTGGCAGATGAAATTTAATGCAGAAAATTGCAAAGTGATACATTTTGGTAGGAAGAATGAGGAGAGGACATATAAACTAAAGGGTACAATCCTAAAGAAGGTACATGAGCAGAGAGACCTGGGAGTATATGTGCACAAATCGTTGAAGGTGGCAGAGCAGGTTGAGAAAGTGGTTAAAAAAGCATATGGGATCCTGGGCTTCATAAATAGAGGCAAGGAAGTTATGATGAACCTTTACAAAACACTGGTTTGGCCTCAACTGGAGTATTATGTCCAATTCTGGGCACCGCACTTTAGGAAGTATGTGAAGGCCTTAGAGAGGGTGCAGAAAAGATTTACAAGAATGATTCCAGGGATGAGGGACTTCAGTTATGTGGATAGGCTAGAGAAACTGGGGTTGTTCTCCTTAGAGCAGAGAAGGTTGAGAGGAGATTTGATAGAGATATTCAAAATCATGAGGGATCTAGACAGAGTAGATAGAGAGAAACTGTTGCTATTGGCAGAAGGGTCGAGAACCAGAGGACGCAGATTTAAGGTGATTGGCAAATGAACCAAAGGCGAAACGAGGAAAAACTTTTTTACGCAGCGAGTGGTTAGAATCTGGAATGCACTGCTTGAAAGGGTAGTGGAGGGAGACTCAATCATGGCTTTCAAATGGGAATTGGATAAGTACCTGAGGGAAAAAAAATTGCAGGGCTATGGAGAAAGGGCGGGGGAGCGGGACTAGCTGATGTGCTCTTACAGAGAGCTGGCATGGGCTTGATGGGCTGAATGGCCTCCTTCTATGCTGTAACCATTCTATGATTCTATGATTCTAACAACCTGTTGTTTTGGTAACAACATGTAAAATAATGTAGTAGAAATACCATTGCATAAAGTGATCTTGTGGTTCAGATGTTACTTTCTAAATACAGCATAATGGGAATGTAAGCACTTAACATGGTGAAATCATATTATACAATAGTAGAATGTGAGCACTTAACGTGTAGTATAAAATTTCATTGCTATTTTATTGTTAAGGTTGCAAGGCATGATTTCACCCCCATGTGTTCAAAAGAAAATCTTTGTAAAACGTTTTACATAAATTTCACTTTGGCAGTAATTAGGGACGCTTCTGAAATTCATGAATTTGAAGGCAGATTTGTGCCAGTTTGTAGTGTATCATTGTCAAATTTGCAATCAACAGAGCTATACTCCCTTCAGCAAGGCCTCCTCAAGTAGGTCTGACACTGCACTAGCACTTTCCCAGCTTCTGTATAATAGATGGAACCAGCAGAAGAGCCCAGAAAGGAATGTGTGTTAAAATGTGACATCATGACATGCAGAGAAAGAAGTCTATCTGACCCCCTTTGACTGGTAGACTCCCACCAACAAGTAGACTCCATTGTTTATATAAATGAAGCATATTGCAAATGTTTGCGATCCAGTTATCTGCTCTGAAACTTGGAATGCCACCCCACTTACATATGGTATGCTGCTGAGCACACGCAGGGTGTTCCAAATTTTTAAGCAGCCCTACTGTAGGTGAATATTGGTTAATGTGCCTTGCTTGTAGGGGCCTGAACATTTAACATGAAAGATAATGGCTCTTACTAATTAACAATGGTTAGTTAGATAGTCCATGGAGTGTAGTTATTGTTGGCAATAGTGAAAGCAGGAAAAAGAACTGGAATTTGGAATCTTTTTGCACAAAGTAGTTCTCCTCCTATTGGAAATCTGTTCTCCTAAAACAGTCAATTAAAAAGCTGACACTTTTTTGAATAGAAGGGTCTGGAATTTCCTGTGTATTTGCACCCAGAGATATGTGCAATTTAGGCGCAAAGCAAATATGCGGTCTAAAAGATCTCAGAATTTTGGGTGTAAGTGCATTAGGGTTAGGGAATTATGCGCGTAGTACGATATGTGCAAATCTCCTCGATCCTTTACGATCGTCTGTCAATCCCTACGCCTGAATGCATCTCTGCCCATAATAATGGCCCCGCCCCCAAATTACAAAGCCTTACATGCAAGTTTGCTGCAATAGAGCTTGCTCAGAGGCTCTCTTAAAATTACGACCAGATTTTCAGGAGCAGGAGGAGACAAAGTAATTTTTCTGTAGTTTTATTGCAATTTTTGAACATTTAAAAAAAAATCATCCTCACTGTATTCTCTTTACTTTGAACGTATTTTTATGGCATAACTATAAGTCATATTAAAAATTTAAAAGGTTCCCCAATTGCAGGTTCTTAAACATGTTGGGGGTGAAATTGAATAGCGCGAAAAACGGGCGCGGGCACCATGATGCGAGATATGCCCACACCCGTTCAAGGAGCGCAGGCAGCATGTCAACTTCGTCCTGCCTGCTAATCATAATGATTGCTGCACAGAGCCTACTGCTGAACGCGCTGCTGACAGGCTGTGTGCTCAGCAGGGGACCAAAGTTCGTGTTGTTTGAGCAAGGCTAGCAGCTAGCCTGTTCCTCTTAGAGGCAGTCTGCACCTCTTAAAGGTGAGCTGCCTTCTGCAGATGACAAATTTTAAAAGTGCTTCAGCAACAACACAAATGGCTCAACAAGCCAGGGAAAGGGAACCCAGATGCAGCACTCGAGCTTTGTGCAGGGGGTCAATACTGGAAGTGAAGTCCTCTGCCCACAGGGGGCCAGGAAGCCCTCCAGAAGGAATGATGTTGTACCAGATCACCGAGGCCATCACTGCCAGCAGTGTTGCCCCCACCACCTGGCTCCAATGCCCAAAGAAATTTCATGACCTCAGACGAGTGGTCAAGGTCAGTGAATGCATCTTCAAAAGTCATCTCCTACCAACTAAACCACTAGCCTCACACACTGCTCATTGCACGACTCCCCCATCACTCACGTAACAACAATCTCTACCAAACACGAGGCACACCTCACATTCCTAGCTTCACCTCACCCCCTTGGAGGAGATGGTACTGGCCATTCTTGGCAAGGGCATGGCTGAGCCAGTGGCAGGGCTGAAAGAATACAAGATGCCGGTATCCTCATATGCTATCCTGGGGGAACGGTAGCATAGTGGTTATATTACTGGACTAGTAATCCAGAGGCCTGGACTAATGGTCAGGAAACATGAGCTCAAATCCCACCACGGTAGCTGGGGAATTTTAATTCAGTTAATTAAATAAATCTGGAATAAAAAGCTAGCATCAGTAATGGTGACCATGAAACTACCAGATTGTCGTAAAAATCCATCTGGTTCACTAATGCCCCTTTAGGGAAGAAAATCTGCTGTCCCACACCAATGTGGTTGAGTCTTAACCACCCTCTGAAAAGGCCTAGAAAGCCACTCAGTTGTATCAAATGGCTGTAAGAAACTATAATAAGACCTTCACCACACAGACTGCAGTGGTTCAAGAAGGTGGCTTACCAGCTTCTCAAGGGCAATAAATGCTGGCCTTGCCAGCAATGCCCACATCCAATGAATAAAAAAATAAAATCCTCCTTCTCACATCCCACTTCCCCCTCATTCTAGAATCTCTTCTGATTTACATGGTGTAAATTTGTGCCTCTTGCTTTACCCTCCTCCCCTCACCAAAACCCTTGTGCCCTCCTCATTTCAGACATCCAAGAAATGTAGCCTGCCCAGCCAGTGGTTGACCAAGAAGAGAGAGAGGAGAAGAAACACCATCATTCAAATTCACACTCCCAGACACGAGCTCATTGCAAGGCTATCTGCAGTGTCGCCCACTGAAAGTCAGCAGCCACTGGAGTAGATAGGCCAAGACACTCACTAAGGGAATGCACAAGGGTGATTAGTTGATTTTTTGATGTAATATTGGATGCATATATGGATAAAGTTGGATTAGAAAATTTGCTTTGTGGTGGCTTTTATTTCAGCATTGTGGCCAAGAGGATGCTGTGATGGTCAGTAACAGAGGGAAGGTAAGGTGTGGGACAAATGTTGCAAGGGGAATTGGGGTTGTGTTCCCTGGTACCGCAGGCGGATGATTCCATCCCGGATATCCTGGCCAGAAAGGGTGTGTCTGGGTTGTAACCTTCCATCCGCCTCCTTCTTTTTCCTCCTCCTCCTCCTCCTCCTCTTCTTCCTTCTCCTCCTCCCTCTCCATTCTGTTCTCATCCTTTATTCCTTATTCACCCTCTCTCTCTGTCCCCTGTGTCTCTCTGTAGCTGCACCTTTGATATCAAATTATTGCATTAGTGCCAGACCTGAAGCTTTGATATCAAATTATTGCATTAGTGCCAGACCTGAAGCTTTGATATCAAATTATTGCATTTGTGCCAGACCTGAAGCTTTGATATCAGGCCTCAGAACATATGTTGATACCATGATGAATGTCAAGAAATTTCGAGAACAAAATTGGATGTCTGCAAACATGATCCTTATCACAAAGTTACATGTTGGTCTTACATGTGGTACCGAGTCGGAAACCTGTTTTACAGAGAGAGATCATCTAGACATTAACATCTATATGAAAGGCCTTTGGAGAAGTCAAAAGAGTTCTGAATGGCAACACCCCAGGGTATCACAGAGGAGGGTTACTGGTTTCATGAGTGTGGTGAGCACATGACTAGCAAGTCACCAGAACAACAACAACAGCTTGTATTTATATAGCGCTTTTTATGTAGTCAAACGTCCCAAAGCGCTTTACAGGAGCGTTATCAAACAAAATTTGACACTGAGCCACATAATGAGATATTAGGGCAAATGAGGCTTTAAGAAGCCTCTTAAAGGAGGTAAGAGAGGTAGAGAGATGGAGAGGTTTAAGGAGGAAATTCCAGAGCTGAGGGCCTTGGCAGCTGAAGGCACGGCCGCCAATGGTGGAGCGATTATATTTGGGGATGCTCAAGAGGCCAGAATTAGAGGAGCGCAAATATCTTGGAGGGTTGTAGGGCTGGAGGGGATTACAGAGATAGGGAGGGGCGAGGCCATGGAGGGATTTGAAAACAAGGATGAGAATTTAAAAATGGAGGCGCTGCTTAAACGGGAGCCAATGTAGGTCAGCGAGCCCAGGGTCATTTGTAAACGGGACTTGGTGCGAGTTAGGACATGGGCAGCCGAGTTTTGAATGACCTCAGGTTTACGGAGGGTAGAAAGAACGTGACTAGGAACTTACAGGATTACGGACAAAAAGCTGGGGTGTGGGACTAAGCATGACTGCTCTTCCAAAGGGCCGGTACGGGAACGATCAGTCGAATGGCCTCCTTCTGTGCTGTAAATTTTTATGATTCTATGCTCTATTAGTTATCCCTAATGCATAATGTTATGCACGGTGATCATATGAATGTGTATCTGCGTATTACAGGGATAAGTTAAGATACAATGGGGTAGATCTTGACTTTGTGTGAGAGTGTAAAACGGGTGATAGCGAGTCGGCAGCCCATTTTACATCTCCCCGTTGAGTTTGATGGAAATAAAAATCGGGAGAGATGTAAAACGAGCTGCGACTCATGATCACTCGATTTACACGACCGCACAAAGCCAAAATCTACCCCAACATGTCTGAATTCTCAGTTGAGAAGTCAGTAAATGCACACAATTTCACATAACTGTCTAAAGTGCCTCAATCTTCAATGGACTGAAAATTACCCAATGCTTTTATGGCAGCATTAATCAATAATACTGTGGTGGAGATATTGATTAACCAGAGAGTAAAAAGGCCTAGTGGTGTAAATTAGAAGAAAGGGCTTAAGAAGTGCCACATACTTGTAAGTTATTGTTCAATCTACTGCAATTAAGGCTGATGGATGTCCATATTTGTGGGTAATCAGTGACAGTTAACATTCCAAAAAAGCAAGTAAATAGCTGTGTTTTTCAGTTGCTATTGGCGTGACTTAAGGTATAAAGAGAAGAGACTATGGGGGAAATTTTTCGGGGGTTCAGTGGGCGCATTCGGTGGCAGGTCAGGTGGGAAAATGTTTTTTTCTGACTGTGGGTCGGGAACCCCGCTGTCAACCCACCGCCACGCTACTTTCCCAGATGTCAGGTCTGTCAGCGCTGAACAGACCCATCATGAAGCGGCAGGGGAGGCAATTCGCCTCCTTATTTAAGGAGGGATATATTTGTATTGGAGGCAGTTCAGAGAAGGTTCACTAGGTTGATTCCGGAGTTGATAGGGTTGTCTTATGAGGAAAGGTTGAGCAGGTTGGGCCTATACTCATTGGAGTTTAGAGGAATGAGAGGTGATCTTATTGAAACATTCTGAGGGGGCTTGACAGGGTAGATGCAGGGAGGATGTTTTCCCTCATGGGGGAGTCTAGAACTAGGGGGCACAGTCTCCAAATAAAGGGTCGCCCATTTAAAACAGAGATGAGGAGGAATTTCTTCTCACAGAGGGTCGTGAATCTTTGGAATTCTCTACCCCAGAGAGCTGTGGAGGCTGAGTTATTGAATATATTCAAGGTGGAGATAGACAGATGTTTGAAAAACAGGGGAATCAAAGGTTATGGGGAGCAGGCAGGAAAGTGGAGCTGAGGCCAAGATCAGATCAGCCATGATCTTATTGAATGGCAGAGCAGGCTCGAGGGGCTGAATGGCCTACTCCTGCTCTTATTTCTTATGTTCTTATGTTCTTAATTCAGGTCATTCTGACCTTGTTAACAGCCCATTAAACAGTATTTTACGCTCACCATACCAATTTACAAGGTCGCCCATGGGGTCTACGCTGCTCGGGGATCACACTAGGTAAGGAGGTCAGGAGTTGTATGACCATGGGATCACCTCATTACTTGACAGCTGCAAATGTGCTATAAAAACTCCCATCTCAGAGCTTTTCACTTTCCAAGCTCAGAAGCTGTTGCTTACTGCATTTGGAAGACAGATTGAGCTTTATGCAGGTTGCAAGTGTTTGGAGCAAACTCTCTATCCAGTGTTACCTCATTGGAACGACCTCTCTCACCATTGACAGATCGCTTCTGTCATCTCAAGTTCATCTGCCATCTGTTACATCAGCATCGGTGCCCTTGAAACTATCTCACCTTGGTCCTCAGAATCCCACCACAATCAGCCCCAACACCAGCAGCACCAGGCACACCAGCAGCACCAACAACAACACCAACCTTCTCTGCAATCAACTGATGCTGCACAGAGGGCATCAGCACCCGACCACATTGCTGCCCGAGACATCAGGGATGGCCTCACCATGGCCAGATTTACTTCACTTGATGCTGTACACCCTGGCTGCCACACGATGTGCCGGGTTGGCACCACCCCACACCAACACCATGAAGCATCCCTACAATACCCAAGCCATTCCTTTCACACTCATGACCATTGCAGGGGGTACCGTTATGTCTCACCATTCACTGCAACTCACTAAGCCACTTCCAAAGGTGCATACAAATCTGTCCAAGAACGCAAAGTGTTGAAAATAAAGGTTTCAATGTTTGACAACTCATCAACAGAAACTTTACATGAACATTGGCTAAAACATCCAAGTGCCTACCCTTGTGTGTTGTTACTTGGTATGATTGGACTAGGATGAGGGTGAGGGTGAGGGGTGGCTATTGGGATGGGGAAGTGATAATGTAGATAGAGAGGGATGGGTGGAGGTGCAAGGTAAGTTGGTGTGAGTAAGGATGTGCCAGAGTTGGGTAGGGAAGGCAGAGTGATGGGGATGTGATGAGTGGCACAGCAGGATAAGGTTGAGTGTGATTTTGCAGGAACGTTTCGTGATCTACTGAGATAATTGAAAGGTTTGCAACATTGCACCCTGGTCCTCCTGATGACATCCCTGCTTGTGACCTCCTCTGCAATGTGCAACCAGGCTGCGTTGGTCTCCTGGGGAGGTCTCTTCCACCAATTGGAAGGGAAGAGAACCTCATTGCATGCTGTGATTCCCTCCATAAGCATATGGAGGGAGTCATGGGAGAGCCTGGGTGCAGCCGTGCACCTTTGTGCAGTGATTGTCAGTGTTTACAGCACCTCAATGCTGCAGAACACTGACAGCACAACTGTCAAAATCAATTTTCGCATGGTCCCTTTAAGGAAACCATCATCAAATGACATCATCAGACCCGCTTCTTTCAATTGGCCGGCAAACGCGCTGGGTGGGCTTAATAAGCCCAATCTACATAACGCCATTCTATAGAGCAGGCTAGAGCCAGCAGCGGCATCGGGACCCACCACCGACGTCGCCCGCCCCGGACCCGCCGAGGTAAAGGAAATCGTGGCCTTTGCCTCTCTTGATGAAAATATTTTGCCCAAGGATACTTTTCGTTGACCAGAGCACACAAGAAATTCTGTATGATTATCTTTTGGATTGGTAACTATTATCGGATCCGTGGCAATATCTCGAAAAGGAATGTGCTGCTCCACACAACTAGGCCATGATAATGGGGGTGAAGTTATCAACTGAACTCATCTTTCATCTTTCATCTTTTTATAGCAATTGCACATTTCAGAAAAGTGGACAAACTGTAGCCATCTGCAAGTCCTTTTAAATGAGGGAGTGGTCCCCTGGGTGACATTTAAACTACTAATGCTGCCAACTTGAGAATGCCGGGAACAGTAGCATAGTGGTAATGTTATGGGGCTAGAAATCCAGAGGCCTGGACTAATGATCCACATCACATGAGTTCAAATCCCACCATGGCAGCTGGGGATTTTAAATTCAGTCAATTAAATAAATCTGGAATTAAAAGCTAGTGTCAGTAATGGTGACTATGAAACTATCAGATTGTCATAACAATCCATCTGGTTCACTAATGTCCTTTAGGGAAGGAAAACTGCTGTCCTTACCTGGTCTGGCCTATATGTGACTCCAGACCCACAGAAATGTGGTTGATTCTAAACTACCCTCTCAAATAATAAGCCACCGCTACATAACACAATAATAAGAATAAAACCAGATGGACCTCAGCACCAGCTTCATGACACGACAAAAGCACACTCAGCCCAGTCGACCCTGAAAAGTCCTCCTCACCAACATCTGGGGACTTGTGCCAAAATTGGGAGAGCTGTCCCACAGATTAGTTAAGCCACAGCCTGACGTAGTCATACTCACAGAATCATACCTTTCAGCCAATGTCCCGAATTCCTCAATCACCATCCCTGGGTATGTCCTGTTCCAACCGGCAGGACAGACCCACCAGGGGTGGCGGCACAGTGGTATACATTCGGGAAGGAGTGCCACTGGGAGTCCTTAACATTGACTCCACACCCCATGAAGTCTCATGGCTTCAGGTCAAACATGGGCAAGGAAACCTCCTGCTGATTACCACCTACCGCCCTCCCTCAGTTGATGAATCAGTACTCCTCCATGTTGAACATCACTTGGAAGAAGCACTGAGAGTAGCAAGGGCACAGAATGTACTCTGCGTGGGGGACTTCAATGTCCATCACCAAGAGTGGCTCGGTAGCACCACTGCTGGCCGAGTCCTGAAGGATATAACTGCCAGTCTGGGACTGTGACAGGTGCTGAGAGAACCAACACAAGGGAAAAACCTACTTGAGCTGGCCTTCACCAATCTACCTGTCGCAAATGCATCTGTCCATGACAGTATTAATAGGAGTGACCACCGCACAGTCATTTTGGAGGCGAAGTCCCATCTTCATACTGAGGACACCCTCCATCATGTTGTGTGGCACTACCACCGTGCTAAATGGGATAGATTCAGAACAGCTCTAGCAGCTCAAAACTGAGGCGCATTGGGGCAGCAGCAGAATTGTATTCCACCACAATCTGTAACTGCATGGCATATCCCTCACTCTACCATTACCATCAAGCCAGGGGACCAATCCTGGTTCAATAAGGAGTGTAGAAGAGCATGCCAGGAGCAGCACCAGGCGTACCTAAAATTGAGGTGCCAACTTGGGGAAGCTGCAATACAGGATTACATGTATGCTAAAAAGCAGAAGCAGCATGCTATAGACAGGGCTAAGAGATCCCACAATCAATGGATCAGATCAAAGCTCTGCAGTCCTGCCACATCCAGTCATGAATGGTGGTGGACCATTAAACAACTAACGGGAGGAGGAGGCTCTATGAATATCCCTATCCTCAATGATGGTGGCGCCCAGCACGTGAGTGCAAAAGACAAGGCTGAAGTGTATACAACCATCTTCAGCCAGAAGTGCCGAATGGATGAGGTCCCCAACATCACAGAAGCCAGTCTTCAGCCAATTTGATTCACTCCACGTGATATCAAGAAATGGCTGAGCATACTGGACACAGCAATGTGTGTGCGTCCCAACAACATCCCGGCTGTCGTGATGAAGACTTGAGCTCTAGAACTAGCCGCGCCTCTAGCCAAGCTTTTCCAGTCCAGCTACAACACTGGCATCTATCCGACAATGTGGAATACTGCCCAGGTATGTCCTGTCCACAAAAAGCAGGACAAATCCAATCTGGCCAATTACCGCCTCATCAGTCTGCTCTCAATCATCTGCAAAGTGATGGAAGGTGTCGTTGAGAATGCTATCAAGTGGTACTTAATCGCCAATAACCTGCTCACTGATGCTCAGTTTGGGTTCTGCCAAGACCACTCGGCTACCGACCTCATTGCAGCCTTGGTCCAAACATGGACAAAGGAGCTGAATTCCAGAGATAAGGTGAGAGTGACTGCCCTTGACAACAAGGCAGCATTTGACCGAGTGTGGCATCAAGGAGCCCTAGTAAAACTGAAGTCAATGGGAATCGGGGGGAAAACTCTCCACTGGCTGGAGTCATACCTACCACAAAGGAAGATGGTTGTGTTGATTGGAGCTCAATCATCTCAGCCCCAGGACATCGCTGCAGGAGTTCCTCAGGGCAGTGTCCTAGGCCCAACCATCTTCAGCTGCTTCATCAATGACCTTCCCTCCAACATAAGGTCAGAAATAGGGATGTTCGCTGAAGACTGCACAGTGTTCAGTGCCATTCACAACTCCTCAGATAATGAAGCTGTCCATATCCGCATACAACAAGACCTGGACAACGTTCAAGCTTGGACTGATAAGTGGCACGTAACATTCGTGCCTCACAAATGCCACTATCTCCAACAAGCAAGAGTCTATCCACCGCCCCTTGACATTCAATAGCATTACCATCGCCGAATCCCCCACCATCAACATCCTGGGGGGTCACCATTGACCAGAAACTTAACTGGACCAGCCACATAAATACTGTGGCAACAAGAGCAGTCAGAGGCTAGGTATTCTGCGGCGAGTGTCTCACTTCCTGACTCCCCAAAGCCTTTCCACCATCTACAAGGCACAAGTCAGGAGTGTGATGGAATACTCTCCACTTGCCTGGATGAGTGCAGCTCTAACAACACTCAAGAAGTTGAACACCAGCCTGTTTGATTGGCACCCCATTAATCACCTTAAACATTCAGGGGGAGAAATTCGGTATCGCCCCGTTTGGGGCGCAATTATCGGCCGGGCGCAAAGTTTAGCACCTGGCGCAAATTATCGCCTCCGACTGCAAACTTGGCCTCTATCGCCCCTGGAGGTGATTTGAGCGCTAAATTAGGCGCTACACACCTCTCTTAAGGCGCTAACGCCGAGGAGCGAGGCACAAACTCAGAGCACAAACTCAAAGCTCAGCTGATATCAGTTAGCAATGGAACACAGACACACTGGCGCCGGCCAGTTCTTAAAGGGGAGGGTCGATCTTGCTCTCCAGCAACACCCTGCTCATTGCAGCCTTGAATCTCGGCCTGGAGAGACCAGTACATCAATTCTGGTGGAAAGAACAATGGAGAGGCCCAGGGAAAGAGCTCAGAGTGCAGCCCCCAAAGTCTCTTCTAAATCGATGCAAGGAACGTCAAATCAAAATTAACCTGCAAAGTGCTGCTCAGTACCCAAACCTCCTTCACACAGCGTTGAATCTCTCCAGAAGTCTCTTTCTCAGAATGCATGGTGCAAAAATGTCGCCGACAAAAAAAGGCAGGAAGCGGCCGCCTTTAAATAGTGCTCCCCCAGTCCCTTCCCAACTGCAAAACGTTCCCCTCCTGCTAGCGGCAGGCGGTAAGTCAGGGGGCGCCACTCAATATCTGGTCTGGGGCACTACCGGGGCGTTGCATACTAGACTGACGTCACGATCTGCGGGTGCAGGAGATCGTGGCGGTAGTGTTTAGCACCGCCGCAAAATGTCTGGTCAATTTCGCGAGCGGCACAAACATCGCCACGCCCTGGGCGCTAGTTGCTTTGCAGCCCGTTAGCGCCCTAGGCACCAATTGGAGGCGCAAATTAACCACATTTTCCCCCCTCACTTCCTCCACCACTGGCGTACCGTGGCTGCAGTGTGTACCATCTACAAGATGCACTGCAGCAACTCGCCAAGGCTTCTTCGGCAGCACCTCCCAAACCCACGACCTCTTCCACCTAGAAGGACAAGGGCAGCAGGCGCATGGGAACACCACCACCTCCAAGTTCCCCTCCAAGTCACACACCATCCTGACTTGGAAGTATATCGACCTTCCTCCATCGTCGCTGGGTCCAAATCCTGGAACTCCCTCCCTAACAGCACTGTGGGAGTACCTTCACCACACGGACTGCAGCGGTTCAAGAAGGCGGCTCACCACCACCTTCTCAAGGGCTATTATCGATGGGCAATAAATGCTGGCCTTGCCAGCGCTGCCCACATCCCATGAACAAATAAAAAAAAACCGCAACCAATCATATTGTACTAGAACCCTTGCAACATTACATCTATACAATGGCTGACTTTTATTAGCTGTAGTATAAATTAAGAAAAACATAAAAAGGACTTAATGCGTTAGAGTTTCCGCTTTGGGTGCAAGTGGCGATTCTGGCGCAAATTCCAGCGAAAATTACGCCCATATTGAAATGTGTTTCTTTTCCCCAAGTTTCCGCTCAAACTCATTTGCCTATCAGCAAATGCAAAATCTGCCATAAACCAGCACAATCGGGCAGCATTTTTAAATATAATTTTTAAAAACAAATTTTGGTTTAAAAAATATTCCCTGATATATTTAAGAGTAGTAACCTGGTGCAACTTGATTAATACAGCTGAAAATAGGTTTATCACAAAATAAGCATTTTAAATCATAGTGTCAATCCACCACCTGTGACAAACCCGATTTTAAATTAATTAAACTGACTTTTAAAAAATATACAAAAGTATTTTCTAGTTCGATTTGGGTACAGTAGTCAGTTCCTTAGTAAACTTAAAAAAAATCATTCAAAGCCATTCAAAACGTACCGATTAGTGTCCTTGGCCCAAAAGATCCAACTTAACTTTTGGAGCCTCCTTGAAGACCTGCAAATGAACGCGATTAGCGGCAACTCCCAATGGTGAATAAATCACCGGGGGGTGTGGCCAGTTTTGTGGGTGGGGCCTTCTTCCAGCGCGATGATTTTAAAACTAGCGCAGAAGATCACGCAAACTCGATTTGCGCTGAATGCAATTTGCAGGTTAAAATTCTGTGATCTTTTGTGCCGGTGATGCCGCTTTCGGGGCAATTACACCAAAAAAAGCAACGTCGTGAAGCGGAAACTCCAGGCCACTGTATATTTATGTATTATACTGTGGAGAAATGCGGCTTTGCCTGTGACCATAACATCATGGTGCAAGGTTATGCAGAGCCTGTAGAGCAGGTGGTTCTTCCGTCTGGGGTTAGAATGCAGCTGTTTCAGAAGTTCGGTTACTTCTGGCAGTAGATTCTGGGTCACCTGCATCAAAGGTCAAGTCACAATCCATTTTTTTCAGTGTATTAATGGGCCAAATTTTGCTGGAGCCGGGCATCTAATGGCATGTGCCATTAGTTAGACTTGTCACTCCACCCTTCAGCTCAACATTGTTTTGCCCGCAAAGTTGCTGGAAGTGCGAGCTGATAGTGACACAGCGAGGGAAAACAGGGGATCTGGGCCCTGAGTAAACAGGGCAAGCAACTGTGTACCTCCTTAACCAATCAGATTTTAGAATTGTGAAATACACAGCGGAAGGACTGAGAAGGAAGTGTAAATTAGAGTGGATGAATTCAATGCCAAATCAGGTCCAGAAACAGAAATAAAGGCTGGAATCTTGCCGGTGCTCAGAGGGCAGGTTCGGAGGCGGGTCTGCTGTCAAAATCTAAAAGATTGACAGCGGGTGGGGAGCCCGCTGTGAACCCGCCTCCGTGTCAGATTCCCAAGTGTCGGGTCTGCCTGCGCTTTACAGACCCGACACCAAGCGACGGGTCAGCCAATTGAAATAATTAAGAGGAAGTTAAAAGGTACTTAAATAGCATTTTACCATGTACTTACCATTTTCCAGCTTTTTGAGAGTTTCACGGCGCTCGGGGATCACGTCAGGTAAGTAGGTCGGGTTTTCAATGACTCTCCATTGCTCTGAATAGGTGACAGCTGCAAAAGTGGTATCTCAACTTCAGCTACCATCTATTCCCGCAGCATCGGTGCCCTTCAAAATATTTCACCTTGATCCTCAGAATCCCACCACGATCAGCCCAACACCAACAGCACCAGGCACACCAGCAGCACCAATAACACCAACCTTCTCTGCAATCACCTAATGCTTGACAGGACACACGGCATCTGCACCCGAGCACATTGCTACCCGGGAGGCCAGTGATGGCCTCACCATGGCCAGATTTACTGCACTTGACACTGTACACCCTGACTGCCACATGATGCACCAGGTTGGCACCACCCCACACCAACCATTCCTGCAATGCCCAAGCCATTCCTTTCACACTCATCACTTTTGCGGGGGGTGCTCTTATGTCTCACCATTCACTACAACTCACTAAGCCACTTCTAAAGGTGCACACAAATCTGTCCAAGAAGGCAAAGGCGAAAAAATTGGGTTAATTTGCGCCTCTTGTACCCGCCCCTGGGAGGCGCTAATGGAGCACAAATCCACCAGTGCCCGGGCGTGGCATCGCTAATGCCTCCATCGAGATTCAGGAGGAGGTTAGCGGCGGTGGTAGCCAGTAGCGTCCCGCATCGCTGCGCCGCAGGCGATGACATCATCGCCGTGTGCAGCGCCCCGCTCGCGCACCGGCCGCATACTTCCCTTGTGGCCCCTGACCTATCGCCGGGTGATATGTCCGACAGGGTCAGGGGGCATTTTTGCAGCGGCGGTGGCGTGAGTAAAAGGGGCAAGTGTCAGGCGGCCAGACCCAACATCAGACCCGACTCCTTTTAATTGGCTGGGAACCTCGCAGGGCGGGCTTAACAAGCCCAATCAGGGCAAAATTACTTCAACAGGACGCGATGGAACCGGGAGCGGACTCGCAGTCCGCTACCTACCTTGGCTGCACTTAACCCGCCTCGGTAGGTGAAATAGCTGCCAAAAGTGAGAAAGAACGATTGGATTAAGAGAGAGAAAAAGAGACAGGAAGGAATAGTTAAAAAAAAATTCTCTTTTGAATTTGACATTTTTAAAATCTCCAGCAAAAATTAATACCTGAAGGAATGAAACTTCACACTTGTAGTAGTTAATTATCAGTGCCAGAGAGATTGATCGACAGTAATTCACAATTAACATGTCTTTAAAAGAGTACTTAGGCTTGTAATGACAATACTTACCTTTCTGTGGCGACTTCAGTTTGTATCTACTGCACAAATACAGCAACTTCACACCATTCATAGAATCATAGATGTTTATAGCATGGAAGGAGGCCATTCGGCCCATCGAGCCTGTACCGGCTCTCTGCAAGAGCACTACAACTAGTCCCACTCCCCCGCCCTTTCCCCGTAGCCCTGCAATTTTTTTTTCCTTCAGGTATTTATCCAATTCCCTTTTGAAAGCCATGATTGAGTCTGCCTCCACTACCCTTTCAGGCAGTGCATTCCAGATCCTAACCACTCGGTGTGTAAAAAAGTTTTTCCTCATGTCGCCTTTGGTTCTTCTGCCAATCACCTTAAATCTGTGTCCTCTGGTTCTTGACCCTTCCGCCAATAGGAACAGTTTCTCTCTATCTACTCTGTCTAGACCCATCATGATTTTGAACACCTCTATCAAATCTCCTCTCAATCTTCTCTGATCCAAGGAGAACCCCAGCTTTTCTAGTCTATCCACGAAACTGAAATCCCTCATCCCTGGAACCATTCTTGTAAATCTTTTCTGCACCATCTCTAAGGCCTTCAGATCCTTCCTAAAGTGCGGTGCCCAGAATTGGACATAATAATCCAGTTGAAGCTGAACCAGCCTCATTGTTATTTTGATAGCAAAATCTGGCCCTTTTTTGTGGCATTTGGATTTTTCTAGTGCTATTTTATGTTCTATTTTCTATTATGATTAATTTTATTGCATATATTTCATGCCAGTAGTCTGAAGTCATTGCAAGGTGCCTGAAAATCATTTTTTAAATTCATTTCTGTATTTCTGGGTTTTCCATGTATTTATACAGATTTAAATTTATGCAATTGTTTCTATGGTGGGTGATTGTTCTTACCATTTAGTTGATTTTTACCCTTTCTTTCTATCTATCTATCTATTTCTCCATATCTATCTATCTATCTAATATCCATCTATCTATCGATCTATCTCTCGATCTGTCTATCGATCGATTTATCGATCTATCTATCGATCTGTCTAAGGTTGGATTGCCCATTGCCATTTTATGCAATCTGATTGATCTAAAGGCCCAATCAGATCACAGAAAAGTGACAGGTTGCTCAATCAGCACTAAGTGAAGGTAATGTTTCCCTGAAAAGCTATTCAAAAGTTTGAAAATGAACGTGACAAACTACCCAAGGCAGCCCTTTTTTTCAACAGTGCTGTTTTTAAAGCATTTAAACAGTGGCACACATGATTACAATATTTCATCTGAAATTTTAAAAAAAATCTAGAACACTGTAAAATATATCTAATGTAGTTGGGAATTTAACTAGAGCTAGAACACATTGAGCCAAAAAATAAAGTTGGGTTGAACAAACTCAATGGTCCCGATATTTACGGGGAAGTTGGGAGGCGGGGAGGTGATGAGCGAGCGAGGGCGCGTGTTTACTGTGGGGGGAATCCCAGAAATGCTGGAAGACTGAGGTCCTGCCAAATTAAATGGAAGGAACTCATCAGCGTTTTTTAATTCCACTTCTCGCCCGGCAGCTGAGCGGGAAAGCCTGTGGTAGAAGGCCACAGCCATGGATGGGGCCACCCCCGGCACTCAGAAACCATCCAGCATGGTGGAGGGACTCGGAGCACAGCAGCGGGGAGGGAGGGAATAGATTGGGTTATAGTAGGAGGGGTGCGGTCGGCAGATTGCGGGAGCAGGTTTGTTTAGGGGCCGGGGGGGTGGGGGAAGCACTCCTCCTCCTCCTGGCCCATGAGCAGTGGTCTAAAAAGCACTTACCTGCTGCAGCCAGCAGCTCCCGCCTCCCTTTAGCTGACGGGTTTCTCGAACCCTGGGAAATTTAAATGGCCGCCAAAATCTGAGGAACAGAGCCTCATTTAAGTATTATAATCATGGACTCAACTCTCTAGAGTGAATTACTCGAAAGTCCCAAAACCCACCACAGCTAAACCGGAAGTAGGCGCGTTCGTGGCAGATTGGGGTCAGGTTTCTTGTTTTTACAATCTATCCCCCCCGCCCCAACCTTCTCCCATCTGTCATGGGGGGGTGGGAGGTTAAAATTACCCCCCACTGCTTATCAGTTCCAATTGAATTTCCAACCTGATTTAATTACTTTTTTTTGCCATAGTTTGGGAGTTCCTCTTTATATTTTTTTTAAAATCAGGAGCAAGATCCTCAGTTTCCCATTGCAAGTTCTCATCATTTTCCGGTAACCTGATACCAGCCAGCACTAATCCATGTGAAAGAATGCAAAGAAAGAGAGAGACTCTGTTGTGGAGGGGGATATATTTATATTTTCAATAAATTCTTCTTAAGGCACCATGTTCATCAGTCAGTGAGAGGAGATGGAGTGAGCCAATTGGCTCGATACAGTGCCATAGTTAGTGTGTGCATAATGGGGTCAGGGTCAGGTTTGGGGTTGGGAGTATAGACACAGGCTTCAACCCCCACAAACTTGGAAAGAGATATTGGGGTTCAGAGTTAGGCTGTGTGGGCTGACATGGAAGAATGAGAGGTCACAAGACAAATCCAAGCAAAGGTATTTCATCCCTGAGTGTTAAAGCCTTCACATTTTCTCTGCAAACAGTAGAGTTGGAGACAGCGTTGAAGCGAAGGAAGGAGATTGACTCAGCCACGCCACCCACAAAGACAAGGCCGTATAAACTCTGGAAAATTGCCAATTGTGCTCATAGACCCTGAGCTATCCAATATACTGGCTATTTAATGCAGTTAACTTGTCACCTATATAGGGATTCAACCCTAAATTAACCTCATTGTAACAATCTTTGTCTCTGATCTCTGCTATAATAAATACTCAGAAGCCGTTAATGTGGATTTGCATTTTTGAGTTGTATGTGGAAAGTGTGGAAGACAAATAGAAGAAGAGTTGTTAGGGAGGAGAAATTTACAGAATTGTCTGTGTAACCTGCTATTCATTAATTATGTAACACAGTCCATGAATAATTTGCTATTCAAACTGCTGGATAACTCTGTCTACATCTATTCATATCTATTAAGAGTTCATAAACTCAAAGTTTAACTTTAAGTTGTGATGTTGTAGTCAATAAATAATTGTTAGTGCATGAGTTATGGTCTAACTCCATCTTTGATCATTTGGCCAGAAAGTGTTAACTTCTTGTGGGTATCTTAATTGATTGTTGGTTAAATAAATTCATTTAAATTCGAACTGATAATATTAGGCAGGCATCACTCACTCCTAGACTAAAGCTAGGTGGCAGAACTCCCAATGGTTCCTTAGTAAGGAGTAATGCAAGGGTGTTAAAGATTCATCCGGTTCCTCGATCTATATTTGTCAGGAGACCAAAACCCAGCGTTTTTACAGGAGGAAGGAATATTTTTCTTTCCCTCAGAGCTGCCATGTCTCATATCACCCATCTCCAGGCCTTCTCATTTCCTCACAGATTGGAACTCCAGCCTCAAAAATCCCTTCTTTCAGTCCCAGCTCCCACCTTCCTCCTAGCTTGATCCCAGGTCCTCAATTTTTCTTTTTCCCATTTGTGTTGCAGCAACTCCCAGATGGTCTACACTGACACGCACCTGGCCTGTCCACACCCAATCTCAGGTCTGATCACTGACTTGGTACATGTCGGCTGCCATCTTGCTGTGTGCCTTGGCCTTTAAAAAGGTAAAAAATATAAAAATTGTGCAAATCACTCAAAGACATTTTTGAGTCGTATGTGGAAATGGTGAAAGATAAATAGAAGAAAGAGGAGTTAGGGGGCAGAGAAATTTACTGAAAGAGGGAGATAGAAGAGTTGAACACAGAAAAATACAGAGAATACAACAAGAGGAAGTGTTTGAGAGCAATACCTTAAAAGAGGGATAGAGGGAGGAATTTTCACAGGAAAAAACGTGTGGGTTGGGGGGGGGGCGGAGGGAGAAGTGAAAGTTGTGGAAATCTAAAACACGACCCAAACCCGCCTCCAACCCACCCACTTTTGCCTTCTACTCAGGCAGGACGGGAGCGGGCAGCCAACCCGCTGCCAGGAGGTGGGTTGGCAATTTAATTATGATAATGAGGCCTGAAGCCTCTACTTTAACCTGCTTTGCAGGTTTGTAAGGTTTCCAAAATTTGCAGATCCCCAAAACCTAAGGAAAAAGGACTTTGGAACTACCTCAGAGTGATAAAAATGCATTTGGGCCTAACCTAAGGAATATAAGACTAAAACCCAATTTTTGGCATTTTAAAAACATGTCTGGGCCTGTAAAGGGAGAAAAGGCTGTGAAGGAAGTTGGGTTCGACCTCTGTAAAAGCAGTTTTGGGTATTGCAGTTAATTGCAATGTCTGGGGAACCAGAATGACCTCACTCAAAGCCCCAGCATGCATTAACATTTTAACAATAGACCCTAGGAGGAGACAGTCCCACCCAAAACAACAGGTCCCATCAAAACTGTTTACAGAACCCATTAAAAACATGCATAAAGCAAATATTCTACAGAAGTCATAGGCCCAGTTAAGAAACCCAAAACATGAGGACAATTCAAACTCCGATTAAACAACAGATCGACAGGATGGAGCTAACCTGAAACCACTTCACACATTAACAAAACCTGTTAACACGCTAGTAAAGTCGTTAGTTAACGAGGTCTTACAATGACCGGGATTTGATTTGGCTTTGATAAGGCCACTTCAATTTAGGATAATTGAAGGTCAATCAAGCAGTTACAACAGTTACAAGTTCGAGTTCTCCAATAACAACAGTTCAAGTTCAACAGAAGGCAGTTCCACAGTTCTGCAAGAAGACAGTTACAGTTCTGCAAGAAGGCAGTTCCACAGCTCGGAAGAAGACAGTTTAAACAGAGGCAGAGTTCAACAAAGAAGGCCAACAGCTCCAGAAGGAAAAAGGACTTTGGAACTACCTCAGAGTGATAAAAATGCATTTGGGCCTAACCTAAGAGACTGTAAGACCAAAAACCAAGTTTTGGCATTTTAAAAGAATGTCTGGGCCTGTGAAGGGAGAAAAGGCTGTGAAGGAAGTTGGGTTCGACCTCTGCAAAAGCAGTTTTGGGTATTGCAGTTAAATTGCATTGTCTGGGGAACCGGAATGACCTCACTCAAGCACCAGCAAGCATTAACATTTTGACAATAGACCCTAGGAGGAGACAGCCCCACCCAAAACAACAGGTCCCATCAAACCGATTACAGAACCCATTAAAGACATGCATAAAGCAAATATTTGATCGAAGTCCTAGGCCCAGTCAAGAAACCCAAAATATGAGGACAATTCAAACTCCGATTAAACAACAGATCGACAGGATGGAGCTATTTTGAAACCACTTCACACATTCACAAGGCCAGTTGGCATGCTGGTAAAGTCGTTACTGTTAACGAGGTCTTACAATGACCGGGATTTGATTTGGTTTTGACAAGGCCACTTCAATTTAGTATAATTGAAGGCCTTGTCAAGAAAGCAGTAACAAGAGTTCAAGTTCAACAGGAGGCAGTTCTGCAGTTTTGGAGTTCAATTTGAAAGCCTGTTTTCAGCAGAAGTCAGTGCTGGAATTATAGAGTTCAGCAGAAGCAAGTTGGGTAGTTAAAGAAGACAGTTCAGTAAGAAGGGAGTTCTCCAGTTCTCCAGTAAAACAGTTCAAGTTCAACAAGCAGGCAGAAGGCAGTTTCCGCAGTTCTGCAAGAAGGCAGTTCCACAGCTCGGAAGAAGACAGTTTAAACAGAAAGCAGTTCAATAAAGAAAGTCAACAGCTCCATAAGTAGGCTGACACGCAAGAAGAGACCAGAGCGACCGCCTCAGTGACCATCGGACACCTCGCGGCAACAAGGGCCTTACGAAACCTTTTACTCAAAAGACTCTAAACCCTAACTCTAAACTGTCAAGGATTCGTTTGGTGAGCATTATCCCTGGTTCTCCAGAGTCCAACCTAGCTAGTGAAGTGGGATTGGGAGGGGTGAAGTATTCTTCTAATGTTATTTCCCTCGCGTGTACCGAAGTGTTCCCCACCTTTAGAGTGTTAAGAGTGTTTGTGTTGTGTTTTACTTTCTTGAATAAAGATCAAAATTCTTTCATCAAAACCTGTTGTCTACTGCATCTTTGTTCACGACCCCCAAATAAGTCCAAGGTCTAGAACCAGGAGCGTGGGAGCGATTCGAACCGCTCACTGAGTCAGAGGTGAAGCTGACCCTACCACACCACCCCCTACAGGTTTAACTACAGGCGGCCGGGAATCCCAGTGCTCAGGGTTCCCGCCAGCTGCAACGAGGCGGCCACAGCCTCAGGGAGCAATCCTTGTGGGCCGGGAGGAGCAGGAGTGCTTTCCCCAGGCCCCCCAAGCTCCCCCACCTGCAGCCCACATCCCGCGGGGTCGGGGATCGGACAGCCAGCTCAGGAGACAGGGATTGGACCCCCCCCCCCCCCCCCCGCCGCAACCATCCCCGGACCGGACCCCCGGGGATCGTGACTCAGCCCGTGGGACAGGGATCAGACCCCCGGGATTGCGACTCAGCCCTGGAGACAGGGATCGGACCCCCAGGGATCGGGACTCAGCCCCGGGGACAGGGATCAGACCCCCGGGATTGGGTCAAAGCCCCAGGGACAGGGATCAGACCCCCGGGAATGGGACTCAGCCCCGGGGACAGGGATCGGACTCCCGGGATCGTGACTCAGCCCCGGGGACAGGGATCAGACCCCCGGGATTGGGACTCAGCCCCGGGGACAGGGATCAGACTCCCGGGATCGGGACTCAGCCCCGGAGACAAGGATCATACCCCCGGGGATCACGACTCAGCCCCGGGGACAGGGATCAGATTCCTCCCAGGGTATTGGACCCCCTCCCCCCATGCTTGGACTCGCCTACAGGCTTGGACTCCCCCCGGGCTTGGCCTAGCCCCCCACCCCCGCCACCTCACCTGGACCCAGCACTTACCTGTTGTTGCCATGTCCAGCCTGCGTTCCCCACCCGTCTGTCAATCAGGGAACCCGCCCATTATGTCACACGCACGAACGCCACAGCATACGGAGAAACCCAGAACTCCAGGTTTCCCGTCGTCTACCAGGTCCCCCCGCACCGTGCATGTGGGAAACAGAAAAATCCCGGCCAAAGAATTAGAGTAGGTAAGAAGCAGACTGTTCATCGGAAGAGAAAGAGACACAGTTAAAGAAAATGTCCATGAACAACACCATAGAAAATCCGACGAAGGGTTTCGACCTGAAACGTTAACTCTCTTTCTCTCTCCACGGATGTTGCCTGGCCTGCTGAGTTTTTGCAGCGTTTTCTGTTGTTATTACCATAGAAAATCAACTAGTTTTTAGTGAAATTTTTCCAAAAGAGGCTGACAGCAGCAGTCTGAAATGTGTTTGTATAGTGAAGTTATCACACTACTCCAGAAAGCATCGCTGTTATTTTACAAATTACAGTTGAGGGTTGCAAATGGTTATGGTTTCCACTGAATGCACAGCAACACTGCACAAAGTAGATTTGTGACTGGATTTAATAGAGGACCTGAACAGCCATCTTTGTGGCACAATGCGTTGAGGGACTATGCTGGTGGAGTTAGTAATTGTGCTGTAGCTATTTGAACAATGCATTGGACAGCTGATTACTATCTTTGACACCCTCGACCAAGTCATCCCAATAGTATCAGCCTAGACAAAAAGGTCCAACTTAGATGCCACCACAGATAATAACTGGCTTGAGCCGCTTCTGAAGAAATCAACAGATGTTTCAACATATAATTTGTCTTTGCTTTAGAACCTTGAGCAGCAACTACCAGAACCCCCTAAGGTATTGAAATAACTTTAATGTAGAGGGACAATAATAAATGTCCCTGTATGTTAATAATATTTTTCTTTTCTTATTACACCTGCAGGATTTGATATCACAATTGCTAGGAGAAGATGGGTGATGGTTAAGACACTGGACATAGTAAATGTCTTACATATCAATTGCAGTATTTGCTATATCTTCATGATAGTAACCTTTCGCATTCCATGTGGGAACATTTAGCGACCCCCCAACCAAGAAAGACAAATGACAGCCTTCGGAAATAGGCTTTCCTTTTTGCTAACAAAGATTGAAATGGATTAGAAAGGTGAAGGAACCACTGAAACAGAAGATAGTGCAGAAGAACAACTTCATGAATTCCCTTCTGACACATTTGAATCTGATGATGCAGAAAGTGATGATGGAAGTGACACAGTTACAGGACTTTTAGAGAGTGGAAAAGTACACCATGTCATCAACACTAAGACTGGGCTATAACAGGGAATGTCCTCATGGTCAGTCGGACTTGGCAAATGTCAGCATTAAGATCAAGTGTTAGCATTAAGGTCAAATCCATCTGCAACTGTTTTCAACTTTGCTTCCCATGTAATAACTTGAAAACACACAAATAAAGACAAATTCATAACATTATTTAGTAGGCCTTGGCTGACATTATTTTCACAGTCTAGCACTTCTGATTCTTGAGGTATAACTAAGGGGAATGCCTTGCAGTAATTTACATCGCAAAATTCTGATGGTATACAAAGGGTTAATGTGGACTTATTTTAACACTTTTTTGTAGCAACATTAAGAAATTATAAAAATAATAAATATTCTCTGTGTGCGGTTAATAAGGTTGGTGAGCTGCAGTGCAAAGAGCCACGTAGGAATATGATGTAGTGGCGATAACAGAGACCTGGCTCAAAAAAGGGGAGGATTGGATGCTTAATATTCCTGGGTACAAAGTACAGTAAACTCATTCGTATCCGGCACCTACGGGACCAGGATGGTGCCGGTTGATGAAAAATTCTGGATAACAGAGAGGCAGGCAATTTGTAACACAAAAAAAAAATCAAAACCACTGACTAACTCGGCCACCGCGGGAAACTCGGACTCGGAAAAACGAAAAATGGATGGATTCAGCAAGATTACCGGTTATCTATTTTGCCGGTTATTAAAGAATTCCGGATGATTAAGTGCCATTTAAAAAAAGAGTTTACTGTATTCAGGAAAGATAGGGAAGGAAAAAAAGGAGGAGGGGTAGCAGTTTTGATTGAGGAAAATATTACAGTGCTAGAGAGAATGTCCTTGAGGGGTCAAAGACAGAATTCATTTGGTTGGAGGTAAGAAACAATGAAGGAGCTGTTACGCTACTTTGTGTATTTTATAGGCCATCAAATAGTGGGAAGGAGATAGAAGAGCAGATTTGCAAAGAAATTACTGAGAGGTACAAGAACTATAGAGTAGTGATACTTGGAGACTTTAACTTCCCCAATATTGAATGGGGCAGTGATTGTGTTAAGGGCAGAGAAAGGGAGGAATTTCTGAAGTGTGTTCAGGAGAATTTTCTTGATCAGTATGTTTCCTGCCCAATGAGAAAGGAGGCATTGCTGGATCTAGTCCTGGGGAATAAAGTGAGTCAAGTGGAGAATGTCAATCGGGGAACATCTCTGGAATAGTGATCATAGTATCGTAAGGTATAGATTAGTTATGGAGAAGGAGAAGGAGCAATCCTGAATAAAAATATTTAACTGGAGGAGGGCTAATTTCAGCGAATTAAGGAGAGATCTGATCTGGCCCGGGTAAATTGGAGTTAAAGACTGGCAGGCAGAAATGTAATGGAGCAATGGGCGACCTTTAAAGGGGAGATGGTTCAGGTATAGTCTAGGTACATTCCCACAAGGAGGAAAGGGAGGCCAACCAAAGCCAGAGCTCCCTGGATGACGAAGGAGTTGGAGAGTAAGATGAAGCAGAAAAAGGGGCCGTATGACAGATGTCAGCTTGATAATACAAGGGAGAATCAGGCTGAATATAAAAAGTACAGAGGACAAGTGAAAAAGGAAATAAGAGGGGCAAAGAGACAGTACGAGAATAGATCCAAAGGTCTTCTATAGGCATATTAACAATAAAAGGGTTGTCAGAGGAACAGTGGGGCTGATTAGGGACCAAAATGGAGATCTATTGGTGGAGGCAGAAGGTATACCTGAGATACTTGGGCGCGAAATTCGGTTACGCCCCGTTTGGGGGCGGTAACCGAGTTAAGGCCAGACATTAAGCGCCCCGTGCGGAAGTAATGCCCTGGCCAGTAAATTCGGCTTACCGCCCCGCACAGGGGGTGGAGCGCAATGTCGGGCATTCCACTTCCTGGTGGGGTGGTAACCGAGACGATGCTGGGGCGTGAGCGACAGCGCTCAGCGGAGGCTCCGTGGAGCACTGCCGCGTTTCAACACCCCTCCCCTTCAGTTAAAGAGGAGCAGGGCCTCTGATGGCCCACACTAGGCCACCAGGGCGGCGTGGTGCCATGGCAGCAGCCCGGCACCAAGATGCGGTGCCGGGCTGCGCAATGGCGGCCAGGACCACGCCACGGCCCACCACGGAGGGACGACCTGGGGGTCGGCCAAAAATAGAAAATGACGATACGGGTCGCGGCCGCACCTCCCCTTTAAATACTGCCCCGCGAGCAGAAGTCGGCCCGGTTTGCGGCTTGCGAAGCTGGCGCTGACCTCGCCTGTGGCAGCCTCACGGGGCACAACCAAATTTCTGCCGTGGGGCGGTAAGGGGATGCGGCGCATGGTGATGACATGGCCATGCTTGCGAAGGCGCGGCGCTATCGGGTAGCGCCTCAGCAACACCCTGCCAAATTTCTCGAGAGTTGCTTTTTTCGACCTCCTCCACCGGTGATAAGCCCTTTGCGCCCCATTTGCGCCTCCGGGGGCGCTAACGGCAGGCGCAAAGGAGCCGAATTTCTAGCCCACTAAATTAGTATTTTGCATCGGTGTTTACCAAGGAAGAGGACTTGGCCAAACCTATGGTAAACGAAGAGGTTGCCGGGATACTGGATGAAGAAAAAAAATAGATGAAGGGGAAATACTAGGAAGGTTGGCAGTACTTAAAGTAGATAAATCACCCAGGTTTCTCGAATGTCCTGCAGAATTTAACTGCAGGGCTCCTTTAAGTGGGTTTCCCACCCATGCAGCATGATTGACAGGCTGGAGGCCCCAACCCACCCATTTTTGGGACTTATGATTCAGTTTGTAAATTACTGTAGTTCTCAACAGAGCTCAGTCAGAAATTAGTAGTTGGGCCTAAATCTCTTTATGCACTCCTTTTCAAAGAATTGGTTACAAGGTGGTCAAGGTTGTTCGCCTAAACCCTAAAGCCTAAACCTTCCTCCTGTGTTCAAGTTACTGCTGTGTCGTCGTTGCTTCCAAATGTAAAAGCCATTCCTGCAAAAAGAGGGAAAGGTGTTACATAAAAACATAAGAACATAAGAATTAGGAGCAGGCGTAGGCCATACGGCCCTTTGAGCCTGCTCCACCATTCAATAAGATTGTGGCTAATCTTCAACCTCAACTCTGTAGAATTTGCAATATATCGCGATTTTATTAATAAGGAGAAAACACAGAGTTTCGTTCAAACAGCTTTTATTTCAGCAGAATGCTGACAGGTTTAAAGTGGACACAAGCAGCCTGTAAAATGGCCGCCGCACCTCGTGACAGAACATTCTAGACTTTTCAACAGGCAGACAAGATGGCGTTCCAATAAACATTTGTGCAAGATCGATTAAAAGTCAGCACAGTGAAGATAATACACAAGACATTATGGGTTTGCAGTATACACATAAATACTGAAATCGGTCTCCCAGGTACAAATGAAAGCCATTGTACCGAGTAATCAAGGGCCCATCCAAAGGACATTAATATGTAAAATCCCAACGACTCTACGATGAGAGAGCCGTTAGCAGGTAGTTATACAGGACACTTGGAAGCCCCAAACCCCTCCAGGGAGATTACCGACCGATTTAACAATGGGAGAAATATTAACAGGTACTCAGACATTTACGAGTAGCCCCGAAACCCATTAAGAACGGAGATCACCCATACAAGACATTTGAGCGCCAGACCTTAAACAAAAGAATGGACATTATAGTTGGGCGGGAAACGGAAGATTTTGCACTATAATTGCAGGCTCCAAACCGTCCATCTTTCTCTTGCTGCTCTTATCATCGTGGCTGCTCCTGTGTACTCGTAGTTGGGCTTCTGCTTGCCTGTTGCCTCTTCTGAAAAGACTGTTGAACTTTCTGATCCGTTCGGATCTACCTCGTGTCGCGTAACGAAGACCTATATTGGTAACCGGTATCGGAACCAAAAGGCCCGAGAAGAGATGAGATGAGATGAGATGAGAAGAGAGGAAGACCATATCCATCGCCACGGTCAGTAAATCCCGACCGCGCCTGTAGGTCGATTAGCCAAGTTTTCCTTGCCAGGAAGACTTCTTCGAACTTGCAAAGAAACATATCGTATCGATGATATCGACAACTGTGCTCGAAAAGTACCTGTTAAACCAACCAACACAGGTCTTCATCACAGCAGACGTTCCAGCCTGCTAGCCGGAGCAGCAGAAGCAAGTAAACAAGTGGGACCAGGAGATCTCCTGACCGACACGTGGGTGCTGCGGTGAAAAACATCCGATCAGCTATTCGGAATTTCTCCGAGTTATCACGAGTGGTGAGCATGAGTCTCGAGATCCTACGAATCTAGTTTAGGATAGATATTGATAGGGGAGGGTTTAAGGATTAAGGATATTTGTAATGTGTGCCCCTATTTACTTTGTGCCGTTCGTTCCTCGTTTCCCTAAGATCGACTATATAACTGTTTGTAAGATTGTACTGTCATTAATCTGTGCTTATGACATGTATTTCATAATCTGAAGTATCATGCAATAAAGATTTTCCATTTCGTACCATTCAAACCAAGTCTACATGAGTTTCATCTCCATTACTGCTCTCGCATCTAAGTCCAGTGTCTAGAACCGTAAGGGAGAGTGATTCGAACCACTCACAGGTGTGTCTAGTGTTCCCAGACTGGCTGGAGACCAGAACAGGCAACAAGGCCTAGACCCGCACTGACATACAGGCTGCACAGAGCCGCGTGAATCTCACAGGCTGCGAGACACGCAGGGTCAGAATCCCTTACAACTCCACTTTCCTGCCTGATCTCCATATCCCTTGATTCCCCTTGAGTCCAAAAATCAATCAATCAATCAATCAATCTATCTATGTCCTTCTGAAAACTCATGTAAACTGATGCAGTGGTAGCGAGGACAGCATTCAATTTGAACCATATATCATCAGTGTTTAATGCCAGCATTTGTGTTGTAAAATTATAATTAGAAAGGTTTCTAGACTTTGCACCATCCCGTCCCTTAATTATCAGATTAATTCAGTGTTAATGACAGTATGATTAAGGATTACCAGCAGACCTGGTGAATTTGCTACTAACAAACATTTCCATGCTGTTGTTAAGTTCACTAAAACTCTACACATAATAGGAACATTTATTTCCAGACTTAGTTCCATGGACTTTGCACTGTGCTTTTTGATGATGCAATGAAAATACTGTTCCTTTTTGTATTGCCAAATTATTGCTCTTCCTTTATTGAAGATGTTGGTTCCTTGCTGAGTATGATTATGTGGGTGCCAGAATTCTTTAATTATGTGTGAAACTTGACAGTGAGTATCAGCAGCCTATTCGACTGTGAATAGCATTAACGCTGAGCTTGGTCCTGTTTTCATTCAATGTCCCTTCATGCTCACTTCCATTAGAAGTCACTGGAATGGAAATCCTGGGGAATTTCACCCTCTATAACCCAGAGTCACTGAGGTCGATTGTAAACTACCCCAACTTAACAACTGATGGCATTCTAGAACCACGCTCTATGTGGCTCAGTTACTTACTAGATAATTCACTGAGCCACCAGGGGAGCCCATCTTCTCTTTTTCCATTAGTCAAAGATACAAGGGCAATTTTACTTACCTAACGGTAGAGGCCCTTAAATAGCTGCGCTGCACTTATCGCACTATTCCCGCTTGTATCCTGACCTCCACTGTATTGTCTGGGGCCTTTCGCTCGTCAGCCAGGGGTCTCAGGCAGACACCTGATTACTGCATGTAAATTGGGGTCTTATGATCCACATAGGACCCCAGTGCAATATTGAGAGATAACCGGGTGGAGCGTGCACAGTGCACGCTCTGACCAGTTGCACTGGGCGTGAAGCAGAAAAGAATCGTAAAGTTAAGTACAGAATTATTTCCTCCAGGCTCCACAAGAATACCGTGAGCCACTGCTGCCCAGGTCTCCTCCCCCTGCGATCGACCCTTCAGTCCCTGAACCTACCTGCCTGCTGGCTGGAGCGGTGCACCAGGCTGGAGTCAGCGAGCTGCCGTGGGACACCCATTCGGGACATGCAGATCACCGGCCGCATGATAATGGGGTCCAGCCCTCGAAATGGCTCTGGCCTTCATTGGCAGGAAAGGGCAGGCGCATAGCTCACTGCCCGCCCATGCCATGCCTGGAGTTAAAATCTACCTCACAGTTTCTACATGACTTTTGCAAATCTAACCAATAGCTACCATTGCCTAACTTCATTTGCTACAACTTGGTCCTTCCTCATCTATTGGCATTCTTGATCTTACAACTTCTTTAAACCTCACTTGGAACTCTCACATCTCCTCCATTGTAAAGCTTGCTTGCAAACAGTGTGGCTTTCTTTCTCACTGAATACTTCTCTTCTCCTCAATAATGCTTAACTCTCTATAAAGCCCAAGTCTATGAATATATGAATATTAATTCCATATCTGTTGAGGAGTTTTCTAATACCTCTCTTGCAATCTTTAACAGGATACAAGTAAAACTTTGCAATCTGATAGATGATCCCTCTCTCACTCTTATCCTCCTACCTCTCTTCAATCTCACTCTCTATTGCAACCTTTCTTGTCTTCATTTTATCAATATTACTAAAGTCATCGGTTCTCTCCACTTTCCTTTCTTCTTCCTTCTTGACTGCAAATACAGGGTCCTATATTCTCTTTCACCTCTTTACTTTCTCATTGTATTAAAATCAAGACTGCTTGTACAGTTTCCCACTCTAACTCATTTTCCGGAGGGCTCTAACACTGGTATTCTTTACTTCCCTCAGTCTTTCCTTCAGCCTACAATCTTGAGGTTGTTAAAAGAAGCGCGTGGTGTTCCCTAATGACTACTCATCTTTTATTTTCCTCTTTACAACCTTGGTGATGTCCTGCACTGTGTTGTTCCTTCAGTCTTGGTTTCTCAATAAAAAGAAAAGGTCTCACACAAAGAAAGATTCCCTCTGTGAGTTGTGTGTAGCAAAATCATAAATGCGTTGATAGAGAATGTATTTATGAATTTAGTACATCAAGCACACATAGGCAATCATACCCCACAGTCATTCAGTGCTGGGTCCTAAGCACACCAAGTTAACCTGGCGTGCAAGCAGGCTGACATTGGCAATGTCTGCAGCTCGTAAAGGGACACACACATCATTCAGATAAGTTTGAATTTAAGGGTTTGGACTCGTTTGTTTTGATTTTATTGGAGTGGTGGCTTGTTACAATAGATGTGAAAAGTTTTTTAAGTGTGTTGGAAGTGCTGCTGGATGCTTGCAAGGGCTCAGATTGTAAATGAAGGCCTTTGAGAACATCAGTTGGAGATACTGCCTGACCAACTGAGTACTTCCAGCATTTTATGCTGTCATTTCACATTTACCACATCCGCTTGCAGAGGGAAGAAGAAGATGCAGATTAGGAGTAGGCTGAAGAGGAGGAATCAGACAGAAAGATGCATCCCAGACAACCCCTTTGTGGCAGGGATAACCGGGATGGAATCATCCGCCTGCGGTCCCACTGGCTGGGCAGCCTGTCTCTTCTTGTTGACCCACTGGCTGGGCAGTCTGCATTTCTTGGGTGGGTGAAATGAGGAGAACACAAGGGTGCAGTTGTGCTGACGGGAGGGCAGGAAAGCAAGAGGTACATGCCAGAAGAAGGATAACGTATGAGGATACCTACATCTTGAGGCGTGACTTGGCTAGGATGGATTGGGGAGCGTTACTTAAAGGGTTGACAGCGGATAGGCAATGGCAAACATTTAAAGATCGCATGGATGAACTACAGAATTTGTTCATCCCTGTTTGGCATAAAAATAAAACAAAAAAGGTGACTCAACCATGGCTAACAAGGGAAATTAGGGATAGCATAAGATCCAAGGAGAGGACATATAAATTGGCCAGAAAAAGCAGCAAACCTGAGGATTGGGAGCAGCTTACGATTCAGCAAAGGAGGACAAAAGGAGTAATTAAGAGGGGGAAAATAGAGTATGAGAGTAAGCTTGCAGGGAACATAAAAACTGACTGTAAAAGCTTCTATAGATATGTGAAGAGAAAAAAATTGGTGAAGTCAAGCGTAGGTCCCTTGCAGTCAGCATCAGGGGAATTTATAATGGGGAACAAAGAAATGTCGGACCAATTAAATACATACTTTGGTTCTGTCTTCACAAAGGAGGACACAAATAAAGGCCCAGAGATGTCGGGGAACATAGGGTCTAATGAGAGGGAGGAACTGAATGAAATCAGTATTTGTAGGGAAATGGTGTTAGGGAAATTGACGGGATTGAAGGCCGATAAATCCCCAGGGCCTGATAATCTACATCCTAGGGTACTTAGGGAAGTGGCCCTAGAAATAGTAGATGCATTGCTGGTCATCTTCCAAAATTCTATAGACTCTGGAACAGTTCCCATGGATTGGAGGGTAGCTCATGTAACCCCACTATTTAAAAAAGGTGGTAGAGAGAAAACGGGGAATTATAGACCGGTAAGCCTGACATCGGTAGTGGGGAAAATGCTAGAGTCCATTATAAAAGATGTAATAGCAGAGCACTTGGAAAACAGTGACAGGATCGGACAAAGTCAACATGGATTTACAAAAGGTAAATCATGCTTGACTAATCTACTGGAATTTTTTGAGGATGTAACTGGTAGAATAGATAAGGGAGAACCAGTGAATGTGGTGTATTTGGACTTTCAGAAGGCTTTCGATAAGGTCCCGCATAAGAGATTAGCATGCAAAGTTAAAGCACATGGGATTGGGGGTAAGGTACTGAATTGGATAGAAAACTGGTTGGCAGACAGGAAGCAAAGAGTTGGAATAAATGGGTCTTTTTCCGAGTGGCAGGCAGTGACTAGTGGGGTACCGCAGGGATCGGTGCTAGGACCCCAGTTATTCACAATATATATTAATGATCTAGACGAGGGAACTAGATGTAATATCTCCAAGTTTGCAGACAACACAAAGCTGGGTGGGCGTGTGTGCTGTGAGGAGGATGCAGAGAAACTCCAGTATGATTTGGACAGGTTGGGTGATTGGGCAGATGCATGGCAGATGCAGCATAATGTGGATAAATGCGAGCTTATCCACTTTGGTGGCAAAAACAGGAAGGCAGATTATTATCTGAACGGCAATAGATTGGGAAAAGGGGAAGTGCAACGAGACCTGGGTGTCCTTGTGCACCAGTCGCTGAAGGTAAGCATGCAGGTGCAGCAGGCGGTTAAGAAGGCAAATGGTATGTTGGCCTTCATAGCGAAAGGATTCGAGTACAGGAGCAAGGATGTCTTGCTGCAGTTGTACAGGGCCTTGGTGAGACCACACCTTGAGTGTTGTGTGCAGTTTTGGTCGCCTTATCTGAGGAAGGATGTTCTTGCCATGGAGGGCGTGCAGCGAAGATTCACCAGACTGATACCTGGGATGGCAGGAATGACGTATGAAGAGAGATTGGATTGATTAGGCTTATATTCGCTAGAGTTTAGAAGAATGAGAGGGGATCTCATTGAAACTTACAAAATTCTAACAGGACTAGACAGAGGAAGGCTGTTCCCGATGGCGGGGGAGTCCAGAACCAGGGGTCACAGTCTAAGGATAAAGGGTAAGCCATTTAGGACTGAGATGAGGAGGAATTTCTTCACCCAGAGAGTGGTGAATCTGTGGCATTCTCTACCACAGAAGGCAGTTGAGGCCAATTCATTAAATATATTCAAGAAGGAGTTAGATATATTTCTTAAGGCTAAAGGGATCAAGGAATATGGGGAGAAAGCAGGGACAGGGTACTGAATTTGGATGATCAGCCATGATCGCATTGAATGGCGGAGCAGGCTCGAGGGGCCGAATGGCCTACTCCTGCTCCTATCTTCTATGTTTCTATGTTTCAGCCCTGCCGCTGGCCAAGTGCTCAACCATGCTCCTGCCAAGAATGGCCTGCACCGTCTCCAATCAAGGGGGTCAGGTGAGGCTAAGAATGGGAGATGTTCCTCGTCATTGGTGCAGATTGTTGGTAGGTGAATGATTGGGAGTTGTGCATTGAGCAGAGTGTGAGGCTATCACAGAATCACAGAATCCCCACAGTGCAGATAGAGGCCATTTCGGCCCATCGAGCCTGCACCAACACATATCCCACCCTATCCCTGTAACCCCACGTATTTAATCCCCCTAACACTAAGTGTCAATTTATCATAGCCAAATCAACCTAACCCGCACATCTTTGGACTGTGGGAGGAAACCGGAGCACCCGGAGGAAACCCACACAGACACGGGGAGAATGTGCAAACTCCACACAGACAGTCACCCGCGGCCGGATTCGAACCCGGCTCGCTGGCGCTGTGAGGCAACAGTGCTAACCACTATGCCACCGTGTTGCCCCCGTGTTGCTAGTGGTGTAGTTGGTAGGAGATGGCTTTTGAAGATGCATTCACTGACCTTGACCACTCGTCTGATGTCATGAAGCTGCTTTGGGCACTGGAGCCAGGTGGTGGGTGCAACACTGCTGGCAGTGACGGCCTTAGTGATATACTCCCACATCGTTCTTTCTGGAGGGCCTCCTGGCGCCTGTGGGTAGACAGCCACTCTTGCAGTGTTGACCCCCTACACAAAGCTGGAGTGCTGTGTGTGAGACCCTCGGCACCCCTTCCCTGGCATGCTGAGCCATTTGTGTTAGTGCTGAGGCAGTTTTCCCATTTGTTGAGGTTAGGAAGGTAATTCAACTTTAACAGCTGAATATTCACATTTGGAACTTCTTTTAAATATTGAATATTTCTTAAAAGGCAGAAAGGGCTGAAAAATGTATTGATTCACTGCATTTTATTTTGTATTGCTTCAGTGTGCATGGACCCTTTAATTCTCAGACCTCCTCATTGCCCGCAATTCCTTGCGAGCTCTACAACTTTGCTCACAGAGGCTGTGGGAAGCTGCAACGCCGGACCTGGACAGAAACTTCATCCCAGATCCCTCCAGAAACACAACCAGGATGGCGTTGCACGGAAGGTGAGCACTGCACCACCTATCTCCATGTCCCCCAGACCAATTTCACTCACTTAGCGTTGTGGCCATTTTCAAAAGGTGAGATGAAAATTGAACAGTAAATATATTAAAGGTCAAAAACAAAATTAAATATCCTCTGTTATTAATTTTCAAATTACTGCTTAAAGCTCTGAAATTATATTTTTTCTAGTTAATTTTAAATGACCTATTCAATGAATAGTTAAACTGTGCAAACCATATGTAAGAACACACGGACATACAAAGAAACAGTTTGTTTGAATTTTGCCGGCACTCAGAGTGTGGCTCTGGAGGCGGGCCCACTGTCAAAATCGAAATGATTGACAGCAGGTTGGGAGCCCGCTCTGAACCCGCCTCCATGTAAGTTTCCAAAGTGTCGGGTCTGCGATTTCAGAACAGACCCGCCACCAAGCGGCGGGGGAGGCATTTAAGATAGCTAAATGCTTGTTAAATGCTTGGTAACTACTATTTTGCCAGCCTATTTCTATTTTACCACTTTTTAACAGGGTTCACGTTATTCGGAGATCATGTCAGGTAACTAGGTCGGGCTCTCTTATGTCTCCCCATTGCTGTGAATAGGTGACAGCTGCAAAAGTGGTGTGAAAGCTATCATTTCACAGCTAATGTCAGAAGCTTGAACCTTCAGGACTTGGAAGACACTTTTGAGCTGTATGCAGTTTGGAAGTATTTGGAGTAAACTCTCTATCCAAAGTCACCTCCTTGGAGCAAGCTCTCTCACCATTGACAGCTTCTGTCATCTCAACTTCAGCTGCCATCTATTGCAGCAACATCGATGTCCCTGAAAAAATCTCACCTTGGTCCTCAGAATCCCTCCACGATCAGCCCCGATACCAACATCACCAGGCATACCAACATCACCGACAACAACACCAACTTTCTCCGCCGTCACCTGATGCTGCACAGGACACAGGGCATCAGCACCCAACAACATTGATGCCCGGGAGGCCAGCGATGGCATCACCATGGCCAGATTTACTTCACTTGACGCTGTACACCCTGGCTGCCACATGATGCGCCAGGTTGACACCACTCCACACCAACACCGTAAAGCATCCCTATAATGTCCAAGCCATTCCTTTCACACTCATCACATTTGTGGGTTGGGGGCGGAAGTTATGTGTCAACATTCACTAGAACTCATTAAGACATTTCTAAAGGTGAGCACAGATCTGTCCAATAAGGCAAAGTGTTTAAAATAAAAATGTCAATGTTTGACAACACATTAACAGAAAATTTACATGAACACTGCATAAAACACCCAAGTGCCTACCCTTGTGTGTTGTTTGTTGGTATGATTGGACTAGATGAGGGCGAGTGTGAGGGCTGGCTAGCAAGATGGGGAAGTGATAATGTAGATAGAGAGGGATGGGTGGAGGTGCAAGTTAAGTTGGTGTGAGTAGGGATGTGCAGGAGTAGGGTCGGGAAGGCAGAGTGATGGGGATGTGATGAGCGGCACAGCAGGATGAGGTTGAGTGCGGCTTTGCAGTAACATTTCGTGATCTACTGAGATCATTGAAAGGTTTGTGCCACTGCAGCCTGGTCCTCCTGATGACATCCCTGCTTGTGCAGATGTGCAACCAGGCTGCTTTGGTGTCCTGAGGAGGTCTCTTCTGCCCTCGGAAGGGAAGAGAACCTCCCTGTGTGCTGTGACTCCCTCCATAAGCATATGGACGGAGTAATACGAGAGCCTGGGTGCAAGCGTCCACCTTTGTGCAGTGCTTGTCAGTGTTTGCAGCACCTCAATGCTGCAGAACACTGACAGAACAACTATCAAAATGAATGTGGACATGGCCCCTTTAAGGAAACCGGCTGATGACGTGTCATCAAATGATGTCATCAGACCACTTCCGTTTAATTGGCCGGGAACCTCGCAGGGCGAGCTTAACCAGCCCAATCAATGGAAAATCACTCGGAGAGTGCGGGCTGCAGGAGGCAGCGTGCTGGGACCGTGACACCGACCCCGACCCTGCCTCGGTCGGCGAAATTGCAGCCTTTGAATGCACATCTAATTCACTATTACGGAATAAAAGTGAGGGCGTGGGATGAAGCATGATAGCTCTTTCAAAGAGCCAGCACAGGCACGATGGGCCACATGGCCTCCTTCTGAGCTGTAAGTTTCTATGATTCTACAGACAAGCTCAGTATTCCAGGCAGCAGAGTTATAATGGAGCACACACAGATGCACAGAACACCAATGCCTCTGAGTAGGACTGTTCCCTATGGTAGATGAAATATTCACTTCAATTAAATGCCCTATAAACAAGTACTATAAAAAGTATGCGTAACAATTCAAACTAGCAGTAATATGCCCTGTAAGTGCCTAAGACCCACTGCAGTTCACCTAGCTTTTTAAAATTTACATTATTGATGAATATTTATGCTTATCCATGCTTATCCATGTCATCCATGACAAGGGTGGTGCTGTTGTTGTTTGGCGTACCGACCTCTACCTAGCGGAAGCTGAACGCCAACTCTCTGACACCTCCTCCTACCTCCACCTGGACCATGACCCCACTACCGAACATCAAGCCACCATTTCCAAGACCGTCACTGACCTCATCTCCTCTGGAGATCTTCCCCCCACGGCCGCCAACCTCATAGTTCCCCAACCCCGCACAGCCCGCTTCTACCTCCTTCCCAAGATCCACAAACAGGACTGCCCCGGTAGACCCATCGTTTCAGCCTGTTCTTGCCCCACGGAACTTATCTCTTCCTATCTCAACTCTATTTTTTCTCCCCTTGTCCAGTCTCTTCCCACCTATATCCGCGACTCTTCCGACGCCCTCCGCCACTTTAACAGTTTCCAGTTTCCCGGCCCCAACCGCCTCCTTTTCACTATGGACGTACAATCCCTCTACACCGCCATCCCCCACCAGGATGGCCTGAGGGCACTCCGCTTCTTCCTTGAACAGAGGCCCAACCAGTCCCCATCCACCACCACCCTCCTCCGCCTGGCTGAACTTGTTCTCACATTGAACAACTTCTCCTTTGACTCCACCCATTTCCTCCAAATCAAAGGTGTTGCTATGGGTACCTGCATGGGTCCTAGCTATGCCTGCCTTTTCGTGGAATATGTGGAACACTCTTTGTTCCAGTCCTACTCGGGTCCCCTCCCTCACCTCTTTTTCCGGTACATTGATGACTGTATCGGTGCCGGCTCCTGCTCTCGCCCTGAACTAGAACATTTCATTCACTATGCTTCCAATTTCCACCCTTCCCTCACCTTCACATGGTCCATCTCCGACTCTTCCCTTCCCTTCCTCGACTTCTCCGTCTTCATCTCTGGGGATAGGTTATTGACTAACATTCACTACAAGCCCACTGACTCCCACAGCTACCTGGACTACACTTCCTCCCACCCCGCCTCCTGTAAGGACTCTATTCCATTCTCCCAGTTTCTCCGTCTCCGCCGCATCTGCTCTGACGATGCCACCTTCCATACCAGTGCTTCCGACATGTCTTCCTTTTTCCTCAACCGAGGATTCCTCTCTACTGTGGTTGACACGGCCCTCGACCGTGTCCGTTCTATCTCCCGCACTTCTGCCCTCACCCCTGCCGCTCCCTCCTGGAACAACGATAGAGTTCCCCTTGTTCTCACCTTTCACCCCACCAGCCTCCACATTCAACGGATCATCTCCGCCATTTCTGCCACCTCCAGCGTGATCCCACCACCAAACGCATCTTCCCCTCACCTCCCCTTTCAGCATTCCGCAGGGACCGCTCCCTCCGCGACTCCTGTAGTGGGTGGTGTTTTTGTGTCAGCTTCACCTCTGACTTATGAGCGGTTCGAATCGCTCCCACTCCCTTGGTTCTAGACCTTGGACTTATTTGGGGGTTGTGATACAAAGGTGCAGCAGACAACTGAGCTTGATGAAAGAACTTCGATCTTTATTCAAGAAAGTAAAACACAACACAAACACTCTTAACACTCTAAAGGTGGGGAACACTTCGGTACAAGCGAGGGAAATAACATTAGAAAAATACTTCACCCTTCCCAATCCCACTTCACTAGCTAGGTTGGACTCTGGAGAACCAGGGATAATGCTCACCAAACGAATCATTGACAGTTGAGAGTTAGGGTTTAGAGTCTTTTGAGTAAAAAGTTTCGTAAGGCTCTTGCTGCCGCGAGGTGTCCGATGGTCACTGAGGTGGTCGCTCTGGTCTCTTCTTGCGTGTCGGCCTACTTCTGGAGCTGTTGGCCTTCTTTGTTGAACTCTGCCTCTGTTTAAACTGTCTTCTTCCGAGCTGTGGAACTGCCTTCTTGCAGAACTGTAACTGTCTTCTTGCAGAACTGTGGAACTGCCTTCTGTTGAACTTGAACTGTTGTTATTGGAGAACTCGAACTTGTAACTGTTGTAACTGCTTGATTGACCTTCAATTATCCTAAATTGAAGTGGCCTTATCAAAGCCAAATCAAATCCCGGTCATTGTAAGACCTCGTTAACAGTAACGACTTTACGAGCGTGTTAACAGGTTTTGTTAATGTGTGAAGTGGTTTCAGGATAGCTCCATCCTGTTGATCTGTTGTTTAATTGGAGTTTGAATTGTCCTCATGTTTTGGGTTTCTTAACTGGGCCTATGACTTCTGTAGAATATTTGCTTTATGCATGTTTTTAATGGGTTCTGTAAACAGTTTTGATGGGACCTGTTGTTTTGGGTGGGACTGTCTCCTCCTAGGGTCTATTGTCAAAATGTTAATGCATGCTGGGGCTTTGAGTGAGGTCATTCTGGTTCCCCAGACAATGCAATTAACTGCAATACCCAAAACTGCTTTTACAGAGGTCGAACCCAACTTCCTTCACAGCCTTTTCTCCCTTTACAGGCCCAGACATGTTTTTAAAATGCCAAAACTTGGGTTTTAGTCTTATATTCCTTGGGTTAGGCCCAAATGCATTTTTATCACTCTGAGGTAGTTCCAAAGTCCTTTTTCCTTAGGTTTTGGGGATCTGTAAATTTTGGAAACCTTACACACCCTAGTCCACTCCTCTACCACCCCCAGCACCCCTTCCCCTTCGCCCGGCACCTTCCCGTGCAAGCGCAGGAGATGCAACACATGCCCTTATACCTCCGCTCTCCCCACTGTCCAGGGCCCCAAACACCCCTTCCAGGTGAAACAGCGATTTACTTGTACTTCCTGCAATTTAGTATACTGTATTCGCTGCTCACGATGTGGTCTCCTCTACATTGGGGAGACCAAACGCAGATTGGGTAACCGCTTTGTGGAACACCTCCGTTCAGTCCGTAAGGGGGACCCCGAGCTACCGGTGGCCTGTCACTTTAATTCTCCGCTCCACTCCCACTCTGACCTCACTGTCCTTGGCCTCTTTCATTGTTTCACGGAAGCTCAGCGTAAGCTCGAGGAACAGCACCTCATCTTTTGTTTAGGCACCCTACAGCCCTCTGGACTCAACATCGAGTTCAACAATTTCAGATCATAACCTTGGCCCCTATCACATATATAGTTTTTTTTATTTTATTTTTTCATCCACCCTTTTGTTTGGCCTTTTTTTTCCCTCCCAGAAGCTGGCAGCTGTCCTTCATTTTGCCAGCACAGTTCACACTTCATCTAGCCTCTACCTGTTACATTACTACCTCCTCTTGCCTTGATTATCTCTTTATGTCTCTTGATCTCTCCTGCTTTCTATCCTACCACTGACCTTGCCTTTTGTTCTTTCATCCCCTCCCCCTTTTCCCAGCATTATACTTGCTTTAAATTTATTTCATTTCCTGCTTTTTTCCAGTTCTGACGAAAGGTCTTCGACCTGAAACGTTAACTCTGTTTCTCTCTCCACGGATGCTGCCTGGCCTGCTGAGTTTTTCCAGCATTTTCTGTTGTTATTTAGGAGAACATCTATGCTGGGATATGAAACATGCTTCCACTTTTGGTAACCAGATTCAGTGTAACCGGCCTCCCTATAAGCTACCTTCCACATACAGACTGTATTAAATTATCAAACGTTTACAGGAAATCTAGTGCTTTGTTCCTGTTAGCAGTCTAAGCAGAAATCAGTGCAACAATGGAAGGATCCTTGTCAAGATGTGATTAACTGCCCTGCTCAGAAACCTGTTTTCGAGATCTAGAGGAAATGGATTCTCACTGAGAATCTATGTAGGGAGAGACAATTTTTTTTTTTAAAACACCACTCATTTGTATTGAGAGTGGGATCTACCTTACAAGTGAGTTGAGTCCCTCATATTCCATAATAACAACAATAATAGTGGGACCTTGCTGCGTGCAAATCGACTGTCACATTTGCCTACAAAGGAGCAGTAACTGCATTTCAAGACAATTCATTATTTGTGAAGCCCTTTGGGATATCACAAGAGATATGATAATGTGCTGGATAAATACAAGTCCTTTTTTTGTTTTCATTGCTAATAATTGTCATTTTAGAATTGGCTTGTATCATTAAAATTAATCAAACGGTGGTACCAAAGTTTGGCACTTCCTAACTTCCTTATCCCCTCAACCACAACGAAGAAAGATTGAGGTGTAAAGACAAACTCCTACTGCACCGGCTTATAGGAAAAGGGGATGGCAAGGAATCCAGTCACAGTGGAATCCAGTCACAGTGGAATGCAGTCACAGTAGATTCCAGAGAGAGAAAAAGGGAAAAGGTGGCCATTGTACAGTAAAAGTGAGAAAATTAGTTTGGATCACGTGTACTCTCACTTGCATCTCCCCCACATAAATTATGTAGATAATGAGGTTGTTCAAATGTAATACTTGCAATGATGGTCTCTGCCTGTGTCACAGTTAATCATGATTAAATGCTGCCTGCTGTATAGCCTTCCACTAGGAGAAAGCAACAAATGCTCACTGATAGATACGGAGTAGTTCAAGGACACTTGACTATAAGTCAAAAGAAATCAGGTGAATCATTAGTGAGGCTATATTTGAAAAAATTATGCATAGTTCTGGATACCCTACTTTCAAAAGGACATTGATGTGTTGCAGAGAGTTTAGAGAAGAGGGGAAAAGATGATTCTGACACTTAGGAGTCTAAATTATGAAGAGCAAATCACAGCACTTCATGGCTTAGAAATTCGATCATGCCAGCATGCCGGCAGGAACCGGATGCAAGGAGTGATCCCAGCGCCTGGATAATTAAGCCTGAGGCATAGACAATATTGGGCCTCAGGCCTCATTTAAATGAGGCCGGTTAGCTTGGAACACCTGCTGGGCATCCCCAGGCTGCTCGCCAGTGAAGAGGATTACATTTAGATGCAGCGGCTCTCATGTAAATGCTTAAAGGGAAAGGGAAGGCGATTGGGAGGGCCCGACAGGAAGAGGAGGGCGATCAGGAGGTGGGTAACCAGCAGAGGAGGGCGATTGGGATGGGGGGCAATCGGGACATTGGGACGGTGGCAATCAGGACATTGGGATGAAGGTCGATTGGGAGGGGGGTGGTGAGCGAAGGGCGACAGCAGCCCATGGTTTTAACGTGGAGTCAGCTGGGCACTCCTGCAACTCCTGACTCTACATTCAGGCAAGTATTTTTTAAACACTTACCTTTTTGGTGGTGATCTGCATGACTGCCGGTGAGGCCGTAGTAGATCTGACTTTCCTGAAGGCAGCCGGACCAGCACTGTCTGCGTTCATAGCAACCCAATTTTGAAGAAGGTTCCTCAAACAGGCGAATACAAAGGGCCTAGGGCCTAAAGGCCTAGTTGCATATACAAAGGGCCTAACGCTTGTTTCAGGTGTAGGCTCTGGATGCTTTTTTTTTGCCTATACCAATATGGTGGCCGGCAGACTTCCAGCTCATAATGACCACGCACTTCCTGCTCGCATATTGGTAGCTTAGGCGATCATTTAGTGCCTGAAAAACAGACGCAACCCCATCGATTTTCTAGGCCAATTTATTTTCAGTGACGAAAACAGAGAGGAGACATAGGGGGAGGGTAATTTCACGAGGCCAAGCTGCCAATGAGGAGCTTCACCCAGTGACAATGCAAATGGGAAATTTGAACATGCATTGCCAATAATTTTCTGAGGCTCCCTGTAAGCAGTGTGGACTCATAATTATCCCATGAAATAAATTTTTTAAGTACATAAATTGAAAGATAATGTAGGTACGACCTGTTTATTTGACTTGGACTGTTAGCAAAATACTTGTATGAATAAGTATAAAATGAACAAGCCTAAAGTAAGACATACACCCCCCTCCATCCCCCATAGAGTAGTGTAAACATGGAACACATTCCTGAGTAAACCAGTGAGCGCTTTTGTCCCATTTTTGGATTTCTGCTGATTTTGCCATTGAAAGATTTTGGTGTAATTTATGTTTAAACAATATTAAGTTAAATTCATCTCACAAGAGTTTAAATCCAGTACACACAGCTTCTGGGAAATGTGGATTCGATCCAGCCAAACCAGCTGGTGAAGTGTAAACCAGATGTTAGTGTAGTCCCACATTTGGGTGAATAATCCACAAGTTCAGGGAAGATACAAAAATTTGTGCGAGTATTAGGAACTTAGATGAGGAAAAACAATTACAATCAGATCCAGCTGCAATGGGGGAATGGGTCGGCATCTAGCAGATGTAATGTAATGTAGATAAATGTAGTGTTATGCATGTACGTAGAGCTAATGCCAAGCATGTATATACCATGCAGGGTTCCAAATTAAAGTCTGCTGAGTGTGGAAAAGATCTAGATGTTAGAATCATAGAATCATAGAATGTTTACAGCACAGAAGGAGGCCATTCGGCCCGTTGAGCCCGTGCTGGGTCTCTGCAAGAGTACTTCAGCTAGTCCCACTCAGCAGCCCTTTCCCCGTAGCCCTGCAAAGCTTTTTTTTAGGTACATAGTTATAGTTACAGTATAGTTACAGTATGTTATAGTACATGAATCTCTGAAGGTTCGTAACCAGCACCGTAATGCTATAGCAAAAGGAAATAGTGTATTAGGATGTATTGTTAGGAAGATCCAATATAAAACAAAAAAGCACTATATGGTCCTTGTATAAGACTTTGGTTAGACCTCATCTAGAATATTGGGCCGAATTTTGCCGCCGCTCAGAGGGCGGGTTTGGAGGCGGGTCCGCTGTCAAAATCAAAAAGATTGACAGCGGGGCGGTATCCCGCTCTAAACTCGCCTCCTCGTGAGCTTCCCTAGTGCTGGATCTGCCTGTGCTTTGCGGACCCGACACTGAGCGGCGGGTCATGCAGTTGTGCTAGTTAAGAGGGTGTTTAAAGCACTTTAATCAGCATTTTACCAGGTACAAAGCATTTTCCCAAGTTTTCCACGAGGTTCACGTCGCTTGGGGATCACGCCAGGTAAGTGTGTCGGGTTCTGAACAACACTCCATTTCTTTGAATAGGTGACAACTGCAAAAGTGGTTTAAAAACTACCATTTCACAGCTGGTCACTTTCCAATCTCAGAAGCTTCAGCCTTCAGTATTTGGAAGAGATTTTCAGCTTTGTGCAGTTGGGAAGTGTTTGCAGTAAACTCTCTATTCACTGTCACCTCATTGGAACATCATATCTTACCCTTGATAGATTGCTTCTGTCATCTCAACTTCACCTGCCATATGAAACATCAGAATGGGCATGATTTATGCTCTCTCATCTTGGTCCTCAGAATCTGATGACAGTCACCCGCAGCAGCAGCAGAACCAGCCACACCAGCAGCAGCAGCAACAACAAGAGCGCCAACCTTCTCCTGACCCACCTGATGCTGCACAGGGCAGAGGCCATCAGCTCAGGGCTGCACCGCGCCGGAGGCCATACCCCCAAAACAGGGTATACAGACAGAGGATGAGCTTCCTCAACATGACGGAGCAGCAGTGCCAAATGAGGCTCAGACTATCGCGCCAGGTCGTCACCGACATTTGCGCTTTGCTGGAGCAAGACCTGCAGCCCAGAGGAAGGGGTGGACACCCCTTACCAGTGGCTGTCAAAGTCACCCTTGCCCTCAACTTCTTCACCTCAGGCTCCTACCAGGCATCTGCAGCAGACCTTTACGGCATCTTGCAGTCGGCCGCCCACAGATGAATCGCACAGGTAACCGATGCCCTCTTTGACAAGTCTGCAAATTATATCAATTTTGCCACTGATGAAGCCAGTGTCAATGAGCGTTCACTTGGCTTTGCTGCACACATGTGGCCATCAGGGCAGCCCATCACAACCCAGTAGTATTTGTTAACCGCAAGGGCTTCCCCTCCCTCAACGTGCAACTGGTCTGCAACCATAGGAAGATTATCATCCATGTGTTCGCCAAGTTCCCTGGCAGCTGCCATGACTCGTCCATTCAGGACTGCGCCATTCCACCGTACCTCAGCTCTTCGCACCGCCAAACAGTCTTGGCAGCTGGCTGCTTGGAGACAAGGGTTATCCCCTGAAGACGTGGCTCATGACACCTTTGAGGAGGCCAACAAACGAGGCTGAGGGACGTTATAATCAAAGCCACAGCTCCACGAGAAGTGTCATCGAGCAGACAATAGGCTTGCTCAAAATGCGCTTCAGATGCCTCGACAGATCTGGAGGAGCCCTTCAGTACGCACCAGCCAGGGTCTCCCGAATAGTCATGGTGTGCTGCTCCCTGCACAACATAGTGCAGTGGTGAGGATTAGCACTGGACGAGGAAGATGGCGCTGAGCGCACTGCCTCATCGGAGGACTAGGAGGAGCACCATGAGGTTGTTTACGAGGATGACGAAGATCTGGACGAGCCGGCGTTCCCATTGTGGCCAGTGCATGAGCACGTTGCTGCCCATCACCCCAGGGATACCCTTATCAATGGCAGATTTCAATAACTTCATGCAGCTTATAAATGTGGCTGCCACAGGCATGCGCAGATTGACGTCACCCCACACCAACATCATAAAGCAGTCAAACAAAGATTGCTCCCTTGTTTTGACTCTCACCACCATTGCTGGATGTGAAATAAGCCCTGACCTTTCACTCTGCCACTTCCATTTGATCACACACATTTGGGAACGACCTCAAAGTGTCACAACTAGATGATTTATTAAAAAGACTTCATAGAATATAAACATGACATTGATAATGAAAAAGACACCCGAGTGACTACCCTTGTGACTATTTGTGTGGGATCTTTCTTTTCCGGGTGCTTCTGCATTGTGCTACACCTGTGGCTTCAGCAGAGGTAGAGGCAGCCTCCTCACCTCGGTGCTGCGCCTGCTTAGATGCCTTTGGCGGTTGTCCTCTGGGATTTGGAGCCAGTGATGGCTCCACCAAAGTCTGCTCCTCCTGCGACTGTGCAGGCGCAGACTCGGCCATCACTGTCCGGGGAGGCATCTGGGGCTCTGACCGAGGAGTTGGCAAGGGGGTGAAAGTCAGAGCGCTCAGAGCGGAGCCCCCACTTCCATGTCCACTCCCACCATCATCCCTCTCATGGGCCACCCGCACTTCCCTGCTAGCAAGGAGCTGGAGAGCACCTTGCTGCACTTCAGTGGGGCCATGAGGGTTCTCCTCTATACTGACATCCCTCCTACAAAGGACATCTATGAGCCTCTGGTTTCTCTCCTCCATAGATGCCCATCTCTCCTCCATAGGTGCCCATCTCTCCTCCATAGATGCCCATCTCTACTCCATAGATGAGCGTCTATTTTGAAGAGAAACCATGTTCTCATGCGACTGGCGCCGTGTCTCCTCCATGCAGGTGGCCATCCTATCCATGGAGGAAGCTATAGTTGCCAGTGACTGCGCCATGGTGTTGCTCATGTTGGAGATGGACTCCTCCATTCTCTGCACACTCGCAGTCACTGCGGTCGGAAAACCAATCAGAGCCTCCTGCACTTGTTCCTGCAGCTCCAGGATCATCCTCTTCCTGGATGGCCCCCGAGGCTCAGCGTCTGCATGCAGCTGAGCAGAGCTAGGAGAGTCCTGTGCCCTCGGATGAGGAGTCTCCACTGCTGTCACTGTCTCCACCATCTACTGCTGCTCAGTTGTGATCTGTGAGACACCAGGTGACAACACTACTCTATCTCGTGACATACACACCAAGGTCTGCGACTCTGCACTGGCGCTGTGCTGTGTTGTCTGAGGTGATGCTGAAGGGATAATTAGAAGTCCTAGCCCCTTTAGGGCTACCCTGGATCAGGCGTATTTCTCAGACGTTCACTTTCAATTAAAGTGTGAGGTAGCCGAATCCTAAAGACGCTTAATTGGGTCTAAAGATCCGGACTATCTCTCCCTAAAGGAAAGGAATAACCCGAGAATGTTACCGTCCTCCAGATAGCACTTTTAATAAGTTTAGCTAGACTGTAATGTTCCGGATATTATGAGGGTCTGGAAAACTCCCCCAGAATTCTGCAACTCCTCACCAAAGAGTGTACACAGATTGAGTTTGCGAGTTTTTGATACAGAAGTCTTATGTGAGACTATTCTAAAAATATATAGATTTATTAAAGAACCGAAATGTTATTTACAGTTGGTGAGTCAATCGCAACATTAACAGTTCCAAAAAGAGAAAGGTTACAATCTTATTATCAAAGAACCTTACTTTCAAATCTTAACTTCTCTGCAGTTTTATAAAGTCTACAGGATATCCACCAAAATCAAATACCTTTGATCCCCGAGGTACAAAGAGTGGTAGGCTACAGAGCTGCCTCTGAAGCCGAGAATCGCTTTGCCCGATTAAAGCGAGTCTGTTATCCCATTTGAGAGTTCAATATTTATACCCTTTTCCAGTGGTATTTCCTTTAAGGTTTTCTGCTGATGCAAGCTAATTATCTTTAGTCATTTTTCTGCTTATTTCTGCAACTCTTACTGCCACCTCAGCCCAACTCGTGTCTCATCTCTAGGTGTTCTAAGTTTACCATTAAAAAAATGATGTGACGGCAGGTGTTCCTTACTGTATGTGCTTCTTTACGAAGTGTAAATTGGAACACCTTATCCAGGGTGAACCATTGTTTCGTTTCCAAAGATCAGCCTGTCAGAGCCCTTCACCTTCTGTTTCAATAAGATTATTTATTCAGGGTCAACAACTGTCTTATCTCAATAGCCAGAATGCTTTCATAGCTATTTCATAGTTAGGTTTCTAAATTTCCAAACCCAGTTTGTCATGTTTTAATAAGGCCAGAATTATTTCATAAGATAGTGTATTTTTCTGAATAGGTTATATGGCTTATTCCTTCACAATGCTGCACCCTCAGAGGCAGGAGGCTCCTCTGAGGATTCTTGTTGCTGTTCCTCCTGGAAATTGGGGGGCGGGGGGGGGGGGGTTGGGGGCTCTTGATGGACCTATGGGAGAGTGAAGACATCAGTTAGATATACAGGATGTATACTGCAGACACATACCATTATCCACAGGATGAGCATTCATTTTGTCTTGACATCACACCCCATATGAGGGACTGATGAAAGGCATGCAATTGTGTGGAAATTCATTCTGTCACCAGCTTCTTCTAATGAGCCCCTCTCTCTGTTCCCCACTTCCGGAAGGGCCACCACTCCAGCAATCTCCAGTGCTGCCTCCTCTGCAGTGCTCAGATATGCCATTGTTTGTTGAGGGTCTCCTCCCGTTCTCTCCCTCTCCCTCTTATTTTGGGCTATGTTTTCCTGCAAGGAGGGAAAGAAGAGAAGGTTGAGTGAGAGTGATGGAATGAATGTAAGGAATGGAATAGCTTAAAGCTTTACAGGGAGACTTTGATGGAGTGGGTTGGCAATACCAAGTTGCCTCCTTTTGTGTTGTTAGTTGCTGTCATTGAATAACGATGAGGCTGAGTGTGAGGGCTGCATAGTAAGATGGGGACCTGATACTGTAGTTAGAGATAGAGGGATGGATGAAGGTACAAGGGATGTTGGGGTGTGTAATGTTGTGCAGGAGTAGGGTTGGCAATGCAGAGTGGTGGGAATGTGATGACAGGCACAGCAGCATCAAGGTAAGTGTGGCTTTATTCCACTTTTCCTGATCTTACAAGATCATTGGACCTCTTCCGGCACTGCACCCAGGTGTGAACCACCACTGACAGCCCTGTAACCTCCTGCGATATCTGCAGCCATGTTGCCTTCATCTGCTGTGGAGGCCTCTTCCTACCGTCCGTAGGGAAGAGAACCTCCTTACGTGCTCTCACTCTCTCCACAAGATGATGGAGGGACTCATCTGAGAAGCGAGGTGCTGCTCTTTGGTGCTGGAAGCTCATAGTTCAGAGATGCAAACACTGACAGCACTGAATGGTATCAAATTACAACTGAGAATAACTAGGACCATGGCCCCTTTAAATAAACCGGCAATAATCACGTCACCTGGTGACGTCACCAGACCCGTACCTTTTAATAGGGTCGTGAACTGCGCACGGTGGGCCGAACAAGGCCCTTTAGGGCAAGACCATATTTATCGATGGGGTCCATGCAGCAGAGGGGTCGCCCCCGCCACTGACCTCTCCCGCCTTGAAGCCTCCCAGTTTTGGCCCCTCACATGGTGAGTGATATAAAGGCCTTAGAATAAATTCACCTATGTATAGTATTCTCTTGGTGCGTTTCTAATAACCCTGACTCCATTTGTTGACGAGAATATATTTTGTTTTTTCCTTGAAACCCACTAAGGTTTCTTGTTCCACCACACATGCCAATAATCTGTTCCACATACTTCACACCCTTTTAGTAAAAAAAATTCTGCCTGTATTTCCTGTTTTCTTTTGTTGTCCTTAATTTGACCCCTTGTGCATAAGCAAAAGGGTCATTCAAAGTTAGTTGATCTCAGCCAGGATGGGGATAAGGGTGCTACAATTAGCCTCAGTACTTCTGGATTAGGGAGGGAGGCCAACATGCAGGGAGAGATTAATGACTGGATATTCTATTTCATTAACAGTACTCATATCAAGCCCTGTTGCACCGTTTTTGAGACACCCTGATTGGTGTGCTCACAATGACTTGTGTATATAATTGAGACCTAATGGGTTAAAAATCAACATGGGTCCAGCAAACATTAGTGGGTTGCTGGGTATCAAAACCTAAAAGCTGGCTCCAAAGATAGGGAGAAAATTGGCTTTTTTTTAAAAGTGCGCCTCTATTGTACAACGATAGATTTTTTAGAAGAGCAGAGTAAGAAGCAGTTTACTTGCACCTGAAAACTAATTGAGACAGATGATGTCAATATTACAGGCCTCCTTCGAGGCATGGAGGGCCAGCAACCTGTGTGCTACTCTTCAAGGTTTATCCTGGATATCTTCTTAAGCAGACCCTCGGAACCGAAGATGACTTGCTTCCACATTAAAAATGAGTTCTCAGGTGACTAATGAGTCCAATGCGGGACCTACAGTCTCTGTCACAGGTGGGGCAGATGGTGGTTGAAGGGGCGGGTGGGTCGGGTGCTTGGGTTGATGTGCGCTCCTTCCGCTGTTTGCGCTTGGCTTCTGCTTGGTCCCGGCGAAGAGACTCGAGGTGTTCGGCGCCTTCTTGGATGCTTCTCCTCCACTTTGTACGGTCTTGGGCCAGGGATTCCCAGGTGTCGGTGGGGATGTTGCACTTTTTCAAGGAGGCTTTGAGGGTGTCCTTGAAGTGTTTCCTCTGCCCACCTGGGGCTCTCTTGCCGTGTCGGAGCTCCGAGTAGAGCGCTTGTTTTGGGAGTCTCGTATCGGGCATGCGGACGATGTGACCCATCCATCGGAGCTGATCGAGCGTGGTCAAAGCTTCGATGCTGGGGATGTTGGCCTGAGCGAGAACACTGACGTTAGTGCGCCTATCCTGCCAATGGATTTGCAGGATCTTGCGGAGGCAGCGTTGGTGGTACCTCTCCAGTGCTTTGAGGTGCCTGCTGTACATGGTCCATGTCTCTGAGGCATACAGCAGGGTGGGTATCACTGCTGCTCTGTAGACCATGAGCTTGGTGCCGGGTTTGAGGAACTGGTCTTCAAACACTCTCTTCCTCAGGTGACCGAAGGCTGCACTGGCACACTGAAGATGGTGTTGGACTTCGTCATTGACATCTGCCCTTGTAGACAGTAGGCTCCCAAGGTATGGAAAGTGGTCCACGTCGGCCAAGGCCTTGTCATGGATTTTGATAATCGGGGGGCAGTACTGCGTGGCAGGGGCAGGTTGGTAGAGGACCTTTGTCTTATGGATGTTTAGTGTAAGGCCCATGCTCTCGTACGCTTCGGTGAAGGTGTTAACGATGGTTTGAAGTTCGACCTCCGAATGTGCGCAGATGCAAGTGTCATCTGCATACTGTAATTTGACGACAGAGGAAGGGACGACCTTGGATCTGGACTGGAGGCGACGGAGGTTGAACGGTTTCCCGTTTGTTCTGTAAATTAGCTCCACTCCAGCGGGGAGCTTACTGAGGATGAGATGGAGCATTGCCGAAAGAAAGATCGAGAAGAGCGTTGGTGCGATGACACAGCCTTGCTTGACCCCGGTCCGTACATGAATTGGGTCTGTGGTGGAACCGTTGGTCAGGATCACGGCTTGCATGTCGTCGTGAAGCAGGTGGAGGCTGGTAACAAACTTTTGAGGGCAGCCGAATTTGAGGAGGACACTCCATAATCCCTCATGGTTGACAGTGTCAAAGGCCTTTGTGAGGTCAAAGAAGGCCATGTACAGCGGTTGGCGCTGTTCCCTGCATTTCTCTTGTAATTGGCGCGCGGTGAAGATCATTATTAAGCTGTGAACCAGTAAGCCTGAGTCCTGCCAGTCATCAACCTCGAGGTCTTGTCAGATTATTAAAATTGCAGGCTTGGGCTGATATCATCAAAACAGCACCAAGGAAGGGTTGCATCTTTGTCAATGGACAACATGCAGCTCTTGCTATCATGAACTCTCAGCAAAGATTTTCTATAAATATTTTTTCACAGCTAAGAAGCTAATTTGAGCCAAGCGACGGTTGCATCAATTCTAACCTGTTTACTGGTCCAGCAGAATAATACAGTTGAAACGTGTCAATTATTTTCTCCACAATCTGTTGCAATTAAAGATTCTCCGAAGCAACCATCCAGAACAGTACAATATTACAATGTAATCAAAATAGGGTAATTGCGTAGCAAACTAAGCAACAGCATTAGAAGAAAAATCATTGTACTGCTTCATGATGCACAAGTGCACTATAAACACTTATATTGGACATTTTATGTTATTTTTAAAAAAAGCAGAAGTAAATGTACTGATGTAAGTGTACCACTAATATTAAACCTAATTAGAATGTGAATTACAGCACTGATGGCTTAAGAGGCTTCAAATGCTAATTGGATAACTGGTGTTCTTAGTTCACTTGTGGTGAACTTTTGCCACTGTGTTAAATAGATATCGGAATATGCAGAGTGCTGTTAGTACCACAAAAGTACCAAGCTCTGCTTGGCATTAATTGGGCAGTAAAATTGCCAACAGTTTGAATACTTGACTACATCATTAGTACTTTTCAATGTTGATTAAGAATGTTTATTCTACAAATAGATTTACTTAAGCATATAAAACCAAGACCGCTTCATTGCCATAATCTTTTGGTTCATCCTTGACAAATAATGATGACCTTTATTGATTGTAGTCAGAGTTAGCGAGGGTTTATGTTCTTAGGGATGTTGCCCTCAGAGGCATGATAACAAGCTGACAAATGCCTGGAATCAAATCTATGTGTCAATCAAGTACACCTAATAGGACCAAGCATCTTCTATTTCTGGAGTAGTGGCTGAAAGGTCCAATAGGTCACATAAACAGTTGTTCACACTGCACCGTTCTCAGTGGGTTCAAAATAATGGTTGTAATATAACTAACCTTGAAGGAAGTGTTTTGGAGAAAGGCTGCCCAAGATTTCTTGGAGAAAGGGTAACATTGAAGCATTTTTAAGAATGAAGTAACAATATATGTGACACTTAGGTCCTCTTTACTGTAAAAGTACAATGTTAAAATAAAAATGAAGACAATATTAAACAATGCAAAAGTGTTTCATGGCATGGATCTAGATATAATTAGTGCATGTTTTGTTTCATTAAGTCATTTTTGTTATTGAATCCTATAAAATATTATAGTTTGACTCTGATACCCATAACATAATTTGCGAGGCCTGACTGACTTTATTAAGCAAAGATAGCTCAGTTATTTTCCAGCTTTCATCCTTTTCCTCCCTTCCCTTCCTAAAGATGTTGACTCATGCTGGCCACCCTCACCCAAGTAGCTATTTTTCACACGCAAGCCTAACCAACAAGTATTAACAAGCTATTTCACTGTTGGTGGCATAATATCCAAGATCAATCCTGTCAACCTTATATGCTCACTTTCTAGCAGTCATTAGATAGTAATCTGGAGCGGGGATCTTGGATGATTTTCTTTCCTTCCCTAGCCCAGGATGCTGACACCTGTTGGAGCACTCCCACAACAAACTTGACTGAAATCAGCTAACCATTCATTCATTGAGCCTTGGTGGGTGCTACAGCTCAGTTTAAAAAAAAAGAATACCTCTATTTAAAAAAACCACCCTACATTAATTGCCTAGCTATGTGACCATCACTGTGATTGTTATAATAGAATAACTGAGGATGTTCCTATTCTGCACCTTGTCACATACAGTGCTGAGAAGCAAATTGCACAGCCTAAAAATGAGGAAAAATTTGCTAGGTCAAATCTGAATGGCCCTTAGATAGTACTATACCACAATCCACCTGGGTGTTTGAAAAGAATTCAGAAGTTTTCCAAAACTGCCCCCATTTCGCCTTCTCTCATGGCCATCCATCTGTGCACATTCAGAAATCACATTAGGTTGCTTACAACTGTACAAAAGTGTAATATATTACATTATATTATATTGCACACACAGCTCTTCTCTTTCAGTCAAGCTGCGGGCAGACTTTCTGGGCACTTCGTTGATAACATTCTTCCTAGTTCCTGATGGCATTTTTTATCACATCGACCCATCTGGTGGGTAGATTTTTCCCGTTTTAATATGCGGACCTGGATCCAGATTTGCACTTGACGGGCAGAGACACCTTTAGGCAAGCAACAAAACGACATGCTAATGACCATGGTCTTTCATTCTAGCAATAATACCACATGTGCTCTCATTGATATTCTTGGCTACAATACCCAGCAAACAGTTAATCCCTTTAGTTGGTACACAAAGCACTGTGTAGAAAACAATTTAATTTTACCAAGAATTGCACAAACCTTGACAGCATCTGCAACTTTCCATTGAGCACTCCGTTCCACAGCCGTAATACCACACATAACAATAGTGAACAGTAGTTTGCACTATTTAAAAGGAAACCATTTTAAATTATTTTAGTTTATATAAACAATATGATTAACCTAAAGAAATGAGGAAAACTTACAGATTGTTGCACATGTGTAGCCCACAATACACCACAGGGTAGATTTTACAAATATCTGCTCCTGGCATGGCATTCCATCTGCTGGGTGCCCCGTTAAAATTAAATCAAAAACAAAATGGGTTACATTTTGAAAGATTCTCAGATGAACACAAAAGGAGTAGATCTCCTTTGGGCGCAGATGGGATGGTAGCACTCCTGAACTTACGGGGAAATAGTAACTGCCCATTCCCACTCCTGATTTAATGGATGACATCTTTTTAGTGTCTTTCATGATGGTGGCCCAAGCAGCCACCTGCTTAAAAATATCTCTTCCCTAACCTTTTCCAGTTCTGACGAAGGGTTCAACCTGAAACGTTGCCTCTATTTCTCTCTCCTCGATGCTGCCTGACCTGTTGAGTGTTTCCAGCATTTTCTGTTGTTATACCTGAAGCTGTTATTCAAACTGAAGTCTTGTGACATAAATAGGACCCCCATAAGAACATAAGAAATAGGAGCAGGAATAGACCATTCGGCCCCTCGAGCCTGCTCCGCCATTCAATAAGATCATGGCTGATCTTCTACCTCAACTCCACTTTCCTGCACTATCCCCATATCCCTTGATTCTCTTAATATCCAAAAATCTATCGATCTCTGTCTTGAATATACTCAACGACTGAGCCTCCACAGCCCTCTGGGGTAGAGAATTACAAAGATTCTCTGAGTGAAGAAATTTCTCCTCATCACAGTCCTAAATGGCCGACCCCTTATTCTGAGACTGTGACCCCTGGTTCTAGACGCCGCAGCCAGGGGAAACATCCTCCCTGCATCTACCCTGTCAAGCCCTGTAAGAATTTTGTATGTTTCAATGAGATCACCTCTCATTCTTCTAAACTCTAAAGAATATAGGCCTAGTCTACTCAATCTCTCCTCATAGGACAATCCCCGCACCCCAGGAATCAGTCTGGTGAACCTTCGTTGCACTCCCTCTATGGCAAGTATATCCTTCCTTAGGTAAGGAGACCAAAACTGTACACAATACTCCAGGTGTGGTCTCACCAGGACCCTATATAATTGCCGTAAGACGTCTTTACTCTTATACTCAAATCCTCTTGTTATAAAGGCCAACATACCATTTGCTTTCCTAATTGCTTGCTGTACCTGCATGTCAACTTTCAGTGATTTGTGTACAAAGACACCCAGGTCCCTCTGAACACCAACATTTCCCAATCTCTCACCATTTAAAAAATACTCTGCTTTTCTATTTTTCCTACCAAAGTGGATAACTTCACATTTCTCCACATTATATTCCATTTGCCATGTTCTTGCCCATTCACTTAGCTTGTCTATATCTCCTTGAAGCCTCCTTGCATCCTCCCCACAACTTACATTCCCACCTAACTTTGTTTTATCATCAAACTTGGATATATTACATTTGGTCCCCTCATCCAAGTCATTGATGTAGATTGTGAATAGCTGAGGCCCAAGCACTGATCCTTGCGGTACCCCACTAGTTATAGCCTGCCAACACGAAAATGACCTGTTTATTCCTACACTCTGTTTTCTGTCCGTTAACCAATTCTCAATCCATGCTAGTATATTACCCCCAATCCCATGAAACCTAATTTTTTTAATAACCTCATGTGTGTCACCTTATCGAATGCCTTCTGAAAATCCAAATACAGATCCACTGGTTCCCCCTTATCTATTCTGCTAGTTACAACCTCAAAAAACTCTAACAGATTTGTCAAACATGATTTCCCTTTCAAATCTATGTTGACTCTGCCCAATCCTATTATTATTTTCTAAATGCCCTGTTACCACGTCCTTAATAATAGATTCTGGCATTTTCCCTACTACTGATGTCAGGCTAACTGGTCTGTAGTTCCCCGTTTTCTCTCTCCTTCCTTTCTTAAATAGTGGAGTTACATTTGCTACCTTCCAATCCGCAGGAACCGTTGTAGAATCTATGGAATTTTGGAAAATGACAACCAGTGCATTCACTATCTCTATAGCAACCTCTTTTAAAACCCTAGGATGTAGGCCATCAGGGCCAGGGGATTTATTAGCTTTCAGTCCCATTAATTTCTCCAGTACTATTTTTTTACTAATACTAATTTCTTTCAGTTCCTCATTCTCGCTAGACCCTTGGTTCTCCACTATTTCCGGGATACCATTTTGAGCGATCAAGGAAGAAATTCTGCTGGGTGATGAACCTTCCCAGCAATAGCTGGCATTACAGGAAGGAAACGTCAGTTGGGAGGGATACTTAAAGGCGCACCAACCTGCAAAGTGTCAGATGTCAGGAATCTTCCTGAAATCGGTTTTGTTCCCTATTTTAAACATTCAGAGAGTTATTTGGAATAATATACTGCTACGTTCTTCCAGAATTCCTTCAGTAACATTAACAACAACTGGCATTTACATAGCACCTTTTTTCAATGTAAAACGCCCCAAGACATTGCACAAGAGTGTTATCAGACAAAATTTGATATCGAGCCTCATAAGGAGATATTAGGACAGGAAATAGGTAGGTTTTAATGAATATTTTAAAGAAGGAGAGGGAGGTAGCAAGGTGGAGAATTTCCAGAGCTTAGGGCCTAGACAGCTGAAGGCACGGCCGGCAATGGTAGGGCGAAAGAAATCGGGGATGCACAAGAGGCCAGAATTGGAGGAAAGCAGTGTTCTCAGAGGTTTGTAAGGCTGGAGGAGGTTACGGAGATAGGGAGGGGCGAGGCCATGGAGAGATTTGAACACAAGGATGAGAATTTTAAAACATCAAGGAGGAACTGGGAATATTTGACAATGGGAGACATCCTGGCCACTCAACTGTTGGCAGAGGAGGAGGAGCAAGAACAGTGGCAGCAAGGGAAACCTCAGGGAGCTGCAGTAGGACCAGTGAGGACAGCTAAGAGGAAGGTGCTTCTTGCAGGCATCCCTACCCTGCACATAGGGTATATCGACCCAAGTTACTTACTTGCAGCTTTCAGAGGAGCAGTGTGTTAGGAGACTGTGGTTCTCCAGACAAGTGTTCACAGACCTGTGCAGCCTCCTGCAGGAAGACCTGCAGCCAACTCTTCCACCTGGCCATTCCTGCCTGTGGCTGTGAAGGTAATTGTGGCCCTTAATCTTTGTGCTTCAGGCCCATTTCAGACTGCAGCTGGGGGCATGTGTCACATCAGTCAATCCGCAACCCATGGCTGCATTAAGCAGGTCTTGGGCACCCTTTTTGCCAAGGAAAATGATTACATCAAGTTCCCCATGGATGCCTCTAGCCAACAGAATAGCACATTAATTGATACTGCAGTGCTAACCAGAAATGAGCCGCAGGCATAACAGTTGAGGACAGTGGTGATCTTATAGCCCACTGACAGTAATTTTCCTATATTGTAACTTTGCTGCAGATGTCCTTGTAAAGCTATGCAACAGACGCTCTGCCAACCCAGAGTAAGCTGTAGTACTTGTCCTTGGTCACTGGTAGGTAGATGTAGTCTGGCAACTGCTGAAATCCCGAGAATGTCTCCTTTCATTTTGTATTACTGTAACCTTGAAATACTGTATTTGAGACATTTTTAAAAAGCCTTAAGCAGTCAAACAAAATCGCCCCACCCCCATTTTGTTTTATTTAAAAAAGAATAAAGGTTTCAGAAATATGGAAAAATGTCTATTAAAAAAGCACTAAAAAAGTAGTATAACTATTGCACCAAATAAAATAAATAGCCTGTTCCCTTTTAAGAGTTCCATTGCCTGTAGATTTTCCTTTACACCCATTCCAAAGGTTGTTTCCAGGGGGATAAAGCAAAGCTTGGGCAAATCCTGTTAATTATGTTAGTTGTTTATTTAAATATATTTGCATGAAACCTGGCTAATTTATAAGACTAAGGCACAAAATGTGTGCAAGAATTTGCAGAATTGCAGTTCAGTAAGAAACAGAAACAGGGTATGATCTCCCAATGCTGCAATTTCCCAACACAAATGCCACTGAATTGTAACAATGGCCCATATTTTCCGATCCCTACAGGTGTGTACGAGGTGTGTACACACCCGTAGGGACCTCGCAAATGCCGGTTTCAGGCATGCGCTGAAAACTGGCATTTCCGATCTGTCAAGAATCCTCTTGACAGATCGCATGCCTGCTCGGGAGAAGGGCCTCCGTGGGTGGAGAGTTCCGCTTTCTGCACAACCTCCGCCCACTGAAAACTTTTAAAAATCTTATTATAAATGAGTGAAAAAAATGCCTGCTTTTATCAGCATAAGAGTTTAAAAAAGTAAAAGTATGGCGTGTTATGAGTCTGCTGTAGTGTTTCTGCATTGATGACAGCTGCAGAAGTGGTGTGAAGGATCCAATGGTGAGTTTCAGAGGTAAGGAAATGTTGGGAAAATCATTTTTAATGTATTTACACTTTTCTGTAGGTTACAAGCTTTGAAATCAATGTCTAGTCCCACCTCATTGGGAGAACCTCTCTCACCAGTGACAGATTGCTTCTGTAACCTCACCTGCAGCTGCCATCTGCTCTAGCCTATGGAGGGAGTCACTGCAGAGCCTGGGTGCAAGAGCTCACCTTTATACTCTGATTGTCAGTGTTTGCAGCACCCCAATGCTGTCAAACACTGATAAATGAGCTGTCAAAGAAAATATTGTGCATGGTCCCTTTAAGAAAACCGGCAGATGACGCGTCATCAAATGACATCATCTGTATGGCTTCCTCTTAATTGGCCGGCAAGCCCGCAGGGCGGGCTTAACAAGGTCAATCAACGTAAAATCACGTCCGTTGGCCGGATGTAGTTGAGGGCGGGACTGGAAGCCGGAAACCACCTGACCCGCTCACAACCCACATTTATTTACAAAATCGCGGCCTTGGAATTTGTTGGCTTCCAATTTGGCAGCTGGCGCACTTCCAGGGGGAGGATTGGGTGCGGGATACTGCAGCCCAAAAGTCACCCACAAACACACATTTAGCTTAATCAAAGAGGACCTTAAAGGAGGAGACAAAGGTGGAGAGGCAAAGGGATTTAGTGAGGCAATTCCAGATTGTGGGGCCTAGGCAGCTAAAGGCACAGCAACGAATGGCGGGGCAAAGGGCGAGAGCATGTACACAAAAGGCCAGAGTCACAGGAATTGAGATTTTGGCGTGGCGGAATGGGGGCGGGGCAGGCGGGGAACGGGTTGGAGGTTGTAGCACTGGATGAGGTTACAGAGAAAGGGAGAAATGTGAGGATAACAGCTATGTCAGGAAGTTATTTCAGATTTGAAATGCAACGTTAAAATTACCTGTTGTTTAATTCAGTAAATGCAAGATTTTTCCCATCGACATCAAAAGGTTATCTAGTACTATTCCTTCACCCCTGAAAATTAATGGGGCTGAATTTTATTTTCATTATTTGTAGCAGGTCTATGGTAATGTAAAATACTTCTTAGACTTTGTTACTCAGTATGAGAATTTTATTCCGTAATGCAATGCTATTTATGTGGCACACCAATATATTCAGCATTCAAATGCAACATCATTGTACTTCTGCTCCTATGGAGGTAGTTCTTGTGGCTCTCCAAGGGCTAGAGAGAAACTGTTGCCATTGGTGGAAGGGTCGAGAACCAGAGGACACAGATTCAAGGTGATTAAGAAAGGCCTCCTGAACACACTCCAGAAATTCTTCCCCATCTCTGCCCTTTACACTATAATTATTCCAGTCTATATTAGGATAATTGAAGTCCCCCATTATTACTACTCTATAGTTCTTGCACCTCTCTGTAATTTCCCTGAAAATGTGCTCTTCTATATCTTTCCCACTAGTTGGCGGCCTATAGAGTACACCTAGTAGTGTAATGGCACCTCTATTGTTTCTTAACTCCAACCAAATAGATTCTGTCCTTGACCCCTCCAGGACATCCTCTCTCTCCAGCACTGTAACATTCTCCTTAACCAATACTGCCACCCCACCTCCTTTCTTTCCTGAACACCTTATATCCTGGAATACTTAAAACCCAATCCTGCCCCTTTTTGAGCCAGGTCTCCGCTATCGCCACGGCATCATATTCCCATGTGGCTATTTATGCCTGCAGCTCACCAACCTTATTTACCAGGCTTCGTGCATTTACACTGTAAACCTGTCTTAGACCTTCTTGTATTCGATCTTAATCTGACCCCACCTAATACGTTACTATTTCTTACTCTAGTGCTATCTTTCTCTCCCCAGCCTTTGTGCACCTTGTTTCTCCTTTCTAATGCTACATCCTGGTGCCCATTCCCCTGCCAAATGAGTTTAAACCCTTCCGAACAGCACTAGCAACCGCCCCCCCCCCGCCCCCGCCCCGCAAGGACATTGGTTCCAGCTATGTTGAGGCGCAACCCGTTCGGCCTGTACAGGTCCCACCTCCCCCAGAACTGGTCCCAATGTCCCAGGTATCTGAAGCCCTCCCTCCTGCACCATCTCTCCAGCCACGCATTCATCTGCTCTCTCCTCCTATTTCTATATTCACTAGCTCGTGGCACAGGGAGTAATCCAGAGATTACTACCTTTGAGGTCCTGCTTTTTAATCTCTTTCCTAGCTCCCTGAAAACTGCCTGCGGAACCTCATCCCTTTTTCTACCTATGTCATTGGTACCGATATGGACCACGACCTCTGGCTGTTCACCCTCCCCCCTCAGAATGTTCTGCAGCTGCTCAGTGACATCTTTGACCCTGGCACCAGGGAGGCAGCATACCATCATGGAATCACGTCTGCAGCTGCAGAAGCGCCTGTCTGTCCCCCTATTGAATCCCGTACCACTATTCCCGATCTTCCTCCTCCCCCCCCACCCCCCACCGCCCCACCCCCCCGTGGACTTGGCTCGGGCTGTTCTCCCCAGAGGAACCATCGCCCTCAGTACTGAATACTGGTTGGTGAGCGAGATACACTCAGGGGACTCCTGCACTACCTGCCTGGTCCTCCTTGTCTGTCTGATGGTCATAGAGTCATTGGGGGAGAAATTCAGTATCGCCCCATTTGGGGCGCAATTATCGGCATGGCGCAAAGATTAGCGCCTGGCGCTAATTATCACCACCGACTGCAAACTTGACTTTTATCGCCCCTGGAGGTGATTGGAGTGCTAAATCAGGCGCTACACATCTGTCTTAAGGCGCAAAGGCCGAGGAGCGAGGCGCTACCTCAGAGCGCTGGCGAAGCTCATGTGATGTCAGTCAGCAATGTAACACACACACAATGGCGCTGGCCAGTTCTTAAAGGGGAGGGTTGATCTTGCTTTCCATCCACATCCTGCTCATTGCAGCCTTGAATCTCGGCCTGTAGAGACCTGTACATCAAATCTGCTGGAAAGAACAATGGAGAGAACCAGGGAAAGAGCTCAGAGTGCAGCCCACACTGTCTCTTCTAAATCGATACAAGGAAGGGCAAATCAAAATGAACCTGCAAAGTGCTGCTCAGTACCCAAAACTCCTTCACACAGCGTTGAATCTCTTCAGAAGTCTCTCTCTCTCTCTCAGAATGCGTGGTTCAAAAATGTCACCAACAAAAAAAGGCAGGAAGCGGTCACCTTTAAATAGCGCTCCCCCAGTCCCTTCCTGACTGCAAAACGCTCCCCTCAACCTGTCGTTGCTAGCGGTAGGCGGTAAGGCAGGGGGCGCCACTCAATATCCGCTCCGGGGCGCTACCGGGGCGTTGCGCACTCGACTGACATCACGATCTGCCGGCGCAGGAGATCGTGGCGGTAGTGTTTAGTGCCGCCGCAAAATGTCTAGTTAATTTCACGAGCAGCGCAAACATTGCCGCGCCCGGGTGGTAGTGGCTTTGCGCCCCATTAGCGCCCTCTTAAGGCGCTAACGGGAGGTGCAACCAACTTAATTTTTCCCCCATAGAGTCATGGAGTTATACAGCACAAAAAGAGGCCCTTCGGCCCATCGTGTCCGCACCGGCCGTCAAGCCCTGTCTATTCTAATCCCATCATCCATTCCCTTTCTGCCTGCACACTCTTACCCTGCGGGGTGACCACCTCCTGAAACATGCTATCCATGTAGCTCTCTGCCTCATGGATGCACCGCAGTAATGCCAGCTGCTGCTCAAGCTCCGAAACCCAGATCTTGAGCTCCTCCAGCCGACGACACTTCCTGCACATGTGGTTGTCCAGACAATGGGAAGCGTCCTGGAGTTCCCACATGGCACAGGATGTGCATTCTGTGGGACTGAGGTGCCCTGCCATGCCTCTATTTATTCAACTATTAACTAACTTACAGAAATAAACTTAAGACTAAGAGAATGAGATGGACTACATCTAAAACTACTTATAAAAAGTAAGATAGAATTGGGTAGAGTTGTTTAAGAAATTTGTCATAGTTTATTGGGCAGAATTTTAGAGAATAGTTCATGTTTTCCAATTTTTAGAAAAGATCAGATAAATACTCAGAGTTGTCATAGGTCTGTCAACCTGATACAACAATGGAACAAATATCAGACTACAATGGCAAGGGAGCAACTTTTGCAGGTCATAGAATCATACAGCACAGAAGGAGGCTTTTCCACCCATTCTGCCTGTGCTGGCTCTTTGAAAGAGCTCTCCAATTAGTCCCACTCCCCTGTGCTTTCCCCAAAGCCCTGCAATTTTTTTCCCCTTCAAATCCAATTCTCTTTTGAAATTTACTACTGAATCTGCTACCACCACACTTTCAGGCAGTGCATTTCAGATCATAGCAAGTTGCTTTATAAAAAAAATCTTCCGAGAAGTGACATTGATACTCTATGAAATATCCTTGATGTGGAGATGCCGGTGTTGGACTGGGGTGGACAAATGTGAGAAGTCGCACAACACCAGGTTATAGTCCAACAGCTTTATTTGAAATCACAAGCTTTCGGAGCGCTGCTCCTTTGTCAGGTGAAGTGAAGAGATGCATATAGTCACAGCATATATAGTCAGAGAACACTGCCAGATGATTACAGTTAATCTTTCCAACTGCCCTTTATCACACCTCGGCAGAGAGATAATCACGGGATAATCACCTGTAATATCGTACAGGTGGAACCACACATGAAGCATTATATCCAATTTTAATCACTACACTCATGAAAAGATTTACAGGGTGATTTTGCACTTGGCAGCCATTAAATGCATTAAGGCAGGTATTTGTTTTCAAACACCTTTAAAGATTGCCCATACAGGAATGCAGCTTTTTCTGATAATCAGCAGCTTAACTATAATAAATTAGAGCTCAGCTGTAATAATCATATGATAGGAAATATGTTATGACCGATTTCTTGTCTTATAAGCAATAATGTGTCTATCTGTACTGCTGCATTGTTACCAAGGCCCAGTTTGTCTACTTTTGGTGATTAAGCTGGATACTAAAGACCTCCGTTGCACTATTCCAGGGTAAGGAGTTTTCCTGGTGTCCTGGCCAATATTTTTCTCTCAACCATTATTAACAAAAATACATTAACTGCTCGTTTATCCCACTGCTGTTTGAGTGGTCTTGCTTTAGGCAATACTAGATGCTGTGTTTGTTTACATAACAGCAGTAGCTGCATTGTACGTGAACTGCTTTGAGATATTTCAGAGAGTTACACTAAGGTGTTATATCAATCTGCTGCTGGGGAGGGAAAAGATGAAGAAAACCGATATAATGTGACATGGTGGACCGAATAGCCTTGTTCTGAGCTGCAAACGCCTATGATTCTATGTTATTGTTCCTACTGGTCAGGTGATTACCTGAGAAACACTGCTTTCCATTGACACTTGTCAAATACCCATCAGTTGGAAAAATATTGGATGCATTGGTTGCAATATACCAAAATTCCCTGGACTCTGGAGAGGTCCCAGCGGATTGGAAAACCGCAAATGTAACGCCTCTATTCAAGAAAGGAGGGAGACAGAAAGCAGGAAACTATAGACAAGTTAGCTTAACATCTGTCGTTGGGAAAATGCTGGAGTCTTTCATTAAGGAAGCAATAGCAGGGCATTTGGAAAATCATAATGCAGTCAAACAGAGTCAGCATGGTTTTAGGAAAGGGAAATCATGTTTAACAAATTTGCTGGAGTTCTTTGAGGATGTAACGAGCAGGGTGGATAAGGGTGAGCCAGTGGATGTGGTGTATTTGGATTTCCAGAAGGCATTCGATAAGGTGCCACATAAAAGGTTACTGCATAAGATAAGAGCTCACGGAGTTGGGGGTAATATATTAGCATGGATAGAGAATTGGCTAACTAACAGAAAGCAGAGAGTCGGGATAAATGGGTCATTTTCCGGTTGGCAAATGGTAACTAGTGGGGTGCCACAGTGTTCGGTGCTGGGGCCTCAACTATTTACAATCTACATTAATAACTTGGATGAAGGGACCGAGTGTAATGTAGCCAAGTTTGCGGATGATACAAAGATGGGTGGGAAAGCAAGTTGTGCAGAGGACTCAAAGAATCTGCAAAGGGATATAGACAGGCTAAGTGAGTGGGAAAACATTTGGCAGATGGAGTATAATGTGGGAAAGTGCGAGGTTATCCACTTTGGCATGAAAAATAAAAAAGCAAATTATTATTTAAATGGAGAGAGATTACAAAATGCTACAGTTCAGAGGGACCTGGGGGTTCTTCTGCATGAAACACAAAAATTAAGCATGCAGGTACAGCAAGTAATCAAAAAGGCAAATGGAATGTTGGCCTTTATTGCAAGGAGGTTGGAGTATAAAAGCAGGGAAGTCCTGCTACAACTGTACAGGGTATTGGTGAGACCACACCTTGAGTACTGCGTACAGTTTTGGTCTCCTTATTTAAAGAGGGATATACTTGCATTGGAGGCAGTTCAGAGACGATTCACTAGGTTAACTCCAGAGATGAGGGGGTTGACTTATGAAGAAAGGTTGAGCAGGTTAGGACTATACTCATTGGAATTTAGAAGAATGAGAGGTGATCTTATTGAAACATATAAGATACTGAGGGGGCACGAAAAGGTGGACGCGGAGAGGATGTTTCCCCTCGTGGGGAACTCTAGAACGCGGGGACACAGTTTTAGAATAAAGGGTCGCCCTTTTAGAACTGAGATGAGGAGGAATTTCTTCTCTCAGAGGGTCATAAATCTATGGAATTCTCTGCCCCAGAGAGCCGTGGAGGCTGTCATTAAATACATTTAAGGTGGAGATAGACAGATTTTTGCAAGATAAGGGAGTGAAGGGTTATGGGGAGTGGGCAGGGAAGTGGCTTTGAGCCCAAGATCAGCCATGATCTTATTGAATGGTGGAGCAGGCTCGAGGGGCCAAGTGGCCTATTCCTGCTCCTATTTCTTATGTATCAGTGGATAGATAGTGAGTAACTATGACAGATTTTGCAGGATGCAGGTGGAGGATTTCATCTGTATGGTAGGTTTTGCAAAATCATAAACCTATTCTTTGTAATTGAATTTATGATTTTGCTATATATAATGCACAGAGGGGGTCTTCTCCTATATTGTGATGCTAAAATGTACATTGACACATTAACATGCATTATGAAATGCTGTACAATGCATGGCAGATTTAACATAATGATAATAAAAGACATAGGGGGAAAAATTGAGTCGCGCCCCCTTTGGGGCGCTAACTTCGCCGGGGCGCTACTTTTAGCGCCCCATAAAAATGAACACCCCCGCGCCGGAAATTGAGTGGTTGCGCCCCAAGAGGGAAGCGGGGCACTACTGGAAGCGCCCTGCATCCCTCTTGCGGCGCTGCGAGTCAATGTCGTGGCGCTACGTGCTGCAGTATTGCAGGCCTTCTTCCCCTTCTTAAAGGGGAGGGGCCTTGTGTAGCGCGACCCGGAGCCCAGCTGGGACCCCGGGGATCGGGAGTGCCGGCAACAGAGCCCGACACTCAAGAGAAGTGCCGGGCTCTTGGAGTGCAGCCGGCACTTCGCGGGGGGGGCTTCACAGGGGCCGGGGACAGCAACGAGGGCAGGTGCTGGCAGGTGGCCAGCAACAAAAATGGCTGCCCGCCACCTCCCCTTTAACTAGCACTGCCCCGGCCGCAGGTAGGCCCCCCTGACCCCGTCGGACATAGCGTCCGGCGGTAAGTCAAGGGGCGCTACCGAAGATCGCAGCCGGAGCGTGAGCGGGGTGCTGCCCACGGTGATGACGTCATCGCCGGCGGCGCAGCAGCATGGGGCGCTACCGGTTAGCGCCGCCGCTAACCTCCCGCTGAATTTCGCGGGAGGCGTGGGCGGCGCTGCACCCGGGCGCTAGTTGCTTTGCGCCCCATTAGCGCCCTCTTAAGGCGCTAACGGGAGGTGCAAACCAACTGAATTATTCCCCCATAAAAACCAAACCAGGATGCCCATATCCTCTGTGCTCGCTGACCTACATTGGCTCCTGGTTAAGCAGCGTCTAGATTTCAAAATTCTTATCCTTGTTTTCAAATCACTCCATGGCCTCGCCCCTTCCTATCTCTGTAATCTCAACAACCCCCTGAGATATCTGCGCTCCTCCAATTCTGCCCTCTTGAGCATCCCTGATTATAATCGCTCAACATTTGGTGGCCATGCCTTCTGCTGCCTAGGCCCTAAGCTCTGGAATTCCCTGCCTAAACCTCTCCGCCTCACTACCTCTCTTTCCTCCTTTAAGATGCTCCTTAAAACCTACCTCTTTGACCAAGCTTTTGGTCACCTGCCCTAATTTATCCTTATGTGGCTCGGTGTCAAATTTTTTGTCTTAAAATACTCCTGTGCAGTGCCTTGGGACGTTTTACTACATTAAAGGTGCTATATAAATACAAGTTGTTGTTGTTGTAGAAACGACACATTATACTAATTAATTTGGGAATGATATAATCAGCCAAATATATGTAGAAAATGGTAAATCCACATGAGGTGCAGAAATCCTTAATGTATTCAGAGAACTAATGGCTAATAAAATTGAAATAATTCATGAACTTCAGATTTCTGTTTGAAGAGGGCAATGTCTGAGGACACAAACAATCAATTAATTGCAGTTCAAGTTTCTGCTATGTGTACAAATGGGTTGGTATCTGTCTGCAATTAGCTATGGTGAAGCCATCAGCACTGCATAAACCACTCAAATAAAATCTATTTCCAAAAGATTCAAAGGCATGAATATTTTTTGTTGAGCCATGGAAAATCATGTCATTAAAAACAGTTAATAGATCCTCCTCTGGGTTATTCATTATTACAGGCATTAAGCAGGTAGGAACACAGAAATCTCAACCAAATGCCATTTGGTTATTCTCTTGGGAATGGTGATAAGGGGGAAAATATTCTTTATCAGCTGTTCATTCTGTCCCTCTGTCTCTATAATTGTAGAATGTGATCTTTTGTTAACTAATGAGACAATAGGAAGTTGATCTGTAGATAGTGTTGACTGTCCCCATTGTAACATTCTTGGGAGCCATTCTAATGGAGCATTATAAAGCATTTATAGTTTTAACTGTATTTTTTTTATTTCAAAATTGTGACTGCTGTATTTTTTTATCCACTTGGTACATTGCATAATCACCAGGCCCAGAAAAGGGTCCAGGAAGCGGAGCTGATTGAACTATGCTGTTTTAGTTATGGTTTTAGTAGAATGCTTAGGTGAGTGATGTATTTGATGTACCTCTATTGATTTCGCCTTCACTGTGTTTTCTTTATTTAAAGAAATGATCAGAAAAATCTTGGGGACAGCATCCTGTGGAACATTAATTAAATCAAGTGATTCTGGTGACATCATAAACCATAATGTAAAGCAAGAGCAGTTATCTGGACGTTAATTCAACATGGGATTAAATTACTGCCTTCGGACTTCCTAGTACCCAATTGATTTAATCTAACGTATATTTAAAAATAAAATCCTGTTTTGCTTACACACTGATGCAACACAATGTAGTGAGAAGGGTAGAGTAACACAACAGCTGAAGAAACAAACACTGTGTTATGAGGACTATCTCAATATCGGTTTTCTCACCAACCATGGATTGTTGAGAATTATCCTACACAATGCTCAAATGCAGGATAACAGAGTCTGGAGTGTGGTTCCAAAGTAGTAACACATTAGTGGTTAAGATGACATTAATAAACCACTCAAGCTTCCCTCTTGTGGCTTTATGATGCATGTCTTCTCAACTCCGTCATGTATAAACACATCACATGTATGTTAGTCTTTTCCTTTCTGGTTTCTTTACTGCAAAACCCTGAAGCAGGTGTATGAACTTGGATATTACAAAGGCAAGTTTTTTTTATCTGTGCATCACATAACCTGGTAAAAATTGGTATTGTACCATATGGTTTACCAAGGTGTAATACTGGGATTTATTTAACTGAATTATGCAAGGAATTTATTTGTTATTAAACCACATGCTGTATCAACCAATCAGATCCATGCTTCCTCTTCCTTTGCACAAACCACTTTCAAAGAAATAATATGAACTGTGCAGGGAAATTCTTTCACTGCTTTATGGTATGAGGGGCAGCATAAAGTCAGCACTGGGGACTGGAAGTATGGTGGGAATTCAGCAATGATGATTCTTTGTTCATTTTGTGAAGTCAGCAATTGATACGCTTGCTGAAAACTGGCAATGTGAAGATTTTATTATAATGAGCATCATTATAATTGAGATCTAATGGGTGAAAAGTCAGCATGGATCCAGCAAACATTATTGGGTTGCTGGGTATCAACACCCAAAAGCTAGCGGCAGAGATAGATTCTTTCAGAAGAGCAGAGTAAAAAGAAAAGAAAAAAGACTTGCATTTATATAGCACCTCTCATGACCTCAAGATGTCCCAAAGTGCTTTATAGCCAATTAAGTACTGCTGAAATGCAAGGAAACATGGCAGCCAATTTGCGCATGGCAAGCTCCCACAAACAGCAATGAGATAATGATCAGATAATTTGTTTTAGTGATATTGGTTGAGGGGTAAATATTGAACAGGGAGAATTCTCCTGCTTTTCTTCAATTAACGCCATGGGATCTCTTACATCCACCCGAGAGGGCAGATGGGGAGTTGGTTTAAAAGACGGCTCCTCAGACAGTGCAGCCCTCCTGCAGTACTGCACTTAAGTGTTAACTAGATTATGTGCTCAAGGCTCTGGACTACGAACCCACAACCTTCTGAGCTAGAGGCAAGTGCATTACCACTGAGCCATGGCTGACATTTACAACTGTGCAGCATGGAAAGAGGCCATTAGGACCATCATTTTTGTGCCAGCTGTTTGCTGGAACAATTCAAAACTAATCAGTTGGACTGCTCACTCCCTAGATCCCTTCATTTTCCTGTACTTATAATATTCATCTACTTTTCCCTTAAAAGGTACAATAGTCTCTGCCTTAACTATTCCCTGGAGAAAGCATTCCGTACTCTGTTTAGTCTCTGTGTAAAGAAATTTCTCCTAACCTCTCTCCTCACTCACTTACTGATAATTTGAAATTGACTACTCATCACATTTCCCAACCAGAGGTCTGCTGATATACCACCTCCTCCCACGCACTTTGGACCAAGTTTCTATGGCACTTGTGGCATTGGATGCCAATGATGGTTGCTCCACTAGGGGTTGCTCCTCCTTCAGCTTATTCCAGCTGCTGTATAATTGCAATGTAAATCATGCCTTCACAAAGCACCACCCCGCCCCCACCCCCCACAACCGCTCCACTCCTTTAAGACCCACTTGCAGGATTTTAAAACCACCAGGATGCTGGAACTCCCGGTCGAAAACACGTGAGCTCCCAACACAGACAATGCACATGCTGGGAGTTCGCTTGCTGAAGGAGGGGGTGAGGGGGGCAGGTTGAACGTACCCACCTACAAAAAATTAGCAGCTGTGAAACATGTTGCACTCACCTATCGCCCAGTTTACACTTAAACTGAAGTTTTGCTCCTTCAAGATCTGGCTAAATCTGCCCTGCAATTGTTCTCTGCAGACATTCTTTTTGACTGCTCCTATTTATATGTGTATTATTACACAGGCATCACACGTATCTGACAACTAGCGAGTGTGGATTTGATAGTGTACTCTAGAAAATCCATACAACATGCTCTCTGGGGAGCTCAAATATACAGTCTCTAATTGGTAACACATGACATTTATATTGTGGCCTAGAAATCCATTGACGGCGCGCCTGTTTTATAGGGATAAAATGGACACCTAAGCACCCAATAGGTGGGGCAGCGAGCACAGTGCACATTCCATACCAGAGATGAGCTGCCCACCATATTGGTACAGGCTGAAGTATAGCCGTCCGGGGTTCCCACCTGAAACATTAGGTTCTTTGCTTATGCAAACTGGGGGCCTAATGCCTGTTTCAAGACCACTTCCCAAAATTGGGCTGCCCTGAATGCAGCTGGATAATGAAGCTGTTTAGGATAACCAGGTCTACATGTGTCCTAACCGGCGGTTCTTAAAGGGACCACTGGAGGCTGCCACCAAAAAGGTAAATTTTGTAAAAAATGTTTATTTGAATGTGGAGCCGGGAGGAGAAGGAATCTTCCTCTTGTTTCCATAGTAGACCATTAACGGCCCCCGCTCAGTCCCCTCCCAATTGTCTCCAGCAGCCCCCCACCACCAGCCCCACTCCCCAGGGCCTACCTGAAGGCTGCTGCCGGCGGTATAGTGGCCCGAAGTTTTAATCCGCTTTACCAGCGAGCTGTCATTCTAATTTAAATGAGGCCCGAGGCCCAATATTGAGTGTGCCTCGGGCCTACCCATTCCAGTGCAGAGATCACAGCCTAGCAGGCCAGCGCTATGCAATTTCATCCCCTGTGACTCCCCTTTCCACAATTTGACAGCAAACCTTTGAGTTGAAAGCTACATGAAGTTTTCAGCTGACTATTCTTCTTTGCAGAGTTCAATAGTTTAATTACCCCTTAATTTGCTACTACATTAAATGCAGCTAAGGTTTGATAAGACCAGTAATGAAGTATAATGGGTAAAATAATATAGGGTGTATTTTCCTCTTTACACGGTGACCTTTATGGCCACAGCCAGTGCTGTCAATGCCCAGGTTTGAGGCTCCACTTTCTCCATGACAGACTCCTTGTTGAAGGACAGGTGCCTCCACATTGCGCCTTGGTTAGGTTGAGGTTGGATAAGTGTTCCCTGAAGTCTCGCTGTGGGTAGGACTTCCAGTGCAGGGCCCTCCTCCTTGTCCCTCTTCTCCCAGCTGCTCCTGCTCTCTCCTGTCTTCTTTGGTGCTCCTCCTCCAGCCCAAAAAGGCAGACCTACCAGACCACCCACTAGGCAAGCACAAAGTTGTTCCCAGAGCTCACAGGTCAGTAATGAAATGGAGAAAATAGCCACAAAAAAAATCAGGTGTTGACCAGCAGCCTAAACTTACAAACTAGCAATTAACCTGTATGGAGGGGTTAAGCCCTTTAAATAGCGCTACTACCAGGTCCTTGACTGTTAGCGTCATGATTTTCTCGGTGAGTTTATCATGCCGTGAGTCAGGCCCTGGGGCAGACCAATTTCACAAAAGGGCTCTATAATCAGTTTAAGACCCTTATTTTAATTTTATAATTGGGCCTTTGAATATTGACGATGTGTGTTGTGGATATCTACACTTCCAGTGAGGGATGGGCGTGCTTCCATCGCCCGCCATATTGAACCCTTAGGCGCCCGTTTTATACCTGAAAAACAGGCACGGCACAATCCAATTTCTAGGCCTCTAATTTAATATTTGTCACATATTTTGCTTTAATACAGTTGCAAATTGACAAAACTAATTTTAGAGACGTGTAAAAATAACTATGTAAGGTCACAACAAATCATTTATTAATTGCACGTGTAATGTGAATTCTATTAATATACATCTTGGTTAATAAAGCTTTGCGAATAAATCATTATCAAATAAATCCTGTAAATCTGCTGGGATTTTAAAATATAGCTCTGCTTTTAGCAGGACGAGAAATCTTTTGAAAATACCACTGAAAAGAAGGCTACATCCATTAACAAAATTAACTAATCAAGAAAGGCTACAAGTTAAGTCCAAATTGTTTAGAAGTAATTCTCCTGTGTTTAACACTTGGCCCAGAATTTGCTGCAATGTCGTTATTGCCAATGGTCACAGCAAGTGCTGATAAAACTGGCCGAGATGCAGCAAATTAGCCCAGACTGTTGTTTTCATTGGGGAGCTTGCATTATGATCCTTTGCAGGTTTCAGCGATGGTTCCGGCAGCTAATATCCCAGCAAATTATGGCGTTGCTATAACGGTGTCGTTATTCACTAACGCCATAATTTCCTAGGGCTTTAGCGGCGATAGTAAATACCTTTGGGGGAATTCCAGCCAGCTGTTAATCTGCAGCCCTCCAGTGTTCCTTCTCCTGCATTCAATCCCACTTCTAGTCGGTCCCATCTGCTGCCCATTCTCATTTGCTCTCCAGCTTCCATCTCCTCCATCCCAGTCCCTCTACTACTCCCACCTGTTGCTCACCATGGTTTGGACTCAGCTTTCTTTGGCCTGTCCTTTCCAGCCCCACTTGCTGCCCTGGTCATCCACTCTTGACACTCATGAATTCTGATTCTTGTGCTGTCCATCCCAGCTGGTTCATTCCTCTCTTACCTGGTCCTGGTTCCCCTCTCATCCCCGACCTCTTCCCTGGTCTCAGTCCTCCTCTCAGCCTGGTCCTTTTCCTTGGTTCCCCTCCCCCTCTCATCCTGGTTCTCTTCCCTGGTCCCAGTCCCCCTCTCACCCTGGTCCTCTGCTCTGGTCCCAGTCCCCCTCTCATCCCGGTTCTCTTCCCTGGTCTCAGTCCTCCTCTCATCCTGGTCCTCTTCTCTGGTCCCAGTCCCCCTCTCACCCTGGTCCTCTTCTCTGGTCCCAGTCCCCCTCTCATCCTGGTCCTCTGCTCTGGTCCCAGTCCTCCTCTCATCCCTGACCTCTTCCCTGGTCTCAGTCCTCCTCTCAGCCTGGTCCTTTTCCTTGGTTCCCCTCCCCCTCTCATCCTGGTCCTCTGCTCTGGTCCCAGTCCCCCTCTCATCCTGGTCCTCTTCTCTGGTCCCGGTCCCCCTCTCATTCTGGTCCTCTTCTCTGGTCCCAGTCCCCCTCTCATCCTGGTCCTCTTCCCTGGTCCTCTTTCCTGGTCCCAGTCCCCCTCTCATCCTGGTCCTCTTCCCTGGTCCCAGTCCCCCTCTCATCCTGGTCCTCTTCCCTGGTCCCAGTCCCCCTCTCATCCTGGTCCTCTTCTCTGGTCCCAGTCCCCCTCTCATCCTGGTTCTCTTCTCTTTTCGCAATAAGGTAAGAACCGTCAATTTATTTTTAAAGCACTTAAAGAATTTTAGTTAGTTATAGTGTTATAAGCACTTTAAAAACAAATTGATGGCTCCAGATTAGTATTGGGAACCAACTTTATTGAGGAAGGTCTCAGGGATGAAGTCAGTTAGGGGTAGAATCGCTGGTACGAGGGAGTAAGATAAAGAATGTTAAATATCGGCTGATAGGAGGAGAGAGGGGGTCATTGGGACTTGACTATTCCAACGCACTCCTGGCTGGCCTCCTATTTTCTACCCTCAGTAAACCTGAGGTCATCCAAAACTCTGCTATCCGTGTCCTAACTCGCACCAAGTCCCGTTCACCCATCACCACTGTGCTCGCTGACCTACATTGGCTCGCGGTTAAGCAACACCTTGGTTTTAAAATTCTCATCCTTGTTTTCAAATCCGTCCATGGCCTCGCCCCTCCCTATCTCTTTAATCTCCTCCAGCCCTACATCTCTCCGAGATATCTGCACTCCTCCGATTCTGGCCTCTTGAGCATCCCCGATTTTAATTGCTCCACCATTGACGGCCGTGCCTTCAGCTGCTAAGGCCCTAAACTCTGGAATTCCCTCCCTAAACCTCTCTACCTCTCTTTTCTCCTTAAGACCTACCTCTTTGACCAAGCTTTTGGTCATCTGCCCTAATATCTCCTTATGTGGCTCAGTGTCAAATTTTCCTGTGAAGCGCCTTGACCTTTTGCTACATTAAAGGAGCTATATAAATACAAGTTGTTTCTGATAAGCGAGTAAATGGAATGTATAAGAGTAGCACAGGGCACAAGAACAGAAGAGGATTGCAACAGATAGGGGTTCGCACAGGGAATGGGAATGAGGGCGCCAATCATTGCACCCCACGTTTTCCCCGCAACTGCTATGTTTATACTAATACTCCCAGATCTGTTATGTATAAATTAAATTATATACAGTAAGTCAAATAGAAAGGATACTAAGGTAAAATAGTATGAATTCAGTAGCAAGGAAGGGGCTGAGATGGCTGGATGAGTGAAGTTACAGATCATGTGAATATTAAATAGCATTATACCCCAATGGGTGTTGTCATGAAATTTACATCAGATGTGGGTATACTTTATAGCAAGACCAATGTAGAGCACAGAATTTGGGATGCTAACATTGGCAGTCAATGGGATGAAGACAATTGATTGATGGGTTCACCCAAATCTTCATCTGCCAGAATAAAACAAAATATAACAAGGAACAAAACAGATCTGTCATGGCCTTCTCAGGAAAATAGAAAAGTATATTATCAGATCAAAAAAGTTATTTTGACTCCCTGAGTCTCATGGGTATGAACACATTTAGGTAATTCAGGTGGATTTCCTTGAGTTTAAAGCCCAAATAGTGCTGAGTAAACAAGTGCTCTGCACAGGAAATTTGAGAGCTGATCCTTTTCCTCCATTCTGCACCTGAAAAGTATTTCTCCTGAATTTCCTGTCGGGCATCTGATAGCACCCGAAGAGACCACGGCAATATAAATTTCAAGGAAACAGCTGTCAGAGAGTTCTACGTACAGATTTCCTGTAATAGCACCAGGCGCAAATCAAGGGTAGACCACCTGCAAAGTAGAACAAGTGCTGCTCCTTCCAGAGCTGCTGTTTCATTGCTTTTGTCTCAAAGGAAAGGGTGGTATTGTCAAGAAAGGTCTTTATTTTTGACTTTTTCAATAAAAAAAACTGGCTTTGCTGCTTCAGTATCTTTTGCAGAATGTTGTTAGTCATTTACACTGAGTGATGGAGGTAGTTTTCATTCCTGTGTCGCCCCCACCCACCCTTTTTGCAATATGGCTTATTTAGAGGCAATGAAGGGAAACAATCATAAACCCGCTCGAAGTTGCTGAGATTGTTTGTCTGGCCCTCTCCAGAACCACTAACAACTGCTTTCCTACCACAGAACAAAAAATCCTCTCTTGCCTTGACCGTACTACTACTCCATGCCTCCTGGAATAAAGAAAGAGAAGCATCACAGTCAGACCAGTTCCCTCCCTCCTATTCTAGTGCCATTATTTTTCATACCTGCACTTCTTTTCCTTGTTCCTCCACCTACTACTTGGCATCACATGGTGTTGCTCTTTTACCAACTCCCTCCAAAGCGGACTGCAGGGGCACCCTGTTAGGATGTTGCTCCTATCCTACCCATACCACAGCAGCACAAACACATTCACAGGGTCCTGAATCTGAGGGCCATTGACCTGCAAATCACAGCTTCTGGTAGGCAGAAATGGAAACTTACCATCATTCATCAATAGTTAGCCACATGAAATTGCCACTCCCATTACCTGTCAAATTCTGAGTCCTTCAGGCTCCTTCAGGCTTACACCTAGGGCTTCTATTTTAACAGCCCCTTTATGGTTGCTGCTGCCTTTAAGGTCTAGGCAGCATTCAGAGTTTCTCTTCATTACATGCCCAGTGCGTACCAGAAATATTGTAATAAGAGCAAACAGGAAGGTCAGATGCTGAGATTTTTTTTTCATTTCAGGGATGTGGGTGTCGCTGGCAAGGCCATCATTTATGGCCCATCCCTAATTGCACTTGAGAAGGTGGTGATGAGCCACCTTCTTGAACCGCTGCAGTCCATGTGGTGAAGGTACTCCCACAGTGCTGTTAGGTAGGGAGTTCCAAGATTTTGACCCAGTGATGATGAAGGATTGGCGATATACTTCTAAGTCAGGATGGTGTGTGACTTGGAAGGGAACTTGGAGGTGGTGGTGTTCCCATATGCCTGCTGCCCTTGTCCTTCTAGATGGAAGAGGTCACGGGTTTGGGAGGTGCTACCGAAGAAGCCTTAGCGAGTTGCTGCAGTGCATCTTGTAGATGGTACACACTGCAGCCATGGTATGCCGGTGGTGGAGGGAGTGAAAGTTTAAGGTGATGGATGGGGTGCCAATCAAGCGGGCTGCTTTGTCCTTGATGGTGTTGAGCTTCTTGAGTGTTGTTGGAGCTGCACTCATCCATGATTGGTGTCCAACAACCACAACCATCTTCCTTTGTGCTCGGCATGACTCCAGCCAGTGGAGAGTTTTCCCCCGATTCTCATTGACTTCAGTTTTACTAGGGCTCCTTGATGCCACACTCTGTCAAATGCTGCCTTGATGTCAAGGGCAGTCACTCTCACCTCACCTCTGGAATTCAGTTCCTTTGTCATTGTTTGGACCAAGGCTGTAATGAGGTCTGCAGCCGAGTGGTTCTGGTGGACCCCAAACTGAGCATCGGTGAGCAGGTTATTGGTAAGTGCCATTTGATAGCACTGTTGACGATACCTTCCATCACTTTGCTGATGATTGAGTGTAGACTGATGGGGCAGTAATTGGCCGGATTGGATTTGTCCTGTTTATTGTGGACAGGACATACCTGGGCAATTTTCCACATTGTCGGGTAGATGCCAGTGTTGTAGCTGTACTGGAACAGCTTGGCTAGAGGCACGGCTAGTTCTGGAGCACAATGCTTTAGCACGACAGCTGAGATGTTGTCGGGGCCCATAGCCTTTTCTGTATTCAGTGCGCTCAGCCATTTCTTGATATCACCTGGAGTGAATCGAATTAGCTTCTGCAATGGTGGGGACCTCGGGAGGCGGCCAAGATGGATCATCCTATGGCACTTCTGGCTGAAGATTCAGCCTTGGCTTTTGCACTCATGTACTGGGCGCCGCCATCATTGGGGATGGGAATGTTCATGGAGCCTCCTCCTCCAGTTAGTTGTTTAATTGTCTACCACCATTCACGACTGGATGTGACAGGACTGCAAAGCTTTTGATCTGATCCGTTGGTTGTGGGATCGCTTAGCTCTGTCAATAGCATGCTGTTTCCGCTTTTTAGCATGTATGTAAACCTGTGTTATAGCTTCACCAGGTTGGCACTTCAGTTTTAGATGCGCCTGGTACTGCTCCTGGTATGCTCTTCTACACTCCTCATTGAACAAGTGTTGGTCCCCTGGCTTGATGGTAATGGTAGAGTGAGGGATATGTCAGGCCATGAGGTTACAGATTGTGGTGGAATACAATTCTGCTGCTGCTGATGGCCCGCAGTGCCCCACTTTTAAGCTGCTAGATCTGTTCTGAATCTATCCCATTTAGCATGGTGGTAGTGCCTCACAGCACGATGGAGGGTGTCCTCAGTGCGAAGACGGGACTTCATCTCCACAAGGACTGTGCAGTGGTCACTCCTACCAATACTGTCATGAACAGATGCATCTGCGACAGGTAGATTGGTGAGGATGGGGTCAAATAGATTCTTCACTCAAGTTCGTTCTCTCACCACCTGCCGCAGACACAGTCTGGCAGCTTTGTCCTTCAGGACCCGGCCAGCTCGGTCAGTAGTGGAGCTACCAAGCTACTCTTGGTGATGGACATTGAAGTCCCCTACTTAGACTATATTCTGTGCCCTTGCTACCCTCAGTGCTTCTTCCAAGTGTTGTTCAACATGAAAGCGACAAAAGAACTGTCAGTACTGATTCAGCAGCTGAGGGTGGGCGGTAGGTGATGTTCAGCAGGAGGCTTCCTATGCCTATGTTTGACCTGATGCCATGAGACTTCATGGGGTCTGGAGTCAATGTTGAGAACACCCAGGGCCACTCCCTCCCGACTGTATACCACTGTGCCGCCAGCCCTGGTGGGTCTGTCCTGCCGGTGGGACACGACATACCCAGGAATGGTGATGGAAGAGTCTGGGACGTTGGCTGAAAGGTATGATTCTGTGAGTAAAGCTGTTGCTTGATGAGTCTGTGGGACAGCTCTCCCAATTATGGCACAAGTTCCCAGATGTTAGTGAGGAGGATTTGACAGGGTCTGCCTTTGTCGTGTCTGGTGCCGGGTGGTCCATTCGGTTTCATTCTTTGCATGCTTCTTTGAAGCAGTTTGGTACAACTGAGGGCAGTTAAGGGTCAATCACATTGCTGTGGGTCTGGAGTCACATAAATGCTAGACCAGGTAAGGAAGGCAGATTTCCTTCCCTAAAGGACATTAGTGAACCAGATGGGTTTTTACGGTAGCTTTTTATTCCAGAATTTTATTAATTAACTGAATTTAAATTCCCCAGATGCCATAGTGGGATTCGAACTCATGTCTCCAGATCATTAATCCAGGCCTGCTGGATTACTAGTCCAGTAATATAACCATTATGCTATCGTTTGTTAAAAAAGTAATGTTCTGCTCTGTGTCCGACTTCATCTTTAACGACTCTAGCGATTAAGTGTTAATCACTTCACACAGTGCTGTATTGCATGCCTGTACTGATTGGTATAGGCTTGTCCAACTGTTAATATAATTTGGACTGGGTTATATAAATTAAATATTTGGAAGATCAAAGCCATTGTCCTCAGTCCCCACCACAAACTCCGTTCCCTAGCCACTGACTCTGTCCCTCTCCCTGGCAACTGTCTGAGGTTAAACCAGACTGTTCGCAACTTTGGCATCCGATAATGACCCCATATCTTCTCCATTACCAAGACCACCTACTTCCACCTCCGTAACATTGCCCGTCTCGCCCCTGCCTTTGCTTATCTGCTGCTGAAACACTCATCCATGCCTTTGTTACCTCTAGACTTGACTATTCCAATGCTCTCCTGGCTGGCCTCCCACCTTGCAGTCTTAATAAATTTGAGCACATCCAAAACTCTGTTGCCCGTATCCTAACTCGCACCAAGACCTGTTCACCCATCACCCCTGTTCTTGCTGACCTACATTGGTTCCCGGTTTGGTATTGCCTCGATTTTTAAAATACTCATCCGTGTTTTCTAATCCTTCCATGGCCTGGTACCTCCCTATCTCTGGAACCTCCTCTTGTCCTACAAGCCCTCCGAGTGGTGGGAGCAGGAATGCTGTCATCCTGAGAGAGGACAGCAGGTTCCTGCTCGACTGACCCGGGGCAGCACCTCAGCATCCCTAGCAATCTGTTGGAGCACAGATTGCTGGCCTCTGCTGACAAAGTGAAAGCCCCAGTCGACGTTGGTAGACCCAGTCATGATGGCAGCAGTCAGAGCTTGCGTGGCATCAAGCTGAGACTGCATGAGAGTAGTCTGAGATTGGATGCCACCAAGCATAGACTGCATTACAGCACTAAGATGTTGCGTTGCTTCTGCCTGTGCTGCAATGGAAGCTGCCAGATCGCCCATCACATGCGGCATCAGGTCTGGGTCACCATGGTCTCTCTGGGAGTCAACCATCCTTTGCAGACTGGAAATGATGGGCTCCATGGTGTGCTCAGAGCCTTGTGCAATGTTGGCGGTGGACTTCTCCATGCTCCTTATCATTGCCAAGAGGCTCTTGGGCACCCTTGCCATTGCACCTATCATCTCCGTGTGCATGCCCATCACCCTTCTTCTAAAGGCCACCCCATCGAGGTCCTCATCTGAGTCTGTGCAGCAGAACTCACGTGCAAACTCGCCCTCCGGGGAGCTGGCCCCCGAGCTACCCTTTCCTCTTGGCTTTGCTGCAGCCCACTCGTCCCCAGTGCCTCAACCTGTGCAGATCCCGCAACTATACTAGCCTCTAAAGAATGTGTCGTGCCAGTATCTGAGCTGGTGCCTGCGGGTGAGACATGCAGTGAAGCGGTGTGTTCTTTCTCCTCCTCTTCTCCTGCCTCACTCTCTACGGTGCCCTCAGGGACAGGCTGCTCAGGTGCTTGCTCATTATCTGAAAGCATAAATGCACAAAAGTCAGATTAAGGTGAGGGGAGGGGGACAGGAAGGGAGAAAAACATGCATACAGCATGATTAGCTGGAAAGTGCGAAACGCTTGTGGGGTGAGGGGGAAGTCGGATGTGAGAAGTAGTAGGGATGAACATACCGTTGTTGTCCCCACCACCTGGCGCCCAATGATTTGCAGCACTCTTTCCTCCAGCGCAGACAGTGGTTGGGTGTAGGCTTGTCCCCGACCTGTGTGCTCCTGCTCCCTCCTGTTGTGAGCCACCTTGGCCTGCAAGAGAGAGGAAAGTGTGTGTGTGAGTGTGGAGAAATGTGTTTGGATGATGTGCCTGCCATAGTTGAATAGCTGTCATTGTGTGCAAGGTGTGAGATGTCGGTGTGAGTGTCGGTAGGTAGAGATTGTTGGTGGGTGAGTGCTGGGGGTGTGGTGCTTTGGGCAGTGTGTGAAGAGTAAGGTTCAGATGGTGGTATGTAGCATTTGTTGAAGCATTGACTCAACCTGACCACCCGAGTGAGGTTGTTAAATTTCTTCCTGCACTGTGTGTAGGGTCATGGGGAGCACAGTGCTGACCGAGACGTGCTGTGCTACCTCCCTCCACATAGGTGGGGAAGACTTGCGACAAGGGCCTCCTGCCACTTGCCGGGTAGAGCACCGTCCTCCGTCTCTCCACAGCGAACACCAACGACTCCAATGCTTGATCGCAGAATCTGCAGGCTCGCTACCTAGGGCGTGGATCTGTCATCAGTACAGCTGCTTGAGTCGTCTGGCCCCTTCTAATTGACCTGCTGCTGCTTGCTGAGGCAGCTGCACAGCCAGCAATGTTGAGAATGAGCTTCTGCAGCATCAACGTTCTTCCCCTTTAAGAACTGGAAAAAGCCTGTGGCAATGATGACTTGCGATTAGACTGCACCTGATATTGGTCCACCCTTTGAGTGCAACGCCAAAGAGCTTGGGCTTTAAGGCTTGAATTAGCTACCCAATCATTCTTTGTGCGGTGTGAGTTAATTTTGCGTGCAGTCTAAAGCATTAGCGCCTGGCGCTAATTTTCAAACTTTTCTAAAGATACCTGTCCATTCCTGAAGCACCTTGTGACGTTATAGGTGCTATATCAATACAAGTTGTTGTTGATCTTTAGGTGTAAAAGGTAAATTGCAACCTAATTATCTGACATAATGGTAAAAACTCCCTTTCCTGGTTGACTAAGAAAGACTACGAAAAATTCAAAAATGGGTTCAGAATGCATGTATGTAAACACACAAAGTGTGGTGAAGAATTGAGCTACAAGCACAATTAGCCATGTGGCAATATGATGTTGTGGCAATAACAGAAACGTGGCTTAAAAACGGTGATAACTGGGCACTTAATATTCAAGGGTACAAGGAGTTCAGAAAAGATAGAGAAGGAAAAAAGGGAGGTGGGGTGGCAGTGCTGATTAAGGAATATCTATATATGTTTTGTCGATTTTGTATTTCTTCACTTCACCTGACGAAGGAGCAGTCGCTCCGAAAGCTTGTGATTTCAAATAAAACTGTTGGACTATAACCTGGTGTTGTGCGACTTCTCACTGATTAAGGAAGACATTGTAGTGTTGAAAAGGGAGGATGTTCTTGAGGGGACAAGGACAGAATCCATTTGGTTAGAGTTGAGGAGCAAAAAGGGTATGATCACGCTATTGGGGGTATTCTATAGGCCTCCAAATAGTGAGAGGGAGGTAGAGGAGCAAATCTGCAGGGAAATCGCAGAGATGTGCAAGAGCGATAGAGTGGTGGTATTGGGGGACTTTAATTACCCAAATATCGATTGGGATAATGCTAGGGTAAAGGGAAAGGTGGGGGAGAATTTCTGAAATATGTTCAGGAGAATTTCCTTGACCAGTATGTTCTTTACCCAACTAGGAAGGAGGCACTGCTGGATCTGGTGCTGGGGAATGAGGTGGGCCAGGTCGACCAAGTGTCTGTGGGAGAACACTTTGGTACGAGTGATCATTGAATCATAAGATTTAGATTAACAATGGAGAGGAGCAAGGAACAGTTTAGAGTGGAGCTTCTAAACTGGAATAGGGCTAACATCAATGGGATGCGAAAGGATCTAGCCAGGATAAAATGGCACCAAAGACTGACAGGAAAAACTGTAATGGAACAATGGGTGATCTTTAAGGAGGAGATGTTCCAAGTACATGCTAGGTACATTCCAACAAGAGGGAAGGGTAAGGGAACGAAAGCAAGGGCTCCTTGGATGACGACAGAGATAGAGAAGATGATGAAACAAAAAAAGAGGGTGTATGATGCATGTCAGGTGAATTCTTCAAGGGAGAACCAGACCAAATACAATAAGTTGAGAGGGGAAGTAAAGATGAAAATAAATTGGCAAAGAGAGAATATGAGAGTAGAAAGGTGGTTAACATAAAAGGGAACCCAAAAATATTCTACCGGCATGTAAACAGTAAGCAAGTAGTAAGAGGCGGGGTGGGGCCTATGAGGGACAAAGAAGGTGATATATGCTTAGCGGCTCATGGCAAGGCAAGAATACTCAATTAGTGCTTTGTATCGGTCTTTACTAAGGAGGTGGATGCTGACAAAATATCGGTAGAAGTGGAAAAGGTAGAAGAAATGTAAGGGGTGAAAATTGATAGACAGGATGCACTAGAAAGGTTGGGTATGCTTAGAGTGGATAAGTCTCCTGGTCCAGATGGCTTGCATCCCAGGTTGCGAAGAGAATTGGGGGAGGAGATAATGGAAGGGCTTGCCATAATTTTCCAATCTTCCCTAGATGCGGGGGAGGTGCCTGAGGATTGGAAAGTGGGAAATGTGACACCATTGTTCAAGAAAGGGTGTAAGGCCAATCCTAGTAACTACAGGCCGGTCAGTTTAACATCAGTGGTTGGTAAAGTTTTAGAAACAATAATCAAGGAAAAAATTAACGGGCACTTGGAGAGGTTTAAGCTAATTAAGGAGAGCCAACACGGATTTGTAAAAGGCAGATCGTGTTTGACTAATCTAATTGAATTTTTTGATGAAGTAACAGGGAGGATTGATGAAGGGAATGCAATGGATGTTGTCTACATGGATTTTAAGAAGGCATTTGACAAAGTACCACATAGAAGGCTGGTTAACAAAATTGAAGCTCATGGAATAGGTGGGTCAGTGGCAGCTTGGATAAGGAATTGGCTTAAGGACAGAAAACAGCGAGTTGTGGTAAATGGCTGTTTTTCAGACTGGAGGATGGTAGACAGTGGTGTGCCCCAAGGGTCAGTACTGGGGCTACTGCTTTTTTTGATAAATATAAATGACCTGGATATTGGAATACAGAGTAGAATTTCTAAATTTGCCGATGACCCCAGACTTGGTGGGTGACAAATAGTGAGGATGATACCAATCGACTGCAACAGGACATAGAAAGGCTAACAGAATGGGCAGACAAGTGGCAGATGGAATTTAATACAGAGAAGTGTGAGGTGATGCATTTGGGCAGAAGGAACAGGGAGAGGCAATATACACTTAATGGCATAGTTTTAAAGAGTGTGCAGGGACAGAGGACCTGGGAGTTAATGTACATAGGTCCCTGAAGGTGGCAGGGCATATTGAGAGAGTGGTTAGCAAAGCATATGGGATCTTGGCTTCATAGAGGCATTGAGTACAAAAGTAAAGAAGTTATGCTGAACCTTTATAAAGCACTGGTTAGGCCACAACTGGAGTATTGCGTCCAGTTCTGGTCACCACACTTTAGGAAGGATGTGAAGGCCCTTGAGAAGGTGCAGAGGAGATTTACCAGAATGGTTCCGGGGATGGGGGATCTTAGCTACAAGGACAGGTTGGAGAAGCTGGATTTGTTTTCATTAGAGCAAAGGAGGTTGAGGGGTGATTTGATAGAGGAGTAGAAGATTACGACGGGTTTGGATAGGCTAGACAGGGAAAGGCTGTTCCCACTAGTTGATGGTACAAGGACTAGGGGACACAGATTTCAGGTTTTGGACAAGAGATACAGGGGGGACGTGAGGAAAAACTTTTATACGCAGCGAGTGGTGAGGACCTGGAACTCGCTGCCGACGGAAGTGGTGGAAGCCGAGACACTCAACCTTTTCAAGGAGAGTCTAGATAGGCACTTGAGGGAAATAAACTTGCAGGGCTAAGGGGATAGAGCGGGGGAATGGGACTGACTGGATTGCTCTACAGAGAGCTAGCGCAGACTTGATGGGCTGAATGGCCTCCTTCTGTGCCGCTATGACTCTGTAACTCTGTGACTCTACTCTCTGTTTTCTGTCCTTTAACCAATCCTCAATCCATGCAAGTATATTACCCCAATCCCATGAGCCCTAATTTTGTTTAATAGCCTCTTGCGTGGCACCTTATCAAATGCCTTCTGAAAATCCAAATACACCACATCCACTGGTTCCCCCTTATCTATTCTGCTAGTTACAACCTCAAAAAACTCCAACAAATTTGTCAAACACGATTTCCCTTTCAAATCCATGTTGACTCTGCCCAATCCTATTATTATTTTTTAAGTGCCCTGTTACCACGTCCTTAATAATAGATTCCAGCATTTTCCCTACTATTGATGTCAGGCTAACTGGTCTGTAGTTCCCCGTTTTCTCTCTCCCTCCTTTCTTAAATAGTGGAGTTACATTTGCTACCTTCCAATCAGCGAGAACCTTTTTAGAATCTCTGGAATTTTGGAAATGACAAGCAATGCATCCACTATCTCTATAGCCACCTCTTTCAAAACCCTTGGATGTAGGCCATCAGTTCCAGGGGATTTATTGACTTGCAGTCCCATTAATTTCTCCAGTACTATTTTTTTTACTAATATTAATTTCTTTCAGTTCCTCATTCTCGCTAGACCCTTGGTTCTCCACTATTTCCGGGAAGTTTTTTGCATCTTCTCCATGAATATAGACACAAAGGGCTGGATTTCATCAGCCCTGAGGAGGTGGGTATGGAGGCGGGACTGCCGGTAAAGTTGCAGAAAGTGGGGGCTGATGGCAAACCCGCCCCATCCCGCCTCCTGTCCCCTTTTGCCAGGAGGCGGGAAGATGTCCTGCTTTGGGTCCCGTCTCCTCGAGGTGGGAAAGGGATTAAATTCTTTTAACTGCCTGTTAATAGGTAGTTAACAGGCAGAAAAAAGGATTAGTGCCATTTTACCTTTTCAGGTGAAGGCTTCCCGACCTCGGAGAACCCCGCCGGGGTGGAGGAGTTGAGTAGGAGGTCTGCGGGGGTCGGAGGGGCATGAAAGTGAGATGTATAGGTGAGTGATGGGTGCAAGTGTGGAGTGGTAATTATGTAATGTGAGTGTTATGTGTTAAAAAAATGTCACTTACCTTTGTTTCTGTCTACAGCCTTCATCCACTCTGGATCGGGAGTCCCGACATCTTCCTTGTAGATTTCACAGACTGGCTGTTGGATCCTCTGAAACAACAGTCATCTGAAATCTACAAAGTAGAATGGTTTGATGAGTCCTGAACACAAGGGCTCATCAAACTACACAGAATGTCAGTGTTTGACAGCTTCACAGAGCTGTCAAATGCTGACATTTCTTCTTTCAAGAAGTCTTGATAGATGGCACGTCAGACGTTGACGTGTTCTGTCAGTGACTTCCCCCTAATTGGCCTGCTGAGCCCGGGCTTAACCAGGTCAATCAGGGGAAAATCCCGCTGGTTGGCCAGAACATGATGGAGGAGGGACTGAGACCCGACAAGCAACAGTCCCGCCTCCAGTACATCTCCATTCACAAAATCCATCCCAAAGTATTTGTTTAATTTCTCTGCCATTTCCTTATTCCGCAATACAATTTCTCCTGTCTCAGCCTGTAAGGGACCCACATTTACTTTCGCTAATCTTTTCCTTTTTACATACCTTTAAAAGCTTTTACAGTCTGTTTTTATGTCTCTCGTTAGTTTACTCTCATATTCTATTTTCCCTCTCTTTATCTATTTCTTGGTCCTCCTTTGCTGAATTCTAAAATCCTCCCTATCGTCGTGCTTACTACTCTTTTTGGCAACATTATAAGCCTCTTCCTTTGATCTTTAACTTCTCTTGTTAACCACGGTTGGACCACTTTTCCTGTGGGTTTTTTGTGCCTTAAAGGAATGTATATTTGTTGTAAATTATGTATTAATTCTTTAAATGCTAGCCATTGATTCTCTACCCTCATACCTTTTCATGTTGTTCCCAATCTACCTTAGCCAACTCACCCCTCATACCTACATAGTTGCTTTGTTTAGATTTAAGACCCTAGTTTCGGATTGAACTAACTCACTTTCAAACTCAATATAAAATTCTATCATATTATTGTCACTCTTCCCTGAAGTCCCCTTTCCTACAAGGTTATTAATTAACCCTTTCTCGTTGCACAATACTTGATCTAAAATAGCCTGTTCCTTAGTTGGTTCCTCAACATACTGATCGAGAAAACTATCTTGCATACAATTCATCTATTTTGTTGCGAATGCTTCACGCATTCAGATATAGTGCCTTTAGCTTTGACTTATTTCTATTTTTCCCTGATGTCACTTTAGTCACTGATGCCTTATGACCTTTGTTACTCTCTCTGTCCCTTCCTGATCCACTCTGCTTATTTTTACCCAAAACTCTACTCTGCTCTAGAGCCTTGACATTTCTCTTGTTGCTTTTCAATTTACTCTTTCCTGAAACCTCCCACCCCCCCTTCATTAGTTTAAAGCCCTGTCTACTGCCTTGTTATTCAGTTCACCAGGACACTGGTCCCAGCCCGATTTAAATGGAGCCCGTCCCAATGGAACAGCTCCCTCTTTCCCCAGTACTGAAACCCCTTCCTCCCACACCACTCTTCGAGCCATGCATTTAAACCTCTAATCTGTTTGCCGCTATGCCAATTTCCGCATGGCTCAGGTAACAATCCAGAGATTAATACCTTTGAGGTTCTACTTTTTAATTTGGATCTTAGCTCCTCAAACTCCCTCAGCAGACCTCATTCCTAGTTCTACCTATGTCGTTGGTTCCTACGTGGTCCACGACAACTGGATCCTCCCCCTTCCACTCCAAGTTCTCCTCCAGCCGTGAGGAGATGTCTTTAACCCTGGCACCGGGCAGGCAACACAACCTTCGGAACTCTCGGTCGCGGCTGCAGAGAACAGTATCTATCCCCCTGACTATACTGTCCCCTACCACAACTACATTCTCTTTCACTCCCCCCACTTGAATGGCCTCCTGCACCATGGTGCCATGGTCAGCTTGCTCATCCATCGTGCAGACTTTTCCCTCATCCACACAGGCAGCAAGAACCTCATACCTGTTGGACAAGGGCAAAGGCTGAGGCTCCTCCAGCACTGCACCTGGGATCTCCTTATCTGCCTGAGTTGCAGACACACCCTCCTGTCCCTGATCACTAACCAGACCTGTACCACTACCTAACCTAAGGAGTGTGACTGCCTCCTGGATCAAGGTGTCCAGGTAACTCTCCCCATCCCTGATGCCCCGCAATGTCTGCACCTCAGACTCCAGCTCAAAAACTCTGAGCTGAAGTTTCTCAAGATGCAGGCACTTACTGCAAACGTTGTAGGGGGTGGTGTTTTGTGTCAGCTTTACCTCTGACTTCTGAGCGGTTCGAATCGCTCCCACACCCTTGGTTCTAGACCTTGGACTTATTTGGGGGTTGTGATACAAAGGTGCAGCAGACAACTGAGTTTGATGAAAGAACTTCAACCTTTATTAAAAGGTAAAACATAACACAAACACTCTTAACACTCTAAAAGTGGGGAACACTTCAGTACAAGCGAGGGAAATAACATTAGAAGAATACTTCACCCCTCCTAATCCCACTTCACTAGCTAGGTTGGACTCCAGAGAACCAGGGATAATGCTCACCAAACGAATCCTTGACAGTTGAGAGTTCGGGTTTAGAGTCTTTTGAGTAAAAGGTTTCGTAAGGCCCTTGTTGCCGCGAGGTGTCCGATGATCACTGAGGCGGTCACTCTGGTTTCTTCTTGCGTGTCAGGCCTGCTTCTAGAGCTGTTGGCCTTCTTTGTTGAACTTCTTTCTGTTGAACTCTGCCTCTGTTTAAACTGTCTTCTTCTTAGCTGTGGAACTGCCTTCTTGCAGAACTGTAACTGTCTTCTTGCAGAACTGTGGAACTGCCTTCTCTTTGCTTCTCCTGAACTCTGTAACTCCAGCCCTCACTTCTGCTGAAAACAGGCTTTCAAATTGAACTCGAAACTGCAGAACTGCCTTCTGTTGAACTTGAACTGTTGTTACTGGAGAACTGTTGAGAACGTGCCTTTAATTATACCCATTGTAAGATTTGAGGCCTCGTTAACAGTAACTGGTTTGTAAATGTGTGATGTGGTTTCAGGATAGCTCCATCCTGTCGATCTGTTGTTTAATCGGAGTTTGAATTGTCCTCATGTTTTGGGTTTCTTGACTGGGTCTAGGACTTCTATAGAATATTTGCTTTATGCATGTCTTTAATGGGTTCTGTAAACGGTTTGATGGGACCTGTTGTTTTGGGTGGGACTGTCTTCTCCTAGGGCCTATTGTCAAAATGTTAATGCTCGCTGGGGCTTTGAGTGAGTTCATCCCGGTCCCCTGACAGTGCAATTAACTGCAATAACCAAAACTGCTTTTACAGAGGTCGAACCCAACTTCCTTCACAGCCTTTTTTCCCTTTACAGGCCCAGACATGTTTTTAAAATACCAAAACTTGGTTTTTGGTCTTACAGTCTCTTAGGTTAGGCCCAAATACAATATTATCACTTTGAGGTAGTTCCAAAGTCCTTTTTCCTTAGGTTTTGGGGATCTGCAAATTTTGGAAACCTTACAACGTGGTTGTCCGGGATCACAATGCTCTCCACAAACTCCCACATGCTGCAGTTACGGCACACCACCTGCACTGTGATCCCTATATGACCTTGTTTTATTTAATTAAATGTAATTGAATTTTTAATTAGGTGGTCAAGCTGAGTGAATGCATCTTCAAATGCCATATCCCACCAACGACTCCACTAGCCTCGCTCACTGCTCAATGCACCACACCCCCATCACTCACCTACCAACAATCTCTAGCAATCACCACTCATACCTCACAATCATAGCTTCACCTCACCCTCACACACTTACCCCTGCTGCAAGTGTTACACCCACATCTCACACCTAGCACACAATGTCAGCTAATATCCATGACAGGCACATCACTCAAACACATTACTCCACACTCACTGACACACTTCCCTTTCGATTGCAGGTCAAGGTGGCTCACAACTGCCGTGAGCAGCATTAGACGGGCAGGAGTGAAGCATGTCTGCAAAATCTTACTGCGCTGGAGGAGACTGTGCTGGAGATAATTGGAGGGGCTGTCACTGGGGTCGTGGCGAGCAGCAAGGCTGAAAGCTTTGCTGCTGACGGTATGCTCATACCTAATCCTCCTTCTCACATCCCACTTCCCCCACATCGTACAATCTCTTCTCACTTACAAGCTGCTGATGGTGTAAGCATGCACATCTTGCTTTTCCCCCCTCCCCCACCACAACCTGACCCTTGTGTCTTTCATATTTCAGATACCCAAGAACTGCCACCAGCCCAGCCAGTCCCAACCATGTAGAGGAGGAGAGTGATGGGGAAGAAGAGGCACTGTCACTCGATCTGACACTCCCAGGTAGCAGCTCAGAAAGTGGCACTGCGTGAACTTTAGAGGTTGTATAGAGGTGGGATCTGCACATGGTGAGTCACTGGGCATGAGTGGGCTGCAGCCAGGCCAGGGGGAAAGGGTAGCTCGGGTACCAGCTCCCCAGAGTTCGCACATGAGTTCTGCTGCACAGGATTCAGATGAAGACTTCAATGGGGTGGCTTCAGAAGAAGGGTGATGAGCATGCACACAGAAATGCTTGGTGCAATGGCAGGCCTGCCAGAGAGCCTCTTGTCATTGTCAGGCAGCATGGAGGAGCCCAACTCTAACATTGCACGGGGCTTTGCGCAGAGCTTGGAGCCCATGATTTCTAGGATGGAAGTGATGGACAACTCCATTAGAGCACTTGTGGATCCAACCATGATGCTGTGTGTGATGGGCGATGTCGCAGCTTCCATTGCAGCACAAGTGGAAGCGACCCAACGTCTGAGTGCTGCAGAGGAAGCTCAGACTTCTGTCAGGCAGGTTTTGTTTGGTGCCTCGCAAGCTCAGATTGCCCTCATGCAATCTCAGCTTACTGCCAACCAAGCTCAGACTGATGCCATCGTGGCTGGGTTTACGAGTGTGGAAAAGGGCTTGCAGGGTCTCAGTTTTCCTGGAATCTGTCCTCCAACAGATGGCTAGGAATGCTGAGGCGCCGCCCCGGAGGAGTGGCAGTGGTGCCGTGGAGCATGAACCTGCTGTCCTTTCTCAGGATTACAGCATTCGTACTCCCACCACTGCCACTCCGCCAGTGCCCTTGCTGTTGCCTGTCAGCCAGCCAGACCTTGCTGATTTGCTTATTTAGACCAGAGCTGCTCGAGGTCATCCTGCAAGGCCATCTGCAGTCTCCCCCATGGAAGGTCAGCAGCCTTCCACCAGCCATGCTGCAGCCACTGGGGTAGCACTGCGTAGGAGCACTAGAATAGGCAAAGGAACACGGAAGACAGACACTAAGGCAATGCACTAGCGTGATTAGTTGACGTTGTTATGTAATATTGGATTAAATCATTTATAAATGATGTTTGGCATGTTTATTCTATGGTGGCTTTCATTTCAGCTTTGTGCCCAAGAGGATGCTGTGATGTTCCGTGACAGAGGGATGGTAAGGTGGGCAAGTGTTGAACAACGGGGATTTGGGGTTTCATTCATTGGCAGCGGAGTCTGATGTGGCGCTCATGGACTGCCCTTCCAGAACGGGAATTTGCTGCCTGCCTCCTGCCTCTGTCTCTTCCTCCTCCTCTTCCTCCTCCTGTTGCTCCTCCTCCTCCTGTTTCTCCTCCTCCTCCTCCTCCTCCTGAGGTTGTCACGGAACCCAGGATGGCAAGGGCTGTGCCCTCATGATGGCCAAGTTGTGGAGGATGCAGCAGACCACCACAAAACGGAACACCCACTCCGGTGTGTACCGGAGGGCTCCTCTCGAAGGGTCAAGGCAGCAGAACCATTGCTTTAACATCCCGATGGTCTTCTCGATGAGGTTCTTTGTGGCAGCATGGCTGTCATTATATGAGTGCTGGCCATGAGTCGGGGAAGTTGCAGAGGGGAGTCATCAGCCAGGTGCAGAGCAGATAGCCCTTGTCTCTGAGCAGCCACCCTCGGGTTCAACGTGGTGGCTGGATGATTGCTGGTACAGCAGACTGGCGCAGGATGAAGGCATCATGACTGCTGCCAGGATACCAGGCATTCACCATCATGATATGCTGGGCATGGTCGCACACCAACTGCACATTAATTGAGTGGTAGCCTTTGCGGTTTGGGTACATCTCAGGACTGATATGCGGCGCCCGCAAAGCCACGTGTGTGCAGTCAATGGCGCCTGCACCATGGGGAAGCCGATATCCTGGCAAAGCCACATGCGAGCTCCTCCTGCTTCTCTCTGTTCAGATAGAAGACAATGAAGTCCCTTCTCCTGGAGTACAGAGCCTCTGTGGCCTCCCAGATGCAGCGATGGACGGTGAATTGGGAGATGTTAGCTATGTCTCCTGCTCCAGACTGGAAGGATCTGGCGGCAAAAAAAAATTGAGGGCCACGGTGACCTTGATGGCCACTGGCAGCGCCATCGTCGCCCTGCTCTGAGGCTGCAGGTCTGGTTGCAGGACGTGGTAGAGTTCTGTGGCCACCTCCTTGGTGAAGCAGAGCCTCTGAATACACTGCTCCTGGCTTAAGTGCAGGTAGGAGAAGTGCTCTCAGAAGACCCTAGGTGGGCAAGGCCTCCTGCCTCTTCTCCTCCTCCCCCTGTGAGCAGCTTGTCCTCTTCTTCGCTGCCACTGTTCCACCCCCTGTCATGCTCCAGCGTGAGGGGGACTGCAACTAGAGCCCCCATGACTGGGAGCAAGTGATGTGAGCAGAACCCTTGAATTCAGAAGCAAGGCCTTCTCCACTTGCAGCACCACTCCCTGTCACCTCATCAACTTTAAATAACTCTAGAAAAGCTCCAAACAGTTCCACAAATTTACACAAAGCCAGTAGAAACCAAAAACCAAGTTACCTGAAAGCTGCTGATGATCCCTTTAAATATCGCTGGTGGGGGTCCCTCGTGCAGCTGAACGCACGTTGAGCTGTGCTTGCTTTGCAGAGGGCGTGCAGTCGAGTGGTGACATCTAAAATAGCAGGTCTTGCATCAAATCAGCATTACACGCTGATTGATGCCACAATCTGCCTAATTAGCATTCTTCTGTTGAACGAAGGCAACGGCCGCGCTCCTGACCTGCCCAAATTGACAATCGCCACGGTCCACGCCGGAAGTGGCCGGAACTGAGGCGGCCGCCATTTTTCTGCCAAAACCAGCCTTAAATGCCGGCGCTAAGATGGAGAATTGTGTGGCCTTAATATTGATTAACTCATTTGAAAAAGAATTGGATAAATATCTGGATAAGAAGAAGATTGAAGTGTAAGGACTAAGAAAGGCATGGATCATCAAATACTGTACATAATGCAATAATGTAATGCTGGTGCAAACATGAACACATCAGCTCTGGATTATATCTGCTCAAAGTTAAATATTGTTGATTGAAATCTTAGATTGGAGTTTTCATTGATAAACTACAGAGGTTCAGAGGAAAAGCTTTGCACAGGTTCATCTGCATGCAAGTTTTATCTCTGGTTACTCATTTCACACAATATTATAAGGGAGAATCCATGACAGGAAATTGTTCATTTCTCATGGAAGGAAGGACTTGATACACCAAATGGCTTTTTCTCATTGCATAATCTTTCATGTTCTTATCTGGGACTAGGCAATGTTTGTGAAATTCTGAAGAAACACCTTTCCCTGGTTAATTATCTTTGCTTTCAAAATCTCATAAGTGACATTATTAATGATATCAAAAATGACAGCAATGCTGTCTTGTGGGATCACACACCTTTCCCAGTCCTAATTAAAAATAAATTATGCAGAGTCCAGCTGAATGCACAAAGTAAACAATGTTTATTTATTAAGTTATGCAACAAATAATCATCTTCACAATATTTTAGTGAATTCCCAGTGAAACAGATTATTTAAAAGATAGAGAAATTATTCCCATGTAACGATGTTTCTGTGTGAAGGCAAATGTCAGTTCAAAAGATTCGGTAGGTTTTTTACTTGCTACATACTCTGAGGATGTATTACATGCAATTAAACAGACTTTGCAGCTAAACCTTGAATGTTCTTTATAATCTGATTTATTACAGGCACCGAGACTTAAAATGTCGAGCTGTGATTTTTTTTTTGTTGTGCTACGTTTTAATAATAAACAATTTGACCCTTTGGACCACCATGCTTGTTCAAATATGACAACAGAGACTCAGAAGAATAAGATTCTTTTTTAATTCCCCAGTTCAGCATTTCAAGGGTCAATATTTCAACAGCAACCACAGCAAAGTACAATTATGTAGCATCTTTACATAGAAGCGTGTCTTAAGACACTTCACAGAGGTGTTATCTGAAAAAAATGAATGCAGATCCTGAGAAGGTGATATTAGATAGGGTGACCAAAAGCTTGGTCAAAGAGCTGTCCACAACAACAACAACAACAACAACGCCTTTAATGTAGTAAAACGTCCCAAGGCACTGCACTGTAGTATTTTAAGACAACAAATTTGATACCGATCCACATAAGGATAATTTAGGGCAGGTGACCAAAAGCTTGGTCAAAAAGGTAGGTTTTAAGGAGTGTCTTAAAGGAGGAAAGAGAGATAGAGAGGAGGAGAGGTTTAGGGAGGGAATTCCAGAGCTTAGGGCCGAGGCAACAGAAGGCACAGCCACCAATGGTTGAGTGATTATAATCAGGGATTCTTAAGAGAGCAGAATTAGAGGAGCGCAGATATCTCAGGGAGTTGTGGGGCTGAAGGAGATTACAGAGATAGGAGGGGCGAGGCCATGGAGGGATTTGAAACAAGGATGAGAGTTTTGAAATTGAGGCGCTGCTTAACCGGGAGCCAATGTAGGTCAGCGAGCACAGGGGAGATGGGTGAATGGGACTGGGTGCGAGTTAGGACACAGGCAGCCGAGTTTTGGATGACCTCAAGTTTACATAGGGTGGAATGTGGGAGACCAGCCAGGAGTGCATTGGAATAGTCAAGTCTAGAGGTAACAAAGGCATGGATGAGGGTTTCAGCAGCGGATGAACTGAGGCAAGGGCGGAGACGGGCGATGTTATGGAGGTGGAAGTAGGTGGTCTTTATTATGCTGCGGATATGTGGTCAGAAGCTAATTTCAGGGTCAAATATGACACCAAGGTTGCAAACAGTGTGGTTCAGCCTCAGACAGATGTTAGGGAGAGGGATAGAGTCAGTGGCTAGGGAACGGAGTTTGTGGCGGGGACAACAGCCAGTTGCTCATGGCCTGTGGAAAGACAGACCTGATATTCCAAATGGCTTTTTCTCATTGCATATCTTGTATGTTTTTATTTGGATCTAGGCAATGTATTGCAAGTTCTGAAGAAACATCGTTCACTGGAGTGTTCACTTTGCTTTCAAAATTCAGTTGGATGCACAAAGTAAATCATGGCATTTTAGATATTAAAGAAACTATTAAAGACGGAGAGGGAGGTGCAAAGATGGAAGGGTTTAGGAGGAGATTTCAGGACATGGGGCCTAGGTGCCACTGAAAAGGTATCCAAATCAGGCCCTGTTTTGTAACAGTGGTTGTATGGCTTCTGGGGTTGGGAAATCAGGCAGAGATCCAAATCATTGGGTGTGTGCACTTTTCTGAGAGGCATGAGGCAGATGGATGAAGCTGTCACCAAAAACAGATAAGAGCATTACAATCATATTACAATCAATGCCAATGATTTTCAAATAAGCAAATCAGCAATTTCCTTTCATTCTCATCAGGAATGCTCTGTGCATTAGTCTTGTCTGTACAGAGCAAGCCTGGCTGGGGGGACCATATAGCATGGACAGGAGGTTAGCATTGAGAGGAATTTCTTTTGAATGCTGGGTATTGAAGCTCAATTGAGTGCAAACCTGTGGCACAGAGTATTTTCACGTTTTTTGTGTGCAAGATTATTCTAGATTTTGGGACCAGAATGTTGGTTGAGATAGTTTTAAATTACATCAACAATAATGTGCAACATGAGCATTCCAGTGGGAATTCCATTATATTTCTGATTTTTGGAGGGGAAAAATAGGAAGAGGAAAGGAAGGATGCCAGCCCGAGACAGACTGCTCACACCAACTGTTACCCAAAGACCTGTATCTACTGGCAAAGGCACACCTACTTTGGAATATCAAAGGAAGGCAGTCAAGGCAACATCAGAGTTGCACCAACTCCAGGAAACTGACACCCAGCCAACCTCGACCACAGGCTGTCAAGGTCACTACAGCACTAAACTTGTAGACCTGAATCTTATTCCAAGCTACCATGGGGGATATTAGTCAACCTGCAGTGCACTGATGCATTATTTACCAGGGCAAACAATTTCATCACTTTCCTGATGGACAGCTGGTAGCAGAATGAGAGAGTAGTGCATATTCACAAAGTCCAAACATGATTGACGTGGTCCTATTTGCTCGTGCGCACAATTCTATGTATAACTGCACAAATAAGACTACCGAAGCCCCCTCACACTAAACATCAGACCTTACAGAGTGCTTAGCACTCACTAATGACTGTGGAAAGTCTTGGTACTCAGGGTAGCTAAAGACAAGCCCCTGTGATGTTGGGATCCCAGCGATCTGCAGCAGAGGATGGATATCAGCTGGTCCTCTGCCCAGCAGGTTCCTATTCTTCCTCTGCCACCACCCACTTACTCCTACTCACTCTTGTTCTGCGTTTCACCCAGTAAACACAGCTCCTGCTGGATACTGAAATCCCTTGGGGTGGATATATTTGTGCTGATTCTTCCTGGGTGATGTCGACTGCTGTGAGGTATTGGTTTCAGGGCTGTAACTCAGATCTCCCCATGCCCCTTTTGGAGCTATCCAGCCTCCCTATGGCTCCCACCTTCTTTATTTTCCAGTGTGGCCTGTTAGTACAATGTGGACTCCCATGAACCAAGGCAATCCTTCCACTGGTTTGGCTCAGTTCTCTTCTGTTATGAGCAGCTCTGTCCTGCAAAGAGAAGTCATGAGATGCTGGAAGTTGGAGAAGAACAGAGACTAGTGAGAATCAAGTGGGCATCCTTCATCATAAAGGTTAGTGGAGTGTAACCTTTATGGGGTTAGATATTTTACGTCAGTCATGGCTTTAAGTGGCAGTAATGGTTGTTCTACTTCAGTATAAAAATGAGAAGTCGCACAACACCAGGTTATAGTCCAACAGATTTATTTAATTTTACAAGCTTTCGGAGCTATCGCTCCTTCGTCAGGTAAGTTAGCAATGAGAGAATCTCCCAGAATTCACAATTTAAACCCAGACAAAATCTATTCACATTATTCGCTACAACAAAGAGCACAGCCAAGACAATGAGATGTGTCCCAGGGGGTCCAGCGTGTCAAACCACCTGCTGGCTGCATATCCTGTCAATTTGTGTTCTTGTGTTTTTTAAAAAAAAAAACACCTGGGAAGACCGGCCATGATGTCAAGTCACGTTCTGTATCGTGACATGAACCCGATATCGCGATTGAGGCCATCCTCATGAGTGCGGAACTTGGCTATCAGTTTCTGCTCTATGATTTTGCGCTGTCGTGTATCTCGAAGGCCGCCTTGGAGAACGCTTACCCGCAGATCCGAGGCTGAATGCCCCTGGCTGCTGAAGTGTTCCCCGACTGGGAGGCAACCCTCCTGCCTGGCGATTGTTGCGCGGTGTCCGTTCATACGTTGTCTCAGTGTCTGCATGGTCTCGCCGATGTACCATGCTCTGGAGCATCCTTTACTGCAACGTATCAGGTAGACAACGTTGGCCGAGTCACATGAGTATGTACCGTGTACCTGGTGGGTAGTGTCCTCACGTGTAATGATGGTATCTGTGTCCATGATTTGGCATGTCTTGCAGAGGTTGCCGTGGCAGGGTTGTGTGGTGTCTTGGTTGCTGTTCTCCTGAAAGATGGGTAATCTGCTGCGAACGATGGTACTTTTGAGGTTAGGCGGCTGCTTGAAGGCGAGTAGTGGAGGCGTGGGGATGGCCTTCAGTATAGGTAGCTGTGGGAGTTAGTGGGCTTTCAGTAGATGTTGGTTTTGACAGCCTATCCCAGAAATGGAGATAAAGAAAATTTCCACCCCTCCTTCACATGGTCCATCTCTGACTCTTCCCTTCCTCGACTTCCCTATCTCCATTTCTGGGGATAGTCTGTCGACCAATATCTGCTATAAGCCTATTAAATCCCACAGCTACCTTGGTTACACTTCTTCCCACCCCGCTTCCTGTAAGGACTCTATTCCATTTTCCCAGTTTTTCTGTCTCCGTCGTATCTATTCTGACGATGCCACCTTCCATACCAGTGCTTCCAACATGCCTTCCTTTTTCCTCAACCAAGGACAGATCTTCCCTTCCCTCCCCTCCCCCGCTTTTCCCAGCCTCTGAAATTGCTTAAAAACTATTACATCTCTAACATTTTCCAGTTCTGATGAAAGGTCACTGACCTGAAATGTTAACGCTGTTTCTCTCTACAGATATTGACTTCATAGCCTGGTTTCCATTTTAAGCTGTGTAGTAGCAATTAACTTCCTATTTGGTCGAGTCAGTTTTTTCAGATATAATTTGCTAATAGAGATGGGACTTTATTGGCTCCGATTTTCCTGCAGACTTGTAATATTGTAATGGTACATCTACGGTGTAGGGGCCGTTGAATGGTACAAAAAGAGGAAATTACGGAGTAAGTGGCTTGCACCATTAATTATGCCACTCCACATTTTCCTGGGACTTTGGTGCTGCTCCACAGTTACCATCACTGAAAACAGAAGATAATTATCATAGCTCCGCGGCCCATTAAAATCAATGACGATCGCAATTTTCCTGCATTTAAGGCAGCTTTCATGCAGCTGCCACTTAGACTGAACAATAATGTTAGTGGTGGCCAGCCAGTTGTGTGATTTGTAGCTCCAAGATCGATTTCCTTTAAACATATTTATTTTGTTCCTGGCATTTCTTACTTTTTCTTCCTTCTGAAGTATTTTGAAAGATTTACAAATAAAATTGCACTGAAATCTTTAAATTGGCTGCTGAAATCTCTAAATTTTTTGTTTTGTTTCATGTTTTTTTGATTGTGGCATAGTATAAACTGATGATCCAGCTTCGAACACAAATATAATAGGGAAAATACAGATAATGGTGGGAAAGGCTAGGGTGAAGACTGACACACCTTTACAAGAGGAATGAATGGATAGATTACATGCACTGGACATGGGGAAGAGATAAATACAATCATTCTCTCTCTGTGCTTCTTTTAAAAACTGTTTAATTAATCCTGGAATATTTATACAGCGAGTTGTTGTGATCTGGAATGCACTGCCTGAAAGAGTGGTGGAAGCTGATTCGATAGTAACTTTCAAAAGGGAATTCGATAAAATTTGCAGGGCTACGGGGCAAGAGCAGGACTAATTGTATAGCTCTTTCAAAGAGCCAGCACAGGCACGATGGGCTGAATGTCCTGCTTCTGTGCTGTATCATTTTATGATTCAATGATGAGAGAGAGAGAGCGACTATGCAAAGAGCAACACAGAACATGTGTTCTGAAAACACACCGGTTTACAATGGTATTTGGCCTTAAATAAGTGGGAAATCAAATTAGTCTAAATCCTTAAATTGGGTCTCAAAGGCAAAACAGGTAAATTAGTAAAACACACGGTGATTTCCTTGTCAGAGTTGTGGGGGGAGTTTTTATTTTCTGCCTTTTTCCCCGTTGTTAAGGCAATCCTGAAGAGCAGGGCAGTGTGCCTCTGGCTCTCATGTATTATAATCATAGCTTGTACTGTTAATAGTTCAGGTATCTTTATAAGTCTGTTGCAGTGAGAGCATTGCTGTCCTGACCATGGGCACTATTGACACATCTGCAGGAGTCTCATTTTCTAAATATAGTTGATCTGATATAGGACCTGATTCAAGCACGGAATTCCAACATCCCATACAGATCCATTGTATTGCAATCAATTCCCAATAAAGTTTAAATCCTGATCCTTTTAAACCAGACACGTTGCCCAACTGTAATTTGATTGAATGATGAACGATCAGATCTTAGTGTTAATAAATCAGCCTTTTGAGGAGAATAATGCAGTTTCATAGTGAGCAATTATATTACCCGGGCGGAATAAAATAATTGACACAAATGGAATCATTGGTACTTGGAGCAGTAATTTATGTCAGCATTTGAGCAATTGATAGGGATTAATTGATTACTGTCACAGAAACAATACATCGTGAGTCATTAAGTAGTTTTTGCTGACCAGTGCGCAAATGTTATTGATCTGATTAATTACTGTATGTGAGGGTCATTCAGCTGATGACACTGTGTGGACAGTGAGGGCCATTCATTTGATGACACTGTGTGGACAGTGAGGGCCATTCATTTGATGACACTGTGTGGACAGTGAGGGCCATTCATTTGATGACACTGTGTGGACTGTGAGGGTCATTCAGCTGATGATACAATGTGCACAGTGAGGGACATTTTCTGATAACACTGTGCATCACTTCTGATTTGCCACCAAACTCACTGCGGCATATTCAAACTATTTTTCCAGTAAATTTTGGGATAGGTTATCAATGGCGAGATCGGAGTGCTAGATGGTGAAATTTATGGCGTTCGTCGCCGATCTCACCATTGCAGGAAAATCTGGGCTATCGTCTGCATTTCTTTCTTAAGATCTCTGTTCACATCTCACGTATACGGTGGGGTTAAAAATCCGAGCACCATTGATCACGGCATAACTAGTGAACTCCATCTGCTTGCAACCGCTGACTTAACCAAAGTCTGCATTGTCGAGGGGAGGTCACACAATTTAAATAATACATGCAGGAACCTGCACCACGATCTTGGGTGCCTGCCAGAAGAGGCTGCAGCTTGTGGTTCTGCAGGCCACCGTCCAGGCCTGGACCTTCAGCTGGGTTCCACTTCTGCCAAATGCCAAGCCAGTATATCTACAGTCACTTGGAGTACTGGCCTGTCACTCTTCTGCCAGGTCAGAGCTGAGTAAACTCCTGGTCTGGGAGTCCCTGTCCCCATGCTCCTCCTCGTCCCAAGCAAGACTCTACTGAAATGGGCAAGAAAGGATAGGACCCAGCATATCCAGGTCTTGGCCTAATTTCCAGCTCTTCTGTTGGATTTATGGCAGCAGTGCGCTCGGAGGAATGTGGATTTTGGTGCTGGGACACGGGACGGAATTTGTATTTTGGTGAGGCGTAAAACGGGCGATGTCAGATTGCTCACTCATTGTAAAAGAAGATCAGACGGGGTGTTTAATGGGTGGCCAGCCTGACGGCACCCATTTTACTCACCCGCCAAAGTTGAAAGTTCCGGCCATGGTTTCAGTGCTTACTCCAGAAGCCATTGTTCATACATGAGCCTGGACAATGTTGGCAGGCTATTCCATTATGCTGAGTATTATAGCTAAGCTTGATTCTGCCTTTGCCAGAGACTACTTTTCAGCTGATCAGGAGGAGAAACTCTGATTGCTTTCCTCTTTTTCCCTCACTTAACCTAAGGGTGCTGAGGTTAATTGTTGCCCCTCTCCTGCCACCCTGGTTAAGATTGTCTAACTCAAATCAGACCAGGAATTGAACAAAGAGGCCGCGAAATTGGACATCGACAGAAACCTGCCGATGTCACCACAGCCTTGGATTTATGGCCGCTGAAAATAGCTGCGGCACTACCGGGCAAAAATGTGCACTGGGGGCTGGAGATTTGTACCGCAGCGCTAACTTACCATGTAACGGCCTCTGGTTGGGGTTAGTGGAGGCACCCGACATGAAGTTCCAATCCAGGAGTGGCGTTGCAGCTTCTTACAGCCTCTGGGAGCAAGGCTGTGGAGTTCTCAAGTAATTGTAGGCAATTAAAAGGCTATGAGTTAAAGGGGCAATGCATTCCGAACTAATACAAATTAAAATGCAGTGGAAAAATGCAGTTTTCAGCCTTTACTACCTTTCAAAAAAAAATTAACATTAAAAAGTCCCAAATGGGAGTCTTCAGCACTTAATGCTGAATTCCCTTCCGAACCTCAAAATGGGAAAAGTGTTTTAGCACTAACACACAGCAAGCCAAGGAAGGGGCACCCAGGGTCTCACACGCAGCACTCCAGCTTTGTGCAGTGGGTCAACACTGCAAGAGAGGTCCTCTACCCACAGGGGCCAGGAGGCCCTCCAGAAAGAACTACATCACCGAGGCCATCACTGCCAGCAGTTTCACCCCCACCACCTGGCTCCAGTGCCCAAAGAAGCTTCATGACCTTAGACCACTGGTCAAGGTCAGAGAATGCATCTTCAAAAGTCATCTCCTACCAACAGTATCACTAGCCTCGAAACACTTCTCAGTGCATGACTACCCCCCCAACCACTCACCTACCAACAATCTGTACCAATCACGAGACACATTTCCCATTCCTAGCCTCACCTCACCCCCTTGCAGACCATTTTTGGCAGGGACATGGCTGAGCCCTTGGCCAGAGGCAGGGCTGAAAGGATACAAGATTCTGGTATCCTCATACGTTAATCTCCTTCTCGCATGCACCTCTTGCTTTCCCGCCCTCCCCTCACCTTAACTCCACCCTTGTGCCTTCCTCATCTCACACAACCAAGAAATGCAGCCTGCCCAGCCAATGGTTGGCCAAGAAGATGGAGAGGAGAGTGAAGAAGAAGAAGACGAAGAAGATTGATTTTACACTCGCAGCCACCAGCTCCTCAAGGTTGACCAGCAAGGCCATTTGCAGTGTCCCCGACTGAAAGTCAGCAGTCTTCCACCAGCCATGTTGCAGCCACTGGGGTAGCACTGCGTGACATCAGTAGGATAGGCAAAGGCACACACAGGACAGTCACTAAGAGAATGCATAAGGGTGATGAGTTGATTTCTTGATGTCATATTGGATGGATAGATGTATAAAGTTGGATTGGAAGGATTGCTTTGTGGCGGCTTTTATTTCAGCATTGTGGCCAAGAGGACACTGTGATGGTCAGTAACAGAGGGAAGGTAAGGTGTGAGACAAATGTTGAAAGGGGAATTGGGTTTGTGGTTACTGGTAACGCAGGCGGATGATTCCATCCCGGATAACCCGACCAGTAGGGGGCTGTCTGGGTTGCCTCCTTCCTTCTGCTTCCTCCGCCTATGCTTCCTCCTCTTCTATTTCTTCCTCTTCTGTGCCTCCCTCTTCTCTCTGTGAGCAGATGCTGTCAATCTGAAATGACAGCAAAAAATGCTAGAAGTACTCAGCAGATCAAGGCAGCATCTTGACCTGAGACGTGAACTACACAGATGTTGCCAGTTCTGATGAAGGGTCATCGACCTGAAACGTTAACTCTGTTTCTCTCTCCACAGATACTGCCTGACCTGCTGAGTATTTGCAGCATTTTCTGTCTCCTCAGAGGCCTTCCTTTACCATCCGAGGCTTTGCAAGCTTCCAGCAGCATTGCCTACACACTTAAAAACCTATTAACAGCTATTGCAGCAAGCCACTACTTCAATAAAATCAATAAAACTCAGTCGAAAAGTTTAAATGCAAAGTTACCTTAAAGATGTGTGTGTCCCTTTAAGAGGTGCTGCCAGTGCCTCTGTCAGTCTGCTGAATGCTGGGTTTACCTGGCGTGATTAGGACCCAGTGAACTCAGCTCAGCGCTAGGTCCAAGCTCACCGTAGTGACGTTAAGTCGGCGTCACCACTTCGCCATTTCTTTTGCAGGATGCTACTTCAGAACGGCAGCGTTACAAGGACTTTGAAAATGGAGAACGCCACATGACCCGTCACCAGCTGGGGGAGGAGCGACTACTGCCGCTTTCTTGACATTACACCGCGTTAACAGGTGTCGCTAAGTTAGGGAATTTCTCCTCCAGAATCTTTTCAGTCTGCATGACTCATTGTTATACTGGACTATACATTTACCCACTAATGTTTCAAGGACTTTTTGCTTGTTTTACTTAGGCAGAGACAGTGGCCCAGAAATTAGGCTCCCTGGCTTCCCGCGGGTGCAATGATCGCGCGCGCACCTACCTACCGCGCCTGCCGTTGACCTCTGGGCCCACGGGGACTTCAGCTCCTGGGACTCCTGCAGCTGCCGGCGCGCAGTGCTTGTGTATCCCAGGGGCGTAGTTAGTGCGATGCGTCCCCTGGGATCACGTGGGCCATGGAGAGCCAATGGCAGCAGACCATCTTTCATTCATAGATTTGACAGGAAGACCTGTCAAATCTATGAATTGAAATCGGCCCCAAAACAACACCTAAACTTCAAATAATTTTTTTAAAAAACCATCACATTTTTAAAATAACTATAAGTTAAATAAATTAACTACTTTAAACAAAAATTTAATTTTTGACAAAATTAAAATACTTTTTAACAGTGCTAAAAATAAACTTACCTTTCTTTAAAGTATCTAAAAAAGATAAACCTGTTGAAAATTTTTTCAATTGTAATTAATTAACCACTTACCTTGTTGAAAACGGGTCCTGCGCCTCCTTTTTAAAAGCGCAGCTTCTTCAATACTACCTTCCCGGAGAAACTGAAAAAAAACCTATGTTCGTTGCGTGCGCGCAGCCTCTCCCGCGCACGCGGTTCACCTCTGAACCGCTCCCTTCACGAGACCGGAAGTTCCGGTTTCCAGCGCATGCGCAGTGCATGCAAGAAACCGTCACTTCAGGTGGCCTTACGGGTGAGTACACAGCGCGTACTCACCCGGCAAGTGCTTAATTTCTGGCCCAGTGTGTTTCTGTAAAAATGGAGGAGTAGAAATTGGTTAGTGCCCGTTTTCTAAAGATAAATGTCAGGCTGTTTGCATCCTCGGCAACAAGCTGCAGCTAAGTCCCAAGAGGAAGGGCACAGTGTCAACGGGAGGTGGGAGGCGATCGCCAGTGTTTTGGAGTTGGGGAGGGGGACACGCCTCCTCCTTCTGACTCCACAGCAATGATTTCTGAAGACTAAAGAAAACATAAACTTTTGTTGGCAGCCGCTGAAGCAGGTCCGGCTCCTGCTCCGCTTATCACCACCAACCCGGCAAGGGGTCCTAAAACAAGAATTTGGCCCCTCGTTTAGGGGCCTATCACTGTTGTAGGTGACCGGCAGGGAACTTAAAAAATCGGGCCCAATGAATTTAGCAGTGGTCCGCACCTACATGCAGATTGGGTGCTGGCTATCCCACTGCTAAACTCGTCATCGTTACGCCCATTCCACGCATGAGTAATGGGTGCACGAAGTGGAATTTAGACCCCAGAATCTGTATGTTCTGCCACTTCTGTGTCAGATCCATCGATTTCTGTATAGACTCTCCACTTCTGTCTTCGAACACAATAAGTAAAATATTAATGGCCTTGGCTTCTTCCACTTGACAACCTTCACAGAAGTATCAATACCTTTGCTGATGGTGCATTCCAAAGGAAATGGAACAGAAACCTTTTCCTATCAACAAGCTGCATTGATGAAACAGCAATCCTCAAAGGGCATATACATGTTGCAGGTGTTAGGAAAGTCACAGCCTACTATATTTTCTGTAAGGAGAAGATTAAACCCAAAACTGTTGCATAAAGCATTCATTATCTTTTCAACTGCTTTTAGTTCATGATGCACACGATAAATACTAGTGTTGACTGTAGCTATTCGGCTATTTGGGAATCTCAACCTTGACATCATCGTAACATGTTTCACTTGTTACAGAATGTTATTGAATGAAAGGTCACAGGTGGTGGAGAATTTCAGGCATACCTCAAACTGCATTATTTATTGCCACGGGCATTAATTACCAGCAGCTCTTCTAACTAGGTCAGACACCAATGCTGTTGTGTGTTGAAAGCTGTAACAGCAGATCCCCATTTTTGCAGAGTATCAGAATAATTAAAAATAGTAATAATATGTAACATTTCGAAGGTGTTTTAGCTAAAATCACGCGGTAGATTGCAAAGGCTTCTAATATTAATACTGATACATATTATAGAATTTTATTTCCTGCTCATAATCTATAATTATACAATTTACATTGCTAAGGAAATCTAATATGTACCTCTCTCAGTAGGATAGGCAAAGGCACACACAAGACAGACAGAGCAGACAATGTAAACTGGCGCAGAACCAAAAGTTGCTCCATCTTATAGCTGTCCCAAATGATCCGACTTTCTTGGCTCATGTTCTATATCTTAAACGTTTAACCATTCTATAGTTTGTCAACAAATCTTTCTCCCACACCACCCCGCCCCCCAACCAAACTAAAGAAAATGGTGGTGCCTGCCATTATTTCGCCATCACAATAGATTTTTATTATTCGTTCATGGGATGTGGGCATCGCTGGCAAGGCCAGCATTTATTGTCCATTCCTAATTGCCCTTGAGAAGGTGGTGGTGAGCCACCTTCTTGAACCTCTGCAGTCCGTGTGGTGAAGGTACTCCCACAGTGCTGTTAGGGAGGGAGTTTTAGGATTTTGAGCCAGCGACGATGAAGGAATGGCGATATATTTCCAAGTCAGGATGGTGTGTCATTTGGAGGGGTATTGGAGGTGGTGGTGTTTCCACGCATCTGCTGCCCTTGTCCTTCTAGGTGGTAGAGGTCGCGGGTTTGGGAGGTGCTGTTGAAAAAGCCTTGGCGAATTGCTGCAGTGCATCTTGTAGATGGTACACACTGCAGCCACGGTACACCGGTGGTGGAGGGAGTGAATGTTTAAGGTGGTGGATGGGGTGCCAATCAAGCGGGCTGCTTTGTCCTGGATGGTGTCGAGCTTCTTGAGTGTTGTTGGAGCTGCACTCATCCAGGCAAGTGGAGAGTATTCCATCACACTCCTTACTTGTGCCTTGTAGATGGTGGAAAGGCTTTGGGGAGTCAGGAGGTGAGACACTCGCCACAAAATACTCAGCCTCTGACCTGCTCTTGTAGCCACAGTATTTATGTGGCTGGTCCAGTTAAGTTTCTGGTCAATTGTGACTCCCAAGATTCTAATGGTGGAGGATTCGGCAATGGTAATGCTGTTGAATGCCAAGGAGAGGAGGTTAGACTCTCTCTTGTTGGAGATAGTCATTGCCTGGCTCTTGGGTGGCGCAAATGTTACTTGCCACTTATCAGCCCAAGCCTGAATGTCGTCCAAGTCTTGCTGCATGCAGGCATGGACTGCTTCATTATCTGAGGAGTTGCAAATGGAACTGAGCACTGTGCAATCATCAGTGAACATCCCCACTTCTGACCTTATGATGGAGGGAATGTCATTGATGAAGCAGCTGAAGATGGTTGGGCCTAGGGCACTGCCCTGAGCAACTCCTGTAGCGATGTCCTGGGGTGAGATGATTGACCTCCAACAACCACAACCATCTTCCTTTAAAAATTGGATGGTGAGGGGTGACCACTTGAGGACCATCTGTGCCCAGAGGGCAGCAGGGCATGGCACCAAGCCAAAGAAGAATAATGCACAACCTCACTCATTGAGATCTCCTAAGCCCTCCTGTAGTTCATTGATGACAGGATGAACAGACTCCTTGGTGTGGGTGCCACTAAGTCAGTCAGAATTATCATTCATGCCACCTGAAATGAGGTAGCATTCGCACTGATTGCCAACTGTCTCACTCCTAGACTGCAGAACAGGGCAACAAGAAGTTCAACATCCACAGCAGTGCAGGCAATTTAACGCACTGCACACTTTTCCCTTTTCTTCTTTCCCTGGGCACCAGCACACTCTTCACCCTCTTAAAGCAACACTTGCTTCACAGTGCTCTGATTAAGGAGTGCGGAGGGAAGAGGCTTGAACTTGGCATGTTGCACCACGGCTATCCAGATCCCCGCACATCAGTTATTTACATACACAATCCTTAAAACCCTTTCTCCACTTTACCAACCTTATACCTCCACATCTCTTACTTCCCCTCTCCAATGCCACTTGCCACACATTCCTCAACTGCTAGCCTTACCCTTATTCACTGTACTTGCAAGACAAAATGGTATGCAATGCCCACCAAAGGCAACCCTACCTTTAAACCCCTCAACTTCTTTGAGGACAAGTCATGCAGCTCATGGGGAGTCACTCAGCCCTTGCTGTGGAAGATGGCGAGTTCTAAGGCATCTTGGCAGCACAAGATGCTGGCTGAGCACCTACACTCACACCCTGCCAATCCTGTGAAGCACAACACAGCCACAATCTGCCATCGCCTTCTGTCTCCTTAATGCCAAGGGGATGATACTCACCCATTCTTTCCTTCTACCCTCATTTCTTGCAGATCCATCACAGCAAGTGGTGACACAGGAGGATGAAGATGATGATATGGTGAAGAGAATGATGAGGATCAAGCCACCCAGGAGTTGCAGCTGCGTGATACTGCCGTTCCTCAGCCAGACAGCACATGCCAGGACTCTAGCCATTCCCCCAGAGCACTACATCAGTGGAACGTGGGAGGCTACATCAAGCAGCAAGCTGACATGAGGCCTGGCCCAGGAGCCTTTTGTCGAGCATGTGGAGCCAACCACCTCCTGTGAACCTTGCCCTCGGGTGGCTCCTGGAAGAAGTACAATAATAGGTGCCCATAGGGAATGCCATACCTGTTCCTGAGAAGTCTTAACTCTATGTAGGGGTTGGGAGGGGGGGAGGTGGGGTCAAACAAACTTCCTGTGGTCTGACCCTGTGAGAAGCAGCAACTGCAGGTGTCGGTAAGCAGAATTCCAAGTAAAAGCTTTTTAATCATTTCCTACCTGCAGAAATCTGTATTCAAAGATCTCCAGAGACTCTTCTGTTTCAAGAACTCCTCATTTCCACCATGACCAGCTAATCCTGACAGCTGCTGTCCCTCACAGAACCAGTGTTACTTATACAGAGTGCAGCAGTGATCCAAATCTAGGATCCCTGGAGGTGCTTTGCCACTGGCTCTCACTTTTGCCATATTTAAATGAAGCCAGTGGTGACTCAGCTGGCCAGTCTGAGGAGAGCTGCAGAAGGTTCGGGCAAGTGGAGGGAAGCAGAGATCAGGTGGCTTCCACCCAACTATCTCCACAAGAAAAGATTTCCTATGCCGTTCCTGCATGGTAAGCCCACTGGAAACTGCCGGTGCTCTGACCGTGTGAGCAGCAGTCAGAAGCAAGTGCAGATGTCTGTAGAGTTTGCTGATCTGGGGTCAGTGGAACTACAAAATAAGATTGGAGACCAGTTGACTCACCCTTAAATAAATCCCCTGCGCTCCTAAATCCCAATGGAAGCACTCAGCACTTCAGCTGATGGACATTTGAAACTAATCTGAGGAATTTTTGTGTATCTTCAAGTGACAATTTGGCATTCCAACTATTGAGATCTTCATATCGAATGCCTGCCAAGCTGCTGTTGACTGCTCTACTGGGACCATGTAAACCCAGATATGTCTCATGGTGGAGTGGTACATCTGTGCCTGTGACGAGATTAATTCAGGGTTCAGTCTTGGTCTTTTATCTACTACTGAGGGGCAGTTGATACCATTCCAGTGATTGAATGGCAAGAAAGCTATTTGAATGAGTTGGCTCAGAATGAATGACAGTTGGCAAGTCTGACATTGGTATCATACCAGTATTAAAACACTCTGCTCTGGCTGTAGGTTTCATATAGAAACATAGAAACATAGAAAATAGGTACAGGAGTAGACCATTCGGTCCTTCGAGCCTGCACCGCCATTCAATGCGTTCATGGCTGAACATGCTACCTCAGTACCCCATTCCTGCTTTCTCGCCATACCCCTTGATCCCCCTAGTTGTGAGTGTTATATCTAACTCCCTTTTGAATATATTTAGCGAACTGGCATCAACAACCTTCTGTGGAAGAGAATTCCATAGATTCACCACTCTCTGGGTGAAGAAGTTCCTCCTCAGCTCAGTCTTAAATGGCTTCCCCTTAATCCTTAGACTGTGACCCCTGGTTCTAGTTTTCCCTAACATTGGGAACATTCTGCCCACATCTAATTTGTCTAAACCAGTCAGGATTTTAAATGTCTCTATAAGATCCCCCCTCATTCTTCTGAACTCCAGAGGATACAAGTTCAGTTGACCCAATCTTTCTTGATATGTCAGTCCGGCCATCCCAGGAATCAATCTAGTGAACCTTCGCTGCACTCCCTCAATAGCAAGAATGTCCTTCCTTAAGTTAGGAGACCAAAACTGCGCACAATACTCCAGGTGTGGCCTCACCAAGGCCCTGTACAACTGCAGCATCACCTCCCTACTCCTGTACTCAAATCCCCTTACTATGAAGGCCATCATTCCGTTTGCTTTCTTGACTGCCTGCTGCACTTGCATTCCCACCTTCAGTGACTGATGTACCATGACGCCCAGGTCTCGTTGCACCTCCCCTTTCCCTAATCTGCCACCATTCAGGTAATAGTCCGCCTCTCTATTTTTACCACCAAAGTGGATAACCTCACATTTATCCACATTGTACTTCATCTGTCATACATTTGCCCATTCACCCAACCTGTCCAAGTCACTCTGTAGCCTCCTAGCATCCTCCTCATTATGGGTATGAGTGGAGTATAAATGATGGTTTGGAAAGATATCAGGATGAAGATTTGATTTCCCCTGTGCATCTTCGCAAAACAAGAGATTCCAGTGTAGTGAACTATAGTTTGCAGTAATCCTTGTCTGCATGATTGGATTTTAAAATTTCCCAGGACTGCTGTAGCGCAAATGTTCAAGACGTCAGAAAGAAGCTGTAGTCACCAGTGTTCTAAATACAAATGTAGCAAGAGATGAATATTGGAAGTACAGTACCACCATTTTGAAAGTCAAATAATTCAGAAGAGATCCAAAAAACCTGAATGCTTGTACTCTGAAATAAAACCCAAGATGGTTGAAATACGCAGGTGGTGATGTTGGCATTAAATGGAGAAAGATGGTGTAATATTTCAGGTGAGGCTCAACATCAGAGCTGATATTGAAAGACTTCTGAAACTATATTTGGGGTTTACCTGCGCTGCATATTACCTGAAGTGCAGTGTACCTACACTATGCCTGCACAATTATCACTCTGCGGAACTTGCTACCAAGCTGCATCAAAACAAACAGATTGCACTTCCCACCACTAAATCTGGGAAAGAAATCACTATTATATATTTCTTGAGGTATTTAGGCCTAGAAATGTGTGTTAACGGTCGCTGAAAATGGCCGCTAAGGAGAATAAATTTGTCTGGGGGGCTGGAGATTGGTGACCTTCAATGCAATGCCCTCCTGGTGGAGACCTCGGAGGCATAGTTCCCATCCTGAAGTGGCGTTCAAGCTTCACACAGCCTCTGGAAGCGAGACTGTGGAACTCGCAAGGAATTATGGGCAATTAAAAAGGGCTATGAATTAAAGGGGCAATGCACTCAGAACTAATACAAATTAAAATGCAGTGAAAAAAATGCAGTTTTCAGCTCTTACTGCCTTTCAAAAAAACATCTAACACTAAAAAGAAGTCCCAAATTCAGCCCTTAAAGCTGAATTCCCGCCCGAACCTCAAAAAATGGGAAAACTGCTTCAGCACTAACACAAATGGCTCAGCAAGCCAGAGAAGAGGCGTCCAGGGTCTCACACGCAGCACTCTAGCTTTATGCAGGGGGTCAACACTGCAAGAGAGGTCCTCTACCCACAGGGGCCAGGAGGCCCTCCAGAAAGAAGGATGTGTGTCTACATCACCGAGGCAGTCAGTGCCAGCAGTGTCGCCCCCACCACCTGGCTCCAGTGCCCAAAGAAGCTTCATGATCTCAGACCACTGGTCAAGATCAGTGAATGCATCTTCAAACACCATCTCCTACCAACTGCACCATTAGCCTCACACAGTGCTTGATGCATGACCCCCACCCACAATCACTCAATTACCAACAATCTGCACCAATCACGAAGCACATCTCCCATTCCTAGCCTCACCCCACCCTCTTGGAGGAGACGGTGCAGGCCATTCTTGGCAAGGGCATGTGGCTGAGCCCTTGGCCAGCAGCGGGGCTGAAAGCTTAAAAGATGCTGGTATCCTCATACGTTATCCTCCTTCTGGCATACACCTCTTGCTTTCCTGCGCTCCCCTCACCACAACTCCACCCTTGTGCCTTCCTCATTTCACATGCCCAAGAAATGCAGCCTGCCCAGCCAATGGTTAACCAAGAAGAGGGAGAGGATAGTGAAGAAGAAGAGGAAGAAACACTATCACTTGATTTGACACTCGCTGCCACCAGCTCCTCAAGGTTGACCAGCAAGGCCATTTGCAGTGTCTCCCACTGAAAGTCAACAGCCTTCCACCAGCCATGCTGCAGCCACTGGGGTAGCACTGCATGACATCAGTAGGATATGCAAAGGCACACAAAAGACAATCACTAAAAGAATGCATAAGGGTGATGAGTTAATTTCTTGATGTCATATTGGATGGATAGATGTATAAAGTTGGATTGGAAAGTTTGCTTTGTGGTGGCTTTTATTTCAGCATTGTGGTCAAGAGGACACTGTGATGGTCAATAACAGAGGGAAGGTAAGGTGTGGGACAAATGTTGAAAGGGGAATTGGGGTTGTGGTCACTGGTACCGCAGGCGGATGATTCCAGCCCGGATATCCTGACCAGAAAGGGTCTGTCAGCGTTGCCTCCTTCCTTCTGCTTCCTCCTCTTCTGTGTCTTCCCCTTCTGTGTCTTCCTCTTCTGTGTCTTCCTCTTCCCTCTGCAAGCTGATGATGTAAATCTGAAATGACGGCATAAAATGCTGGAAATACTCAGCAGCTCAGGCAGCATCTCAACCTGAGACGTGAACTCTGCTTCTCTCTCCACGGATGTTGCCTGACCTGCTGAGTATTTGCAGCATTTTCTGTCTTCTCAGAGTCTTTCCTTTACCATTCGAGACCTTGCAAGCATCCAGCAGCACTCCCTACACACTTAAAAAACTTTTAACCTCTATTGCAACAAGCCACTATTTCAATAAAATAAAAAAAATGTCCAAAAGCTTAAATGCAAACTTACCTGAAAGATGTGCGTGTCCCTTTAAGAGGTGCAGACATTGCCTCTGTCAGCCTGCTTTCACATCAGGTTTACAGGGCGAGTTTAGGACCCAGCGCTGAATTCAGCACTGGGGTCGAAGTTCAGAGTCGTGACGTTAAGTCGGCGTTGCAAAACTTCGCCATTTTTGTTCCAGGGTGCTGCCAGTTACCGGCAGCACAAACGGAGGTAAGAAAATGCCAGCCATCGCGGGACCCACCACCAGCTGGCAAAGAGCGGTAACTGTCATTTTTTGCCATTTCATGGCGATACGGAGTGGCAGTAAGTAGATGAATTTCTAACCCCCTTTCTCTACATCCTAGATATGGCTGCAATCAGAGTCTGCGAGCTGTTGTTCACAACAAGCATGCACTTGTTTGACTGGTGCATTTGATGCTCCATGCAGGTGGCCACCCTTTCCATGGGCGAACACATCATAGCCATGACCTACGACATCAAGCTGGTCATGCTGGAGAAGGATTCCTCCATTCTCCCTGCAACTGAGCACATCGCGGCTGGAAAAGCTCCCAGAGCCTCCCGCATGTTTTGCTGCTCCTCAAGAATCATGCTCTTTGTCGATGGTCCCCGAGGTTCAGCATCTTCGTCCAGCTGAGCAGAGCTGAGAGTCCTGCGCCCCCCGGCGAGGACTCTCCACTGCTGTCCCTGTCTCCACCATCTGCACTTGCTCACTTGTGATCTGTGAGACACCAGGTGACAACACTACTCTCTCTCTTACTGGACTCACCGATGTGTGTGTATCTGCGCTGGTGCTGGGTGTGCATGGGTCGTGTGACGGTGCACCCTCAGAGTCTGCGACCTCCTCTGAGGAGTCGTCTTCCTTCTCTGGCTGGACAGTGGTGGGGGGTGGGGGGCACTTCATGAGCCTGTGTTAGAGTAAAGACATGAATTAGAACTGTTATGATAAGAATGTTGTAAGTTACTATTATGCACATAATCATATTTCACTGGCTGCTGAGTGACTGTTGTATGCCATGTGGCTGTATGATATTTAATTCTGTCACCAGGTAGCTGGGAGGTCCCCCTCTCTCCATCTCCCACTGCCAGCAGCTCCGCAACGCGGCTCAGCTTCGGTGTCTCCTCCTCTGCTGAAATGAGCGGTGTCATGATTGGAGGGCCACCATTGGTTCGCCGCCTCTCCTGGGTGTTCTGTGCTCTCTTCTCCTGCAAGGAGGGAAACAAGAGACCTTGAGTGAGAGTCATGGAATGAATGGAAGGGATGGATGGACAACATCTGTTGAGAGTGACAGAGGGAGAGATGTAACATTGCATTAAGGTGAGGGTGAGTATCAGTAGTGGATGGTCAGATGGGATTGTGAGTAAGTGCGTAGACAGAGAGGGATGGGTGCTCCTGCAAGGTAGGTTGGTGTCAGGAGTGATGTGCGGGAGTAGGCTTGGGAAAGCAGCATGAGGGGGTTGGGGTGACACACACATCATGATGTAGAGCAATGTGGCATTGTACTCACCTTTCCTGACCTCATGAGGTCGTTAAAGTGTTTCCGACACTGAATCCAAGTCTCGCCAACAACACTCCTGCTGCTCACTTCGTCAGCAGTCTCCAGCCATGAGTTTTTCATTTCACCAGCTGGCCTCTTCCTCCTATCAGCAGGGAAGAGGATGTCCATGCGGGCCCTGATTCCTTGGAGTAATATCTCCAAGGAGGCGTCACTGAATCTTGGGGCTGCTTTCGATCTTTGAGCCTGCATAATTAAGGATTTTGTTTTATCAAATTGTTGGTGCGCAACCAACTCACTTCTCTCACAACCTGGCTTCCGCCTCCTCCAGCCTTCAGGTGACATCTGGGCATTGCTCCTTTAAATAGCTTAGCTGAAGTAGAGTCATCCATGACGTAATCGGTCCCGCTCCAATTAATTGATCGGAAAACCCAGAAGTCTGATTCAATTGCAGTGGCTTCATTAAAAAGCCCCTGCAAAACATGCATCTCCAACTTCCAGGTTCCCGATGCAATCCACGGCCCCCATCCCGCTGCCATCCACACGCAAAGGTAAAAATTCAGCCCCTGAATTATTCTTTTTACTATTTAAACGTTCCTAGAGCCAGTTAATGTAACATTGCCTGAAGAGTGTGTTACACCAGTTAACATGAAGACAAAGCTGAGGAATTTGATCTGTCCCATAATTCGTTCAATCATTTTATACATTTGAGTCCTGACACATAGCCCAGTTCAGAATGAATCAAGCCTTCCTATCTTCTGGGAAAAATGGTAAAATTGTCCTTTAATTTTAATTTCATTAGAATTATAAATCGAGTACAACATAGTTATGAATATACTTCATCAAGAAGAGCATGATGAAGAAATACCTGCATGAAGTTGTGCTGAACCCATATGTCCGCCATTTGTAGCAAGTGGTTGCAAGCAAAATAGTTGTACACTTCCATCTTTTTCAGCTGATAGGTTCCCACATTCCTACCACCGTGCCCAAACTCTACTATGGTCCTACCTAGGTTACAAAACATAGATGGCTGTTTCTCTAGTTCAGTACACTGATGTTGCACTGCTGATGCAGGTTAGCCTATACCACATAGATGGGTTTTCACCTTAGCATGTATAAATACTTTCCCAACTTGTGTGCTTAAGTAATTTTGTGCTAACTTACCACGTAACATATTTCAATGAGTGTACTGCTGTTTGTTTTCCAAGTAAATACATGGATTTTTTGGATTCTTTCATTACTGTTAATATTTCCTATCAACTACTGTCTTGTTTGCTGAAACTTTCCCATAATGGTCAGCCCTCATCCACTGAGGATGTCAATTGGTACATCACTCAATGGTGAAAATAGCCCTCTGTCTTAAAGCTTAGGGCATATTAGAAAAGATGCATAAATCTGTTTCCATACTGCAGCCAACTCGGTTGGCCAAAATAATCTTTGCAAACCAACGGACAGATTTCTAGAAGAAAGATGATTAGCAGCAGTATATCAAACTGATGTCTATAACTGATATAAAAACAGAAAATGCTGGAAATACTCAGCAGGTCAGGCAGCATCTGTGGAGAGAGAAACAGAGTTAACGTTTCAGGCCAATGACCTTTCATCAGAACTGGGAAAGGTGATAGATGTAACAGGTTTTAAGCAAGTACAGAGGCAGGAAAGGGGGGAGGGGAGGAAAGAACAAAAGGGAAGGTCTGTGGTAGGGTGGAAGGCAGGAGAGATTAAATGACAAAAGGGATGATGGTGCAAGGAGGAAGGAGATGGTGATGGGACAAGTAAAGGAACAAAAGATGGGTCAAGAGGAGGTGTAAATGGGAAAATCAGAATCATCAGCAACAGCTGCTGTCCGAAAAAATGGGGGCAGAGGTACTGATCTGAAATTGGTGAACTCAATGTTGAGTCTGGAAGGCTGTAAAGTGCCTAATTGAACCTGCAAAGTCCACTTCACTAACATCTAGGGAATTGTGCCAAAATTGGGAGAGCTGTCCCACAGACTAGTCAAGCAACAGCCTGACATAGTCATTCTAACAGAATAATACCTTTATGCCAATGTCCCAGACTCCTCCATCACCATCCCTGGGTATGTCCTGTCCTGCCAGCAGGACAGACCCACCAGAGGTGGCGGCACAGTGATATACAGTCAGGAAGGAGTAGCCCTGGGAGTCCTCAGCATTGACTCTGGACCCCATGAAGTCTCATGGCATCAGGTCAAGCATGGGCAAGGAAACTTCCTGCTGATTACCACCTACCGCCCTCCCTCAGCTGATGAATCAGTACTCCCCCATGTTGAACACCACTTGGAAGAAGCATTGAGTGTAGCAAGGGCACAGAATGTACTCTGGGTGGGGGACTTCAATATCCATCACCAAGAGTGGCTCGGTAGCACCACTACTGACCGAACTGGCCAAGTCCTGAAGGACAAAGCTGCCAGACTGGGCCTGCGACAGGTGGTGTGAGAACCAACATGAGGGAAAAACGTACTTGACCTCGTCCTCACCAATCTACCTGTCGCAGATGCATCTCTCCATGCCAGTATTGGTAGCAGTGTTTGTGGAGAAGAAGTCCCGTCTTCACACTGAGGACACCCTCCATCGTGTTGTGAGGCACTACCACCGTGCTAAATGGGATAGATTCAGAACAGGTCTAGCAGCTCAAAACTGGGCATCCATGAGGCGCTGTGGGCCATCAGCAGCAGCAGAATTGTATTCCACCACAATCTGTAACCTCATGGCCCAGCATACCCCTCTACCATTACCATCAAGCCAGGGGACCAACCCTGGATCAATGAGGAGTGCAGAAGAGCATGCCAGGAGCAGCACCAGGCGTACCTAAAATTGAGGTGCCAACTTGGGGAAGCTGCAACACAGGACTACATGCATGATAAACAACAGAAGCAGCATGCTATAGGTAGAGCTAAGCGATCCCACAACCAATGGATCAGATCAAAGCTCTGCAGTCCTGCCACATCCAGTCGTAAATGATATTGGACCATTAAACAACTGACGGGAGGAGGAGACTCCATGAACATCCCCATCCTCAATGATGGTGGAGCCCAGAACACGAGTGCAAAAGACAAGGCTGAAGCATTTGCAACCATCTTCAGCCAGAAGTGCCGAGTGGATGATCCATCTCGGCTTCCTCCTGAGGTCCCCACCATCACAGAAGCCAGTCTTCAGCCAATTGGATTCACTCCACATGATATCAATAAACAGCTGAGCGCACTGGATACAGCAAAGGCTATTGGCCCCGACAATATCCCGGCTGTCGTGCTGAAGACTTGTGCTCTAGAAATAGCCGCACCCCTAGCCAAGCTGTTCCAGTACAGCTACAACACTGGCATTTACCCGACAATGTGGAAAACTGCCCAGGTATGTCCTGTCCACAAAAAACAGGACAAATCCAATCCGGCCAGTTACCGCCCCATCAGTTTACTCTCAATCATCAGCAAAGTGATGGAAGGTGTTGTCGACAGTGCTATCAAGCGGCACTTACTCACCAATAACCTGCTCACTGATGCTCAGTTTGGGTTCCGCCAGGACCACTTGGCTCCAGACCTCATTACAGCCTTGGTCCAAACATGGACAAAAGAGCTGAATTCCAGAGGTGAGGTGAGAGTGACTGCCCTTGACATCAAGGCAGAATTTGACTGAGTGTGGCATCAAGGAAAATTGAAGTCAATGGGAATCAGGGGAAAAACTCTCCACTGGCTAGAGTCATAACTAGTACAAAGGAAGATGGTTGAGGTTGTTGGAGGCCAATTATCTCAGTCCCAGGACATCGCTGCAGGAGTTCCTCAAGGCAGTGTCCTAGGCCCAACCATCTTCTGCTGCTTCATCAATGACCTTCCCTCCATAAGTAGGTCAGAAGTGGGGATGTTCGCTGAGGATTGCACAGTGTTTAGTTGCATTCGCAACTTCTCAGATAATGAAGCAGTCTATGCCCACATAGAATCATAGAATAGAATCATAGAATAGTTACAGCACAGAAGGAGGCCATTCGGCCCATCATAGCCCATGCCAGCTCTCTGCAAGAGCATTACAGCTAGTCTCATTCCCCCGCCCTTTCCCCATAGCCCTGCAATTTTTTTTCCTTCAGGTACTTATCCAATTCCCTTTTGAAAGCCGCGATTGAGTCTGTCTCCACCACCCTTTCAGGCTGTGCATTCCAGACCCTAACCACTCGCTGTATAAAAAAGTTTTTGCTCATGTCGCCTTTGGTTCTTTTGCCAATCACCTTAAATCTGTGTCCTCTGGTTCTCGACCCTTCTGCCAATGAGAACAGTTTCTCTCTATCTACTCTGTCCAGACCCCTCATGCTTTTGAACCCCTTGATCAATTCTCCTCTCAACCTTCTCTGCCCCATGGAGAACAACCCCAGCTTCTCCAGTCTATCAATGTAACTGAAGTCCCTCATTCCTGGAATCATTCTTGTAAATTTTTCTGCACCTTCTCTAAGGCCTTCACATCCTTCCTAAAGTGTGGTGCCCAGAATTGGACACAGTACTCCAGTTGAGGCCGAACCAGTGTTTTATACAGGTTCATCATAATTTCCACACTTTTGTACTCGATACCTTTATTTATGAAGCCCAGGATTCCGTAAGCCTTTTTAACTGCTCTCTCAACCTGACCTGCCACTTTCAATGATTTGTACACATATACCCCTAGGTCTCTCTGTTTGTGCACCCCCTTTAGGATTGTACCATTTAGTTTATATGTCCTCTCCTCATTCTTTCTACTAAAATGTATCACTGCGCACTTTTCTGCGTTAAATTTCATCTGCCATGTGTCCGCCTATTTCACCAGCCTGTCTATGTCTTCCTGAAGTCTAACACTCTCCTCCTCACTGTCTACTATATTTCCAAGTTTTGTGTCATCTGCAAATTTTGAAATTGTGCCCTGTACATCTACGTCCAAGTCATTAATATATATCAAGAAAAGCAGTGGTCCTAGAACCGACCCCTGGGGACCACCACTGTATACATTCCTCCAGTCCAAAAAACAACCGTTCACCACTACTCTCTGTTTCCTGTCACTAAGCCAATTTCGGATCCATGCTGCCACTGTCCCTTTTATTCCAAGGGCTTCAACATTGCTGGCAAACGTAGTATGTGGCACTTTGTTGAACACCTTTTCAAAATCCATGTACACTACGTCAACCGCATTACCCTCATCAACCCTCTCTGTTACCTCATCAAAAAACTCAATCAAGTTGGTTAAACACGATTTGCCTTTTACAAATCCGTGCTATCTTTCCTTAATTAATCCACAACTATACAAGTGACTGTTAATTTTGTCCCTGATTAGTGTTTCTAAAATCTTCCCCACCACTGAGGTTAAACTGACTGGCCTGTAATTGCTGGATTTATCTTTACACCCTTTTTTGAACAACCCTTCCGCCAATGGGAACAGTTTCTCTCTATCTACACTATCTAGAGCCCTCATGGTTTTTAACACCTCTATCAAATCGCCTCTCAACCTTCTCTGCTCTAAGGAGAACAACCCCAGCTTCCCTGTACTTCCACGTAACTAAAGTCCCTCATCCCTGGAATCATTCTCGTAAATCTTTTCTGCACCCTCTCTAAAGCCTTCACATCCTTCATAAAGTGCGGTGCCCAGAATTGGACACAATACTCCAGTTGAGGCCGAACCAGTGTTTTATAAAGGTTCATCATAACTTCCTTGCTTTTGTACTCTGTGCCTCTATTTATGAAGCCCAGTATCCTGTAAGCTTTTTTCAAGAAAGAAAGAAAGAAAGACTTGCATTTCTATAGCGCCTTTCACGACCACCGGACGTCTCAAAGCGCTTTACAGCCAATGAAGTACTTTTTGAAGTGGAGTCACTGTTGTAATGTGGGAAATGTGGCAGCCAATCTGCGCACAGCAAACTCCCACAAACAGCAATGTGATAATGATCAGATAATCTGTTTTTGTTATGTTGATTGAAGGATAAATATTGGCCAGGACACCGGGGATAACTTCTTCGAAATAGTGCCATGGGATCTTTACGTCCACCTGAGAAAGCAGACGGGGCTTCGGTTTAACGTCTCATCCGAAATACGGCACCTCTAACAGTGCAGTATAAAAGTGGCATGCAGCAAGACCTGGACTACATTCAGGCTTGGACAGATAAGTGGCAAGTAACATTTGCGCCACACAAGTGCCAAGCAATAACTATCTCCAACAAGAGAGCGTTTAACCATCGCCCTTGACATTCAACGGCATTACCATCGCCGAATCCTCCACCATCAACATCCTGGGGGTCACCATTGACCAGAAACTTAATTGGACCAGCCACATAAATACTGTGGCAACAAGAGCAGGTCAGAGGCTAGGTACTCTGCGGCAAGTGTCTCACCTCCTGACTTCCCAAAGCCTTTCCACCATCTACAAGGCACAAATCAGGAGTGTGATGGAATACTCTCCACTTGCCTGGATGAGTGCTGCTCCACCAACACTCAAGAAGCTCGACACCATCCAGGACAAAGCAGCCCGCTTGATTGGTACCCCATCCACCACCTTAAACATTCACTCCCTCCACCACTGGCGCACTGTGGCTGCAGTGTGTACCATCTACAAGATGCACTGCAGCAACTAGCCAAGGCTTCTTCGACAGCACCTCTCAAACCAGCGAACTCTACCACCTAGAAGGACAACGGCAGCAAGCGCATGGGAACACCATCACCTCCAAGTTCCCCTCCAAGTCACACACCATCCTGACTAGGAAATATATATTGTCGCTGGGTCAAAATCCTGAAACTCCCTCCCTAACAGCACTATGGGAGTACCTTCACCACGCGGACTGCAGCGGTTCAAGAAGGCGGCTCACCACCCCCTTCTCAAGGGCAACTAGGGATGGGCCATAAATGCTGGCCTTGCCAGCGACACCCACATCCCAGGAACAAATAAAAAAAGATAAGGTGCTGTTCCTTGAGCTTACATTGAGCTTCATTGGAACAGTGTAGGAGGCCGAGGACAGAGAGGTCAGAGTGGGAGGGGTCCGGAGAATTAAAACGGCAGACAACTGGATCTCAGGGTCACACTTGCGGACTGAATGGAGGTGTTCCGCAAAGCATTCACCCAATCGGCATTTGGTCTCCCTAATGTAGAGGAGACCGCATCGTGAGCAGCGAATACAATATACTAAATTGAAAGAAGTAGAAGGAAATCGCTGTTTCACCTGGAATTCTACACTGATAGTCCGGTGAAAGATTGGACCAAGTAGTTAATTAATAATCTGCTGCTAAAAGTATTGTGCTCTGCCAGGTTTACCAGAGTTCTGCAAAGCACATTACTGAAATTTACTTGTCTGTAGGAACCGATAAGAATTACCTTAGACTTCAGAATCCAATCTTTTCCCTATTTCTGTGCACTTGCATGACTTGCATTTTGTTCTTCTTTCTGCAACAGGACATGGAATAAGCTAACAGAATACAATGGTATATATTACACCTCAAATAATCGTGTATATAGCAAGCTTGCCACAGGCCCATCTACCCTTCATAAGAAATTAATTTAAAAAATGCAATTAACTTCTAGACTGCCTAATGTAATTTTTACAATATATCAAAAGTAGAGACTAGAGAAACTGCGGCTCTTTTCAGCAGAACAAGGAAAGTTAAGAGATCTGATAGATGTGTTCAAAATCAGGAAAAACTACCCACTGGTCAGTGAGTCAGTCGCTAGAGGGCATAAAGTTAAGATTATCACAAAAAGAACAAAATGAGAGGTATGGGGATTTTTTTTACATAGTCACAGTCTGGTTAGGACATGACATGCCCTACCAGAACCAATGGTGGAAGCACAATCCATAATAGCTTTTAAACAGGAAGTGCATAAATATTTGAAAAAGAAAAAATCTAAAAGGACACGCTCCCCTGGCCGGCCTCCATCAGAGCTCAATTTTAAAATTCTCATTGCCCCGCCTGTCTGTAACCTCCAAACCATCCAAGCCCTACAACCCTCCAAGAATTCCTTTACCCCAACATTGGCAGCTGTGCCTTCTGCTGTCTAGGCCCTAAGCTCAGGAATTGCCTCCCTAAACCTCTCTGCCTCTTCACCTCTTTCTCCTCCTTTATGGCGCTCCTTAAACCAATTTTTTGATCAAGCTTTTCCTCACCTGGCCTAATGTCTCCTTCTTTGGCTCAGTGTCAATTTCTGTCTGATTACACTCCTGTCAAGTGCCTTGGGACGTTTTACTACTTTTAAAGGCGCTATATAAATGCAAGTTGCTGTTGATATGGGAAAGAGCATGGGAAAGGAACTAAGTGGATCGCTCTTTCACAGAGCTTAAACAGAAACTATGGACCAAATGGTCTCTTTTTATGTTTTAAATTCCATGGGGGAACATAAGAACATAAGAACATAAGAAATAGGAGCAGGAGTAGGCCAATCGGCCCCTCGAGCCTGCTCCGCCATTCAATAAGATCATGGCTGATCTGATCCTAACCGCCAATCTACTATCTATCACAGAACCATCTCCTGCATCTAACAGAATTGCACACACGAAATAGGAGCAGAATCAGGCTACACAGTCCCTGGGCCCGCTCCACTACCCACAGGGCCATGACCGATCCGAACCTAGACTCATGTCCAAATTCCTGCCCGCTCCCCGTAACCCTTAATGCCCTTTACTTCTAGGAAACTGTCTATTTCTGTTTTAAATTTAATTAATGTTGTAGCTTCTACAGCTTTTTGTGGCAGCATATTCCATGGACCTACCACCCTCTGAGTGAAGTAGTTCCTCCTCATCTCAGTTTTGAAAGAGCAGCCCCTTATTCTAAGACTATGTCCCCTAGTTCTCGTCTCACCCGTCATCGGGAACATCCTCCCCGCATCCACCCGATCCAACCCCTTCACAATCTTATATGTTTCAATAAGATCGCCTCTCATTCTTCTGAACTCCAATGAGTAGAGTCCCAATCTACCCAACCTCTCCTCATATGACCACCCCCTCATCCCCGGGATTAACCGAGTGAACCTTTTTTGCACTGCCTCGAGAGCAAGGATGTCTTTCCTTAAGTAAGGACACCAAAACTGTATGCAGTATTCCAGGTGCGGTCTCACCAATACCTTGTACAACTGAAGCAATACCTCCCTATTTTTATATTCTATCCCCCTAGCAATGAAAGCCAACATTCCATTTGCCTTCTTAATCACTTGCTGCACCTGCATACTAACCTTTTGAGTTTCGTGCACCAGGACCCCCAGATCCCTTTGCACTTCAGTACTCTCCAGTTTCTTGCCATTAAGATAATAAATTGCTCTAGGATTTTTCCTGCCAAAGTGCATCACCTCACACTTTCCAGTGTTGTATTCCATCTGCCAAATCTCTGCCCACTTACTTAGCCTGTCTATGTCCCCTTGCAGGTTTTTTATGTCCTCCTCACTCACTACTTTCCCTCCCATCTTTTGTATCATCTGCAAATTTTGATATGTTACACTTGGTCCCTTCCTCCAAATCGTTAATATAGATTGTGAAGAGTTGGGGACCCAGCACTGACCCCTGTGGAACACCACTAGTTACTGATTGCCAGTCTGAGAATGAACCATTTATCCCAACTCTTTGCTTTCTGTTAGATAGCCAATCCTCTATCCATGCCAGAATATTACCCCCAATCCCGTGATTTTTTACCTTAAGCAATAATCTTTTGTGTGGCACCTTGTCAAATGCCTTTTGGAAGTCTAAATACACTACGTCCACTGGTTCCCCTTTATCCACTCTATATGTTACTTCCTCAAAGAACTCCAGCAAATTTGTCAAACATGACTTCCCCTTCGTAAAACCATGCTGACTTTGTCCTATTAAATTATGATTATCCAAATGTCCTGTTACTGTTTCCTTAATAATGGGGGAGAAATTCAGTATCGCCCCATTTGGGGCGCAATTATCGGCCGGGCGCAAAAATTGGCGCCTGGCACTAATTATCACCTCCGACTGCAAACTTGAATTTTATCGCCCCTGGAGGTGATTGGAGCGCTAAATCAGGCACTGCACACCTGTCTTAAGGCGCAAAGGCCAAAAAGCGAGGCGTTAACTCAGAGCGCGGGCGCAGCACAGGTGTTGTCAGTTAGCGATGGAACACAGACACACTGGCGCCGGACAGTTCTTAAAGGGGAGGGTCGATCTTGCACTCCAGCCACACCCTGCTCATTGGAGACTTGAATCTCAGCCTGGAGAGACCTGTGCCTAAATCTTCCAGCCAAGGACTATGGAGAGGGTGAGAGAACGAGCTCAGCGCTTCAGCGAGTGGGCCTTGGATGCTCTGGTTGGCGCGGTGGAGCACAGAAGATCTATACTCTTCCCTGAGAGTGGCAGGAGGCCTTTGCCGCGCGAGTACAGAAGAGTGTGGAGGGAGGTGGCTCAAAGCGTCTCCTCCAGGAGCATGGTGCCCAGGACCCATATACAATGTCGAAAAAAGTTCAACGACCTCACTCGGATCGTCAGGGTGAGTGGCTTTTTTTCAATACCTCTTCATCCCTCCATCTCAACCTCACTCTATGGCCAGAGGGTCTTTAAACCCCAATGCACAACACTCATCCAACACCTATGGCCCTTTCATGAAACACACACACACATTCCACACTTTGCATACAGTAAGGGCTATTCATCTATGGGAGGCACATCAGGCAATAACATGGCTGCATACAGTAAGGGCTATTCACCTATGGGAGGCACATCAGGCAAGACCATGGCTGTATACAGTAAGGGCTATTCACCTATGGGAGGCACATCAGGCAAGACCATGGCTGTATACAGTAAGGGCTATTCACCTATGGGAGGCACATCAGGCAAGACCATGGCTGCATACAGTAAGGGCTATTCACCTATGGGAGGCACATCAGGCAAGACCATGGCTGTATACAGTAAGGGCTATTCACCTATGGGAGGCACATCAGGCAAGACCATGGCTGCATACAGTAAGGGCTATTCACCTATGGGAGGCACATCAGGCAAGACCATGGCTGCATACAGTAAGGGCTATTCACCTATGGGAGGCACATCAGGCAAGACCATGGCTGTATATTTACTCAGACGCCGTCCTTTTTCTTGCAGGCCAAGCTATCTCATAATAGGAGACAGCAGCAACGGACGGGTGGAGGGCGGCCTCAGCTGCAACCCCTCAGCGATCTTGAGGCGCGCGTCCACAGGATTGTGGCAAGCCGGGTGATCGGTCCCATCGCCACTGGAGACGCCGACCCCATTCTGGACAGCAATGGTAAGGTCATCACCTTTTTGTCCTCTGTCCTTCCACTTGTCCCTCACAACACCAGCCTTTGACACTTTCAATCCAACTTACTAAATCGCTGCACTCATTCCTCCCTTACTGCCCTCCCTGTCCTCACGCTAAAGCCACTCTTGTACCTCCCTGCTTTCAGATGGTGATTCACCAGCTGAGGAGACGGGCCCTCAAGCTGCCAGTGGGAGTGAAGCTGCAGCCGAGGAGGAAGATGAAGGCGGAGCATCAGCGCCACCCTCTCCCGAGGAAGCCCATGCCCACACTGGGAACACACCTTCCCTGGAGGGGAGCAGGGGGGAAGAGTCTGATGAGGGTGAAGCTCCAGGACCCAGCGGGCTGCATCAATGCCATGGGGGTAGGGAAGCTCGGGGGCCTTCTCCCCGGAGGGAGAGTATGCCAGCAAGTCCTACTGCACTGGACGCAGAGGAGGAGCGGCTCATCGCTGAAATGAACACCCAGGTGGTGGACATGCACACTGAGCTCATGGGTGCAGTGGGAAGGGTGCCCGAATGCATTGAATCACTGGCAAGGAGTGTGGAGCACTTTGCTGTAGCACAGGCGGAAGCCACGCAAATGTTTAGTGCTGCAATTCAGTCAATGGCTGCCATGACCCCATCTCTGACTGCTCTCCTGCAGACTCAGATTGAGGCCACACGAGCACTGACTGCTGCCATCCTCGATGGTTCGTACACATTTCCCCGGGGCTCTCACCGCGCAGCAGCAGGCCAGCAATCTGTGCTCCAGCAGATTGCTCCGGATGCTGAAGTGCTGCCCCGTGGGAGTGCCAGTGTGTCGGTCGAGCAGGAAGTTGCTGTCCTCTCTCAAGATGACAGCATTCCTGCTGTCACCACTGTCACTTCTCCACTGCACTTGCCACTGCCTGTAGGACAGACTGCTGCCGCCCATGCAGAGTTGGTGCAGTCTGCAGCCGGGCCTTCCAGGTCCAGAGCTGGTCGAGGCCGATCTTCAAGGGCATCTGCAGTCTCAGGTTCTGACAATCAGCAGCCTTCCACCAGCCTTGCTGCAGCCACTGAGGTCCCATTACGGAGGAGCAGTAGGGTGGGAAGGGGGAAGTGCGCAAGGGAAGGAGATCACCCTCGAAGGGCAAAAAGTAGGAGGTGTGACAAAATGTTGGTCATTTTTTTATTAAAGGCCGAGGTTCGTGGTCAAATGTTTGAACATTATCTCCAGGTTATGAGAACCAGTTATGTTAATTACTGGCCCAGAAATTCGTGTGGCCGGCTTGCCGCGGGGGTAAGGATCGCGCGCGCTCTTACCCACCGCGCCTGCCGTTGTGTTTTGGGCCCACAGGAACTTCGGGTCCTGGGCCTCTCCCAAGAGCCGGCGCGCAGTGCTTGCGTGTTCCAGGGGTGCAGTTAGTGCGATGCGACCCCTGGGATCACGTGGGCCATGGAGAGCCAATGGCAGCAGACCATCTTTCATTCATAGATTTGACAGGAGACCTGTCAAATCTGTGAATTGAAATCGGCCCCAAAAGAACAGCTAAACTTCAAATAAATTTAAAAAAAACATCACATTTATAAAATAACTATAGTTAAATAAATTAACCACTTTAAACAAAAATTTAAATTTTTGAAAAAATTAAAATACTTTTTAAAAGTTATAAAAATAAACTTACCTTTCTTTAAAGTATCTAAAACAGATAAAGCTGTTGAAAAAAATTTAAAATTATACTTAATTAACTACTTACCTCGTACAAAAGGCGTCTTACGCCTCCTTTTTACTAGCGTAGAATCTTCAATACTTACCCTCGCGTTGAAACCTGAAAAAAAATCTAAGTGTGCTGCGTGCGCGCAGCCTCTAGCGCGCACGCGGTTCACCTAGGAACCGCCCCCTTCAACATACCGGAAGTTCCGGTTTCCCACGCATGCGCAGTGCATGCAGGAAACCGACACTTCGGGAATGAATACGGGTTAGTACGGACTGTGTACTCACCCGGGAACGGCCGAATTTTTGGGCCACTGTGTTTTTTTGTTTCTTTCTATTAGTTTGTCATGAGGAAATGACACACATAGAGTTTGTGAAATAAATAAGTTTTTGTATTCAAAATGTACATGTTTGGTCTTTGGAATCATTGCTGCCTTGGCCGACTTAGGGGTTGCGGGTTGGTTTCATTCATGTTGTTCTCAATGGCAGAAGCCATTTCCTCAGTAGGGGCCTAGAAGCGGCTTGCTATCAGCCGTTGACAGACGGCCCTTCCAGTTTTTACATTGTGGGCCTCCCTCCCGCCTTGGTGCTGCTGATGATCATTCTCCTCCTCCTCTTCCTCCTCCTCCTCTGGTGGTGCTCCAAGGCCTGGTGGCATTGGCTGGGTCCTGAGGATTGCCAGGTTATGCAGCATGCAGCACACGACTACGAAGTGGGAAACTCGCTCAGGCGAGTACTGCAGGGCTCCTCCAGAATGGTCCAGACAGCGGAACCGTTGCTTGAGCACGCCGATTGTGTGCTCAACGATGTTCCTGGTAGCTTGATGGCTCTCGTTGTACCGCAGCTCAGCAGGGGTGTTGGGCATACGGAGCGGTGTCATCAGCCAGGTGCTCAGTGGATATCCCTTGTCCCCAAGAAGCCAACCAACTGGCTGATGCGGTGCCTGGAAAAGTTCTGCCACAGTAGTCTGGCACAGGATGAATGCATCGTGGCAGCTGCCAGGATAGTGGGCATTGACAGCGAGTATCAGCTGTCTGTGGTCACAGACCAACTGAACGTTTAAGGAATGGAACCCCTTTCTGTTGTGGAAATCCTCGGCATTCTCATGCGGAGCACGCAAAGCCACATGCGTGCAGTCAATGGCGCCCTGCACCATGGGGAAGCCCGCTATCCTAGCAAAGCCCATTGCGCGTTCTTGCTGCTTGTCTGGGGTCATGGGGAAAGAGATGTACTCTCGTCTCCTTTTAAAGAGGGCATTTATGACCTGACGGATGCAGCAATGCACTGCAAACTGGGAGATATTGGCGATGTCCCCAGTAGCTGATTGAAATGAGCCAGTGGCATAAAAGTTCAGAGCCACTGTGATCTTCACTGCCACCGACAGAGACATCCTGGACCTCAGTTGAGGCTGCAGATCTGGCTGCAGCAGGTGGCAGAGCTCAGTGACTACCTCCTTGCTGAAGTGCAGCCTTCGCAAACACAGCTCCTCAGACATATTAATATATGTGAATTGTTGGCGATATACCCTGGGAGGGTAAGGTCTCCTGTACAGAGGCCTGTTGGCCCTCCTCCGTCTGGCCATGATTGCCACTCTCTCTCTGCGTCTCTGTGTCCTCTGATTCTGGTGGCGCAGGACGACGCCCCCAATCAGTGCAGCCCCCAAAGTCTCTTGGCAATCAAAGTTATGAAGGTCAAAAACCAAAGTACCTGCAAAGTTATGATCAGTAGCCAAAACTACCTCACACAGCATTGACTCAATGCAGAAGTCTCTCTTTCTCTCTCTCCGAATCTCTCTCTCTCTTTCTCAGAACGAGTGGTGCAAAAATGTCAACCACAGAGAAAGACAGGAAGAAGCCCCCTTTAAATAGCGCCCCCCCCCCCAGCCCCACAGCGACTGGGGAGCGTTCCAGTCTTCCAGTCGTTTGTTGCGCCAGGCGGAAAGGATGGGGGCGCCACTCAATTTCCGCTCAGGGGCGCCACAAGGGCGTTGCACCCTCGTATGACGTCAAGATCTGCGTGCGCAGGAGATCGCGGCGGTAAAGTTGAGTGCCGCCGCAAAATGTCTAGTTAATTTTGCGAGCGGCACAAACATCGCTGCGCCCGGGCGCTAGCTGCTTTGCGGCCCATTAGCGCCCTCTTAAGGCGCTAACGGGAGGCGCAACCAACTGAATTTTTCCCCCTATGATTCTATTCTATATCATTAAATAGAAATAGTATGGGTTATAAATTCATTATAGCCCAGGAATGGGCGGTGTCAGTAGAAAAGTTGGAGAATTAGTGCCAGGCGCTATTGCTTTAGACTGCACGCAAAATTCGTGCTCACTGCTCAAATAAATGATTAGAGTCCTAATTCAAGTCTTAAAGCCCAAGCTCATTGGCATTACACTCTAAGGGTGGACAATATCAGGTGCAGTCTAATTGCAAGTCATGATTGCCACAGGCTTTTTTCAGTACTTAACGGGGAGGTTCATGGATGCTGCAGAAGCTCATTCTCAGCATTGCTGGCTGTGCAGCTGCCTCAGCAAGCAGAAGCAGGGCAATGAGAAGGCGCCAGAGGACTGACCTAGGTGTACTCATGGCAGATCCATGCCCCAGGGAGAGAGCCTGCAGATTCTGCGATGAAGCACTGGAGGCATTGGTTTTTGCTGTGGAGAGACAGAGGGCAGTGGTCTACCCGGCAAGTGGCAGGAGGCCCTCACCACAAGTCTTCCGCACCTTGTGGAGAGATGTAGCGCAGCATTTCTCGGTCAGCACTGTGGTCCCCAGGACCCACACACAGTGCAGGAAGAAATTTATCAACCACACTCAGGTAGTCAGGGTGAGTCAATGCTTCAACAAATGCTACATACCACCATCTGAACCACAATCTTCACACACTGCCCAAAGCACCACACCCCCAGCACTCACCCACCAACAATATCTACCTACTAACACTCACACCCACATCTCATACCTTGCACGCAATGACAGCTATTCAACTATGGCAGGCACATCATCCAAACACATTGCTCCACACTCACTCACCCACTTTTCTCTCTCTTGCAGGCCAAGGTGACTCACAACAGGAGGGAGCAGTAACGCACAGGCCGGGGACAAGCTGGCACCCAATCACAGTCTGTGCTGGAGAACCGAGTGCTGCAGATCATTGGTCGCCAGGTGGTGGGCGCCGTGGCCACGGTGATGTTGATCCCCTTGGGGACAACAACGGTATGTTCATCCCTACTCCTTCTTCTCACATCCCACTTCCCCCTCACCGCACAAGCGTTTCGCACTTTCCATCTAAGCATGCTGTATGCATGCATTTCTCACTTCCTGCCCCCACTCTCCTAACCTTAAACCAACTCTTCTGCCTTTATGCTTTCAGATAATGAGCAAGCACCTGAGCAGCCTGTCCCTGAGGGCATGGTATATAGCAAGGCAGGAGAAGAAGAGGAGGAAGAACACACCGCATCACTGCATCTCTCACCCGCAGACACCAGCTCAGATACTGGCACTATTCATTCCTAAGAGGCTAGTATAGTTGCGGGATCTGCACAGGGTGAGGCACCGGGGACGAGTGGGCTGCAGCAAGGCCAGGGGGAAAAGGTAGCTCAGGGGCTAGCTCCCTGGAGGTCGAGTTCGCGGGCAAGTTCTGCTGCACAGGACTCAGATGAGGACCTCGATGGGGAGCATTTAGAAGAAGGGTGATGGGCATCCACACGGAGATGATGGGTGCAATGGTAAGGGTGCCCAAGAACTTCTTGGCAGTGGTAAGGAGCGTGGAGGAGTCCGCCTCCAACATTGCACAAGGCTCTGCGCACACCATGGAGCCCATCAGTTCCAGACTGCGAAGGATGACAGACTCCCAGAGAAACCGTGGCGACCCAGACCTGATGCCGTGTGTGATGGGCGATCTGGTAGCTTCCATTACAGCACAGGTGGAAGCAGCGCAACGTCTTAGAGCTGTAATGTAGTCTCAGCTTGATGCCACGTATGCTCTGACTGCTGCCATCATGGCTGGGTCTACTTCCATCGATTGGGACGTTCGTGGTGTCACAGCAGGCCAGCAATCTGTGCTCCAACAACTTGCTAGGGATGCTGAGGTGTTGCCCCGGGGGAGTGGTAGTGGGTCAGTGGAGCAGGAACCTGCTGTCCTCTCTCAGGAGGACAACATTCCTGCTCCCACCACTGCCACTCCGCCATTGCCCTTGTCGCTGCCTGTCATCCAGCCAGCCCAGACTGCTGCTGCCCATGCAGTCTACAGCCGGGCCTTCCAGGTCCAGAGCTGGTCAAGGGCATCCTGCAAGGCCATCTGAAGTCTCCCGCACGGACACTTAGCAGCCTTCCACCAGCCCTGCTAGGCCAACACTTCGTAGGAGCTCTAGAGTAGGCAAAGGCACAGTAGCGACAGGCACTAAGGGATTGCACAAGGGTGAATAGTTAATATGTGTTCACTGATTTTTGATAAATTAATTAATTCACTTACCTTTCTTTTGTGGTGTCTCTCATTTCAGCTTTGTGCTGTGATATGGCCTGCGAGAGGGATGGAATGATGGGGATGTGGTGGACAAAGGGGATCTGGGCTTTAAGTCATCCTGGTGTGAAGCTGGAGGTCTTTTTGGAGGAGGTGGCAGAGTTCTGTGACCACCTCCTTGGTGAGGCAGAGCCATCTAACACACTGCTCCTTGCTGAATTGAAGGTTGAAGAAGTAGCTTGGAATATCCTCAGAGGGTAAGGCCTCCTGGTGAGAGCCCTGATGTCCCTCCTCAGCTCCCTGCGCTCATGTTACTGTTTTTCTCGCTGCCTCCGCTCCCTCCGCCGTAGATCCTGGAGGACGAGCCCCATTCATGATACCAAGTGTAGCAGTTTGATTGTTTGAAGAATAAATGTAGCTACTTTTTAGCTGCCACAACAATCCTGATACAAAAGAACCTTGAAATTACTGAATGAAACTTTTGGAGTATGTGAAACTGACAAGAAACCACTGAAACTGCGCTAACCTGACAGCTGCGAGTCATTACTGATGGTCCCTTTAAATATCATCCCTGGAGCCAGCTTCCTGGTGCTTCACACCAGCTCTCCCTGTTGGTGTTTCCTCCAGGTGCTAATGTAAGTGGCGATAATCAATTTAGCTGATCGGGCAGTCAGTGAGCATTGCATACGCACTGTCATCACTGGCATTGACGTTCCCAGCGGTAACTCTTACCAGCAGCACTATGGGGGGACAGGATTTGGCATGCGGTGCTGGATTTGCCTCGCCTGACGATACTGCTCTAGCACCCCATTAGTGCCATCTGCTGGCACTAATGGGAGGCGCTAGGGGGACGAATTTTTCCCCCTTTGTATTTATAAATTTTAGAACACATGACAACAGCTTAAAAATTCTTTTGACCATAATTAATGTTCTTAAATAAAAATAGTCCAAAAAAATCCTTTATTTCCTTGCAAATTTGGCCAATTCTGATGCCGAAGACAAATTGAATGCAGTGATGAAGATACATATATGAAAGACTTCTAATTTTCACCTGTTCAAAACAGAAGTTGTGGTGCTGGACCATCTCTCATCTCTGGAGCTACCCAAAGAGTGGCTGAGCCGTGATATCTCCTATCAAGAGGTTTTTAGCTCTTCTTCTTCATCACTTATCTCTTGTAAATGCTCTTTTCTACCTGCACTTGAAATGTTAAAGCTCTATGTGCTGCACCCATAAATCTCCCTGATCCTCCACTCTGTTAAAAGTATTATCAATTAGGATATATGTCATTTTGCTGTTTTTCGTGAAATGTACTATGCTATCTGCCCACTCTACTAACCTGCCCTTGTCTGAAAAAGGACAAATCTAATCCAGCCAATTACTGCCCCATCAGTCTACTCTCAATCATCAACAAAGTGATGGAAGATGTCGCCGACAGTGCTATCAAGCGTCACTTACTCATCAATAACCTGCTCACTGATGCTCAGTTTGGGTTCTGCCAGAACCACTCAGCTCCAAACCTTATTACAGCCTTGGTTCAAATCCAGACAAAAGAGCTTGATTCCAGAGGTGAGGTGAGAGTGACTGCCCTTGACATCAAGGCAGCATTTGACCGAGTGTGGCACCAAGATTCCTAGTAAAACTGAAGTCAATGGGAATCGGGGGGAAGATGCTCCACTGGCTGGAGTCATACCTAGCACAAAGGAAGATGGTTGTAGTTGTTGGAGGTCAATCATCTCAGCCCCAGGACATCGCTGCAGGAGTTGCTCAGGGCAGTGTCCGAGGCCCAACGATCTTCAGTGCTTCATCAATGATCTTCCCTCCATCATAGAGTCAGTTCACTGATGATTGCACAGTGTTCAGTTCCATTCGCAACTCTTCAGATAATGAAGCAGTCTGTGCCCACATGCAGCAAGACCTGGACGACATTCAGGCATGAGCTGATAAGTGGCAAGTAACATTTGTGCCACACAAGAGCCGGGCAATGACCATCTCCAACAAGCGAGAGTCTAACCACTGCCCCTTAACAGCCAACGGCATTACCATCGCCAAATCCCCCACAATCAATATCCTGGGAGTCACCATTGACCAGAAACTTAACTGGATCAGCCACATAAATACTGGGCCAAAAATTCGGCTCTTCCCGGGTGAGTACACAGTCCGTACTCACCCGTAATGCGTCCCGAAGTGCCGGTTTCCTGCATGCACTGCGCATGCGCGGGAAACCGGAACTTCGGTATGGTGAAGGGGGCGGTTCCTAGGTGAACCGCGTGTGCGGTAGAGGCTGCGCGCACGCAGCAAACTTAGATTATTTTTCAGGTTTCTACGCGAGGGTAAGTATTGAAACTACGCTATTAAAAAGGAGGCGCAAGACCCGTTTTCAACAAGGTAAGTGGTTAATTAAGTATAATTTAAAAAAATGTCAACAGGTTTATCTTTTTTAGATACTTTAAAGAAAGGTAAGTTTATTTTTATCACTTTTAAAAAGTATTTAAATTTTTTCAAAAATTAAAATTTTTGTTTAAAGTGGTTAATTTATTTAACTATAGTTATTTTATAAATGTGATGGGTTTTAAAAAAAAATTATTTGAAGTTTAGCTGTTCTTTTGGGGCCGATTTCAATTCACAGATTTGACAGGTCTCCTGTCAAATCTATGAATGAAAGATGGTCTGCTGCCACTGACTCTCCATGGCCCACGTGATCCCAGGGGACGCATCGAACTAACTACGCCCCTGGGACACGCAAGCACTGCGCGCTGGCAGTTGGAGAGGCCCAGGAGCTGAAGTTCCCGTGGGCCCAAAACACAACGGCAGGCGCGGTAGGTAATTGCGCGCGCGAACTTACCCCTGCAGCAAGCCGGAGAGGCGAATTTCTGGGCCACTGTGGCTACAAGAGCAAGTCAGAGGCTGGGTATTCTGTGGTGAGTATCTCACCTCCTGACTCCCCAAAGCCTTCCTACCATCTACAAGGCACAAGTCAGGAGTGTGAGCACAAGTAAGGTGCACCGTGGCTGCAGTGTGTACCATCTACAAGATGCACTGCAGCAATTCGCCAAGGCTTCTTCAACAGCACCTCCCACACCCACGACCGCTACCACCTAGAAGGACAAGGGCAGCAGGCGCATGGGAACACTAGCACCTCCAAGTTCCCCTCCAAGTCACACACCATCCTGACTTGGAAATACATCACCGTTCCTTCATCGTCGCTGGGTCAAAATCCTGGAACTCCCTTCCTAACATCACTGTGGGAGTACCTTCACCACACGGACGGCAGCGGTTCAAGAAGGCAGCTCACCACCACCTTCTCAAGGGCAACTAGGGATGGGCAATAAATACAGGCGCATGCGGAAATCCTGAAGTTGCAGTCTGTCATTCACAGCTCCAGCACAGGCTGCACTGGGCCAACCACGCCCCCCACCACCGCTGCCCCCCGCCACCACCCCCCCCCCCCCCCGCGGCCGCCCCACCCTCGCCCACAGAGCTGGCAATCAGTGTAATCACTCAGATCAGGGAAACTGATGAAACTTCGGCTCTTCTGCAGTAATTACGCTGTTAAATTCCCCACTGAAAGTTAGACCCAAACGAATTAGGTGCATCTGGGGTTTTAGCAGTGTATTGACTGCTAAACAAAGGTTAAGGGCCTGGAAAAACTAATTTTTATGTTGTGCAGTGTGAAATTTATCCATTTTTATTAAAATTAAAAATTTTAATAAACTTAAAAAAAATTTTAAGTTTGTTCATCTTTATTTCAGATTTGCCTTTTCCCCATGTGAGAGCCCCAATCTTTGTTTTGCTCTTCTAACATTTGTAAAATGTTAGAATTTTAAGAGCTTCCTCACTTCCTTGTTCGCTGTCTATGAGAATTTTGCATTTTGATTGACTGCTTAGACAACTTGTTGACGTCACAGCAGTTCGCACAAGGGGATCCCAACTAACCTCCTTTGATTTGAATTGAACGTCGGAAAACTCCAAGTTTTTGAAACAGAGATTGCGAGATCCTTGTGCGAAGCGTACTCTGGGGCCAGTGGCTTCGCCGCTGACCGCAAATTCCGGCCATTGTGATTTCCTCAAAAATCCAATTAAATTACTCATACATTCCTTGTTCTTTACAAATCCATACTCACTGTTCCCGATTGGTCCATGCCTTTCTGAGCGTTGACTAATTTCATCCCGTATTGTCTCTAGAAGCCAACGCACAACTGAGATAAGATTAAACGACCAACAATTTCCTGCATATCCTTTTCCCTTTTCCAAGAGTATCGCATTTGCCACTCTCCAGTCCTTTGGCACAATTTTCATTTTCAGACAATTGATGCAAAATAGTTACTAATCAGCTCCACCATTCCCTCACTTTCAAGTAGAAGATGGCCCCCTTCACCTCAAAGTGATCCTTTGATTGCCTTCTTCTTTTGTGCCGATAAAATAATTTAAATTCATTCTTTACACATTACTGCAGAGTGTAATTGAACTATAAGGTATATTTTACCAATTCATGCTACCAACGCATTGCTTTGTCTGCCAGGACCATGAGGTCAAGTAGGCCTTGCAGGATTTTCCAACAATTAAAATGAATGGGACCAAGTGAAGGAGGTGGGTTGAGCTACACGCTGGGAGCGTGAATTCGTAAAATCTATCCTTATGTTTCTGTGTTACTGGGCGTTGTGTTCTGCTTACAAAAAAGAACATAGGCTGGAATTTTGAACTTAGAGTCGGATCGGGTGCGTGTGTAATGGGTTGGGAATCCGAAGATTTGAACAGCGCGTTCTGTACTGCGCGTTTAACTTAATGGCACCAATTAAAAGATTCATACGCGTTTCCTGGCCTTATTAAAATGGAACAGGCCTGATGACTCGTTTTCAGTGTGGATATTTAAAGCAGCCTTGCACACATCTCATTTGAAGGTTGATGTAGGAGTGTAGAAGATGGTTTCAAGAGCTCTAAATTACGGAATAAGACTGACAAATCTGTGGGTCATGGAGACAAGACAGAGGGAAGCGCCAAGATTCACAGATGCCTCATTGGAAGTGCTGGTGCAGGCAATAAGAGCACGCAGGGAGGTCCTCTTCCCTGGGGATGGACAAAAACGACCACCTAAAGAGACAAAAAGGGCATGGCTAGAGCTCACAGAGGAGGTCAGTAGCAGGGATGTCGTGAGGAGGACGTGTGTCCAGTGCCGCAAGAGATTCAATGATCTCATGAGGTCAGGAAAGGTGACTGCAATGCCACACTTACCTATATCCTGATGTGCCTGTCACCCCAACCCCATCACTCTACCTTCCCAAGCCTACTCCTGCACATCACTCCTCACACCAACCTAGCTTGCAGGTGCACCCATCCCTCTGTGTCTATGCACCTACTCACATCCCCATATGACTAACCACCACTGACACTCACCCTCATCCTAATGCAATCATAGCAAGTAACACCACAGAAGGAGGCCATTTGGCAATGTCACGCAACTCCCTCATAGTCAACCTCTACTGAAAGCCGATAAATCCCCAGGGCCTGATAATCTGCATCCCAGAGTACTAAAAGAGGTAGCAATGGAAATAGTGGATGCATTGGTTGTCATCTTCCAAAATTCTATAGATTATGGAACAGTTCCTGCAGATTGGAGTGCGGCAAATGTAAACCCACTATTTAAAAAAGGAGGTAGATAGAAAACAGGGAACTACAGACTGGTTAGCCTAATATCAGTAGTAGGGAAAATGCTAGAGTCTATTATAAAGGATGTGATAACAGGACACTTAGAAAATATCAACAGGATTAGACAAAGTCAACATGGATTTGTGAAAGGGAAATCGTGTTTGACAAACCTACTGGAGTTTTTTGAGGATGTAACTGGTAGAATAGATAAGGGAGAACCAGTGGATGTGGTGTATTTGGATTTTCTGAAGGCCTTTGATAAAGTCCCACATAAGAGGTTAGTGTGCAAAATTAAAGCACATGGGATTGGGGGTAATATACTGGCATGGATTGAAAATTGGTTAACAGACAGGAAACAGAGAGTAGGAATAAATGGGTCTTTTTCGGGTTGGCAGGCGGTGACTAGTGGGGTACCGCAGGGATCAGTGCTTGGGCCCCAGCTATTCACAATATATATCAATGATTTGGATGAGGGAACCAAATGTAATATTTCCAAGTTTGCTGACGACACAAAACTAGGTGGGATTGTGAATTGTGAGGAGGATGCAAAGAGGCTTCAAGGCGATTTAGACAAGTTGAGTGAGTGGGCAAATACATGGCAGATTCAGTATAATGTGGATAAATGTGAAGTTATCCACTTCGGTAGGAAAAACAGAAAGACAGGTGGCATAGTGGTTAGCACTGGTGCCTCACAGCACCAGAGACCCGGGTTCGAATCTGACCTAGGGTGACTGTCTGTGTGGAGTTTGCACATTCTCCCCGTGTCTGCGTGGGTTTCCTCCGGGTGCTCCGGTTTCCTCCCACAGTCCAAAAATGTGCGGGTTAGGTTGATTTGGCTATGATAAATTGACCCTTAGTGTTAGGGGGGGATTAAATATGTGGGGTTATGGGGATAGGATGGGATATGTTAGGGGGAATTAAATACGTGAGGTTACGGGGGTAGGGTGGGATATGTGTACTGTGGGGATTAAAGCAGGGACAGGGTACTGGATTTGGATGATCAGCCATGATCGTATTGAATGGCGGAGCAGGCTCGACGGGCCGAATGGCCTACTCCTGCTCCTAGATTCTATGTTTCTATGACAGAGTATTATTTAAATGGTGATAGATTGGGAAATGTTGATGTACAGAAGGACCTGGGTGTCCTTGTACACCAGTCACTAAAAGTAAACATGCAGGTGCAGCAAGCAGTTAGGAAGGCAAATGGTATGTTGGCCTTCATTGCAAGAGGATTTGAGTACAGGAGCAAGGGTGTCTTACTACAGTCATGTCCAGGAAGCTCATCCTCTGCCTGTATACCCTGTGTTGGGGGTATCGCCTCCTGTGCGGTGCTGACCTCCTCTCTACTGTGGAGCATCAGGTCATTGAGGAGAAGGCTGCTGTTGTGATTGCTGCTGCTGCTGGTGTTGTGGCTGCTGCTGTTGGTGTGGCTGGTGTTGTTGGTGCTGAGGCTCATCTGGTGCAATTCTGAGGTCCAAGGTGAGACAGCATAAGCGGCACCCATGCTGATCTAAAAGATGGCAGGTAAAGAGGCCCAATCCCTCAATGCTGTGATAGTGACTAGCAATGTGGTGAGAGTGGCTTCCGAGGTTGCAGAAATGACCTGTAAACTCCTGACAGCTAAATCTCTGCACAAAATGGAGTCAGCAAGAGCCTTTCCCTTAGGCAAGGATGCAGGTGTAATGTGGGAGCATTTATGTGTTTTTTCCAGTTTTCACCTAATGGACTCACACAATGGCCACTGAATTTCCACCTCCCCTTCACAGGCGAGGTTCCCGAGGTGCGGGAATCCTGTGAGTAAAAATTTAAAGCCAAAACCTGATAATAAAAAGCCTCTTAAGGGTCTCTAAACAAGCAGTTAAGTACTTCAATGAGGTCGCCACCTCTCTCGAGCGGGTCCGTGGTGCACTGGGAAACGCGCCGAGATAAATGCGGAAGTCGGCGGGATGACGGCGGGTTCCCGATGCGCTGTCAATTTCTGCGAATTTAACTCCCGACCCGCCCCCAAACCCGCACGCTCGGCACTGGGAAAATTCCGGCCATAGTCTTCAATTCCTTTAAAAGCTGTTAAGTCATGACTTTTAGGGTTTGATGCTATTAAATTGAACAATTTGAAATGTGAGAGAGGTGGGTTTCATGTTCAGCACAATGATTTTGGGGTTATACCTCCCATATTGTCCAGGAATGCTATATGTGACTCTACGGTCTATCTATATGACCAGTTACAGTCAGCATTGTCTTATGCCACATCTCTGGCTGGCAGTCTTTTGATATTACACAATACTCAGGAAAGGCACTCATCTGAATTAAGAGACATGGCTATGTCTTACTTAACCTTACCGTGTGATTCCCATAGTCAGAGGCCATAACTCCATTAATCTGTGGGCATGGATTGATGTGTCTGCTCCTAGTATGGGGTTGACAACTTGTTAATTATGATAACAAGAACAAATCTAATTGGAAGGGAGCCATTACACCTGCAGTCTCCCTTACATGCTATCAACGTTCATCTAAATACCATTGAGGCCATAATGAGAAGCCAACATGGTTTTAGAAATTATAAGTCATGCTGTGCAAATCTATCAGAATTTCTTGAGAAAGCAATTGAATTAGTAGACAAGGGTCATTCAGTTATAATTTACTAGGATTTTCTTACAGTCTGTGAACAGAATCAGAGGAGATTAACTGGTACATAGATTAAAATACACTAAAAACATTGCAAAACAGATAAACTAAGGCAGGGGTGTCCAACATCTAGAAGCAGTGGGCTGGAACCAGGTACCATATTGGTGAGTAGGGCACATATGAGCAAATCACTTTTGAGTAAGGCAGAATAATAATTAAATACCAAGCCTAACTGCCACTGTTCTGATGAAAGGTCATTGCCTGAAACATCTCCACAGATGCTGCCTGACCTGCTGAGTGTTTCCAGCATTTTCTGTTTTTATGCTGGTGTATTTTATGCATCTTGAAGTCCTTGGACCATGATATTTCCACCAGACAGCAAGACTGCTAAAAAGGAAGAGGAGTAGAATTATCTGGGCATAACAAATTTTTGTTTGCCATAAGCCAATGATCGAAAGGGGACTAAGTAGATACCATTGGCACCTTCAGCTCCTGGCTTTTCCACAATGTATTGCAAGGCTTCTCTTCAACCTGTAGGTAGTTTAAAAATACTCAATTCATAACAGTTCTACTTTGGACCACAGAATTATCACATAAAATAATCTTTAACTCTCTGTCTTCTGTCATAACACATAATTAATCTCTTCCCACATAAAGCAAATGCTGAGTCTAGATCTTTTTTATTCACTAATCCTAAATGACTTTGTAACAATAAAATAGTTGGTAATCCATTTACAATGTAAGACAGAGTGGATCACATGGTATTCTTTGTCAAATTGCTGCGTTTCTGAACCTGTAGCTTTCCAGAAGGGTGTACCGTGCTTTTTAGAGTTGGGTTGCATTTAGTCCTTCAATTAGCCTAAGCCTTAATCTTAAAAATAATGAACAAAATCCTGTGCTTATTGCCGCCATTTTCTTTTTGGTAAAATAATGGATCCATGGTAAATATTTCATAAGTCATGAAATCACAGTGAAAATCATGAAGTATTGCAGACAAGGGGGGCGATTTTGTTAATGGGGGCGCATTGGAGGCAGGACTGCTGCTTGGCAGGTCGATGTCCCGCCTCCATTGATTTGTGGCCAACCCGTGCTATTTTCCCTTGATTGACCTTGTTAAGCCCGCCCAGCGGGCTTAGCAGGCCAATTAAAGGAAAGCCGGTTGCAGAGAACGTCAACGTATAACGTTTCATCTGTCAAAAATTTTTGACAGATGAATTGTCATCATTTGACAACTCTGTGAAGCTGTCAAACAGTGACATTCTCTGTAGTTTGATGAGGCCAAGACCTCATCAAACTTCTTTCTTTTACAGAAATGTGATGGTTGTTGCATCTGAGACTCACTGCATACACACCGACTGAAGCCTGCAGGAAGAAACAAAGGTAAGTACACTTTTACTAACACTTTGCACTTACCTCAGATACTCACCTCTACACTCTTGCACCCATCACTTACTTTCACAGCGCACTTTTGCACACCCCCAGCCCCCGCAGACCCAGTACTCGCCTCGCTGACCTGGCGGGTTTTGGAGCCTTCGGGAAGCCTGCACTTGTGAGGGCAAAGAGGGGATAATCCTCTTTTCTGCCTGTTAACTACCTGTTAACAGGCAGTTAATAGGCTTTAATCCCTTCCCGCCTCCAAGGAGACGGGACCCTGCGCGGGACGGCTACCGGCCTCCTAGGAAGATGGCATGGAGGCGGATTGGGGGCGGGTTGGGCATTTTCCCGGCAGTCCCGCCTCCATGCCCGCCTCCTCAGGGCTGGCAAAATACGCCCCCATGCTCTCTGCTTACTAAACTCTCTCTATCATCAATTTTTCTCTTTCTCATTCCCCCTTTACTTCTATTTCTTTCCCTGTTCATTTCCTAATTTCTCTGCAATTGTTTCCCCTTTTTGTTTTAAATTCACCTCACAGGTTGCTCCTGGATATTGCAGGTGGGTTGAAGGAAACCTCTCTGTTGCATGCCTAGCAGTTCTGAGCCATGAAGGGGAACTGTTTGTGTACAGGTTTTATATGTCACTAGTTTAAACTGCATTAGGATTTTGCTGTCATTGAAGAAAAATTAGAAAGACCCGATGGCCTTGGACCTGAGGAAAAGCTTCTGCCTACCCTGGGCTGTCACTGATCATCCAGGAGGGGAGCCCAATTGATACTCGGCAAATCTCTTTGTCAAAAGGACAAATCAGGCCCCTTATTTGTGAACCTGAATTAAGCAGTAGGAGATAAATATGCCTGGTATGCAGCCCTAGACAAACATCAAGATGACTGGCATGTTATAAGCTGTCCTGTGTAAGTCCTTCTACCATGATGAAGACAGATGCCCATCAGAAAGCTGATGAAGAAACTCCAACTTGAAACAACATTTGTTGAACGGTGTTACCCGAAGCCTGGGTATGAGAACACATGGGTTTTGTATCTAACACTCTTGAGTTTCAGAGGGTCAACCAGGTGCTTCTGAATTTCTGCACCTCCCACTGGTGGAACTACCATTTGATGGGATATTGTTGTGATCAGGAGAATGGTGGCAATGCATTCAAACATTTTATGATACATTTTGTTGCTCATCGTGCTGCTTATAAAGTGTTCCTGCTGCCCGCTGTCCATTTATTGAGGGTTCAAACCTATAATTGTCAGAGTTCTAAAGATAAACATGTGGCAATTCTCTTTGGGCCTTGAGGGATGAGAGGAAAAAGAGAGAACAGGATTACTTCGGGGTCGAATTGGCCTGAAACTGACACACCTGTCAATGGAAGGCTGGAACCAAGCCCACTCTCTGTGGTAGACTCAGTCACTGACACCAGAGCCAGGAAGGTCCACACAAGGTTGATGAACACATGGGGGTAGGATATTGTTGCTATCACAGAGTCATGGTTGAGGGAGGGGCAGGACTGGCAGCTCAATATTCCGGGGTATAGAATCTTCAGGCGAGACAGAGGGGGGTGCAAAAGAGGAGGGGGTGTCGCAATATTAATCAAGGAGTCAATTACTGCTGTAAGGAGGGATGCTATCTTAGCAGGTTCCTCTAATGAGGCCACATGGGGAGAACATAAAATCAAAAAAGGGGCAAGCACTTTGCTGGGAGTGTACTATAGGCCCCCAAACAGTCAGTGGGAGATAGAGGAACAGATGTGTAGGCAAATCTCAGAGAAGTGTAGAAATAATAGGGCAATAATAGTAGGGGGTTTCAACTTCCCCAATATTAACTGGGATAGTCAGAGTATGAAAGGCTTAGAGGGTGCGGAATTCTTAAAATGCATCCAGGAGAGCTTTTTGAGCCAGCATGCAGAAAGTCCTCCAAGAGAGGGGGCGGTACTGGACCTAATTCTAGGGAATGTAGCCGGGCAAGTGGTAGAAGTGTCAGTAGGAGAGCATTTTGGTGACAGTGACCATAATTCAGTGAGATTTAAGGTAGTCATGGAAAAGGACAAAGATGGACTGGAAATAAAGGTTCTAAATTGGGGGAAGGCCGATTTTAATATGATAAGGCAGGATCTGGCCAAAGTGGACAATCCACATCAGAGCAGTGGGAGTCTTTCAGAAAGGAAATAGAGAGAGTACAACGCCAACATGTTCTAAGGATAACGGGTAAGCCATTTAGGACAGAAATGAGGAAGAATTTCTTCACCCAGAGAGTGGTGAACCTGTGGAATTCTCTACCACAGAAGGTAGTTGAGGCCAAGTCATTAAATATATTCAAGAATGAGTTAGATATATTTCTTAAAGCTAAAGGAATCAAGGGATAATGGGAGAAGGCAGATACAGGGTACTGAGTTTGGATGATCAGCCATGATCTCATCGAGTGGTGGAGCAGGCTCGAGGGGCCGAATGGCCTACTCCTGCTCCTATCTTCTATGTTTTCTATGTTTCTATGTTCCCATAAAGGTCAAGGGTGGGACCAATAAGTCCATGGAACCCTGGATGTCAAGGGATATACAAGAATGGATTAGGAAAAAAAGGGAGGCGTTTGGCAGATACAAAGGACTAAAAACAGTGGAAGCCCTAGAGGAGTATAGAAAGTGCAGGGGGTACTTAAAAAAGAAATTAGGAGAGTGAAGAGGGGGCATGAAAAAACACTGGCGGGCATAAATAAAGGTAAATCCCAAGGTGTTTTATAAGTATATTAAGGGCAAGAGGATAACCAGGGAAAGAGTAGGGCCCATTAGGGACCAAAGTGGCAATCTGTGTGTAGAGCCGGAAGATGTGGGTGAGGTTTAAAATGAATATTTTGCATCTGTGTTCATTATGGAGAAGGACGATGTAGGCATAGAAATCAGGCAGGGGGATTGTGATATACTTGAACAAATTAGTATTGAGAGGGAGGAGGTACGAGCGGTTTTAGCGGGCTTAAAAGTGGATAAATCCCCAGGCCCAGACGAGATGTATCCCAGGCTGCTGTGTGAGGCAAGGGAGGAGATTGCAGGGGCTCTGACACAAATTTTCAGAACTCTCTGGCCACAGGGGAGGTGCCAGAGGACTGGAGGACAGCTAACGTAGTACCATTATTAAAGAAGGGTAGTAGGGATAAACCAGGGAATTACAGGCCAGTGAGCCTAACATCAGTGGTAGGGAAATTATTGGAAAAAATTCTGAGGGACAGAATTAGTCTCCACTTGGAGAGGCAAGGATTAATCAAGGATAGTCAGCATGGCTTTGTCAGGGGGAGATCATGTCTTACCAATTTGATTAAATTTTTTGAGCAGGTGACTAGGTGTGTGGATGAGGGTAGTGCAGTTGATGTAGTCTACATGGACTTCAGTAAGGCTTTTGACAAAGTCCCGCATGGGAGACGGGTCAAGAAGGTAAGAGCCCATGGGATCCAGGGAATTTTGGCACATTGGATCCAAAATTGGCTTAGTGGCAGGAGGCAGAGGGTGATGGTCGAAGGTTGTTTTTGTGACTGGAAGCCTGTGTTCAGTGGTGTACTGCAGGGATCGGTGCTGGGTCCTTTGCTGTTTGTAGTGTACATTAATGATTTAGATATGAATGTAGGAGGTATGATCAGTAAGTTCGCAGATGACACGAAAATTGGTGGAGTGGTAAATAGCGAGGAGGGAAGCCTCAGGCTACAGGACGATATAGACGGGTTGGTCAGATGGGCAGAACAGTGGCAAATCGAATAAAACCCTGAAAAGTGTGAGGTGATGCATTTTGGGAGGACTAACAAGGCAAGGGAAAACACAATGAATGGTAGGACCCTAGGAAGGACAGAGGATCAGAGGGATCTTGGTGTGCATGTACATAGATCCCTGAAGGCAGCAGGACAGGTAGATAAGGTGGTTAAAAAGGCATATGGGATACTTGCCTTCATTAGCCGAGGCATAGAATATAAGAGCAGGGAGGATATGATGGAGCTGTACAAAACGCTAGTTAGGCCACAGCTGGAATATTGTGTGCAGTTCTGGTCGCCACACTATAGGAAGGATGTGATTGCATTGGAGAGGGTGCAGAGGAGATTCACCAGGATGTTACCTGGACTGGAGCGTTTCAGCTATGAAGAGAGACTGGACAGGCTGGGGTTGTTTTCCTTAGAGCAGAGAAGGCTGAGGGGGGACCTGATTGAGGTGTACAAAAATATGAGGGGCATAGATAGGGTAGATAGAAAGGAACTTTTCCCCTTAGTAGAGGGGTCAACAACCAGGGGGCATAGTTTCAAGGTAAGGGGCAGGAGGTTTAGAGGGGACTTGAGGAAAAACTGTTTCACCCAGAGGGTGGTTGGAATCTGGAACTCACTGCCTGAAAGGGTGGTAGAGGCAGGAACCCTCACAACATTCAAGAAGCATTTAGATGAGCACTTGAAGCACCATAGCATACAAGGCTACGGACCGAGTGCTGGAAAAAGGGATTAGAATAGACAGGGCTTGATGGCCGGTGCGGACACAATGGTCCGAAGGGCCTCTTTCTGTGCTGTATAACTCTATGGGGGAAAAATTCAGTTGGTTGCACCTCCCGTTAGCGCCTTAAGAGGGCGTTAATGGGGCGCAAAGCATCTAGCGCCCAGGCGTGGCGAAGTTTGCGCCGCTCGCGAAATTAACTAGACATTTTGCGGCGGCGCTAAACACTACCGCCACGATCTCCTGCGCCGGCAGATCATGACGTCAGTCGAGTGCGCAACGCCCCGGTATCGCCCCGGAGCGGATATTAAGTGGCGCCCCCTGCCTTACCGCCTGACGCTAGCAACGACAGGTTGAGGGGAGCGTTCTGCAGTCATGAAGGGAAAGGGGGAGCGCTATTTAAAGGTGACCGCTTCCTGCCTTTTATTGTTAGTGCCATTTTTGAACTACGCATTCTGAGAGAGAGAGAGAGAGACTTCTGGAGAGATTCAACGTTGTGTGAAGGAGTTTTGGGTACTGAGCAGCACTTTGCAGGTTCATTTTGATTTGCCCTTCCTTGTATCGATTTAGAAGAGACTGTGGGGGCTGCACTCTGAGCTCTTTGCCTGGTACTCTCCATTGTTCTTTCCAGCAGATTTGATGTGCAGGTCTCTCCAGGCCGAGATTCAAGGCTGCAATGAGCAGGATGTGGATGGAAAGCAAGATCAACCATCCCGTTGAAGAACTGGCCCGTGCCATTGTGTGTGTGTTCCATTGCTGACTGACATTACATGAGCTTCGCCAGCGCTCTGAGGTAGCGCCTCGCTCCTCAGCCTTTGCGCCTTAAGACAGGTGTGAAGCGCCTGATTTAGCACTCCAATCACCTCCAGGGGCGATAAAAGTCAAGTTTGCAGTCGGTGGTGATAATTAGCGCCAGGCGCTAATCTTTGTGCCCGGCCGATAATTGCGCCCCAAATGGGGCGATACTGAATTTCTCCCCCTATGACTCTATGACTACTTCAGGACACTGTTGATTATTGATCAGCCAGCCTGGTTCAATAACAACATCTGGAGAGCTATTCCTGACACTGGGTTAGGCTGGGACTGGGTTTCTTCACAGTGCCTCCAGATATAATGGGCCTGGTTGGATACATGGAGGGAAGCTTATCAGTGCTCTGTGTTCATCCAAGACTGCGGGGGGTGGGTGGGGAGGAGGGAGGTTGGCAGTAGAGTTTCTGCTTCGGGTACAATTGGCGATTCAGGCTCAAATTGCACCCAAAATTGGGCTACTTTTGAGAAGTGATTTTACTCTCAAGCTTCCGCTGAAACTCATTTGCATAGCGCCAAAGGTAGATTCTGCCATGAGCCAGCGCAATTGGGCAGTGTTTTATAACGTAATTTTTTTTAAATGTTGCATTAAAACATATTCCTTGATATATTTGAGAGTGGGAACCTGGTGCAGCTTTATTAATACAGCTGAAAATTCGTTTATCACAAAAATAAGCCTTTTAATCAGAGTGTCGAGTCCACCACCTGTGAGTAACCTGATTTTAAATAACATAGAAACATAGAAAATAGGTACAGGAGTAGACCATTCGGTCCTTCGAGCCTGCACCGCCATTCAATGCGTTCATGGCTGAACATGCTACCTCAGTACCCCATTCCTGCTTTCTCGCCATACCCCTTGATCCCCTTAGTTGTGAGTGTTATATCTAACTCCCTTTTGAATATATTTAGCGAACTGGCCTCAACAACCTTCTGTGGAAGAGAATTCCATAGATTCATCACTCTCTGGGTGAAGAAGTTCCTCCTCAGCTCAGTCCTAAATGGCTTCCCCTTAATCCTTAGACTGTGACCCCTGGTTCTAGTTTTCCCTACCATTGGGAACATTCTGCCCGCATCTAATTTGTCTAAACCAGTCAGGATTTTAAATGTCTCTATAAGATCCCCCCTCATTCTTCTGAACTCCAGAGGATACAAGTTCAGTTGACCCAATCTTTCTTGATATGTCAGTCCGGCCATCCCAGGAATCAATCTAGTGAACCTTCGCTGCACTCCCTCAATAGCAAGAATGTCCTTCCTTAAGTTAGGAGACCAAAACTGCGCACAATACTCCAGGTGTGGCCTCACCAAGGCCCTGTACAACTGCAGCATCACCTCCCTACTCCTGTACTCAAATCCCCTTACTATGAAGGCCATCATTCCGTTTGCTTTCTTGACTGCCTGCTGCACTTGCATTCCCACCTTCAATGACTGATGTACCATGATGCCCAGGTCTCGTTGCACCTCCCCTTTCCCTAATCTGCCACCATTCAGGTAATAGTCCGCCTCTCTATTTTTACCACCAAAGTGGATAACCTCACATTTATCCACATTGTACTTCATCTGCCATACATTTGCCCATTCACCCAACCTGTCCAAGTCACTCTGTGGCCTCCTAGCATCCTCCTCATTGTTCACACTGCCTCCCAATTTAGTGTCATCCGCAAATTTGGAGATATTACATTTAATCCCTTCGTCTAAATCATTAATATATAATGTAAACAGCTGGGGTCCCAGCACCGAACCCTGCGGTACCCCGCTGGTCACTGCCTGCCATTCTGAAAAGTACCCATTTACTCCTACTCTTTGTTTCCTGTGTGCCAACCAGTTCTCAATCCACGTCAACACATTACCCCCAATCCCATGTGCTTTAACTTTGCTCACCAATCTCTTGTGTGGAACCTTGTCGAAGGCCTTCTGAAAGTCCAAATACACCACATCTACTGGTTCCCCCCTGTCCACCCTATTGGAAACATCCTCAAAAAATTCCAGAAGATTTGTCAAGCATGATTTCCCTTTCACAAATCCATGCTGACTTGGACCTATCATGTCGCCACTTTCCAAATGGTCTGTTATGACATCTTTAATAATTGCTTCCATCATTTTACCCACAACCGATGTCAGGCTGACACTGCAGCCACGGTACGCCGGTGGTGGAGGGAGTGAATGTTTAAGGTGGTGGATGGGTTGCCAATCAAGTGGGCTGCTTTGTCCTGGATGGTGTCGAGCTTCTTGAGTGTTGTTGGAGCTGCATTCATCCAGGCAAGTGGAGAGTATTCCATCACACTCCTTACTTGTGCCTTGTAGATGGTGGAAAGGCTTTGGGGAGTCAGGAGGTGAGACACTCGCCGCAGAATACCTAGCCTCTGACCTGCTCTTGTTGCCACAGTATTTATGTGGCTGGTCCAGTTACGTTTCTGGTTAATGGTGACCCCCAGGATGTTGATAGTCGGGGATTCAGCGATAGTAATGCCATTGAATGTCAAGGGATGGTGGTTAGACTCTCGCTTGTTGGAGATAGTCATTGCCTGGCTCTTCTGTGGCGCGAATGTTACCTGCCACTTATCAGCCCAAGCCTGAACGTTGTCCAGGTCTTGTTGCATGCGGGCATGGACTGCTTCATTATCTGAGGAGTTGTGAATGACGCTGAACACTGTGCAGTCATCAGCGAACATCCCCATTTCTGACCTTATGTTGGAGGGAAGGTCATTGATGAAGCAGCTGAAGATGGTTGGGCCTTGGACACTGCCGTGAGGAACTCCTACAGCGATGTCCTGGGGCTGTGATGATGGACCTTCAACCACCACAACCATCTTCCTTTGTGCTAGGTATGACTCCAGCCAGTGGAGCGTTTCCCCCCTGATTCCCATTGACTTCAGTTTTACTACGGCTCCTTGTTGCCAGACTCATCCAAATGCTGCCTTGATGTCAAGGGCAGTCACTCTCACCTCACCTCTGGAATTCAGCTCCTTTGTCCATGTTTGGACCAAGGCTGTAATGAGGTCTTGGCGGAACCCAAACTGGGCATCAGTGAACAGGTTATTGGTGAGTAAGTGCCGCTTGATAGCACTGTCGATGACACCTTCCATCACTTTGCTGATGATTGAGAGTAGACTGATGGGGCGATAATTGGCCGGGTTGGATTTGTCCTGCTTTTTGTGGACAGGTCATACCTGGGCAGTTTTCCACATTGTCGGATAGATGCCAGTGCTGTAGCTGTACTGGAACAGCTTGGCTAGAGGTGCGGCTAGTTCTGGAGTACAAGTCTTCAGCACGATAACTGGGATGTTGTCGGGACCCATAGCCTTTGCTGTATCCAGTGCGCTCAGCCGTTTCTTGATATCACGTGGAGTGAATCGAATTAGCTGAAGACTGGCTTCTGTGATGGTGGGGACCTCGGGAGTAGGCCGATATGGATCATCCATTCAGCACTTCTGTTGTGTGATTGTGTGCACTTAGTGTGATTGATCCTTTGTTATCTTTTATCTCTATTCATATGGATTCTATTTTTGTCTTGCTGATAGCTGCGTCACTTTTTACTACTGCCATTATGTTATCCCGAATAAGTACAGCTACTCCACCTCCCTTTTTCCCTCTCTATCTTTTCTAAATATGTTATACCCTGCAATGTTTAATTCCCAGTCCTGATTTTTCTGAAGCCATGTCTCAGTAATCCCTATTATTTCTGGTTCCTCGCAACGCATGATTGCCTCCAGCTCCCCTGTTTTATTACGGACACTGTGCGCATTGCTGTACAGACAGTTTAACTCATTTTTAATAGGATTTCCTCTCACTTTATGTTTAACCATCTTTTTAGACTCCTGGGGGGAGAAATTCAGTATCGTCCCATTTGGGGCGCAATTATCGGCTGGGCGCAAAGATTAGCGCCTGCCGCTAATTATCGCCTCCAACTGCAAACTTGGCTTTTATCGCCCCTGGAGGTGATTGGAGAGCTAAATCAGGCGCTGCATACCTGTCTTAAGGCGCAAAGGCCGAGGAGCGAGACGCTACCTCAGAGCGCTGGCGAAGCTCATGTGATGTCAGTCAGCAATGGAACACAGACACAATGGCGCCAGCCAGTTCTTAAAGGGGAGGGTTGATCTTGCTCTCCATCCACATCCTGCTCATTGCAGCCTTGAATCTTGACCTGGAGAGACCTGTACATCAAATCTGCTGGAAAGAAAAATGGAGAGGCCATTGGAAAGAGCTCAGAGTGCAGCCCCCACAGTCTCTTCTAAATCGATACAAGGAAGGGAAAATCAAAATTAACCTGCAAAGTGCTGCTCAGTACCCAAAACTCCTTCACACAGCGTTGAATCTCTCCAGAAGTCTCTCTCTCTCTCAGAATGCGTGGTGCAAAAATGTCAGGAAAAAAGGCAGGAAGCGTTCACCTTTAAATAGCGCTGCCCCAGTCCCTTCCTGACTGCAAAACGCTCCCCTCAACCTCTCGTTGCTAGTGGCAGGCGGTAAGGCAGGGGGCGCCACTCAATATCTGGTCCAGGGCACTACCAGGGCGTTGTACGCTCGACTGATGTCACGATCTGCCGGCGCAGGAGATCGTGGCGGTAGTGTTTAGCGCCACCGCAAAATGTCTAGTTAATTTCGTGAGCGGCGCAAACATTGCCGCCCACGGGCGCTAGTTGCTTTGTGCTCCATTAGCGCCCTCTTAAGGCGCTAACGGGAGGCGCAACCAACTGAATTTTCCCCCCTTGTTCTATAACTCTATTTATTCCCTTGCCATCAATGTCCTCCCTTACTTTACTTCATTCTTTCCTATGCTCTCTTTTCCTGTTTTGTTTATATTTAGGCTGGTTACATTTTTTGTAGATCCCTCCCCCCATCTCACAAGTTTAAAGCTTTTGGCACCTCCCTATTTACCATTTCCGCTAGGACATGGGTCCCATCCCGGTTCAGGTGGAGCCCGTCCCATCGGTAAAGCTCCTTCCTGTCCTAGAACTGGTGCCAGTGTCCCATGAAAAGGAACCCCTCTTTCCCACACCAGCCCTTTAGCCACGTGTTAATTCTTCTGATCTGTCTGCTTCTATGCCAATTTGCACGTGGCTCCAGCTCTCGCTGGTCTCACTCTCACTCTCGCTCCGCTCTCGCTGGTCTCACTCTCACTCCGCTCTCGCTGGTCTCACTCTCACTCCGCTCTCGCTGGTCTCACTCTCACTCCGCTCTCGCTGGTCTCACTCTCACTCCACTCTCGCTGGTCTCACTCTCACTCTCACTCTCACTCCACTCTCGCTGGTCTCACTCTCACTCTCGCTCCGCTCTCGCTGGTCTCACTCTCACTCCGCTCTCGCTGGTCTCACTCTCACTCTCGCTCCGCTCTCGCTGGTCTCACTCTCACTCTCACTCCACTCTCGCTGGTCTCACTCTCACTCCACTCTCGCTGGTCTCACTCTCACTCTCACTCCGCTCTCGCTGGTCTCACTCTCACTCCGCTCTCGCTGGTCTCACTCTCACTCCGCTCTCGCTGGTCTCACTCTCACTCTCACTCCACTCTCGCTGGTCTCACTCTCACTCTCACTCCACTCTCGCTGGTCTCACTCTCACTCTCACTCCACTCTTGCTGGTCTCACTCTCACTCCGCTCTCGCTGGTCTCACTCTCACTCCGCTCTCGCTGGTCTCACTCTCACTCCGCTCTCGCTGGTCTCACTCTCACTCCACTCTCGCTGGTCTCACTCTCACTCCACTCTCGCTGGTCTCACTCTCACTCTCGCTCCGCTCTCTCTTGGTCTCACTCTCACTCCACTCTCGCTGGTCTCACTCTCACTCTCACTCCGCTCTCGCTGGTCTCACTCTCACTCTCACTCCACTCTCGCTGGTCTCACTCTCACTCCGCTCTCGCTGGTCTCACTCTCACTCTCACTCCACTCTCGCTGGTCTCACTTTCACTCTGCTCTCGCTGGTGTCACTCTCACTCCGCTCTCGCTGGTCTCACTCTCACTCTCACTCCGCTCTCGCTGGTCTCACTCTCACTCTCACTCCACTCTCGCTGGTCTCACTTTCACTCTGCTCTCGCTGGTGTCACTCTCACTCCGCTCTCGCTGGTCTCACTCTCACTCTCACTCCACTCTCGCTGGTCTCACTCTCACTCCGCTCTCGCTGGTCTCACTCTCACTCTCACTCCGCTCTCGCTGGTCTCACTTTCACTCTGCTCTCGCTGGTGTCACTCTCACTCCGCTCTCGCTGGTCTCACTCTCACTCTCACTCCGCTCTCGCTGGTCTCACTCTCACTCCGCTCTCGCTGGTCTCACTCTCACTCCGCTCTCGCTGGTCTCACTCTCACTCCACTCTCGCTGGTCTCACTCTCACTCACACTCCACTCTCGCTGGTCTCACTCTCACTCCGCTCTCGCTGGTCTCACTCTCACTCCGCTCTCGCTGGTCTCACTCTCACTCTCACTCCGCTCTCGCTGGTCTTACTCTCACTCTCACTCCGCTCTCGCTGGCCTCACTCTCACTCCGCTCTCGCTGGTCTCACTCTCACTCTCACTCCGCTCTCGCTGGTCTCACTCTCACTCCGCTCTCGCTGGTCTCACTCTCACTCTCACTCCGCTCTCGCTGGTCTTACTCTCACTCTCACTCCGCTCTCGCTGGCCTCACTCTCACTCCGCTCTCGCTGGTCTCACTCTCACTCTCACTCCGCTCTCGCTGGCCTCACTCTCACTCCGCTCTCGCTGGTCTCACTCTCACTCTCACTCCGCTCTCGCTGGTCTCACTCTCACTCCGCTCTCGCTGGTCTCACTCTCACTCCTCTCTCGCTGGCCTCACTCTCACTCCGCTCTCGCTGGTCTCACTCTCACTCCGCTCTCGCTGGTCTCACTTTTACTCCGCTCTCGCTGGCCTCACTCTCGCTCTGGTCTCGGGTCGTCGCTCCTTTTATCCCCGTCGCTCTCGCTAGTCTCACTCTCACTCCACTCTCGCTGGTCTCACTCTCGCTCTGGTCTCAGGTCGTCGCTCTCGCTGGTCTCACTCTCGCTCCGCTCTCGCTGGTCTCACTCTCACTCCGCTCTCGCTGGTCTCACTCTCGCTCCGGTCTCGGGTCATCGCTCCTTTTATCCCCGCCACTCTCGCTAGCCTCACTCTCGCTCTGGTCTCAGGTCGTCGCTCCTTTTATCCCTGCCACTCTCGCTGGTCCCGTTCTCACTCTGGACTCGGGCCTCGGGTCTAGCGCGATGTTTTTTAAACTAGTGCAAACAATCGATTTGCTGGATGTGCTGGATGTAATTTGCGGCTGAAATTTCCTAATCTTTTGCGCTGGTTTGGCCGTTTTCAGGTGAATTGCGCTGAAAAAGACAGCACAACCTCGCGGGAACCCCAGGCATGGAGCAGCCTGACAACACAGCGGTAGTGGAAAGGTTAACAGGTGGTGAAGAGATAGAGCTGGGTTTATCAGAATACACGTGGAAGCTGACTTCATGACTTTGAATGATGTCACCAAGGACCAGCATAGGGACCAGATGAGGAAGAGAAAAAGACCAAAGATAGATTCTTGGAGGACTCCCAAGGTGACAGTGCATAGATTGGAAGAGGAACATTGCAAGAGATGCTCTGGCTACATATAAGTAAGAGTGGAACCAAGCAAGGGCAGTCCCACTGAGATGGACAAGGGAGGAGCGACATTGGAGTAGGATTGATGCACTCAATCAAGAAAAGCTGCAACAGGTCTCGACTAAGTACAGTCTGTCACTTTTTATTTATTTTCATACACACAAAAGCACACATCCTTGCTGCATTAAAAAAAGCACAATATAAATTTACCTCAGTTTTGAAATTTGTCTTCTGGCTTTTATTTCAATAATGGGCCCTTTGTTCTCTGCTCGGCACCAAACATCAATTCCCCAGGCATAGGGTAAAGGAAAATCGACCTCATTAAGTCCAAACACAGGCATTTGTGAAAGGCTGAGATCGTCAAGTAATTTTTTTTATGAAAGGTATTAAAAGATCAATAAAACAATTTCAAAATGGTAGACACTTTTTTTTCAAATAACACTGAGTGGTTTGGTTTCTTCACTGACAAACCATGATCACCTAATGTTGATATGCTTGCATTTTACCATGATAAATGTTTACATATAAGGTTATCATTTGTAACTGTTCACACAGGCAATTGCAATGTTAAATAATGACATAGAAAGCATGACTCAAAATTATGACACAGGAAGTAAGATTCATGGTCTGCTTATTAGATTTTGCATGAAGAATTCTGTTGAAGTTATCAAAAGGTTAATGATGTATTTGGCCCTACCTTTTACATAGTAGTTTAAAATGATCATTATAACCTATTAAGTGAAGATGTAATTGTGGTTTGACATTTAGTGCCTTTGAAAACTAATGCAAGTTATGTCTGTTAGGTGAAGGAGATATATATATAGATAGATAGCCACTGCAGAAAATATATAAGAATAATGAAGTATAATTGGCCAATGCACATCCCATAGAGGGAGCCATTGTAAAAGAGCACAACAATGCCTGTGCAACCCAAGAACACAAAATCATATATATATTCGCCATATCATTTCTGTCAGACATGCTGCTGGAGGCCAATACAAATTAGGACTCTTGGACAATAGAAATTCACTCATAATTGAATGGACTCGGTCAGTACAAAATGTTTCAGTATAGAAGCTTACATCCTGATGAAAAATACTACTTTGGCATTCATTGGCAAGAAAAAAAGAGTCAATTTACTTGACAAATGGAGTATCACTGAGAAAACAAATTGAATATCTTGTAAAAATGCTTAGAAATACAAGCTATATCCTGAATGTTGATAGCTTTTTGATAAGTATGGGAAGGTATTCATTTATATCTACATTTATCACTTGCTTTTGCCAATAGCAACTGCTAATAATTACATCCAGGTATGCTGCCATTTCTGCAATCCATGCAAAGTGGTTTCCGTTTCATATCAATGGAAAAGTGATAGTATAATTTCTAAGTTAGGTCTTGATTAGATTCCAGAATACACAAAAAAACAGACAATGTGAGATCCCGTCCAGGAGGCCATCTCACTCCTGAACACTATGGCATGTCAGCCTAGGTTAAAAAGTACTGAGGTGGATTGCCTGACCTGCTGGCATTTTATAAACGTAAACAGATTCTTTTAAGTGTTATGAGAGTGCAGATGCTTCTAGCCATACTCTCAAAGATTAAACATTTACCAGCTGAGGAGCGGCATTCTGTGCACGCATGATGGGCATGCATTCACAGCGCACTTTCCTGGAGGGGAGAATGTTATTTGCAGCCCCAGAATAACAAGGTGTTGTCAACTGCACTTAGCACTATGCTGCTATCGGTCTTAGACCAGTAAAACAAAACAATTACGGTCCATATTTTATTTGTCAATAGCAGTTTTTCCTTCAGATATCAAATGTACAGAACCATACCTGCAGTAGACATTGAAAAGACCATGTGTAAAAAACGTTAAATTATTTAACGGAAATCACATTGAAAACTGCATGCAGCAGATGGTTATGGTGGCTACACTGCCCGCATAACTTTTGCTCATGGTGTCTCACATTTCTGATTGGGAGAATTGGTTCCATTTTTCCTTGGTTCCTCACAGCTGTGCATAGGGCGTTTGGGTTAATCAATTCGTGGCTCAGGAATCAGAAGTACAATTTCAAAATTTGTGGACGACACCAAATTGGGGGTATAGTTAATACAGAGGAGAACTGTGACAAAATACAGGAAGACATTAATAATCTGGCAGAATGGGCATGTAATTGACAAATGAACTTCAATATAGATAAGTATGAGGTGGTACATTTTGGTAAGAAGAATAAGGAGGCCACGTACTCCTTGTTAAGTAAGTGTCTAAATGGGGTAGAGGAGCAGAGGGATCGCGGGTACAGATACAAAAATCACTAAAAGCAGTGATGCAGGTTAATAAGACCATAGAAAAGCAAACAAAGCACTGGGGTTCATTTCTAGAGGGATAGAATTGAAAAGCAGTGAAGATATGTTACGCTTGTATAGAACCTTGGTTAGACCACACTTGGAGTACTGTGAACAGTTCTTGTCTCCATATTGTAAAAATGATATAGAGGCACTGGAGAAGGTGCAAAAAAGATTTACAAGAATAATACCAGACTGAGAGGTTATACCTATCAAGAAAGATTGAACAGACTGGGGCTCTTTCCTCTAGAAAAGAGAAGACTGAGAAGTGACCTAATAGAGGTCTTTAAAATTATGAATGGGTTGGACAGGGTAGACGTAGAGAAGATGTTTCCACTTGCGGGGGGAGACCAGAACTAGGGGCCATAAATATAAGATAGTCACTAATAAATTCTATAGGGAATTTAGGAGAAACTTCTTGACCCAAAGAGCGGTTAGAATGTGGAACTCACTACGACAAGGAGTAATTGAGGTGACCAGCATAAATGCATTTAAGGGGAAGCTAGATAAACACATGAGGGAGAAAGAAATAGCAGGATATGTTGATGGGGTTAGATGAAGAAGGGTGGGAGGAGGCCTGTGTGGAGCATTGACACCGCCATGGACCTGCTGGGCTGAATGGCTTGTTTCTGTTTTTGCATTAAATTTCATCTGCCATATGTCCGCCCATTCCACCAACCTGTCTATGTGTTCTTGAAGTCTATCACTAGCCTCCTCACTGTTCATTATACTATATATGTGGTTAACAAAGCATATGGGATCTTGGGCTTCATAAATAGAGGTATTGAGTACAAAAGTAGAGAAGTTATGCTGAACCTTTATAAAGCGCTGGTTAGGCCACAACTGGAGTTCTGGTCACCACACTTTAGGAAGGATGTGAAGGCCCTTGAGAGGGTGCAGAGGAGATTTACCAGAATGGTTCCGGGGATGGGGTATCTTAGCTACAAGGACAGGTTGGAGAAGCTGGATTTGTTTTCATTAGAGCAAAGGAGGTTGAGGGGTGATTTGATAGAGGTGTACAAGATTATGACGGGTTTGGATAGGCTAGACGGGGAAAGGGTGTTCCCACTAGTTGATGGTACAAGGACTAGGGGACACAGAGTTAAGGTTTTGGGCAAGAGATACAGGGGGGACGTGAGGAAAAGCTTTTTTACGCAGCGAGTGGTGATGACCTGGAATTCGCTGCCGATGAAAGTGGTGAAAGCGGAGACACTCAATGTTTTCAAGGGGAGACTGGATAGGCACTTGAGGGAAATAAACTTGCAAGGCTACGGGGATAGAGCAGGGGAATGGGACTGACTGGATTGCTCTACAGAGAGCTGGCACGGACTTGATGGGCCGAATGGCCTCCCTCTGTGCCGTTATGACTCTATGGGGGAAAAATTCAGTTGGTTGCGCCTCCCATTAGCGCCTTAAGAGGGCGCTAATGGGGCGCAAAGCAACTAGCGCCCGGGCGCGGCGATGTTGGCTAGACATTTTGCGGCGGCACTAAACTGTACCGCCACGATCTCCTGCGCCGGCAGATCGTGATGTCAGTCGAGTGTGCAACGCCCCGGTAGTCGCCCCGGAGCGGATATTGAGTGGCGCCCCCTGCCTTACCGCCTGCCGCTAGCAACGACAGGTTGAGGGGACCGTTTTGCAGTCAGGAAGGGACTGGGGGAGCACTATTTAAAGGCGACCACTTCCTGCCTTTTTTTGTTGCCGACATTTTTGAACCACGCATTCTGAGAGAGAGAGAGAGAGACTTCTGGGGAGATTCAACGCTGTGTGAAGGAGTTTTGGGTACTGAGCAGCACTTTGCAGGTTCATTTTGATTTGCCCTTCCTTGTATCGATTTAGAAGAGACTGTGGGGGCTGCACTCTGAGCTCTTCCCCTGGGCCTCTCCATTATTCTTTCCAGCAGATTTGATGTACAGGTCTCTCCAGGCCGAGATTCAAGGCTGCAATGAGCAGGATGTGGATGGAAAGCAAGATCAACCCTCCCTTTAAGATCTGGCCGGGGCCATTGTGTCTGTGTTCCATTGCTGACTGACATCACATGAGCTTCGCCAGCGCTCTGAGGTAGCGCCTCGCTCCTCGGCCTTTGCGCCTTAAGACAGATGTGTAGCGCCTGATTTAGCGCTCCAATCACCTCGAAGGCGATAAAAGTCAAGTTTGCAGTCAGAGGCGATAATTAGCGTCAGGCCCTAATCTTTGCGCCCAGCCGATAATTGCACCCCAAACGGGGCGATACTGAATTTTTCCCCCTATGACTTCCAAGGTTTGTGTCATCTGCAAATTTTGAAATTGTGCCCTGTACACCCAAGTCTAAGTCATTAATATATATCAAGAAAAGCAGTGGTCCTAGTACCGACCCCTGGGGAACACCACTGTATAACTTCCTCCAGTCTGAAAAACAACCGTTCACCACTACTCTCTGTTTCCTGTCACTTAGCCAATTTCGTATCCATGCTGCCACTGTCCCTTTTATTCCATGGGCTTCAACTTTGCTGGCAAGCCTATTATGTGGCACTTTATCTAATGCCTTTTGGAAGTCCATGTACACCACATCAACCACATTGCCCTTATCAACCCTCTCTGTTACCTCATCAAAAAACTTAATCAAGTTAGTTGAACACGATTTGCCTTTAAAAAATCTGTGCTGGCTTTCCTTAATTAATCCATACTTATCCAAGTGACTGTTAATTTTTTCCCGGATTATCATTTCTAAAGGCTTCCCCACTACCGAGGTTAAACTGACTGGCCTGTAGTTGCTGGGTGTACCCTTATACCCTTTTTTTGAACAAGGGTGTAACATTTGTAACTCTCCAGTCCTCTGGCACCACCCCCGTATCTAAGGAGGATTGGAAGATTATGGCCAGTACCTCCGCAATTTCCACCTTTACTTCCCTCAGCATCCTAGGATGCATTCCTTCCGGTCCTGGTGACTTATCCACTTTAAGTACAGCCAGCCTTTCTAGTAGCTCTTCCTTATCAATTTTTATCCCAGCCAGTATCTCCACTACCTCCTCTTTCACTATGACTTTGGCAGCATATTCTTCCTTGGTAAAGACAGATACAAAGCACTCATTTAGTTCCTCAGCCATGCCCTCTGCCTCCATGCGTACGTCTCCTTTTTGGTCCCTAATCGGCCCCACCCCTCCTCTTACTACCCGTTTACTATTTATATGCCTGTAGAAGACTTTTGGGTTCCCTTTTATGTTAGCTGACAATCTATTCTCATACTCTCTCTTTGCCCCTCTTATTTCCATTTTCACTTCCCCTCTGAACTTTCTATATTCTGACAAAGGGTCATCGACCTGAAATGTTAACTCTGTTTTCTCTCCACAGATGCTGCCTGACCTGCTGAGTATTTCCAGCATTTTCTGTTTTTATTTTAGATTTCCAGTATCCGCAGTATTTTGCTTTTGTATTCTATATTCAGCCTGGTTCTCACTTGTATTCTCAACCTGACATCTGTGCTTCATCTAACTCTCTATCTCTTTTGTCATCCAGGGAGCTCTGACTTTGGTTGCCCTACCTTACCCCCTCGTGGGAATGTACCTCGACAGTACCCGAACCATCTCTTTAAAGGCAGCCCATTGTTCGATTACAGTTTTGCCTGCCAGTCTCTGATTCCAGTTTACCCGGGCTAGATCCATTCTCAACCCACTGAAATTGGCTTTCCTCCAATTAAGTATTTTTACACTAGGTTGCTCCCTGTCCTTTTCCATAGCTAGTCTAAACCTTGTGATAGTATGATCACTGTTCCCTAAATATTCTCCTACTGACACTTGCTCTACTTGACCCACCTCATTCCCCAGAACCAGATCCAGCAATGCCTCCTTCCTCATTAGGCCGGAAACGTACTGATCAAGAAAGTTCTCCTGAACAGACTTCAGAAATTCTTCCCCCTCTCTGCCCTTTACACTATTACTATCCCAGTCTATATCAGGATAGTTGAAGTCCCCCATTGTTGCTACTCTATAGTTCTTGCACCTCTCTGTAATTTCCCTGCAAATTTGCTCCTCTATATCCTTCCCACTAGTTGGCAGCCTATAGAATACACCTAGTAGTGTAATGGCACCTCTATTATTTCTTAACTCTAACCAAATAGATTCTGTCCTTGACCCCTCCAGGACATTCTCTCTCTCCAGCACTGTAATATTCTCCTTAATCAATACTGCCACCCCACCTCCTTTCTTTCCTTCCCTATCTTTCCTGAACATCTTATATCCAGGAATATTTAGTACCATCCTGCCCTTTTTTGAGCCAGGTCTCCATTATCGCCACAACATCCTATTCCCATGTGTCTATTTGCACCTGCAGCTCACCAACCTTATTTACCACACTACGTGCATTCACACAAATGAACTGTGAACCTATCTTAGACCTTCTTGTATTCTCTCTTAATCTGACCCCACCTAATACCGTACTATTTCTTACTCTAGTGCTGTCTGTCTCTCCCAATCCTTTGTGCACTTTGTTTTTCCTTTCTAATGCTACATCCTGGTGCCCATCCCCCTGCCAAATTAGTTTAAACCCTCCCCAACAGCACTAGCAAAGCCCCCTGCGTGGACATTGGTCCCGGCTCTGTTGAGGTGCAACCCTTCCGGCCTGTACAGGTCCCACCACCCCAGAACTGGTCCCAATGTCCCAGGAATCTAAAGCCCTCCCTCCTGCACCATCTCTCCAGCCACGCATTCATCTACTCTATCCTCCTATTTCGATACTCACTAGCTCATGGCACCGGCAGTAATCCGGAGATAACTACTTTTGAGGTCCTGCTTTTTAATCTCTTTCTTAGCTCCCTAAAATCTGCCTGCAGGACCTCATCCCTCTTTCTACCTATGTTGTTGATACCGATATGGACCACAACCTCTGGCTGTTCACCCTCCTGCCTCAGAATGTTCTGCAGCCGCTCAGTGGCATCCTTGACCCTGGCACCAGGGAGGCAACATACCATCCTGGAAGCATGTCTGCGGCTGCAGAAATGCCTGTCTGTTCCCCTAACTATTGAATCCCTTATCGCTCTTGCTTTCCCGATCTTCCACCTCCCCCCCTGTACAGCTGAGCCACCCGTGGTGCCATGGACTTGGCTCTGGCTGTACTCCCCAGAGGAACCATGGCCCACACCAGTACTCAGAACAGAATACAGGTTGGAGAGCGAGATGCACGACTCCTGCACTACCTGCCTGGTCCTCCTTGTCTGTCTGACAGTCATCCATTCCCTCTCTGCCTGCACATTCTTACGATGTGCAGTGACCACCTCCTGAAACATTCTATCCACGAAGCTCTCAGCCTCGCGGATGCACTGCAGCGACGCCAGCTGCTCCTCAAGCTCTGAAACCCGGAGCTCGAGCTCCACCAGCCGACGACACTTCCTGCACTTGTGGTTGTCCAGGACACGGGAAGCGTCCTGGAGTTCCCACATGGCACAAGATGTGCATTCCACGGGATCGAGGTGCCCTGCCATGTCTTTACTTAATAGACTATTAAATAACTTAACAGAAATAAACTTAAGACTTTAAAAAAATCACAAACTACTCACCAATCAGCACCTTCCCTTGCACTGACATCACATACCTTGTTCCCTGATGCTCGCGCTCCCTTCGGGCTCTTGGGCTATCTTTATCTGCAGCCTCTCCTCTCGCTGTCCCGCAGGTCCTCTCTCGTGTCTATTAACTTAGAGACCTTGGGTTTTGTGGCTCCACTTCTGTTTTTCAGTCAGATGTCTCCACCGATTCCTACGCTCACAAAATTCCTCCACTTTGCTTGCGATTCATTCCATTTGCGATCTCCCAGCTCTGTCTCCAAGCTCTGTGCTCAAGCTCAGATGTAGCTCTGGGGACAATTTGAAACAAGAATTAAAGTTACGTTCTCCCTTTAAGAAGCATACTTGAGTAAATGAGTTCCCAACCATTCCAATGTGACCAGTTTCCTTGGGAAAGGCTCATGCCATCAATGCAGCAGCAATCAAAGTTATAAAATCCATGCCCAGGAACTTTATAACGGTATTTAAATACGTTAATCAGGCTGCACATGGCAACAATGATTACTTATTGGCTTAGAAATACAATTGTGCCTGGAATTGGACTCGGGGGTCTCAGGCAGCACAGGCAGCATATATTTGTGCCACTCTCCTGTGACTGCGCCTCATCAATCCTCTGCCTCTGCGCGAGAACAGAGTGCAGGAGTGGCGCGATGTTCAGGCAGCCCCTGTCAACACTAGCCTCCACAGCCAAGATGGCAGCCATCTAAGCTTCCATGTCAGCAGTGTCAGCTGCCAGAGAAGCTGTCAGATTTGTCAGCAGAGGCTCCATCTAGGTGGACGCCACCATTGTTAAAAAGTTAGAGCCACGGTCACCTTGATAGCCACGGGCAATGCTGTCCTTGCCCCATTTTCTTCCTTATGTGGCTGCGTAGCACGTGAAAAACGGGAGCTACAGAGCCCAATTTAGCCCCCTCTATGTTTAAAGTTATTTATATAGGGTGTAGTTTAGTTCTTAGAGTTGCAATCTCATTATCTTATTTTCTCCACTCGAGTTAGATAATAGACTTTCTACGATAAATATAAAATGGTATTCTAGTGATGTTTATTCACTTGTTTGGTGTGTACTTAATAAATTTACTTAATATTTAAACAAAGAAAGATCTGGTAGAATTTCCTCTGGGGGCGTAATCAGGAAGTTACACCCAAATTTACACCCATTCAGGTCGCCCATTTTTCTGACGTCTACTTACACCACATTTCCTGCCAATCTCATTAATTAATGCCGAAACATAAAAATGAGCGTAAACAAATGGGATTCAGTGTAAACAATCAGGGCCCAAGGATAGCGTGAGCTCTACCATAGTCCTTCTTTAAGTATGAAAATTAATGTTTCAAGCCATCTAACTATCATTCAAGCACAGCGTGTTTAAGAGCATGCAATCATGGAAGCTTATCAATTTTTAATCTGACTTATCCGGATGTCATAAAAATGCATTCAACTGTACAGTGAGGATAAATTTTAAAAATCGCTCATAAAATCACAATAAAACAGTGGAAAGCTAACTTTGTTTCCTGCTGTGCCAAAATTTCTGAGCTTAATTTTACACCCGTTAAAACCAACATAATTGCAGTAAATTCATGCTCTTTAGCCTGGGGGGGTGGAGCCATTATAATAAGCCAAGATGCGTCAGGCACAGGAATTGATAGACGGGAAAAAAGATCGCTGGAATTCAGACGTAGTGTAATTACATATATCGCACCCTAGTTTCCTCAATACTTTGTGCTGGGTATTTGCTTCACACCCTGATTACACATGTCTCTAGCCGCAAATACACAGGAAATTCCACCCTCTGATGTAACGTTGTACTGCTCCTGAAGACAGGAGAATCTATGGAGGCATAGGATAAAGTCCAGTTGCTTAAAAAAATAATTACTAGAGAGTTTTCTGCTCATTTCCTGGACATGTTACTGAAAACGTATCTCGATCTCAAGGCAAGGGTAAACAGCGTCAAAGGTATGGGGTGTTGGGACTCACCCATAAGAGCTGAATACTTTAGAGTAAGGTAGTTAGAAAAGACCCCGAATCATGACACTAACTTTATCAAATGCCTTTTAGAATTCATTTGCATAATACAATTTTTTATCAATACGCTCTGTATTTCCATAAAGAAATCTTTTAAATTTTCTGACATTCTCAGCTCTGTGATGGCTGTCCTGAAATGCAAATTAATTTTATCCTGTTAGATGGCCTCTAGAGGGATCCACTTCTGATGTTAGGCTGATCAGTCTATATTTTCCCAATTTAATCTTTTCTCACTTCACAATTGGCCACCCTCCATATACAGATCCAAGGATGTTTGAATGATTGTGATCACTGCCTCTGCTATTTCCTCTCTGACTTCCCCTCAACACTCACAGGTGCAGGCCATAATGGCCTCGTGCATTTTTCGTTTGTGTTCCACCAACTTTTTTAGTACTACTTCCTGATCTGTTGTTATCCCATCTAACTGCTCCATCTCTTCTTGTACCCTTTAAATTGCACAATCACACTCGTGTGTGAAAATGAAGGCAAAGTATTCATTTAGCATCTCTGCCATTTCTTTATTCTCTGTGAGATTTGTTTATTTGTCTCAAATCAGCCCTACCCTTTCTTTAATTATTTTCTATTTTTATGTGTTTATAAAATTACTTCTTATTTTCCTTTATGTTCTTTCTTTATGCCTCCTTAACCTTTATAATATTTTTTGCTCCACCTCAGGGTTTTCCACACTCAGTTTGATTTTCTTCTGTATAGTTAGTAGATTTAGATGTGTTGTATGGATTTTTTTGAAGTCTCATTTTAACATCTCTACAGATTGAGGAACTCAAGGTCTTGCTTCATTCCCTTTAATTTTTGTGTGAATATATCTAGCTTGTACCCTTATCATCCCTTGTTTGAAAGTCTTCCGTTGTTTTTCCACTGGATAAATATTTGAAGCAAAGGGAGATACAGGGCTATAAAAAGAGAGCAGGACACGGAGATTAATCTTGGATTGCTCGAGCAAAGAGCCAGCATAGGCACAATAGGCTAAATAGCCTCCTCGCTACTGTAAATCTCGACAGTTCACTGTCTTATCTTCCACTTTGTCTTTCCAACTTATTCAGGCTGGTTTCTTTTTTTTATTGTCGAGGGGCGGTGGGTAGACTCTCTCTTGTTGGAGATCATCATTGCTTGGCACTTGTGTGGCGCGAATGTGACTAGTTTCATTTTTATCTAATTGAGATGTATTTTTTCTAGTGATGTATCTTTCTCTTTGAGTTTCTTTACAACTTATCCAGGCTGGTTTCTTTTTTTTATTCGTTCCTAGGATGAGGATGTCGCTGGCAAGGTCAGCATTTATTGCCCATCCCTAATTGCCCTTGAGAAGGTGGTGGTGAGCCGCCTTCTTGAACCGCTGCAGTCCGTGTGGTGAAGGTACTCCCACAGTGCTGTTAGGGAGGGAGTTCCAGGATTATGACCCAGCGACGATGAAGGATCGGCGACATATTTCCAAATCAGGATGGTGTGTGACTTGGAGGGGAACTTGGTGGTGGTGGTGTTCCCATGCGCCTGCTGCCCTTGTCCTTCTAGGTGGCAGAAGTCACGGGTTTGGGAGGTGCTGCTGAAGAAGCCTTGGCGAGTTGCTGCAGTGCATCTTGTAGATGGTACACACTGCAGCCACGGTGTGCCGGTGGTGGAGGGAGTGAATGTTTAAGGTGGTGGATGGGGTGCCAATCAAGCGGGCTGCTTTGTCTTGGATGGTGTCGAGCTTCTTGAGTGTGGTTGGAGCTGCACTCATCATGGCAAGTGGAGAGTATTCCATCACACTCCTGACTTGTGCCTTGTAGATGGTGGAAAGGCTTTGGATGGTCAGGAGGTGAGACACTTGCCACAGAATACCCAACCTCTGACCTGCTCTTGTAGCCACAGTATTTATGTGGCTGGTCCAGTTAAGTTTCTGGTCAATGGTGACCCCCAGGATGTTGATGGTGGGGGATTCGGCGATGGTAATGCCGTTGAATGTCAAGTGGCGGTGGGTAGACTCTTTATTGTTGGAGATAGTCATTGCTTGGCACTTGTGTGGCGTGAATGTTACTAGTTTCATTTTTATCTAATTGAAATTTACTTTTTCTAGTGATGTATCTTTCTCTTTAACTGTTTCCTCTCTTTTCGGCTCAAACCTAACAATGCTATAGTTGCTGTTTCCTGTCCCCCTCCAGTAAATGCATGCAAAGCATCCAGGACCTCCCATATGTTGAGGGAAACCCAGCTGCAAAAATTTTGTCAAGTTAGTTTGCGCCATCATGTTGAATTTTCCCTCTGTTGAAAATTTCCCAGTTAAAGTAAAAATGATAAGAGAAGAGAATCATGAAAATTTAAACAATTCTCAATAAAATATTTATTCGAATTCAAGAGTTGCTTGTACAGAATTGTGAATTTCCAAAACGTGTTTTCTCTGAGATATGTAAGGGGGGAGTTGAACTCTCCTCGATTGGTGGGAAGGGAGTGGAGGTGGCAGTTAAAATGGAGTGGCTCCATTTCCTGATCTGTTCCTGCCGAGCTGTGATCTTAACGCCACTGGTTTTAGCAGTGGATGAGACTCCGTCTAGACTCTGGCGAGCGCCTCATTAATAAGTGCAAATCGAGGTCCCATGACATATGTGGCATCCCGATGGTATTTTAACTGGCTCCTGAGCAGGGTGCCCGCCATAGCTAAACCGCCAGATAAAGATATCGGGATGTAAGCGAGGCAACTGAAGGTAAGTTACAAAACATTCCTTAGTGGAGGCAAGAGGATCAGGAGTATAAGAAAAGTCTGGGCCTCTCCTGCCCCGGGCTCCCCCGTGTCCCCTGTCCAGCTGTGAGACCCTCCTGGGCTTACCTTACTGCCAGCAGCCTTCTCTTAATGTCCATGGGCAGTCGCCAGGCCTCCCGATCTTTGTCCTCCCCTGCTGGCTGGCTGCCGCTTTCCGCCAGAAATGGCTAAGCAGCTGACTGAGGGCATTTGATGAGGCCCTGCAGTTAAAATTTGCTAGGCCTCCGACTGATAAGGTTAGAAATTGGTGCAGGCCCATTTTCAGGCTTGAAATGGTCGGCTCACTCGGAGCGTGCTGGCAAGCCGGAGGCCCGAAGCTCGGGCCTAATCAGTAAAACCCTGCTGAGCTGCAGGCACCAATCAGGCATCCCGATGCAGCTCGCCAGTTGGGCTCAAAGCAAGATTGGGCAGCTCAGACGTCAGCAGCGGTTCTCAAGCAGGTCCTGAGGGGAAAGCTATGCAAGGGGATGAGCACACAGCCACTCGCAATATTGCTCTGGAGCCGGGAGGAACATTTCTGCTTCTCCTGCTTCCACATTTAGGTAAGTGAAAAAAGTAATATCTTCTCTTCTGTGGCCGCCAGCAGTACCTTTAAATACTGCTGTTTAGGCCACTGTACACTATTTCAGAGTGATGTCCTCAAAATGGTGTTAGGCCCCTCATTAGCGTATGCAAGGAGCCTAATTCCTGTTTAAGGCTGCCGCCAGGGATGCCTGAATATCACCTGTGCCAATATGGCATTGGACGCATTTCAGGTGGTCTTGGGGCGTGAGACATAGCTTAACAAAATTAAACATTTTTGTCCCCATTTCACGCCAAAGAACTGGGTGAAAGAGGTCAATTTCTCCCCAACCTACTGTAGGAATGCTATCTACTTCCATTGGCTTCCCAGCTGAATTATTGGGTTGGGATTTGTTGATGTTTTTCACAGCAAATGCCTTGGTTTCTCCCAACTGGCTTCAGCCCGTATCAATCAGCATTATCTCTTCCTCTCTATTTTGGCTCCACCTATCACCCCTGCTAAAGTTCCAATGGGTGAATCTGTCCTCCATGCTCCCTGCAGTGGTCTGAACCCATGCGCTCCCCATGTGTCCTTAAGCAGTCCTACCTAATCCACAGAGTCACTTCCAGTCCCCAAACCCACCCTGACTTACTGGGAATGAACCAATCAGCATGTAGCAAGCAAGAACGAAAGAAAAACAATCACAAAGTTCATCAACTACTGTAACAATTCAGGCTTTCTGCAACACTTTACCCATGCTCACAGCAACAAGACATTTCCAAAGGCAGACCATCTTCTTCTATGAAGCAAAGCCTATGTATGTATTGACTGGAGTAGAATGCCACAATTACCCTTTCTTGTGGAAGAGCATATGTCCACCTTATCTCTTTGATAGTTAGAAAACAATGTAAGGGGTGGTAGATGGTTAATCATGGAAGCAGGTATGGAATATATTATCAGAATTTCATTCAATATATATTAAAGGGAATCAGACCATTTTTTATTGACCTGGCCCTTTGTGTCTGTTCTGGCTTACAAAGCATCTGGACAGGATTTTTTCCCACACGTGTCTAAGGTTTATAAGATGCTCAATTTAGCATGTCTGTGAAATATTTTGCAATACTCAATCCAAACCATATTAACAGTTACACCCTGAGCCAATCATCATGGAATGACAGTATAAAGCTGAGTGGAATGAACTAACTCCTTGCTGGTGTTATCAAAGATGAAATTAGACACAGAGGTGAATTAACTAATATTACTTTATTCATAACATCCAAATTAACACAACTAGTATCACTGCAGATTAAGATTAATTACAATAAACACTTAGATAGAGGTTATTAAATGACAATTAAAATTGTTCCATAGAAATATATAATTTTAGCATATTGATGTATCTCAGCAGCAACTGGACTCTCTTGATTACAATATAACAAAGTTAAGCTCAATGTCTGAAGATAAGAACATAAGAACATAAGAAACAGGAGCAAGAGTAGGCCATTTGGCCCCTCAAGCCATTCAATAAGATCATGGCTGATCTTCTACCTCAACTCCACTTTCCTGCACTATTCCCATATCCCTTGATTCCCTGAATATCCAAAAATCTATCGATCTCTATATTGAATATACTCAAAGACTGAATATACACAGCTCTGGGGTAGAGAATTCCAAAGATTCACCACCCTCTGAGTGAAGAAATTTCACCTCATCTCAGTCCTAAATGGCTGACGCCTTATTCTGAGACTGTGACCCCTGGTTCTAGACTCCCCAGCCAGGGGAAACATCCTCCTTGCCTGTACTCTGTCACGCCCTGTAAGAATTTTGTATGTTTCAATGAGATCACCTCTCATTCTTCTAAACTCTAGAGAATATAGGCCTAGTCTACTCAATCTCTCCTCGTGGGACAATCCCCCCATCCCAGGAATTAGTCTGGTGAACCTTTGTTGCACTCCCTCTATGGCAAGTTTATCCTTCCTTAGGTAAGGAGACCAAAACTGTATACAATACTCCAGGTGTGGTCTCACCAGTGCCCGATATAATTGCAGTAAGAAGTCTTTACTCTTATACTTAAATCCTCTTGTAATAAAGGCCAACATACCATTAGCTTTCCTAATTGCTTGCTGTACCTGCATGTTAACTTTCAGTGATTCGTGTACAATGACACCCCAGGTCCCTCTGAACACCAACATTTCTCAATCTCTCACCATTTAAAAAATACTCTGCTTTTCTATTTTTCCTACCAAAGTGGATAACTTCACATTTCTCCACATTATATTCCATTTGCCATAATCTTGCCCACTCACTTAGCTTGTCTATATCCCCTTGAAGCCTCTTTGCATTCTCCTCATAATTTACATTCCCACCCAGCTTTGTATCATCAGCAAACTTGGACATGTTACATTTGGTCCCCTCATCCAAATCATTGATATAGATTGTGAATAGCTGAGGCCCAAGCACTGATCCTTGCGGTACCCCACTAGTTACAGCTTGCCAACCCGAAAATGACTCATTTATTTGTACTCTCTGTTTTCTGTCCGTTAACCAATCCTCAATCCATGCTAGTATATTACCCCCAATCCCATGAGCCCTAATTTTGTTTAATAATCTCTTCTGTGACACCTTATCAAATGCCTTCTGAAAATCCAAATACACCAGATGCACTGGTTCCCCCTTATCTATTCTGCTAGTTACAAACTCAAAAAACTCTTAACAGATTTGTCAAACACGATTTCCCTTTCATAAATCTGTGTACACTCTGCCCAATCCTATTATTATTTTCTAAATGCCCTGTTACCACGTCCTTAATAATAGATTCTAGCATTTTCCCTACTATTGATGTCAGGCTAACTGGTCTGTAGTTCCCTGTTTTCTCTCTCCCTCCTTTCATAAATAGTTGGATTACATTTGCTACCTTCCAATCTGTGGGATCCGTTCTAGAATCTATGGAATTTTGGAAAATGACAACCAATGCATCCACTATCTCTATAGCCACCTCTTTCCAAACCCTAGGATGTAAGCCATCAGGTCCAGGGGATTTATTGACTTTCAATCCTATTAATTTCTCCAGTACTATTTTTTTACTAATACTAATTTCTTTCAGTTCCTCATTCTCGTTAGACCCTTGGTTTTCCACTATTTCCGGGATTTTTTTGCGTCTTCTAAGTATTTGTTTAATTTCTCTGCCATTTCCTTATTCGCTAATAAATCTTTAACTTCTCTTGTTAGCCACAGTTGGACCACTTTTATTGTGGGGGTTTTGTGCCTTAAAGGAATGTATATTTGTTGTAAATTATGTATTAATTCTTTAAATGCTAGCCATTGCTTCTCTACCGTCATACCTTTTAATGTAGTTTCCCAATCTACCTTAGCCAACTCGCCCCTCATACCTACGTAGTTTGCTTTGTTTAGATTTAAGACCTTAGTTTTGGATTTAACTAAATCACTTTAAAACTCAATATAAAATTCAATCATATTATGGTCACTCTTCCCTAAAGGCCCCTTTACTACAAGGTTATTAATTAACCCTTTCTCATTCCAAAATACTAGATCTAAAATAGCCTGTTCCCTAGTTGGTTCCTCAACTTACTGATCTAGACAATTATCTAGCATAAATTCCATGAATTCGTCCTCCACACTATTATTGCAAATTTGGTTTGCCCAGTCTATATGTAGATTAAAGTCCCCCATGATTACTGTTACCCTTGTTACATGCGCCTTTAATTTCCTGATTTATACTCTGCCCTACATTACAACTACTGTTTAGGGGCCTATAAACAACTCCCACCATTGTTTTCTGCCCCTTGCTGTTTCTTAGCTCCACCCAAACTGATTCTATTTCTTGATTTTTGGAGCTAAGATCCTTTCTCTCTACTGAGGTTTGACGAGGTAATGAGTAGGGTGGATAAAGGGGAACCAGTAGATGTTGTGTATTTGGATTTCCAAAAGGCATTCAACAAGGTGCCACATAAAAGGTTACTGCATAAGATAAGAGCTCATGGTGTTGGGGGTAATACATTAGCATGGATAGAGGATTAGCTAACTAACAGAAAACAGAGAGTCGGGATAAATGGGTCATTTTCAGGATGGCAATCTGTAACTAGTGGGGTGCCACAGGGATCAGTGCTGGGACCTCAACTATTTTCAATCTATATTAATGACTTGGATGAAGGAAGCGTGTGTATTGTAGCCAAATTTGCAGACGATACAAAGATAGGTGTGAAAGCAAGTTGTGAGGACGACATAAAGGGCTCGAATTTCCAAGCCCCGTGGAGGCGGGTTTGGAGGTGGGAGTGGTGGGAAAATTGCAGATTCGGGGGGCACGTACCCATCCCGCCCCCAACCCGCCTCCATGCCAATGTCCCAGGAGGCGGGTACCCGAGCTGTGCTGGGAGCCACCTCCCCGAGGTGGGAAGGGGATTAGTGCCAATTAACTGCCTGTTAACAGGTAGTTAACAGGCAGTTTTTTGGCTAATCCCTATTTTTAGCCCTGAAGTGTGGGCTGCCCGATGGCTCCAAACCACGCCAAGTTAGCGAGGCAGACCGTCGGTCTGCAGGGCTTGGAGGGGTCGAGATGTCTGGTGTACAGGTGAGTGATGGGTGCATGAGTGCAGAGGTAAGTGTGTTTGGTGTGTGTAAAGTGTTTTAATAAGTTTTACTTACCTTTACTTTCCCCTCCAGGCTTCCTCCCTTCAGTTCTCGGGAGTCCCTCAGCTCACCGGCACAGAAAGCAGAATGGCCGCTGAACTGTCAAAAGCTGCAGCCTCTGCTTTCTGGTCTGGAGAGCTCTCTAACTGAGTCTGAGTAGAAGGACTCAAGTTGGAAGACAGATTGTCAGTGTTTGACAGCTTCACAGAGCTGTCAAACGCTGATATTTCATCTGTCAAAAGCTCTTGACAGATGAAATGTCAATCGCTGACGTCACCAGTATCCAGGTGTCCCTTAATTGGCCTGCTGAGCCCGCTGGGCGGGCTTAACAAGGTCAATCAAGGGAAAGTAGCGTGGGTTGGCCACAAATCGATGGAGGCGGGACTACAACCCAAAAAGTGGGAGTCCCGCCTCCATCACGTCCCCATTGACAAAATCGTGCCCAAAGAGTCTGCAAAGGGATATAGATTGGATAAGTGTGTGGGCAAGAATTTAGCAGATGGAGTATAATGTGGGAAAATATGAAGTTATCCACTTTGGTAGGAAGAATAGAAAAAGAAAAATATTATTTAAATGGAGAAAGACTACAGAATGCAGTGGTACAGAGGGATTTGGACGTCCTCGTACATGAAACACAAAAGGTTAACATGCAGGTGCAGCAGGTAATTAGGAAGGCAAAAGGAATGTTGGCCTTTATTGCAAGGGGGATAGAGTATAAAAGTAGGGAAGTCTTGCTACAAATGTACAGGGCGCTGGTGAGACCACACCTAGAGTACTGTGTACAGTTTTGGTCCTCTTATTTAAGGAGAGATATACTTGCATTGGCGGCAGTTCAGAGAAGGTTCACTAGGTTGATTCCTGGGATGGAAGGGTTGTCTTATGAAGAAAGGTTGAGCAGGTTGGACCTATACTCATTGGAGTTTAGAAGAATGAGAGGTGATCTTATTGAAACATATAAGGGGAAAAATTCGGTTGATTAGCACCTCCCATTAGTGACCTAAGAGGGCGCTAACAGGGGCGCAAAGCAACTAGCGCCCGAGCGCAGCGATGTTTGCGCCGCTCACGAAATTGACCAGACATTTTGCGGCAGCGTTAAACACTACCGCCACGATCTCCTGCACCTGCAGATTGTGAGGCCAGTCGAGCGTGCAACGCCCCGGTAGCGCCCCAGACCGGATATTGAGTCGTGCCCCCTGCCTTTCCACCTGCCGCTAGCAACGACAAGTAGAGGGGAACGTTTTGCAGTCGGGAAGGGGCTGGGGAACACTATCTAAAGGCGGCCACTTCCTGCCTTTTTTTGTCGGCGACATTTTTGCACCACGCATTCTGAGAGAGAGAGAGACTTCTGGAGAGATTCAATGCTGTGTGAAGGAGTTTTGGGTACTGAGCAGCACTTTGCAGGTTCATTTTGATTTGACATTCATTCCAGCGATTTAGAAGAGACTGGGGGGGTTGCACTGATTCGGGGCGTCGTCCTGCACCTGCAGAATCGGAGGCAGCAGAGACGCAGAGAGAGAGTGGCAAGCATGGCCAGAGGGAGGAGGGCCAACAGGCCTCTGCACAGGAGACCTTACCCTCCGAGGGTATTCAGGGAGCTGTTCTCATACCTTCATTTGTCTGAGGAGCAGTGTTTGCACAGGCTGCGCTTCAGCAAGGAGGTGGTCACTGAGCTCTGCCACCTGCTGCAACCAGATCTGCAGCCTCAACTGAGGACCAGGATGTCTCTGTCGGTGGCAGTGATGGTGACAGTGGCTCTGAATTTTAATGCCAGTGGCTCCTTTCAAGCATTTACTGGGGACATCACCAATATTTCCCAGTTTGCTGTCCATTGTTGTATCCGGGAGGTGACAAATGCCCTGTATAAAAGGAGACGCCAGTACATCTCTTTCCCCATGACCGGGGCCAAACAGCATGAACGCGCATGTGGCTTTGCGAGGATAGCGGGCTTCCCCATGGTGCAGGGCGCCATTGACTGCACGCATGCTGCATTGCAGGCACCGCATGAAAATGCAGAGATATTCTGAAACCGCAAGGGGTTCCACTCCTTAAATGTGCAGTTGGTCTGTGACCACACACAACTCATACTCGCCGTCAATGCCCGCTATCCTGACAGCAGCCACGATGCTTTCATCCTGCGCCAGACTGGTGTGCCAGACCTTTTCCAGGCACCGCATCACCCAAGTGGTTGGTTCCCGGGGACAAGGGTTACCCACGCTGCACCTGGCTGATGACACCGCTCCGTAACCCCAACATCCCTGTCGAGCTGCGGTATAATGAGACCATATCACCGCCAGGAACATAATTGAGCAGACGATCGGCGTGCTGAAGCAACGATTCCTGCTGTCTGGACCACTCAGGAGGAGCCCTGCAGTACTCTCCTGAGCGAGTCTCCCTCTTCATAGTTGTGTGCTGCATGCTTCACAACCTGGCAATCCTGAGAACCCAGCCAATGTTACCAGGGATTGGTGCACCACCTGAGGAGGAGGAGGAGGATGAGGAGGAGGAGGAGGAGGATGATCAACAGCAGCACCAACGTGGGAGGGAGGTGCACAATGTTGCCAGTACAAGGGTCGTCCGTGAACGGCTGATAAGAAGCCGCTTCTCGGCCCCTACTGAGAAGATGGCTTCTGGCATGGAGAACAACATCATGGAAAGCAACCCACAATCCCTATAGCCGGCCAAAGCTGGAATGATTGCAAAGGCCAAAAATTTACAATTTGAATAAAACAACTTTTTTCTTTAACAAACTGTGTGTGTGTTATTTATTCAGGACAAACAATTAGAAACAAACACAACAAATCATGAACAAACAGAACTGGTTCTCACAAAATGGAGATAAACGGCAAAACAGTAAACAAATGTAATCACACAAACCTCGACCTTCACTACAAACATTTCCACCATTTATTTAGACCTCCTAATGTTTGCCCTTCGAGAGTGATCTCCATCCCCTGCGCACTTTTATACTTCCCACCCTACTGCTCCTCCGTAATGGGGCCTCAGTGGCTGCAGCAAGGCTGCTGAATGTCAGATGCAGAGACTACAGATGCCCTTGAAGGACACCCTCGACCAACTCTGGGCCTGGAGGCCCCGGCTGCAGACTGCACCAACTTTGCATGGGCGGCAGCAGTCTGGCTGACTGTGTTGCAGGCCATGGCAAGTGCAATGGAGAAGTGCCAATGGTGGGAGCAGGAATACTGTCATCCTGAGAGAGTGAGAAGTCGCACAACACCAGGTTATAGTCCAAGGGGTAAAAATTCAGTTGGTTGCGCCTCCCGTTAGCGCCTTAAGAGGGCGCTAATGGGGCGCAAAGCCGCTAACGCCCGGGCGCAGCGATGTTTGCGCCGCTCGGGAACTTAACTTGAGATTGTGCGGCGGCGCTAAAACTTATTGCTGCGACCACCTGCGCGCGCAGATTGTGACGTCATTCCATGGTGCAATGCCCTTGTGGCGCCCCGGAGCGGAAATTGAGTGGCGCCCCCTGCCTTACCGCCTGGCGCTTCCAACGACCGGAAGACTGGAACGCTATCAATCGCTGTGGGGCTGGGGGGGGCGCTATTTAAAGGGGGCCTCTTCCTGTCTTTTTCTGTGGTCGACATTTTTGCACCACTCGTTCTGAGAGAGAGAGAGAGATTCGGAGAGAGAGAAAGAGAGACTTCTACATTGACTCAACGCTTTGTGAGGTAGTTTTGCCTATTGATCCTAACTTTGCTGCTACTTTAGTTGCTGTCCTTCATTACTTTGCTTGCAAAGAGAATATGGGGGCTGCACTGATTGGGGGCGTCGTCCTGCTCCAGCTGAATCGGAGGATACAGAGACGCAGAGAGAGAGTGGCAATGATGGCCAGACGGAGGAGGGCCATCAGGCGTATGTACAGGAGAGCTTACCCTCCCAGGGTATATCGTGAACAGCTCTCCTACATCCATATGTCCGAGGAGCTGTGTTTGCGAAGGCTGCGATTCAGCAAGGAGGTGGTCACTGAGCTCTGCCACCTGCTGCAGCCAGATCTGCAGCCTCAACTGAGGTCCAGGACGTCTCTGTCGGTGGCAGTGAAGGTCACAGTGGCTTTGAACTTTTACACCACTGGCTCATTTCAAGCTGCTGCTGGGGACCTCGCCAATATCTCCCAGTTCGCGGTGCATTGCTGCATCCGGCAGGTCACAAATGCCCTCTTCAGAAGGAGACGAGAGTTCATCTCTTTCCCCATGACCGCAGACAAGCAGCGTGACCGCGCTCTGGGCTTTGCGAGGGTAGCGGGCTTCCCCATGGTGCAGGGCGCCATTGACTGCACGCATGTGGCTTTGCGTGCTCCGCGTGAGAATGCAGAGGAATTCAGGAACAGAAAGGGGTTCCATTCCTTGAATGTCCAGTTGGTCTGTGACCACAGACAGCTGATACTCGCTGTCAATGCCCAGTATCCTGGCAGCTGCCACGATGCTTTTATCCTGCGCCAGACTACTGTGGCAGAACTTTTCGAGGCACCGCATCAGCCAGTTGGTTGGCTTCTCGGGGACAAGGGGTATGCATTGAGCACCTGGCTGATGACACCACTCCGTACGCCCAACACCCCTGCTGAGCTGCGGTACAATGAGAGCCATCAAGCTACCAGGAACATTATTGAGTGCACAATCGGCGTGCTGAAGCAACGGTTCCGCTGTCTGGACCATTCTGGAGGAGCCCTGCAGTACTCGCCTGAGCGAGTATCGAACTTCGTAGTCGTGTGCTGCATGTTGCATAACATGGCAATCCTCAGGACCCAGCCAATGCCACCAGGCCTTGGAGCACCACCAGAGGAGGAGGAGGAAGAGGAGGAAGAGGACGAGGACGATGATCATCAGCAGCACCAAGGCAGGAGGGCGGCCCACAATGGTCAAACTGCAAGGGCCGTCCGTCAACGGCTAATAGCAAGCCGCTTCTAGGGCCCCTGCCATTGCTACCAACATTAATGAACCCAGCACGCAACCCCTAAGCCGGCCAAGGCACCAATAATTCCAACCACCAACCATGTATATTTTGAATACAGAAACTTATTTATTTTACAAACTCTGTGTGTGTCAATTCCTCATGACAAACTCATAGAAATAAACACAAAAAAACAGTCAATAACATAACTGGTTCTCACAACCTGGAGATAATGTCCAAAACACTAAACAAAAGTTGGACCACGAACCTCGACCTTTAATAAAAAAATGACCAGCATTTTGTCACACCTCCTACTTTTTGCCCTTCAAGGGTAATCTCCTTCCCTTCTAACCCTACTGCTCCTCCGTAATGGGACCTCAGTGGCTCCTCCGTAATGGGACCTCAGTGGCTGCAGCAAGGCTGGTGGAAGGCTGCTGCTCGTCAGATCCTGACACTGCAGATGCCCCTGAAGGACGGCCTCGACCAGTTCTGGGCCTGGAGGGCCCGGCTGCAGACTGCACCAACTCTGCATGGGCGGCAGCAGTCTGTCCTACAGGCGGTGGCAAGTACAGTGGAGAAGTGACAGTGTTGGCAGCAGGAATGCTGTCATCGTGAGAGAGGACAGCAACTCCCTGCTTGCCCGACACACTGGCACTCCCACGGGGCAGCACTTCAGCATCCGGAGCAATCTGCCGGAGAACAGATTGCTGGCCTGCTGCGGCGCGGTGACAGCCCCGGGGACATGTGCACGAACCATCGAGGTTGGCAGCAGTCTGTGCTCGCGTGGCCTCAATCTGAGTCTGTATGAGAGCAGTCAGAGATGGGATCACAGCAGCCAGTGACTGAATTGCAGCACTAAGCGTTAGTGTGGCATCCGCCTGTGCTACAGCGAAGTGCTCCACACTCCTTGCCAGTGACTCAATGCATTCGGGCACCCTTCCCACTGCACCCATGAGCTCAGTGTGCATGCCCACCGCCTGGGTGTTCATTTCTGCGATCAGCCGCTCCTCCTCTGCGTCCATTGCAGTAGGAGTGTCTGGCATACTCTCCCTCTGGGGAGAAGGCCCCCGTTCTTCCCTACCCCCCCATGGCGTTGCTGCAGCCCGCTGGGTCCTGGAGCTTCACCCTCATCAGACCCTTCCCCCCTGCTCCCCTCCAGGGAAGGCGTGTTCCCAGTGTGGGCATGGGCTTCCTCGGGAGAGGGTGGCACTGATGCTCCGGCTTCCTCTTCCTCCTCAGCTGCAGCATCACTCCCAGTGGCAGCTTCAGGGCCCATCTCCTCAGCTGGTGAATCACCATCTGAAAGCAGGGAGGTACAAGAGTGGCTTTAGCGTGAGGACAGGGTGGCAGTAAGGGAGGAATAAGTGCAGCGAGTTAGCAAGTTGGATTGAAAGTGTCAAAGGCTGGTGTTGTGAGGGACAAGTGGAAGGACAGAGGACAAAAAGGTGATGACCTTACCATTGCTGTCCAGAACGGGGTCGGCGTCTCCAGTGGCGACGGGACCGATCACCCGGCTTGCCACAATCCTGTGGACGCGCTCCTCCAGATCGCTGAGGGGTTGCAGCTGAGGCCGCCCTCCACCTGTCCGTTGCTGCTGTCTCCGATTATGCGCCAGCTTGGCCTGTAAGAAAAAGGACAGCATCTGAGTAAATATACAGCCATGGTCTTGCCTGATGTGCCTCCCATAGGTGAATAGCCCTTACTGTATACAGCCATGGTCTTGCCTGATGTGCCTCCCTTAGGTGAATAGCCCTTACTGTATGCAGCCATGGTCTTGCCTGATGTGCCTCCCATAGGTGAATAGCCCTTACTGTATACAGCCATGGTCTTGCCTGATGTGCCTCCCATTGGTGAATAGCCCTTACTGTATGCAAAGTGTGGAATGTGTGTGTGTGTGTTTGATGAAAGGGCCATAGGTGTTGGATGAGTGTTGTGCATTGGGGTTTTAAGACCCTCTGGCCATAGAGTGAGGTTGAGATGGAGGGATGGAGAGGTATTGAGAAAAAGCCACTCACCCTGACGACCCGAGTGAGGTCGTTGAACTTTTTGCGGCATTGAGTATGGGTCCTGGGCACCATGCTCCTGGAGGAGACGCTCTGAGCCACCTCCCTCCACACTCTTCTGAACTCGCGTGGCAAAGGCCTCCTGCCACTCTCAGGGAAGAGCATACATCTTCTGCGCTCCACCATGCCAACCAGAGCATCCAAGGCCCGCTCGGTGAAGCGATGAGCGCGTTCTCTCACCCTCTCCATGCTTGGCAGCAAAATGGATTCACAGGTCTCTCCAGGCCGAGATTCAAGGCTGCAATGAGCAGGGTGTGGCTGGGGAGCAAGTTGGCCCCCCCCCCGCTTTAAGAAGTGGCCGGCACCAGTGTGTCTGTGTTCCCTCGCTAACTGGCAGCAGCTGCGCTGCGCTCGCGCGCTGAGTTAGCGCCTCACTCCTTGGCCTTTGCGCCTTAAGACAGGTGTGCAGCACCTGCTTTAGCGCTCCACTCACCTCCCGGGGCGGTAAAAGTGAAGTTTCCAGTCAGTGCCGATAATTAGCGCCAGGCGCTAATATCTGCGTCCAGACGATATTTGCGCCCCGAATGGGGCGCGACCTAATTTCTACCCCCAACAGTTTTATTTGAAATCACAAGCTTTCGGAGCTGCTGCCCCTTCGTTAGGTGAAGCTGACGAAGGGGCAGCAGCTCCGAAAGCTTGTGATTTCAAATAAAACTGTTGGACTATAACCTGGTGTTGTGCGACTTCTCACTTTTGTCCACCCCAGTCCAACACCGGCATCTCCGCATCATGATCCTGAGAGAGGACAGCACCTTCCTGCTTGACCGAGACACTGGCACTCCCACGGGGCAGTACCTCAGCATCCGGAGCAATCTGCTCGAGCACAGATTGCTGACCTGCTGCGACGTCATGAGAGCCCCGGGGCAATGTGGCCGACCCAGCGAGGATAGCAGCAGTCAGTGCTTGCGTGACATCAATCTGAGACTGCATGAGAGCAGTCTGAGACTGGATGGCACCAGCCAATGACTGAATTGCAGCACTAAGCCATTGCGTTGCGTCGGCCTGTGCTGCAGCGGACTGCTCCAGATTCCTAGCCAGTCCATCCATGCTTTCGGGCACCCTTGCCATTGCACCCATGAGCTCAGTGTGCATGCTCAAGGCTTGGCTATTCATGGCCGCGATGGCGCGTCCTCATCTGAGTCCTGTGCAGCAGGACTCGCTCGCCTACTCGTCCTCCGGGGAGCTGGCCCCCGAGCTTCCCTACTCGCATGGCGTTGCTGCAGCTCGCTGGGTCCAGGAGCTTCGCCCTCATCAGACCCTACCCCCCTGCTCCCCTCCAGGGAAGGCATGGTCCCAGTGTCGCCGTGGGCTCCCTCGGGAGATGCTGGTACTGAGGCTCCGGCTTCCTCTTCCTCCTCGCCTGGGGCGTCGCTGCCACTGGTAGGTTGAGGGACAGGCTGGTCAGCTGGTGGTTCACTATCTGAAAGCAGGGAGGTACAAGAGTGGCTTTAGCGTGAGGGCAGGGGGGCAGGAAGGGAGCAATGACTGGAGACATTTAGTAAGTTGGATTGAAAGTGTAAAAGGCTGGTGTTGTGAGGGGCAAGTGGAATGAGAGAGGAGAGAAAGCTGATAAACATACCATTGCTGTCCCCAAGGGTGTCGACCTCTCCAGCGGCCACGGCACCTATGACCTGGCTGGCAACGATCCTGTGCACACCCGCCTCCAAATCGCTGAGGGTGTAGGACAGCCGGTCCTCCTCCCGTGCGTTGCTGCTGCCGCCTGTTATGAGAGAGCTTGGCCTGCAAGAAAAAGGACGGCGTCTGAGTGAATGTGCAGCTATGTGCTTGCCTGATGTGCCTCCCATAATCGAATAGCCCTTAATGTATGCAGCCATGTGCTTGCTTGATGTGCCTCCCATAGTTGAATAGCCCTTAATGTATGCAGCCATGTGCTTGCCTGATGTGCCTCCATAGTTGAATAGCCCTTAATGTTTGCAAGGTCTGGAATGTGCGTGTGTGTTTTATGAGATGGCCATAGGTCTTAGATGAGTGTTGGGCATTTGGGGTTTTTAAACCCTCTGGGTACAGAGTGAAGTTGAGATGGAGGGATGTAGAGGTTTTGAAAAGCAGCCACTCACCCTGACCACCCGAGTGAGGTCGTTGAACTTCTTCCGACATTGGGTGTGGGTCCTTGGCACCAGGCTCCTCGAGGAAACATGCTGAGCCACCTTCCCCTAGACTCTTCTGTATTCGCGGGGCAATGGCCTCCTGCCACTCTCTGGGTAGAGCACTGCCCGTCGCTGCTCCACAGCGCCAACCAGAGCCACCAAGGCCCAGTCGCTGAAGCGCTGAGCTCTTTCCCTGGGCCTTTCCATTAGCAGTTCCAGCACAATTGATGTACAGGTCTCTTCAGGCCGAGATTCAAGGCTGCAATGAGCAGGGTGTGGCTGGACAGCAAGATCAACCCTTCCCTTTAAGAACTGGCCGGCGCCAGTGTATCTGTCTTCCATTGCTAACTGACAACACCTGAGCTTCGCCAGCGCTCTGAGGTAGCGCGTCGCTCCTCGACGTTAGCGCCTTAAGACAGGTGTGTAGCGCCTGATTTAGCGCTCAAATCACCTCCAGGGGGCGATAGAGGCCAAGTTTGCAGTCGAAGGCCATAATTAGCGGCAGGCGCTAAACTTTGCACCCGGCCAATAATAGCATCCCAAACGGGGCGATACCGAATTTCTCCCCCATACGATTCTGAGGGGGTTAGACAGGGTAGATGCTGAGAGGATGTTTCCCCTCGTGGGGAATCTAGAACGAGGGGGCATAGTCTCAGAATAAGGGGTCACCCATCTAAGATGGAGATGAGGAGGAATTTCTTCTCTCAGAGGGTCGTGAATCTTTGGAATTCTTTACCCCAGAGAGCTGTGGGAGCTGAGTCATTGAATATATTCAAGGCTGAGATAGACAGATTTTTGAGCAACAGGGGAGTTAAGGGTTATGGGGAACAGGCAGGAAAGTGGAGTTGAGGCCAAAATCGGATCAGCCATGATCTCATTAAATGGCGGAGCGGGCTCGAGGGGCCAAATGGCCTACTCCTGCTCCTATTTCTTATGTTCTTATGTTCTGTCTTTATCCCATCCTTTACTATCAGGGCTACTCCTCCTCCTTTTCCATTTTGCCTATCTCCTCTAAAAGTTAAGTATGATGGAATATTTAGTTCCCAACCTTGGCCACATTGCAACCACGTCTCCGTAATGGCTACTAGATCAAACGTATTAATTACTATCTGCGCTTTTAATTCATCTATTTTGTTGTGAATGCTTCGCGCATTCAAATATAATGGGCCAAAAATTCGGCACTTGCCGGGTGAGTACGCGTTGTGTACTCACCCGTAAGGCCTCCTGAAGTGACGGTTTCCTGCATGCACTGCGCATGCGTGGGAAACCGGAACTTCCGGTCTCGTGAAGGGAGGGGTTCAGAGGTGAACCGCGTGCGCGGGAGAGGCTGCGCGCACGCAGCGAACTTAGTTTTTTTTTCGGGTTTCTCCGGGAAGATAAGTATGGAAGAAGCCGCGCTTTTAAAAAGAAGGCGCAGGACCCGTTTTTAACAAGATAAGTGGTTAATTAATTACAATTTAAAAAAATTTCAGCAGTTTTATCTTTTTTAGATACTTTAAAGAAAGGTAAGTTTATTTTTAGCACTGCTAAAAAGTATTTTAATTTTTTCAATAATTAAAATTTTTGTTTAAAGTAGTTAATTTATTTAACTTATAGTTATTTTAAAAATGTGATGGTTTTTTTTAAATTTATTTGAAGTTTAGGTGTTGTTTTGGGGCCGATTTCAATTCACAGATTTGACAGGTCAAATCTATGAATGAAAGATGGTCTGCTGCCATTGGCTCTCCATGGCCCACGTGATCCCAGGGGACGCATCGCACTAACTACGCCCCTGGGATACACAAGCACTGCGCGCCGACAGTTGGGGCAGGCCCAGGCACTGAAGTCCCCGTGGGCCCAGAGGTCAACGGCAGGCGCGGTGGGTAGGTGCGCGCGGGATCCTTGCACCCGCGGGAAGCCAGGGAGCCTAATTTCTGGGCCAATGCCTTTAGCTTTAACTTATTTCTATTTTTCCCTGAGGTCACCTTAGTCACTGATGCCTTATTACCTTTTTTACTCTCTCTGTCCCTTTCTGACCCACTCTGCTTATTTTTACCCAAAACTCTACTCTGCTCGAGAGCCTTGACATTTCTCTCGCTGCTTTTAAATTTACTCTTTCCTACAGTTACAGCTTAGCAAGGTTAAATAACAATTAATTTACAATGTGTTACTGACAAGTTAACAGCTTCAAATATGCAGGCTATCCCTATGGTATGGGAATAAAGAAGCCTGATCCTTTGGTTAGATTGGATTTCTGATACTGGCTGTTTGACTTCTTCTCTGACACTCATCTCCTCTGGGGCTGTGTGTAGTGAGTCACCATCTGTGGCCATTGTCTGTCATGGCTTATCTGCTTTCACGCATTTCTGTGTATCACTGTACTGTCAATGTATTATTGTATTATTGTACAATGATTATAGATATGACCCATTAAATACATTTGCAATACGTTCTATAGGTTACTTCTGTCAGATTAATCTGTTAACATCACTCCTTTTGGTTTGCAGAGGTGCTTTGAGGGCTCTTTACAACTGTCTTCTAATTTCTGTCCTTTCTAGGAATTCTCTTTTGCTTTCTTGGAACCTTTCTAGGTCTTAAACTTTTCCATTCTGCTTCCTTTCGATTTCATTCTGACTTCTTTCTCTCTGATGTTGGGGTAGGGAACAGCATGGCCACATCCCACCACCACGCCCCTCCCCCCCCCCCACCTCCCCAACCCATCCACCCACCCATAGCCACAGCTTTTCAGCCTTTCCTGATAAGTGTAACCTCTCAGTTCTGGTATCATGCTTATAAATCTTTTTTGTATCTTCTCCAGTGCGTCCACATCCTTTTTATAATAGTGAGAAGTCGCACAACACCAGGTTATAAATCACAAGCTTTCGGAGCGGCTGCTCCTTCGTCAGGTGAAGTGAAGAAATACAAATCGGCACAGCATATATAGACAGAGAACAATGCCTGTGTAGTGTACAATGTCAGACGACTACAGTTAATCTTTCTGACTGCCTTTTATCACACCTCGGCAGAGAGACAATCAGGTCAGTCAGGAAGACATTATATCAAAGACATAGCAAAATACAACTAAGACAATGAGGTGGGGTCACAGGGGGTCTAATGTGTCAGATGCTGCAGTCTGTATGGAAAACCATAAACTTTAAACTTCTTACTTTTTTTACTGGAAATCACATCTGTGAACAAGCCAACGACGACTTTTTATAATATGGAGACCAGAAATGTGCACAGCACTCTGGTGTGGTCTAACCAAGGTTCTATACAAGTTTAACATAACTTCACTGCTTTTCCATTCTATTCTTCGAGAAATGAACCCCAGGGCTTTGTTTTCTTTGTTAGTGACCTTATTAACCTGCGCCACTACTTTTAGTGATTTGTGTATCGGTATCTCTAAATCCCTTTGCTCCTCTACTCCATTTAGACACTTAGGCCTAGAAATTGGATAAGGCCCGAAAACAGGTGCAAGCAGCGCAAAGTGCTCTGTGCCCACGCTCGTTCAAAGTGGTGCAGGCAGCACGCAAAATCTGTGCTGCCTGTTCATTATAATGATTGCAGCGCTGATCTCAGTGCTAAACGTGCTGCTGATTGGCTTAGCGCTGAACAGCGGGGGACAATATTGGGTTAAGTCTACTAGCCAATAAAGTTTGGCCTAGGCTCTCTACACTATTTAAAGGGGAGGCGCTTTGCTGCAGAAGCACCTCATTCTCATTCTGCAGAGAGACATGGCCCAACAGCCAAGAGAAAGGACAAGATTTTCAGATGAGGCACTGGATGCCGTCAGGTCCCCCACCCGCAGGGTGGAAGGAGGCCTTGAAGGCAGAAAACCAGAAGACAGTGGGAGAAGATCGCTGAAGCCGTCAGTGCAATGTGTGTTGTCCCCAGGACCTGGATGCAATGCCACAAAAATTTTAATGACCTCACACGACTGGTCAAGATGAGTGAATGCATCTTCAAATGCCATATCCCACCATCTGCATCACAAGCCTCACACACTGCTCAATGCACCACACACCCATCACTCACCTACCAACAATCTCCAGTAATCACGTCTCATACCTCACAATCAAAGCTTCACTTCACCCTCACACACTTACCACTGCTGCAAGACTTACACCCACATCTCACACCTTGCACACACTGACAGCTATTCAACCATGGCAGGCACATCACCCAAACACATTGCACCACATTCACTGACAAAACATCTCAGGTTTGGGATGCGGGGCCCATAAAGCCACATGTGTGCAGTCCATGGCGCCCTGCACCATGGGGAAGGCAGATATCCTGGCAAAGCCACATGCGAGCTCCTCCTGCTTTTCTATGTTCAGAGAGAAGACAATGAAATCCCTTCTCCTGGAGTACAGGATCTCTGTGATGTCCCGGATGCAGCGATGGATGGCAAATTGGGAGATGTTAGCTATGTACTAGTGCTCCAGAATGAAAGGACCCGGTGGCGAAAAACTGAGGGCCACGGTCACCTTGAGGGCTACTGGCAGAGCCGCCGTCGTTCTGCTCTAAGCTGCAGGTCTGGTTCCAGGAGGTGGCAGAGTTCTGTGACCACCTCCTTGGTGAAGTGGAGCCTCCTAATGCACTGCTCCTTGCTTAAGTGCAGTTAGGAGAATGCTCGCAGAAGACCCTAGATGCATAAGGCCTCCTGCTGCGAGCCCTCCTGCCCCTTCTCCTCCCTTTACGAGCATCTTGTCCTCTTCTTCGCTGCTTCTGCTCCATCTCCCTGTCATATTCAAATTCGAGGGAGACTGCCAGTAGAGCACATGACTGGGAGCAAGTGGTGTGAGCAGAACCCTTGAAATCAGAAGCAAGGCCTCCTCCACTTGCAGCACCACTCCCTGTCGCCTCATCAACATTAAACAACTCTAGAAAGCTACAAACAGTCGCATAAACTTACACGGAGACAGTAGAAATGCAAAAGCAAGTCAGCTGCAAGTTATTGATGATCCCTTTAAATACCACTAATTGGGGGTCCTTCCTGCTGCTGAACACATGTTCAGCTGGTCGTGATTAGGAGAGGGCATTGAATGGAGCGGCGACGTCCAAAATGGCAGATCGTGCATCAAATCAGCGTTGCACACTCATTGACCTCACGATCTGCCTTATTTCCATTTCTGCAGCGAGTGCAGATAATGGCAGCGCTGCCGACCTGCCCAAAATGGGACCTGCCGGAAGCGGGCGGAAGCAAACAGATCCAATTTCCCAGCCGTTTTTCCCCAAGGAGTATGTGGCCTCCTTATTCATCCTACCAAAATGCACCACGTCACACTTATCTATATTGAAATTAACTTGCCAATTACGCTGCCATTCTGCAAGTTTATTAATGTCTTGTATTTTGTCGCAGTCCTCCTCAATATTAACATTACCCCCCAATTTGGTGTCATCCGCAAATTTTGAAATTGTACTTCCGATTTCCGAGTCCAAATGGTTTATGTAACTACAGTTAGAGGACCATTATCTTTGATACCTTCTTAAAAGCCCCTCTGTTTTTCGCATGGATGTTTTCACAAATATACTAACAGATCAATTAGCCTGCCAGGCTTGCCATTTCAACAGGTTCATCACAGTTGTGGCTCCAGCTTGAATGCGACATGTTGCCTGGTATATAGACCTCTTCTTCCTCCCCTTGAACTTCCTTGTGAGAGCTTGGCTCTCCCAGAATTCCGGTATTAACTTGCTGTAAAGGACTTTGAGCTGTGGTGGTTTGACAAATTGGGACAATGCTGGAGGGCGTTTATTTGTCATGCGGGTGTAAATTGGGGATAACTTCCTGATTGCTCCCGCACAGGAAATTCCAGGCCAGAGCCTCTTCAAACAGGAACAGGCTCTATTCAACCTAAACAGCCATGATCTGCAAGGTCAAGGTGCAAGAACAGATCTCCTTGGGCTCTGCAACTCAGGATCCTTTCAGGAGTCAGCCATTGGCCAGACACGATCCGTTCAGCTGACCAGGCAATGGGGAACACAATTCCATCCCCCTCCCACTCAGCAAATAATCTGGACCGAAGGGAATATACCCTGACCAAACCTCCGCTGATCAGAATAATGTGTCCTGTTGAAAATAGGTCAGATCCAGACCACCGTTAAATGAATAATTGGAGGCTGAGGGAATGTAATATGGTAATCTACCACCCCCAGCAGAAAAATGAGGCTTGCAAGAATGTAGCATGGCAACCGCCATGCCCCCCCCACCCCGCTGCGACCTCCTGTCACCCCCCCCCCCCCCCCACCAGCCGCACCCCCCCCTTATCCCTCCAGTGGCAGAATGGATAGCAAGGTGGCTACAAAACAGAAAACAGTGAGTAGAGGTTAAAGGTAGTTACTCAGACTAGCAAAAAGTGGGAAGTGGTGTTCCACAAGGATCGGTGCTGGGACCACTGTTGTTCACTATTTACATAATCAATTTTGACTTGAGAATCAAAAGTACAATTTAAAATTTGCAGATGACACCAAATTGGGGGGGGTGTAGTTAATACAGAGGAGGACTGCGACAAAATACAGGAAGACATTAATAAATTTGCAGAATGTGTGTATAAGGTGCAAAAAAGATTTACTAGAATGATACCTGAACTGAGAGGTTATACCCATCAGGAAAGATTGAACAGGCTGGGGCTCTTTTCCCTAGAAAAGTAAAGACTGAGGGGTGACCTGATAGTTGTCTTTAAGATTATGAAAGGGATTGATAGAGAAGATGTGGAGAGGATGTTTCCACATTGCAGGGTAAACCAGAACAAAGGGCCATAAATTTAAGATAGTTACTAATAAATCCAATAAGGAATTCAGGAGAAACCTCTTGTCCCAGAGAGTGGTTAGACTGTGGAACTCACTACCACAAGGAATAGTTGAGGCGACTAGCATAGATGCATTTAAGGGGAAGCTAGATAAACACATGAGGGTGAAAGGAATAGAAGGATATGTTAATGGGGTTAGATGAAGAAGAGTGGGAGGAGGCTCATGTGAGCATAAACACTGGCATGGACCTGTTGCGCCGAATGGCCTGTTTCTGTGCTGTAAATATTATGTAATACGATGTAAAACTAGGCACTGGGGGATTATACAATACACCCTCCTTCCCTGCTAAGGCAGTTTGCCAACACCTGCCCCTCCCGTTCTTCCCACTTTCCTCATCATGTTCTTATTCCCCCCTTCCCACACTCTCTCTCCCCTTATCTGTTCCTCTCTCCCATCACCTCCCCCTCATTCTCCTTTTCAGTCTCTATTCTCTGCCTCTCTCTTTCTGTCCTCCTACCCTTCCCTCTCCCATCTACCTATCCCATCCAATCTGCTTCCTCCTCCACCTGGGTCCAATTTTCCCCTTGCTGGCTAACCCTACTTGACCTGAACGCTGTATTTGGACTTGACTTCTCGGGTGCAACATCACCATATCTATCTATATATTTAAAATTCTTTATAATATTGTCCTATTAAATATTAGGACCCTGGTATTGTCTTTTTTAATAGTAAACGCAATTTTGAAAACTGTTAAAAATGTCAGCCATTTTGCTGACCATGCTTCATCCATGACATTGTAACATATACTTCCCTTCAATAGAAAGCCACACAGAAACTGGCATTGGTAGTGTTTTTATTTAGACTATTTTTACTTCTATTGTATTGACCACAATGTGTATATTATAATGAAACATTTGCTAAGCCATTTTAAATAGTTTGCACCATCTGCCTTCCCATTTCCCCCGATGCAAGAGGCCTTGTATAGGTGTTGTGTCGATGTTTACCGGTGGTCAGTTCTCTAGAGCCTCATTTTAATTAGCGTGGATTAGATGAGAAAAAACAGTTGGTCAGTAATAAACACGACACCTATCTCAATCACCTCTAATACAGGCAGCTGGGACACTAGTATAGCTACTGCTCGGTCCTTATGCAGCTGTTTTGTTTGCAGTCTTAGTCTCCCAAGCGCAGCTACTTCATGTTAATAGTAGCTCTGCCATAAAATGCAAATTGTCTTTCATTTTCTTAAGTAATTGATTGAAACGCAGCTCAATATCTCAGCCCGGCTCAAGCTGTTTACAACTGATGCCACACACTGTTTACTTCATTTGCATAAAGCATCTTTGATCAGTATCCCACTACAGCACAAGTCATGGCTGCCAGCATTTTGAAGGGATGTAGGAGGTGGATAAGAGAAATGTTTTCTGACTACCTACCTGGCATTTGGACATAATCATAGTCAATCTCCATTGGATAAAAAAATCCTGAAGGTTTTACCGTTGGAACAGTGTTTACATTCATAATAACATATTCATTATTTAATTATTGCACCAGTAATGCTGCTGAAGCCAAAGTTACTGCCCAACCAAATCTCCCTGTATTTCTTATATCAAAGGTAATACAACTGTACAGTTAGTGTAACTGCAAACTACATAGCAAAAAAGGTGTAATGGCTTTACTTATGCTACACAAGCATTTTTCCACTCCAATTAAAGCATGATTAAGATAAACTTAGACCTGGAGTTAATCTCAAAACAGCACTCTAACAAAGGACTGATAGTACTTTAGGAAAAGATGGATTCTTACTTATGAACATACACAAATGACGAACAGGGAAAAGACAAGCTGGTCCATAAGAGCCTGCCACCCACAGTCATGTTACAATGACCCCCAATGCTCCCACCCACCATCAGCCATGTAACCTCCTGGGAGAAGCACAAAAACAGATTAAACAAAACACAGAAAATGCTGGAAACACTCAGCAGGTCAAGCAGCATCTATGGACAGAGAAACAGAGTGAAGGGCCCCGATATTTATGGGCAGGTTGAGAGCGAGGTCGAAAGTGGCCGACGGCAGGACCTCATTATCATTTGATTTCCATTTCCCACCCAGCCGCTGGCTAAATTGACAGCCTGCTTCGTTGCCGGGCAGGAAAGCCAGTGGCAGTAGGGTTCCCAACCATCCCGCTTTTGGCGGGAGTCTACCAGAATTGGCAATTGGTCTCCCGAGCGCTGCTGCTGGTGACTCTGGAGAAACGGTCCTGGTATGCGCGGTTCACACATGCGCAGTGACATGAATCTGTCATTCATGAAAGAAAGACTTATGAAATAATACTGAGTGGCCTGCGGGTGGCGCTGTCCAGGGAGAGTATAAATACTCGGGCACGGGCCCAGCTTGCGCAGGACATTCTTAACAGAAACTAGTGAAGGTCACAACTAGATCTCCATGTTGTAAAACAGTTGATTAAAGCTTTGTTTAACGCTTAGACCAAGTGCCTAGTAGTTTTCTTACGTCACGCAGTACCCCGGCTGTCGTGGCTTCCAACCAAACCCCAGGATGCCTGAGCCCTGCTGGTCCCCCTGCTATTCGGAAACATCGCTTTGTTACTGGTTGTGAGGATGAAGATCTCAGGACCAATTAAAATCGCCTGGAAACTCAGTGGTAGCGAAATTCGTCTCCTTTGCGCCCGCCTTTAGCACCTCCGGGGGAGCTAACGGGGCGCAAAGGGTTTATTGCCCAGACGGGGCACTAATAGCGCCTGCTGAGAAACTCGGCAGGGCGCTACTGAGGCACTAGCCGATAGCGCTGCGCCCCTGCCGGTAGCGCCCCGCCGCAGCCCCTTACTGCTCCGCGGCCAAAATTCGGCTGCGCTGCGGGCGATGTCAACGACAGCCTCGCGGGTTGCGAACCGGGCCGCACACCGCTGGCGGGGCGATTCGGCTGCGTCCCGCGCCGACATTTTTTATTTTGGCCGATCTCCAGGTCGGCCCCTCTTGGTGGCCCTTAGCGTGATCCATGGCCGCCATCGCGCCGTCCGGCACTGTGTCTCATTACCAGGGTGCGGCCACGGCACCATGTAGCCCTGGTGGGCTAGTGGATGCCGTCAAACGGCCTGCAGAGTGCGCAGCGGCCCTCCCCTTTAACGGAAGGGGAGGGGCGCTGAAACGTGTCAGCGCTATGTGTTGCGTCCGCCTTCGCAACGCCGTTTGCGCCCCAGGCACCGCCCCAAGAGGAAGTGTAGCGCCCGAGCTAGCGTCCGCTTCCTCGCTGGGGTGGGAAGCCCAATTTAGCGACCGGGGTGGTACTCCCGCCCCGGGCGCTAAATGTCTAGCGATAATTCGATTACTGGAAGAGGGAGAGACAGAGAAACACAAACTGGGGGAGGGAGAGAGAAACACAAACTGGAGGAGAGGGAGAGAAACACAAATTGGGGGAGGGAGAGAGAAACACAAACTGGAGGAGAGGGAGAGAAACTCAAACTGAGGGAGGGAGAGAAGCACACAAACTAGGAGAGGGAGAGAGATAGCAACATAAACTGAAGGGAGTGAGAGTTCATGTTGGCCTGTGTTGTGCACTGTTGTATAATGGCCCTGAATTTGCAGTCGTTATGATGGTGTACTCTCAGAGTATGCCGTCATACAGCCTTTGAAATTGACCGCAAGTTCAGGATTTCCACATGCATGCACTAAATCCCGAACTTGCGATGTGTCAAGTTCCGAATAGACAGATGATCTGCTGCAACTGAGCATTGTCTACCTGGAGTTCACCAGAATTTGCCCTGAGGAGTTTAATGGCCCTATACAATTATTTTATTACCTTCTGACTCCTAACATAGCCATTGAGAAAGATTTTACTATTGCTACCACAGTTATCCATTGCCTTCCTCTCTATTGACCCTTTGGCCATGGTGAAAGCAGCTTTTGGTGCCCTTAACTGAGCTGGATATCTATTCCTATTCTCTTGAGAGTTATTTTCTTTTAGTCTGTGAAAGTATTTTTGCTTACGTCTGATTGGACCTTGCACATTATCAGTGAGCCACTTTAGTTTTTTCCCACCAAGTGCCCTTCTTTTGACTCATGGACATACATGGCTTCCTTTTGCATCAGAATGATTTTAAAGGAATTCCAATTTTCTTCTGTGTTGTAATTAGCCCTCCTAGTAGGGTGCCCCATCCACCTGCTATTTTTTTTTTGGACAAATTTAGCCTTCTTGAAATCTGGAACTAGCATTAAATTCTTGGCAACTTTAGTTGGACTGATCACGTTGAATCTAATTATATTGTGGTCGCTTACTAAATAATTTAGTTGCATGGAGCTATTATAATCGAGACAATTAATTACTGGAATTAATACCCTTTGTTGCCCTCAGGACATCTTCGTCTCCAGCCTATCTTGTTTTACGCCTTCAAAGAAAGTTGGGGGGCTCATTTTGATAGTGTAAAGCAGGCGACATCGATTCAGCCACTCATCATACATCGCTCCTGATTTGAATTTCCATTGAAGTTCCATTGCAGGCTGCTTAAGGTTTTGCGAGAAGGTAACCACCACCACTACAGTGAAAGGGAAAGTGAAGCATTTGACTGATACTTCCTCTTCTGTTTGTTTTGCTTCATCTCCCTCCCATCCCTTTGATCTGGTTCCATTACAAAATCAGTTATTTTTCAGTTCTCATGAATTACTGTAGCCTGAAACATTAACCTTTCCGTTCTCTTCACAGATGCAAACTGATTTACTGTGTGTTTCCAGCAATTTATGATTTTGCTTTATATTTCCAGTGTTCGCAGTATTCTTTTTGCTTTTTATAAGACATAATGGGGGAATAATTCAGTTGGTTAGCGCCTCCCATTAGCGCCTGGTGGGGGCGCTAACAGGGCACTAATGAAGTAGCGCTGGGGTGAGGTGAATCCAGCGCCGCACGCCAAATCCAATCGTCCCTTATCGCTGCCACTAACAGTTAGCACCTGGGGCTTTAGCACCAGGCAGATCGTGACATCAGTGAGCGTGCAACGTTCACTCAGCGGCCGATCTGCCAAATTAATTATCGCCCCCTGCCGTAGTGCCTCGCCCCGACAATGACAGGAAGAGGAGGCGTGAAGCAGGCGGATGGCGGCTCCGGGGGCGATATTTAAAGGGATCAGTCGCTGCTGTCAGGTTAGTGCTGTTTCACTGCTTCCTTGTCAGTTTGCGATTGTGCAAGAGTTTAATTCAGTCATTTAAAGGTTCTTTAGTATCAGGAGTGTTGTGGCTACTAAAAATTTGTTACATTTATTCTGATAAAATTTCAAAGTGCTACACATTGTTACATTAATGGGGCCTGTACTGGCAGTCGACCTCACCCTCCAGGACCTACTGCGGAGGGAGTGGAGGCAGCGAGAAAGATTACAAGATGTGGCCGGAGGGAGGAGGAGGGTCATCAGGGCTCTCAACAGGAGGCCTTACCCTCTGAGGGTATTTCAAGAGCACTTCTCCTACCTCCAATTAAGCGAGGAGCAGTGCATTTGAAGGCTTCGCTTCACCAAGGAGGTGGTCACAGAACTCTGCCACCTCCTGCAACCAGACCTCGAGCCTCAGATCAGGTCGTCCATGGCTCTCTCAGTGGCAGTCAAGGTCACTGTCGCCCTCAATTTCTTCGCCAGCAGTTCCTTCCAGTCTCCAACAGGAGATATAGGGAACATCTCGCAGTTTGCCATCCATCGCTGCATCCGGGAGGTCACAGAGGCTATCTACAGTAACAGAAGGGACTACATTTCCTTTCCCATCACAAGAGAGAAGCAGGATGAACGTGCATGTGGATTTGCCAGGATAGCGGGCTTCCCCATGGTGCAAGGCACCATTGACTGCACCCACATGGCTTTGCGGGCACCGCATAACAATCCTGAGGTCTTCCGTAAATGCAAAGGCTACCACTCTCTTACATAGAAACATAGAAACATAGAAGATAGGAGCAGGAGCAGGCCGTTCAGCCCCTCGAGCCTGCTCCGCCATTCAATGAGATCATGGCTGATCATCCAAATTCAGTACCCTGTCCCTGCCTTCTCCCCATATCCCTTGATCCCTTTAGCTTTAAGAAATATATCTAACTCCTTCTTGAATATATTTAATGTGGTGTACGAACACAGACAGCGAATCCTCAATGTCAATGCCCGCTATCCGGGCAGCAGCCACGATGCCGTCATCCTGTGCCAGACCGGTGTGCCAGCACTCTTCCAGCCACCACATCAAGTTCGCGGCTGGCTGGTCGGAGACAAGGGCTATTCGCTCTCCACCTGGCTCATGTCTCCCCTCCGCAACCCCAACACTGGTGCTCAGCAATCATATAATGAGAGCCATCCTTCCACCAGGAACATCATCGAGCAGACCAACGGGTGCTCAAGCAACGGTTCTGCTGCCTTGATTGCTTGGGAGGAGCCCTCCAGTACTCGGCTGAGTGGGTGTCCCATTTCATGATGGTCTGCTGCATGCTCCACAACTTGGCCATCATGAGAGCCCAGCCCTTGCCACCAGGGATTGCGGGACCACCTCAGGAAGAGAGAGAGGCGGAGGAGGATGAAGACGAGGAGGAAGAGGAAGACAAGGAGGAGGAACAGGAGCGAGGGAGGAGGCAGTCACTTAATCGGCCTTCCGGGATTGCCTCATCAGACTGCGGTTCCAGTAAATTAAACCCCAGATCCCCGTTGCTCACCACATCCCCATCATTCCATCCCTGTCACAGGCCATATCACAGCGCAAAGCTGAAGTGAGAGACACCATAAAATCATCCAAAGCTAATTAATAAATTTATCAATAATCAGTGAACACATATTTACAACAACAATATTAGCTATTCACCCTTGTGCAATCCCTTAGTGCCCCTTGTTCAGAGTCTTTGTCTACTCGAGTGCTTCTATGAAGTGTTGGCACAGTGGCTGCAGCACAGCAGGTGGAAGGCTGCTGAGTGTCCGTGCGGGAGACTTCAGATGGCCTTGCAGGACGCCCTCGACCAGCTCTGGGGCTGGAAGGCCTGGCTGTAGACTGCACCACCTCAGCATGGGCGGCAGCCGTCTGGGCTGTCTGGATGACAGGCAGCGACAAGGGCAATGACAGAGTGCCAGTGGTGGGAGTAGGAATGCTATCATCCTGAGAGAGGACAGCAGGTTCCTGCTCAACTGACCCACTGGCACTCCCCCGGGACAGCACCTCAGCATCACTATCAAGCTATTGGAGCACAGATTGCTGGCCTGCTGCGACACCGTGAAAGCCCCGGTGGACCGTGGTCAACCCAGCCACAATGGCAGCTGTCAGAGCTTGCGTGGCATCAAGCTGAGATAGCATGAGAGCCATCTGAGAATCGATGGCACCAAGCATAGACTGCATTACAGCACTAAGACGTTGCGTGGCTTCCGCCTGTGCTGCAGTGGAAGCTGCGATATCACACATCACACGTGGCATGAGGTCCGGGTCGCCACGGTATCTATGGGAGTCCACCATCCTTTCCATACTGGAAATGATGGGCTCCATGGTGTGCACAGAACTCTGTGCAATGTTGGAGGCGGACTCCTCCATGCTCCTTACCATTGCCGACAGGCTCTCGAGCACCCTTGCCATTATCTGAAAGCATAAAGTCACAAGAGTCGGGTTAAGGTGAGGGAAGTGGGGCAGGAAGAAGAAAGGCACAGACTCTGCCTCTCTCTACGACTCTGCCTTTCCCTGGGACTCTGTCTCTCTGGGACTCTGCCTCTCTCTGGGACTCTGCCTATCTCGGACTCTGCCTCTTTCTGGGACTCTGTCTCTCTGGGACTCTGCCTCTCTCTGGGACTCTGCCGATCTTGGACTCTGCCTCTCTCTGGGACTCTGTCTCTCTCTGGGACTCTGCCTCTTTCTGGGACTCTGCCTCTTTCTGGGACTCTGCCTCTCTGTGACTCTGCCTTTGCAGGAAGAAGTAGAGGAGGAGAGTGATGGAGAAGAGGCACCGTCACTCGCTCTGACAATCCCAGGCACCAGCTCAGAAAATAGCACTGCATGAAATTTAGAGGGTAGTATAGAAGCGGGATCTGCACTTGGTGAGTCACTGGGCATGAGTGGGCTGCAGTCAGGCCAGGGGGAAAGGTTAGCTCAGGTACCAGCTCCCCAGAGTGATGGGCATGCACACAGAAATGTTTGGTCCAATGGCAAGCCTGCCAGAGAACCTCTTGTCAGTGTCAAGGAACATGGAGGAATCCGGCTCCAACATTGGGGCTTTGCACGGAGCTTGTGTGAAGGAAATAGCCATATTCCAAGAAATACATCATCCTATAAACAGATTTGATAATATTAAAACATGACAAACTGGGGTTAAAAATCTAAAAGCCTCAACAACACAAGCCGTAAAGCAGAAATGCAGGCTTCTGAGATAAGATAGTTTGTTAACACAAAGCTGTGAAAACAAGCTTTGAAATGGGAATTCGTTTGTAAATACAAAGACAAGGCCCTATTGAAACAGTAGGCTGGAGGTTCCTCTATGTCTGAACATTGGAACCAACACAATGGTATGACCCAAGTAAAGTGTCAAAATCTAACACGTCGAACAGGTGCACAGAACATTAAAAAAACTAAGTGCCTTTGAAAAAATGATATCAAGTAAAAGAAATACCTGCCGTAAAATAGTTTTATGGCATTCTGGAGGGGGAGGGTGAACAGCCAGTTGTCGTGGTGCATATAGGTACCAACGATATAGGCAAAAAATGGGATGAGGTCCTAAAAGCTGAATATAGGGAGTTAGGAGGTAAATTAAAAAATAGGACCTCAAAGGTAGTAATCTTAGGATTGCTACCAATGCCACGTGCTAGTCAGAGTAGAAATAGAAGGATATTTCAGATGAATACGTGGCTAGAGGAATGGTGCAAGGGGGAGGGATTCAAATTCCTGGGACATTGGAACTGGTTCTGGGGGAGGTGGAACCAGTACAAACTGGACGGTCTGCACCTGGGCAGGACCGGGACCGATGTCCAAGGGGGAGTGTTTGCTAGTGCTCTTGGGGAGGGTTTAAACTAAAATGGCAGGGGGTTGGGAACCTGTGCAGGGAGACAGAGGAAAGGGAAGCAAGGATAGAAGTAAAAGACAGGAAGGAGAAAAGCAAAAGTGGAAGGCAGAAAAATCAAGAGTGTAAATCAAACAGGGCCACAGTATATAATAATTCTAAAAGGACTAAGAGTGTTCAAAAAACAAGCCTGAAGGCATTGTGTCTAATGCGAGGAGCATTCGTAATAAGGTGGATGAATTCGCTGCACAAATGGATGTAAACGGATATGATATAATTGGGATTACGGAGACATGGCTCCAGGGTGATCAAGGCTGGGAATTTAACATCCAGGGGTATCCAATATTCAATATTCAGGAAGGACAGGCAAAAAGGAAAAGGAGGTGGGGTAGCATTGCTGGTTAAAGCGGAGATTAACACAATAGTAAGGAAGGATATTAGCTCTGATGATGTGGAATCTGTATGGGTAGAGCTGAGAATACCATGGGGCAGAAAACGTTAGTGGGAGTTGTATACAGACCCCCAAACAGTACTGCTGAGGTTGGGGGTGGCATTAAATGGGAAATTAGAGACGCGTGGAATAAGGGCACAGCAGTCATCATGGGTGACTTCAACCTACATATAGATTGGGCTAACCAAGTTAGTAACAATACTGTGGAGGAGGAATTCCTAGAGTGTATACGGGATGGTTTCCTGGACCAATATGTCGATGAACCAACTAGAGATCAGGCCATTTTAGACTGGGTATTATGTAATGAGAAAGGATTAATTAGCAATCTTGTTGTGCGAGGCCCCTTGGGGAGGAGCGATCATAATATGATAGAATTCTTCATTAAGATGGAGAATGAAGTAGTTGACTCAGAGACTGCGGTCCTGAATTTAAATAAAGGAAACTACGATGGTATGAGGCGCGAGTTAGCTAGGATGGATTGGGGAACATTACTTAAAGGGTTGACGGTGGATAGGCAATGGCAAACATTTAAAGATCGCATGGATGAACTACAGAATTTGTTCATCCCTGTTTGGCATAAAAATAAAACAAAAAAGGTGACTCAACCGTGGCTAACAAGGGAAATTAGGGATAGCATACGATCCAAGGAGAGGACATATAAATTGGCCAGAAAAAGCAGCAAACCTGAGGATTGGGAGCAGTTTAGGATTCAGCAAAGGAGGACAAAGGGATTAATTAAGAAGGGGAAAAAAGAATATGAGAGTAAGCTTTCAGGGAACATAAAAACTCTGTAAAAGCTTCTATAGATATGTGAAGAGAAAAAGATTGGTGAAGTCAAGCGTAGGTCCCTTGCAGTCAGAATCAGGGAATTTATAATGGGGAACAAAGAAATGGCAGACCAATTAAATACATACTTTGGTTCTGTCTTCACAAAGGAGGACACAAATAACCTCCCAGAGATGTTGGGGGACATAGGGTCTAATGAGAGGGAGAAATTGAATGAAATCAGTATTTGTAGGGAAATGGTGTTAGGGAAATTGATGGGATTGAAGGCCGATAAATCCCCAGGGCCTGATAATCTACATCCTTGGGTACTTAAGGAAGTGGCCCTAGAAATAGTAGATGCATTGCTGGTCATCTTCCAAAATTCTATAGGCTCTGGAACAGTTCCCATGGATTGGAGGGTAGCTAATGTAACCCCACTATTTAAAAAAGGTGGGAGAGAGAAAACGGGGAATTATAGACCGGTAAGCCTGACATCGGTAGTGGGGAAAATGCTAGAGTCCATTATAAAAGATGTAATAGCAGAGCACTTGGAAAACAGTGACAGGATCGGACAAAGTCAACATGGATTTACAAAAGGTAAATCATGCTTGACTAACCTACTGGAATTTTTTGAGGATGTAACTGGTAGAATAGATAAGGGAGAACCAGTGGATGTGGTGTATTTGGACTTTCAGAAGGCTTTCGATAAGGTCCCGCATAAGAGATTGGCATGCAAAGTTAAAGCACATGGGATTGGGGGTAAGGTACTGACTTGGATAGAGAACTGGTTGGCAGACAGGAAGCAAAGAGTTGGAATAAATGGGTCTTTTTTCCGAGTGGCAGGTAGTGACTAGTGGGGTACCGCAGGGATCGGTGCTAGGACCCCAGCTATTCACAATATATATTAATGATCTAGACGAGGGAACTAGATGTAATATCTCCAAGGTTGCAGATGACACAAAGCTGGGTGGGCATGTGTGCTGTGAGGAGGATGCAGAGAAACTCCAGTATGATTTGGACAGGTTGGGTGATTGGGCAGATGCATGGCAGATGCAGAATAATGTGGATAAATGGGAGGTTATCCACTTTGGTGGCAAAAACAGGAAGACAGATTATTATCTGAACGGCAATAGATTGGGAAAAGGGGAAGTGCAACGAGACATGGGTGTCCTTGTGCACCAGTTGCGGAAGGTAAGTATGCAGGTGCAGCAGACGGTTAAGAAGGCAAATGGTATGTTGGCCTTCATAGTGAGAGGATTCGAGTACAGGAGCAACGATGTCTTGCTGCAGTTGTACAGGGCCTTGGTGAGACCACACCTGGAGTATTGTGTGCAGTTTTGGTCACCTTATCTGAGGAAGGATGTTCTTGCCATGGAGGGGGTGCAGCAAAGATTCACCAGACTGATACCTGGGATGGCAGGAATGACGTATGAAGAGAGATTGGGTCGATTAGGCTTATATTCGCTAGAGTTTAGAAGAATGAGAGGGGATCTCATTGAAACTTATAAAATTCTAACAGGACTAGACAGACTAGATGCAGGAAGGATGTTCCCGATGGCGGGGGAGTCCAGAACCAGGGGTTACAGTCTAAGGATAAGGGGTCAACCATTTAGGACTGAGATGAGGAGGAATTTCTTCACCCAGAGAGTGGTGAACCTGTGGAATTCTCTACCACAGAAGGCAGTTGAGGCCAATTCATTAAATATATTCAAGAAGGAGTTAGATATATTTCTTAAGGCTAAAGGGATCAAGGGATATGGGGAGAAAGCAGGGACAGGGTCCTGAATTTGGATGATGAGCCATGATCGCATTGAATGGCGGAGCAGGCTCGAGGGGCTGAATGGCCTACTCCTGCTCCTATGTTTCTATGTTTCTATGTTAAACTTAGAAACAGGAAACGCGATTAAATATGCAACCAATTGAGATAGCAAGAAAACAAGTAAACACCCTTAGAGAAGTATTTACAATTTACAAGTTGTAAAATATACCTACAGAGAGACTTTGAAAATATAATATCAATAGTTGATACCAAGCAATCACATTGTTTATGTGTTAAACTTGGAACACCACGGAGTCATGGGGCTGGATTTTGATACTGGGGCAGGTTGGGGTCGTGTCATCCGCATTTCGTGTTATCCACCCGACTGCAATTGGATGTGGGAGATTGATGCAATTTTCACCTAATTGGGCAATTGAGTTCCAGCATGTGGGAACCCATGAACCAATTATTGGTTTCAGTCTGAAAGTCGCCTCTGATGATGTCATCATTGCTGCTGCATTGAAGGTCTTCAGAGACTGCCTGGCCTTTGCTGTGAGTGGACCTGGATGCAAAATAAGCAGCAGCTCAGAGAGAAAGAGAGAGAGAGAGAGAATGAATTTTTTTTTGCATCCAGGTCCTCTCACAGCAAAGGCCAGGCAGTCTCTGAAGACATTCAATGCAGCAGCATCAGAGGTGACTTTCAGACCTAATATTACTACTACCTTCATCACATCTCCGTTGTAATAGTGGACCTGCAGCTGATAGTCAGCTATCCACTTGTGCTCCCGCCAGGTTTCACTGGTTTGTTTCACATCAGGCGTGCTTCACTTCGGAAAAGGGTTAAACTAGCTAAACCGTTTCAAAATGGCATTACAGAGCCAATTTAGGGCTTGTTAAGGGCTTTAATGGCCTCTCCCACTTCTTGGAGGTGGGACGGAGTCGGGAACACCGTACACGATTTTATCAAAATTGCGTGTAGGCGGAATTGAGGCGGGATCAGGTCCGCCCACCACTTTTCGCAATTTAAACCCCCCACACGCCTCCAAACCTGCCTCCATGGCCCTATGAACATCCAGCCCATGATGTCTGGCTTACAAGCAGTTAAGTGATGTTAAGAATTCAATAGAAAGACTTCCTAAGAATAGCATCAAATAGATAAATCGATAATAACCATTTTATGATCGTTTTTGAAACACCTAAATGTTACAGACAGAATTCTAAAGAGTTGGCAGCTGAAACAACAGTAAAGAATAGAAAACAATTCAATAGAGTATCACTGGAGACAATTAGCTTACATCAGCAGAATACTTCAAAGAAAATACCACTAATAAAGAGTATAAAAATAAGAGCTTTTCAGATGAAAAGTCAGAAGTTGCTGGAAAGGCAAGCGTTTCTCAACTTCACAGGCACGCTCTGTAAATTTACAAATCTGAGTCTCGGGTAATCAAGGTATTTGATTTTGGTGGATATTCTGGATTAAGAAATAAGTAGAAGTGTGGAAATGTAATGAAGTTAAGATTTGAGAATAAGGATCACTGATAAGAAATGTAAGCTATTTGTATTTTGAACGGTTAAAGTTGTGATTGCCATAACAGCTGTTAACTAAAAGTCGGTTCTTTAATAAATCTATATATTTTTAGAATTATCTCAAAGAGTATTCTGTATAAACTCGCAAACTCAATTTCTGTATACTCATAGGAGTTGCAGAATTCTGGGGTGTATTCCGGACCCTCATAATTTCCGGAAGGTTACAGTCTAGTTAAACTTATTAAAAGTGCTATCTGGAGGACGGTAACATCTTCACGTCGTTCCTTTCCTTTAGCGAGAGGTAGTCTGACCTTTCAAACCAATTAAGCGTCTTATAGAATTTGGCTATCTTAAACTTTAGTTGAAGGTGAACGTCTGGGGAATATGCCTGATCTGGGGTAACCCGAAAAGGGCTAGGACTTGTAATTATCCCTTCACTTGGAGCCCATGATTTCCAGCATGAAAATGATGGGCAACTCCATTGGTTGAGAATGGATCTAGCCCGGGTAAATTGGAAACAAAGATTGGCCGGCAAAACTGTAATCGAACAATGGGCTGCGTTTAAAGAGGAAGTGGTTCAGGTACGGTCAAGGTACATTCCCACGAGGGGGAAAGGTAGGGCAACCAAAGCCAGAGCTCCCTGGATGACGAAAGAGATAGAGAGTAAGATGAAGCAGATAAAGGGCGTATGACAGATGTCAGGTTGAGAATACAAGTGAGAACCAGGCTGAATATAGAAAGTTCAGAGGGGAAGTGAAAACGGAAATAAGAGGGGCAAAGAGAGAGTATGAGAATAGATTGACAGCTAACATAAAATGGAATCCAAAAATCTGCTATAGGCATATAAATAGTAAACAGGTAGTAAGAGGAGAGGTGGGGCTGTTTAGGGACCAAAATGGAGACCTACGCATGGATGCAGAGGGCATGGCTGAGGTACTAAATGAGTACTTTGCATCTGTCTTCACCAAGGAAGAAGATGCTGCCAAAGTCATAGTGAAAGAGCAGGTAGTTGAGATACTGGCTGGGATAAAAATTGATAAAGAGGAGGTACTAGAAAGGCTGGCTGTTCTTAAAGTAGATAAGTCACCAGGACAAGATGGGATGCATCCTAGGATGCTGAGGGAATAAAGGTGGAAATTGTGGAGGTGCTGGCCATATTCTTCCAATCCTCCTTGGATACGGGGGTGGTGCCAGAGGATTGGAGAATTGCAAATGTTGCACCCTTGTTCAAAAAAGGTTGTAAGGATAAACCCAGCAACTACAGACCAGTCAGTTGAACCTTGGTAGTGGGGAAGCTTTTAGAAACGATAATCCAGGACAAAATTAACAGTCACTTGGACAAGTGTGGATTCATTAAGGAAAGCCAGCATGGAGTTGTTAACGGCTAATCGTGTTTTACTAACTTGATTGAGTTTTTTGATGAGGTAACAGAGAGGGTTGATGAGGGCAATACGTTGTTGTGGTGTACAATTCTAAAGGGGGTGCATGAAATGAGAGACCTGGGGGACAAAGTTGAGAAAGCGGTTAAGAAAGCATACGGGATCCTGGGCTTCATAGATAGAGGCATAGAGTACAAAAGCAAGGAAGTTATGATGCACCTTTATAAAACACTGGTTCGGCCTCAACTGGAGTATTGTGTCCAATTCTGGGCAGTGCACTTTAGGAAGGATGTGAAGGCCTTAGATAGGGTGCAAAAAAAGATTTACAAGAATGGTTCCAGGGTTGAGGGACTTCAGTTACATGGATAGACTGGAGAAGCTGGGGTTGTTCTCCTTAGAGCAGAGAAGGTTGAGAGGAGATTTGATAGAGGTGTTCAAAATCATGAGGGGTCTAGACAGAGTAGATAGAGAGAAGCTTCCCATTGGCGGAAGGGTCGAGAACCAGAGGCCACAGATTTAAGGTGATTGGCAGAAGAACCAAAGGCGACATAAGGAAAAACTTTTTTACGCAGCGAGTGGCTAGGATCTGGAATGCACTGCCTAAAAGGGTTGTGGAGGAAGATTCAATCGTGGCTTTCAAAAGGGAATTGGATAAGTACCCGAAGGAAAAAAAATGCAGGGCTACGGGGAAAGGGCGGGGAGTGGGACTAGCAGAAGTGCTCTTACAGAAAGCTGACACGGACTCGACGGGCCGAATGGCCCACTTCTATGCTGTAACCAACCTATGATTCTGTGACACTTGTGGACCCAACCATAATGCTGGGCGTGATGGTCAATGTCGCAGCTTCCACTGCAGCACAAGCGGAAGTGACCCAACCTCTCAGGGCTGCAGTGGAAGCTCAGACTGCTCTCATGCAGGCTCAGCTTGCTGCCATGTAAGCTCAGTCTGATGCCATCATGGCTGGGTTTAAGGAAAGGCAACACACTGGCATAGTGGTTAGCACTGTTGCCTCACAGCGCCAGGGACCCGGGTTCGAATCCGGCCGCGGGTGACTGTCTGTGTGGAGTTTGCACATTCTCCCCGTGTCTGCGTGGGTTTCCTCCGGGTGCTCCGGTTTCCTCTCACAGTCCAAAGATGTGCGGGTTAGGTTGATTTGGCTATGATAAATTGACCCTTAGTGTTAGGGGGATTAAATACGGGGATAGGGTGGGATATGTGTCGGTGCAGGCTCGATGGGCCGAAATGGCCTCTATCTGCACTGTGGGGATTCTGTGGATTCTGTGATTTTACGACTGTGGAAAGGGGCTTGGAGGATCTCACAGCAGTCCAGCAATCTGTGCTCCAACAGATGTGTGGCAGTGGCTCCATGGAGCAAGAACCTGCTGTCCTCTCTCTGGGTGACTGCATTTCTACTCCAACCCCTGCCACTCTGCCAGTATCCTTGCTGCTGCCTGTTAGCCAGCCAGTCCAGACTGCTACCGCCCATGCCGAGGTGGTGCAGTCTGCAGCCGGGCCTTCTAGGCCCTGCTCGAGATCGTCTTGCAAGGCCATCTGCAGTGTCCCCCACTGAAAGTCAGCAGCCTTCCACCAGCCATGCTGCAGCCACTGGTAGCACTGCATAGGAGCTCTAGAGTAGGCAAAGGAACATGAAAGACAGACACTAAGGAAATATACAAGTGTGATTAGTTGACATCTTTGTTTGGTTTGGCATTGATTCATTCATAAATTATATTTGGAATGTTTGTTTTGTGGTGGCTTTCATTTTAGCTTTGTGCCCAAGAGGATGCTGTGATGTTCCGTGACAGGGATGGTAAGGTGGGGAAGTGTTGAGCAACGGGGATCAGGGTTCCATTCAGGGGAACTGGATTCTGATGAGGCGCTTACGGACAGCCCGTCCAGAATGGGGATCTGCTGCCTGCCTCCTCCCTTCCTCCTCCTCTTCCTCCTCTTTCTCCTCCTCCTCCTGAGTTGGTCGTGGAAACAGTGGTGGCAAGGGCTGCGCCCTCATGAGGGCCAGTTGTGGAGGATGCAGCAGACCACCACAAAATGGGACACCCGCTCCACCGAGTACTGGAAGGCCCTTCCCGAGCGGTCAAGGCAGCGGAATCGTTGCTTTAGAACCCCGATAGTCTGCTCAATGAGGTTCCTCGTGGCAGCATGGTTCTCATTATATGAGTGCTGGCCATGAGTGGTGGGGGTGGGGAGGGGAGATACGCAGGATGATGGCATTGTGGCTGCTGCCAAGATACTGGGCATTCACCATCATGATGTGCTGGGCGTGGTTGGACACCAACTTCATATTAAGCAGCCTTTGTGGTTGTGGTACATCTCAGGATTGATATGTTGGAGCCGCAAACCCAAGTGTGTGCAGTTGATGGTGCCTTGCACCATGGGGAATCCCAATACCCTGGCAAAGCCACATGCGAGCTCCTCCTGTTTCTCTCTGTTCAGAGAGAAGACAATGAAGTCCCTTCTCCTGGAGTACAGAGCCTCTGTGACGTCCCGGATGCAGTGATGGACGGCAAACTGGGAGATGTTAGCTATGTCTCCTGCTGCAGACTGGAAGGATCCGGTGGCAAATAAATTGAGGGCCATGGTGACCTTGAGGGCCACTGGCAGTGCCATCATCACCCTGCTCTGAGGCTGCAGGTCTGGTTGCAGGAGGTGGCAGAGTTCTGTGACCACCTCCTTGGTGAAGCGGAGCCTCCGAATACACTGCTCCTGGCTTAGGTGCTGGTAGGAGAAATGTTCCCGGAAGACCCGTGGTGGGTCAGGCCTCCTGCTGAGAGCCCTCCTGCCCAGAGCCCTCCTGCCCCTCCTCCTCCTCCGTCTACGAGCAGCTTGTCCTCTTCTTCGCTGCCTCTGCTCCAACTCCCTGTCATACTCCAGCGTAGGGGGACTAGAAATCGAGCCTTCATGACTGGGAGCAAGTGATGTGAGCAGAACCCTTGAAATCAGAAGCAAGGCCTTCTCCACTTGCAGCAACACTCCCTGTCACCTCACCAACTTTAAACAACTGTAGAAAGATCCAAACAGTTGCACAAACTTACACAGATCCAGTACAAATCACATAGCAAGTCAGCTGCAAGTTGTTGCTGATCCCTTTACATAGCACTGGTTGGGTTGGGGGGTCCTTCCTGCTACTGAACACATGTTCAGCTGATTGGGATTTGGAGAGGGTGTTGAATGGAGCGGCGACATCCAAAATGGCAGGACGTGCATCAAATCAGTGTTGCACACTCATCGACGTCACGATGGGCCTCATTATCATTTCTCTAGTGAGCGCAGGCAACAACAGCGCTGCTGACCTGAGCAGGAAGTGGACGGAAGTGAAGCGGCCGCCATTTGTTCTCCAAGGCGGGCCTCATCAGCCTGCGCTAAGGTGTCGAATTTCACAGCCACAATGTTTTAAGATTCTGGTATCTGTTTTCGAATACAATCACCCCTATTTGATTCTATTTTATATCAGTGCAATAGATATTTTGAATCAGATTTTGGCATAATTCAATGTTTTTGTTGACACAGAAGCAGATGGTTATTTTATTAAAAGTATTTGTCAGCTGAAGTGGCGACTGCTGCAATACATTGAGTGGGTGTGACAATGAATGGCGTGGTATGGCAGCACACAAAGCTCCAAGATTAACCTTTGTATCTTTAATTAATCATTATACATGGAATTAAGCCCTTGTTTCACTGGAACCAGAGAACAGTTGCTATGACCACAAATATAAAACGTTATTTTTAAATTATTTCGAAGAGGAAAAAGTCCAACAGTAACAGTGATCATGTTTTAAGTAATATTAATTACAATACAAATCAGTAACTCTGGCCATGCCAGAACAGGTGAAAAATAAAATATAAAATAAGAACCAATTTGAACCAATGTGACTGACTTAGTGGTTGTGTGTTGCTAAGCAACAGAACATGCTGCAATGTTATTGATGTTGTGGGTTCCCTTTACTGAGGCAACACATTCAGATGGAGGTTTCAGCAGTGCTCCTGATACCAGCAACCAACATTTGGATCATTCAAAAGCAATGTTGTTACAATAAAGTAACACCAAGGCTGCGGGATCACATTCTCTCAATGAATTTTTGCATTGTTTGTACTAAAAAAAAATTAAAAAAAATAATTTAGACATAAACAAAATATGAAATTACACCATTGCATGGAAACTATTTGAAATAGGGCCTAATGTCTGTCAATCTTTATGTACTTGTTGACCTTTCACATGACCTTTTTGAAGCAGCTGAATAAACAACACCATTTTAGATGATCATGTCGGCAGCTGTTTAACCGTTCAACATTGAAGAAAATTATGCTAAAGCACGATTTCTGGATGGACTGTGCTGTGTGTTAACCCTGAAAGAATGAGCAGATTTCATTCACTATCATTTGCATTTCTGGATTTTTGACAAAAATTACTGTAGGAAAAAAAAATGCTTGATTGATGTTAGCCATTAGTTTTTTTGGTAAAATCATGCTGTTTTAGATCCCAAAATAGATCTATTGAAAAAGGTCACTACATACTCCCAGTCATTCAGAGCTGCCATCACTGAGAACAAGTAAGGCTGAGCTGCTACATTAATTATTCATCTCCTCATCCTTTGCACTGGGGTGAAAATGCTTTTTTTGAAGTTCTGTTTAAAATAATGTGCTGAGTTTGGTGTTCACGAAAGTGGAGTTTACTCTCAAACTAATAAAGCAATGTATAAGGCAATAGAACTATAGATTCAAGTTGAATAAAACAGATTTAAAAATTCCTGCTAATGGCTGGTGTGGTGCACAGTCATACTGTCCAGGAAGGTCCTGTGATACAACTGTCTTCAGTATCCCTGCATAAAGGTGGGGGAAAAAATCAGCTAGAGCGTCTGCTCCCCATTGCTATTCATTGACCCCTGCAGGTAGGTACACCTATATGGATGTTAGGTAAGGACAAGGTCAAGCTTGGCTGTGGTGCCTTCCATGCCTATTGTATCTCAGGATGAATCAGTGAGGGAAAATTTGGTCACTGTCACGCCTGTTTTTTTGGCGTGAAATGCATGTTGTGGGGATGAATTTCTAAGCACAATTTCCTGTACCCAATTCCTCCCCCACCTCCCCCACTCCCACCACGCCGCCCCCTGCCCCCCCCCTTCCCCCCGCCCCCCCGCACCCAGAAGTGCACCAGCTACCAAATTGGCAGCCAGTAACTTCCAAGTACTCAGGGCACCTGCCTAAAACAATAACAACAACTTGTATTTATATAGAGCCTTTAACGTGTTAAAACATAATAACATAAGATCATAAGAAATAGGAGCCTGTTCCGTCATTCAATAAGATCATGGCTGATCTTCTACCTCAACACCACCTTCTCGCACTATCCCATATTCTTGATTCCTTTAATATCCAAAAATCTATCGACCTCTGTCTTGAATATACTTCATGGCTGAAAACGTCCCAAGGTGCTTCACAGGAGCTTTATCAAACAAAATTTGACACCAAGCCACATAAGTTGATAGCAGGACAGATGACCAAAAGCTTGGTCAAAGAGGTAGGTTATTCAGGAGTGTCTTAAAGGAGGAGAGAGAGGTAGAGATGCGGAGAGGTTTACGAAGAGAATTCCTGAGCTTAGGGCCTCGGCAACTGAAAGCACGGTCACCAATGGTGAAGCGATTAAAATCGGGGGTGCTCAAGAGGCCAGAATTAGAGGAGCGCAGAGATCTCGGAGGGTTGTAGGGCTGGAGGAGGGTACAGAGATAGGGAGAGGTGAGGACATGGAGGGATTTGAATACAAGGATGAAAATGTTTTAATTGAGGCGTTACTGGACCGGGAGCCAATGTAGGTCAGCGAACACAGTGGTGATGTATGAACAGGACTTGGTGCGAGTTAGGACACGGGTAGCAGAGTTTTGGATGAGCTCCAAGTTTATGGAGGGTGGAAGTTGGGAGGCCAGCCAGGAGAGCTTTGAAATAGTCAAGTCTAGCCGTAACAAAGATATGGATGGGGGTGTCAGCAGCAGATGAGCTGAGGCAGATGCAGAGTTGGGTGATGTTACGGAGGTGGAAGTAGCTGGTCTTGTGATGGCGTGGATATGTGGTCGGAAGCTCATCTCGGGGTCAAATATGACACCAAGGTTGCAAACAGTCTGGTTCAGCTTCAGACTGTTGCCAGGGAGAGGGATGGAGTCGGTGGCTAGGGAACGGAGTTTGTGGCGGGGACCGAAGACAATGGCTTTGGTCTTCCCAATATTTAGTTGGAGGAAATTTCTGCTCATCCAGTACTGGACATCAGACAAGCAGTCTAACAATATAGCGACAGTGGAGGGATTAAGGGAGCTGGTGGTAGAGCTGGGCGTCAGCGTACATGTGTAACCCGATGTTGTATTTTCAGATGATGTTGCCGAGGGGCAGCATGTAGATAAGAAATAGGAGGGGGCCAAGGATAGATCCTTGGGGTCTCCAGAGGTAACAGTGTGGGAGCAGGAAGAGAAACCATTGCAGGTGATTCTCTGCCTACGACTAGTTAGATGAGAATTGAACCAGATGAGTGCAGTCCCACCCAGCTGGACGACGAAGGAGAAGTGTTAGAGGAGGGAGGTGTGGTCCACCGTGTCAAAGGCTGCAGGCGGGTCGAGAAGGATGGAACAGCCATTGGGCCCTTTGAATAAGTTGACCAGGGACCTAATGCTTGTTTCATGATCCTGATGCCACATTGGGCAAACACTCGGCAGATCATGTGCCGCACACACTCCGCTCAGCTTCTCTGAGTCTATGGCAGCTTAACCAGCGGTCCTTAAAGGGACCACTTGAGGACACTGAAAATCAATTAGGTTTTTGTTTTTCACTAACCTTAATGTGGAGTCAGGAAGAGCAGGATTACACCCTGATTCCATAGCAATACTGCAGGCCACTGCTGGTCCACGCCCGCCCTCTCCCATTCACCTGCTCCCCCTCCCAGGGCTTATCTGTGGGCCAGCTTGGCGTACCAGCTGGCCAATTTTGCATTGGGATGCATGATTGGTGTCCGCAGCTTGTTGTTATTACGGAAATGAGGCTCAAGACCCAACTTGGAGTGAGAGTGTGCAGCCCAAGTGATTGTATAAATATGGTTGAAGTCATGCTGTCAGGACAGGTCTCTAAACTGCAGCATCTATCCCTTTGTACCAATAGTCCTTGTTAAATCTAATGTTTATATACAGCTATATCCTTGCATCCTTTCAGCTAAATTAGCTTCTGCATGGAAGGATGTCACTAGTGGACACCTGTAAAATGAGAATGACATGATAATCTAGGTGCTATCCTTCTCTCATGTGCTCGACAATTACACCCATTAGATCTGTCAGAAAAACAATACAAGGTGTCTTCTACTGTTAACCACTTGCTAAAATCTAATGGTTTAAGGGAGCAGAAAGAGATAACTGCACCTGAAAGCTGAAATAGAATTACAGTACACAGCTGTAGCTTATGACCATAAAACTTTAGCCTTGGAGATAATTCCGCTCTTCTCCTTACTTAGCTCCACAAAAACTCTCTGCACTAAATTAAATTTTATTTTGCTCAAAATCGTCTCTCTCCATTAGCTCATTATCTCATACTCATAAAATATTATTTTTGATCTGACCTCCATCTGTTTTTTTCCTACTTTTGTTTTCTTCAACAAACCAGAGAAATAGAAACATTTCTTCGATATTTTCCACAGCCTGGCAGGGTATCACAGCTTATACTTAGGTTCAGTAAAGCCGCAGCTCCCTTTTAACTTGACTAACAAGCTCCTTGGTAGAATTGCGATAGCAAAATACTGCGGATGCTGGAAATCCGAAATAACATCAGAAAACGCTGGAAAAACTCAGCAGGCCAGGGCCAGGTAGAATTGTCCAGGTTGATCCAGATGGCATTTATCTGAAAAGATCAGATTTGATCTGCCAGATGTGTTTTTTATCTTGATATTGAGGAAATGGGCCAAGCTGGATTTTCCCGTTTCCCACTCGCACATTGCGGGGGTACCCGGTAGACGGTGTTTTGGTTTCCCGGCATGCTGTGGAGTTTTAATTCCACAGCGTGCGTGCAACATAAAGGGCGGGTTCCCCGCCCGGAAGTCAGCCTGATTGACAGGCTGGCTTCCAGTCGGGCGGGGAACGCGGACCAGGAGGCCACAGGACCAGGTAAGTGCTGGGTCCAGGATGGTGGGACGGAGGGGATTCCGATCCCCTGCGGGGAGGTCCAACCCCTGACCCCAGGGCTGAGTCGCGATCCCCAGGGGAGATTGTGATCCCGGGGGGGTGGAGAATGTGTTCTAAGCCCAGGGCGGGGTCCGATCCCCAACCCCGGGGGGGTGCGGGCTTATGGTGGGGGAGCTTGGGGAGCCGGGAGGAAACACTCCTGCTCCTCCCAACCCACAAGGATTGCTCCCCAAGGCTGAGGCCACCTCGTTGCAGCTACCCAGAATCCCAAGCCCCGGGATTCCGGGCCGCCTGTAGTTAAACCTGCAAAACAGGTTAAAGTAGAGGCTTCAGGCCTCATTATAATATTTAAATTGCCAACTCGCCACCTGGCAGCAGGTTGGTAGCCTGCCCCTCCCCTCCATCCCGCCTGAGTGAAAGGGGCCGGGTTGGGGTCGGGTTTTTCATTTTTACAACTTTCACTTCCCCCCACCTCCAACTCACCCATTCTTACCTCTGAAAATTCCGGCCAATATAGAAACTTTTGAACCCATCATCAAGAGCAAGTAGGATTCCGTGATTGCTTTCAATTACCACTGAGCGAGAGCCACTCAGAGCCCCAGAATTGTTAGGATGAGATTGTCAATAAAAACATAATAGAAGCAGCTTACAACAGTCATGAAATCTCTTAAATCCGAGATTATTTCTGTTGAACTGATTTTCCGGATCATTTGGGGCTCTGAGATTTTTTTTAGACCTGTGAACTATCCCTACAGAAGACAAGTTTTGTTTTGATTATCCATTATTTAAACTTCATCAATAATGATCATACTTGTTAAATTATTAAGTTCAATTGTATTGTGCGCATCTCATAAACAATTGCATGGATGTTATATGGGATGGTTTTTAGTTTAGCCATGTAGGTGTTCTCCTCCTGAGCACAGTCATCTTGGGTCAGTGAGATAGATTCTCAGTCCGAAAATGCTGTTCTCCCCACTTTTTGTTGTCTAGGCGTCGTGTTGCCTTAAAAAAACAAAATTGTGGTTTCCCGTCTATGTGAATTTGCATGGGGTTAGATTGCTTTTACAATTTCAGGAACTCAGCAAAACACTGCATACCCATCGAAAAGGTTTACATGACCTCTAGTTTATTATGGATGAGTTAAAATGGTTAACTATCAGTGGTTTATGGTTCGCAATTTTACCTTGAATTGTGGCGGTAATGATTTAGGGAATGTCGCCAACATTATCTCAAAGAAAAAAAATAAGGAACTGCATCTTGGGGTACAGTGTGCAAGTAAGAATACAACAGTCATTTTTTTGACTGACTGCTTTACTATTACAGTAAATGTTCTAAATAATTGCTCCTGAAATAATTAAAAAATACAGTTCTAGCCTGCAGGCTGCGGTAATTTTTTGCAGAATTCCAGGGAAGCAGCTCTGAGAGCCATTTAATTAGCTTCAGACATAAAACTGTAGGTGATCTACTTGGAGCAATGATGTTTACACTGTCAAACAACTGTCAAGTGAATCTGATATGGATTCCAGTCACCAAACAGTATAATTATCCCCCCCACACCCCTCCATAAAAACCCAATAACTTATTTCATACTACAGCAGTAGAATAGCATTAGTGGTGCACTATAAACACATGTCTGATCTCACAGTGAGGACAACCTTGAATCTTGTATCTGTCTCTGCATTACAAAAAGTGATGCAAATTTGGTGACCCAACGTGACTATATAACTCAATGCTTCTGTAATAACATTGTAAGTATCTGAACATTTAATGCTGTAAGCTGGCATTCAAAATAAATGTCACCAGAGATGGAAACATTCTGGATAAAAATATTCATGTATCAGAAAATAGTCATATCACCTGGTGACACATTCTCACAAGGCGGAGGAAACGATGGATTCATGGCCAACTGGTGGAAGAAAAGTCTCTGCAGTGGAACCTTCCTAAGATTGTTCTTTTTATTTTCAGCCCAAAGTTGTTGTTAGTAGCTGTGCAAAAGTTTGAGGAACACAGAGATGAGATAAGTGCTGATGCCGACCATGTGGAACCTATCCGCTTGGAAAGCTCGCTGCACAAATTAATCCTTGCTTTTGAGGTCCTGCCCAATCCCAAAGAAGAAGACCAGAATACTCAACTATTGGACATATCCAAATTTAATGAATTATACAATAGCTTGGTGTATGCTCGCTGCTGCTTTGCCAAAAGAAGATTATGTAAGACGAGTATTACAGGAAACTCTTTATTAACCGGCACCGACGGGACCGGCGTGGTGCCGGTTAATCAAAAAGTCCGGATAACGGAGAGTTCACAGAATCACAGAATCCCCACAGTGCAGATAGAGGCCATTTCGGCCCATCGAGCCTGCACCGACACATATCCCACCCTATCCCCGTAACCCCACGTATTTATTCCCCATAATCCCCCTAACACTAAGGGTCAATTTATCATAGCCAAATCAACCTAACCCGCACATCTTTGGACTGTGGGAGGAAACCGGAGCACCCGGAGGAAACCCACGCAGACACGGGGAGAATGTGCAAACTCCACACAGACAGTTATATCTCACAACGCACGAGAGCCCCGTACACATTGACATGCACCTGCATTCGGAGCTCCGTCTCCCCGGGGACCGCCAGCTGACCATCTGTCGTGTCCGCTGCCTACCCGGGCTGCACATTCCCCTCCCAATCTACACGCTCCGATACAAGGCAAACGCCTCGGGGTTTTTTTTAAAGTTAATTTTAAACGAGAGATGAAGGAAAACCCCGGTTACCTACTCAAGAATTTTGCCGGTTAAGAGAGATTTCCGGATATTTGGGTGCCGGTTAATAAAGAGTTTCCTGTAATTCATATTGACTGAAGAAATACAAATGGGTTGTCATTATATCACTGAAAATGAGATGGATACGATATGGAACAGCAGATATCACTGTAAATTAAAAGATTGTGTTCTCAGGGCACACTGACCTACAACAAGCCAGTCCATAGATATTGCTTTCAAAAGATATAGCAGGTTGCATCCTCAATTATGACTTGATAATCCCCACAATATTAGGTATCAATCACTTGTATATGTCAGTTCATACACTAAAGGGAACAGATTTAGAAGAAGAGTACAGAATTCTATAATAGCTGATAGATTACTGGATGCAAATTAATGGTCATGATCTATGGACAACAAATATTTGAAAAATGGACAGAATTGGAAAGAGTAAAGCATTGCCATTGGAAAGTTTTGAGTTGGCAATTATGACAAAAATGATTATTTTCAGTCATTCCGTCAGGAGGAAAATAACAGCTCACTGTAAACATAAATCACCCAAGAAATGAACATTTTTCCCCTGATAACAGCACCAGGTGAAAGGATAAATTTATTGGCCATCAAAAAGTAGTGAAAAGAATGATGTTGTTGTTTTTTCAGGTGTAGGTGAATAATCCGAGTATGAACGTGCCTATATTAAATTCTGGGGTAGAAATCTGTCGCCGTCCGGTTTTGGACATGAAGACAATGATAAGGCAGCAATGCATGCCCAAACCGGGAGATCCGAGGAGGGCTTGAAATTGGGCTTTGGGCCTCATTAATATCAATTGGGTGAGCTGCTGCACCTGTCACACCTCCACAGGCAGCTCACCGATCTGAAGAATTAAGTATCGTGCTCCATGCCTCTCCAACAGTGGCTTGATGTAAGTCCCAGAAGGGGTGCTGGCGTTAACTGGAGGGAGATGATCAGGATACTGTGGAGTCAGGGGAGCACTCCTGATACTAAATAAACTTACCTTTTGGTGGCGGTCGCCCAGTGACTGCTTAAGAATCCAAGCTCTGCTTTAGCAGAGGGAGTCTAAAGCAGGCGTTGGTCCCTCATTTGCAAATCTAAGGGGCTTTACATCTGTTTTAGATGGCCTCAGGGATGCCTACAAAATGTTCTGACTTAATATTGGGTGGGAGATATTTCAGGCATCCCTTGGGTACAGGAGGTAGGTCCCCAAAATTGGCCTTTGTTACTCCAATTTTACACCCGTGAAATGGGCACAATGAGGGCACAATTTCTGCCCCTCTATCTCAAAGCCATCATCGCTCTGCTCTGAGGCTGCAGTGTAGTCGCAGGGGGAGGCAGAGTTCTGTGACCACCTTCTAATACATTTGTCGTGGCTTAAGTGGAGGTAAGAGAAGTGCTATCGGAAGACTCTAGGTGGGTAAGGCCTCCTGCTGAGAGCCCTCCTCTTCCTCCTCCCTCTGCCAGCATCTGCTCCTCTTCTTTGCTGCCTCCGCACCATCTCCCGAAGATACTCGAGCGCGAGGGGGCTCCAAGTCGAGTTCCCATGACTGTGAGCAAGTGGTGTGAGCAGAAGCCTTTAAATGAGGATCAAGGCATTCTCCACTAGCAAGCAACACTCCCTGTGACCTCAGCAACTTTAAACAAGTTTAAAAAGCTCCAAGAGTTGCAGAAACATAGATAGAATTATAGAATAGTACAGCACAGAAGAAGGCCATTCGGCCCATCAGGTCTGTGCCAGCTTTTTCGAAGAGCATTCAAATTAGATAGAGCCAGTAGAACTGAAAAAGCATGTCAACTGCAAGTTGTTGCTGATGATCCCTTTAAATAACACTGCTAGGGGCTCCTTTCTGCTGCTGAACGCTTGGTCAGCTGGTCGTGATTAAGAGAGGGCAGTAAGTGGAGCGGCAACGTTCGAAATGGAAGATCATGCATCAAATCAGCGTTGCACACTCATTGACGTCATGATCAGCCTCATTTCCATTTTGCAGGTAACGGCAGCGCTGCCGACCTGCCCAGAATGGCGGCCGCCGGCAGCGGGCGGAAGCGAATCGGCCACCATTTTTTTCTTCAAAATGGGCCTTAACGGCCGCCGCTAAAGCACCGAATTTCTAAGCCTAAGAATCAGATCGACTTTTGACTGGAGTGAACCGTAAACCTAATAAGCTCAGTAGTGTTTCTGCATCAAACTGAGAAATCAATTTGCAGTACTAGAAAGGTTGTAAAACTTTAATGAACTGATGGATAACATTACAGTCGCATAAAAAAGCAGCCATGTAACCTTTGAAAGGCAAACCAAGAGAAAGCTATGATCTCAGAGATGAAACCTGAGCTAGCTTCTACACATCATGTGTAGGAATGTGAGAGTAAAGATTATGAAGGGCAGATAAATGTCAAATGAAGGATAATGAAAGATGAATTTAATAGAGGAAACATTCAAGAGCCTTTCAATGTGGTGTAAGAGGTCAAAGATCACACCGTTTACCCAAAAAAGCCTGATCCATCTCCATGTGATGCAAAGAAAATGTGTTTAACAGTATTGATGGAAAGTATACCATACTGATTCACAGACTATTGGAGGAAATTGATAGTGACATACTAAGTATCATACCTTTCCCTGACCACTCATTCAGGCTGAACTTGCCAATCTGACCCTGAGCTGAGCATCACACCCCCTGTTTTATCCACCGCAAATACCACTTTCTTCCATGTCTGCAATACCCCCTGCTTCCATTCTAACCTCACCCCACCACTGGAAAATCCTTTCCCCACTCCTGGCAAAATCTTTATCCACATATTTCTCATCTCTAGACTTGGTTTCTCTAACATCCACCCTGCTACTCTTCCATCCTGATATATTTGCATTGGAGGCAGTTCAGAGAAGGTTCACTCGGTTGATTCCGGCGATGAAGGGGTTGTCTTATGAAGAAAGGTTGAGCAGGTTGGGCCGATATTCATTGGAGTTTAGAAGAATGAGAGGGGATCTTATTGAAACATATAAGATTCTGAAGGGGCTTGACAGGGTAGATGCAGAGAGGATGTTTCCCCTCGTGGGGGAATCTAGAACTAGGGGCATAATTTCAGAATAAGGGGGCACCCATTTAAAATGGAAATGAGGAGGAATTTCTTCTCTCAGAGGGTTGTGAATCTTTGGAATTCTCTTCCCCAGAGAGCTGTGGAGGCTGGGTCATTGAATATATTTAAGGTGGAGATAGACAGATTTTTGAACGATAAGGGAGTCAAGGGTTATGGGGAGCGGGCAGGAAAGTGGAATTAAGGCCAAGATCAGATCAGCCATGATCTTATTGAATGGCGGAGCAGGCTTGAGGGGCCAAATGACCTACTCCTGCTCCTACATCTTATGTTCTTATGTTCTATCCTTCATTCTCCATAAATTTCAACATGCTCAAAACTCCAAACTCTTCTGCCTTGCACTATGTCCTATTTGTTCCATGACTCCTGTCCTTGCTGAAATGGAATTGGTTCTCAGTCCCCCAATGCACTGAATTTAAAATCCTCCTCTATGTCTTCAAATCCCTCCGTGGCCTCACCCCAGTCTACCTCTGCAATCTCTTCCAGCGTACTCCCGCCCATGCCCTCCATTCCCCTGAATCTGGCCTGCAATGCAGCCACTTCCCTTTGCCCTACCATTGGTGGCAGAACCTTCAGCCCTTTCAGCTCTACTCTCTGGAACTATTTGCCTTCATCTCTGCATGTCTTGTTCCACCTTTAAAAACCTTCTCAAAACTCAGGGGTAGAGCTTCTGTTAGTAACGTCGGTGCAATCTGAGCAAAGTTGGCCGAACCAGCGAGAAGATCGGTGAATTTTAAACATAATTGAGTTACGCCCATAACCACTTACATTCGTGTTTTCCGAGATCTTTTACACTAGTTTAAGATTCAACTCACCCAGATCAGGCCCTGCCCACAAAACTGGCCACGCCTCCAGGTTGAAATTGCCAGATTCCGCTGATTGCGCTGGTTCGGGAAGACTCTTCAAATTGCGCTCATTTTCTTAAGCACGTTTTTAAAGTTTATTCATATCAAAAAATGTTAAATTACTTTTAAATGGTTCAGTATAGTTTTACAAAGTCATTTTCAGTGATTTTAAATCAGGTTATGAACAGGTGGAGGACTGGACACTCTTATTAAAAATGCTTATTTTTGGTGATAAACCCATTTTGAGCTGTATTAATAAAACTTTCCCAGCTCACCGCTCTTAAATACATCAATGAATATTTTTGAATGGAAAGAAAAACAAATAAACAATTACGTTCCATTGCCCGATTGCGCTGGTTCACTGAAGATTTTACGTTTGTGATTATGCCAATTAATTTTATTGGAAACTTGAACTGTAACCTAACCAGTGCAATTTTGAGCACATTTTGCTCACAATTTCCCGATTGCGTCCAAAGTGGAAACTCTACCCCACCTAACCTTTCAGTCACCTACCCTTACGCCCCCATCATGGCTCTGCTTCCCTTGCGTTATCCCTTTAATGTGCGTTTTTTCTTCCTTTCCCCTCCATCGATCACCATTTCTATTTTAAAGGTGCAAGCTGTTGTTGTTGATGGTATAAACACATTTGTATGGCAGCAGCAGTGTGTCTTACAGAAACAATGGCATGCTGTGCATTCGGAGATAGGCAAACAGTTGTCAAGGCGCTGTTCATGTTTCCTCTGTAATGCTGCACTAAACATATATAGTGCTTCCACAATCAGTACACAAATGACACTGTATTTATCTTTCCACAACTTCTGTCCATGGTGCACTGGACAGGGTGATGTCCCTCCATTTTATATAAGAGCATCATTCTGTGGAAGACCTCCTGCAACAAGTTCTCGAAAGCTGCACCTTCAAACACTGCAGTTCATCATCTTTGAGTTGCTGGAGCAATTTTTCCATCCTCAGTAACTGGACAGCTTTAAGGATGATCAGAGCCCTTTAAAAACTGCTGGTACTGCCTATCCTGCTCATTGCCCCTGGTGCGCTGCCAGTACATCATCCACTGTGTGCCAGGAGAATTATGATATGTGCAAATTAGCTGACCTTTCTTTACAGTCGGAGGCAAGCTTTCAGCATAGCAGGTGCACAGAGTGCTCAAAGAACAGCGTTCCCTTCATCCACCGTAATATCACATTTTTAAGGGGGAAAAATTGGGTTGATACTTCCCTAGCGCCCGGGCGCGGCACCACTAACGCCTCCCGTGAAATTCAGCTGGAGGTTAGCGGCGGCGGTAGCCGGTAGCGCTGCGCCGCCGGCGATGACCTCATCACCGTGCGCAATGCCCCGTTTGCACTCTGGCCGCAAACCTCCCTTGCGCCCCCTGACCTATCGCCGGACGATATGTCCGACAGGGTCAGGGGGCGTTTTTGCAGCCGCTGCGGCGCGAGTAAAAGGGGCAGGTGTCAGGCGGCCATATATTTTTGTCCGACTGCCAGCACCTGCCCCCTTCCCCTTTTTTCTCAGGGTGCCGGTCGCGATGGCTCAGCCTGGCACTCCTCGAGTGCCGGACTGTTTTCACGGCACCCCGCGCCCCAGTGCGCGCAGCGCTAGGCCCCTCCCCTTTAATCAGGGGAGGAGGCCTGCAATGTTGCGGCGCTACGTGCCTCCGCGCGTGGCACTGCTGCACGTAGCACCGTGATCTTCAGTTGTAGTGCCCCAAGAAGGAGGTGGAGCGCTTCCAATAGCGCCCTGCCTCCTGCTTGGGGCGCTACAACTCAATTTCCGGCGGAGGGGTGCTAACTTTTTCGGGGTGCTAAAATTAGCGTGGGCGCCACCCAATCTTTCCCCCTAAATGTTTCAGAATGTGTATGGCCACAGAGCACAGTGAGAGATAATGGTGATCTCACAGAATGGTTTAAAATAATATTCCCATATGACAGGGATGCATATTATCACTTGATCTGTTCAACATCTGCTTGGAATGTATGACAGTATATTGGTCTCCAAGTGTACATTTACAACTGAGATTTGCAGATAATATTGACCTACTAACACCAAAATCTAAAGCTTTACTGATAATCCTTGATGATTGCAGAGCTGGTAAGTAGCTTATAATGCAGAAAGAAAAGAGAAAACAAAAGTAATGCAAACATCTATGAATGAGTTTTGTCGTAATACTCAATTAGATATACAGGCACTGAATTAAATGAAGGAATTTGCATAACATGATGTAAGCATTACTGCAAAGATTCTTGGCTTCAGTGTCATTGATAGAAAGATAAGTATTCCTTTGCCTAGCATCTTAGGCTGCAGATGTACTGGCACTTTTGTAGAGATGCAAAGTGGGTTTCAGTGGAGTCAGGCCCTGCTACAACACCCCATCACACTGAAGCAAAGCAATGTGGAAGCCATGTGGAAGTATAACTCCAGTCTGACAACGATTGGGTTTAAAAAGTGCTCAAGCAGTCCATTGGATATCCCAGACACTTTATGAAAACTTAGGGGGGAGAAATTCGGTACCTTAGCGCCTCCCGTTATCCCCTCCGGGGGGCGATAACGGGGCGCTAGCGACTTATCGACCGCTAAATTGGCTGAGAGGTTTGTGGTGGTGGTAACACTTTGTGCCACTATCTCCTGCGCCTGGAGATTGTGACGTCATCGCCGTGCGCATCGCCCCGGTTGCACCCCAGACCCGAACTTCGGTTCCGCCCCCTGCAGTATCGCCGGGAGAAAACACCAGCAGCTGCAGAGGCATTGTTCGGGAGGCCGGGCACTTTGGAGACGCAAATAAAAGAGGATGTTGGCGCAGATAGGAGAAAAGTTTTAACAACGCTTCAAGTGATTTTTTTCTATTCCTCCTGGGCCGCGATCGATCAGCCCGGCACTCTGCTGGAGTGCATTGGACTGATCGAGCCAGATCGCGGCTGCTGTTGGGGCCCAGCTAACTGGTCCTAATGCAAAGCCTGCAGCGATGACCCTTCCCTTTAAAGGAGGGAAGGAGCCTCGGATCTCGGCAGCACTGCACGAGACGTTCTGCAGCGTTGCACCACTACCGTCCCGCCTGCGTCCTTTAGCGCTCCAGGAAGGAAGTGGAGCGCTTGATTTAGCACTCCACTTCCTTCCTGGAGTGCAAATACCGAATTTTGAAAAAAGCTGAAAATCATTAGCGCCTGGCGCTAAGTTTTCCAGCATTCAGAACCCCAAACGGGGCGATGCGGAATTTCTCCCTCTTAGTCCTAGAAATTCGGGTGGTTTGCGCCACCTGTTACCGCCATGAAATGCCGAGAAAACGGTGGCCGGTGCTCTTCCGCCAGCTGGTAGCGGCTCTCACAGTGGGCGCCATTTTGCAAGGGCCAGTAGCACTACCGGTAAACGCGATCGCCGCAGGGATTTAAGTGACTGAGATTGTGACGTCAGAGAGCGTGCACGTTAACTTGATGCCTGATCTGCAGTATTCGATCACGCCATTGAACTTACCAGCATGTCAAAACAACGACAGGGAGAGCAGGCGTCCAACAGCAGGAAGGAGGCTCCAGCAGCGATATTTAAAGGGATCACAGAATCATAGAAATTTACAGAAGGAAGCCATTCGACCCATTGGGCTGGATTTTGTCATTGGGGGCGGGCTGGGGTCGGGTCAGGTGGTCAGCGGGTCCCGCCCTCGCCTCCGATGTGAGGTGGGACAATTGAGCGATTTTGCCCTAATTAGGCACTTGATTCCCAGCGTGTGGCAACCCCTGGCCCAATGAGTCTTTTGGTCCTTAAACTCGCCTCTGATGATGTCATCTATGCAGCTGCATTTAAGGCCTGCAAGCAGCCTTGGTTCATTTTCTGCCTTACAACTATGTTGCTGAGACATCTGAAGGATTAGTGGTGCAAACATGGCAAGCTCAAGACCCAAGTGCGCACTCCACTTTGATGAGGACTCCCTCAAGCTCTGGTAGGGGGAGCAAGAGCTAATAAGGAAGTGCTGTTTCCTTCTTCTGGGAGGAAAAAACCTCCCCAGCAGACCAATGCTGTGTGGCTGCAAGTGGCACAGGAGGTCAGTGCCATCTCAATGTGCAGCAGAATCTGGCTGCAGTGCAGAAAGAGGTTTCATGACCTTCTCCGCACAGGAAAAGTGAGTATGACATCACCATGACCCTCAATCTGCTCCCCATCACCTCTCATCACCAGCACTCTTCATTGTCAACCTCCTCCTCCACATCCCACTTGACCCTTACATCCCTGCACCCTTAACCATTCCGTCTCTCTGTATGTTCACATTCACATAACTATTCGACTATGGAGCCCTCACACTCCCTATCACTGTGATGCTATGACAACAACTTGCAACACACAGGGAAGGCCCTTGGTCTTGGGGCCTCACTCCATCTTTGTGTGCTTCTAAGCATCTATGCTATGGATTCTCTACACTCACTCCTTCATTCTCACTCAAACTCCACTTGTGTCCCTCATTGCAGGAAAAGAGAGCCCACAATAAGAGGGAAAGGGCAAAGACAGGAGGAGGGCCACCCTCAATAGCCCAGCTCACCAGTGCAGAGGAGGCGGCCCTGGAGATCTTGGGAGTCGAGGAGGATGCGCAAGTGGGGGACGGACAGACGGGCGCATCAGAGCAAGCTGGTGACAGAATAGTTTTTCATCTCTCTCATTGACATTGCATGAGTGACTGATCTTGATTCTAATGCTCTAACAGATTGACTTATGAGCATCTGCACAATTCAATGTGCATGCAACATTTATCTCACATGTCTAACTCTTTCCTTTACTCCCCCACAGGACCATCGACAACCCCCCTCCCCACTGTCCAGGAGGAACAGCCTGAGCCACCAGACTACCTAGAGGAAGCTGCAACCGCTGAGGGTGCAGCGTCAGCAGAATTCAGCACACCCAGCACCAACGCAGACACTCACACCTCGGTGGGACCTTCGGGAGATAGAGTAGTGTTGTCTCCTGGTATATCACAGCTCACAAGTGAGCATCAGCAGATGGTAGAGACAGGGAACAGCAGTGGAGAGTCCTCGTCGGAGGGCGCAGGACTCTCCCAGCTCGGCTCAGCTGCATGTCGACCCCATGCCTCCGGGTCCATCCAGAAGGAGAGCGGTGCTGGAACTCCAGGAACAGGTGCAGGAGTCTCTGGCAGGTTTTGTCTCCAGGGTCGCTGTGAGTGTGGAGCGGATGGAGGAGTCCATTGCTAACATGAGCAGAGCCTTTGTGGAGGCGTTGGCGCATGAACGCATCACCACGGGAAGGATGGCAACCTCCGTGGAAAGGATGGCTACCTCCGTGGAAAGGATGGCTACCTCCATGTTAAGGCTGGCTACTGTAGAGGAGAGGATGGCTGCGGTAGCGGAGAGGATGGCTACGGTAGAGGAGAGGATGGCTACGGTAGAGGATAGGATGGCTACGGCCATGGAGGAGCTAAGTTGCCAGGGTCTTGAAAACATGGTCATTGTTCAGAATAGACTGACATCTCTGGAAGAGCGATGGTCAGCTATTGAGCAGAGAAACCAGACCTTCATGGAAGTCCTCTGGAGTAGGATTTCCAGCGCAGAAACGGGTCCTCATAGCACCTTGCTGCACCTCAGGGGGGCCGTCAAGCCACTTGCTAGCTCTGAAGTGGGGCTGACCCATGGTGGCAGAGAACAAGGAAGTGGGGGCTCCTCTCCAAGCGCTCACACGACCATGCCACTGCAGAGCCCTCGGTCAGAGCCCCACCAGAGTCCTCACCCAACTGAGATTGGCGTCTCAGCCCCTGCGCAGCTGCAGGAGGAGCAGACTGTTGGCGACCTAATACAGAGCCCTGTGGAACCCCACTGGAAACAGCTTTTCAGTCACAAAAACATCTGTCTGTTGAGGCTGCCGCGAAACACGAATGGAGGCTGAATCCATATGTGGAAAACAAGAAGCTTTTATTCACTGCATGGCACACAAAATGTCTGAGAAACTCATCCCAGAATTCTCTGGGTAAACTCCCAGAATTCTCTGGGTAAAACCTGAGGTCCCGCCCCCTTCTGCCTTAAAGGGAAGGGGCTGGAAATTTGTCCACAGACGGAAGAGTGGATCATGCCCGTTTTAGGTGGCGATCCGCCACACAGCTCCCCCCAGAATCCGCTTAGGAGGTGTGGATGAGACGGTGCGGCGGTCTGATGGGCCGGCCGGAGCGGCTCTTGTAGGACGCCGGTGGACGTGGGACGGCCGGGTGTGGAGCAGCCGGGTGAACCGGCTTGAGGGCAGGTCGGCCGCGTGGAGGTGGACGAGCTACAGGGACCTGCTCCCCGGGCTCCGAGTGTGCTGGCTTGAGTCGGTCCACCGACACTTTTTCGGTCCTGTCGCCCACTTGCAGGGTGAAAAATTTGTCCCCAGCCTGTAGCACCTTGTAGGGCCCGTCGTACGGGGGTTGAAGGGGTCCACGGTGGGCGTCGTGCCGGATGAAAACAAACCGTGCCTGGTGCAGGCTTAGTGGGACGTGTGAGGTGGATTCGCTGTGTCGGGCAATGGGCACCGGGGCGAACTGCAGCGCCGGTGAGGCGAAGTTGTGGCGTTGCTGGTCAGCTGACCAGGGTGTCGTGGCGGTGGGCAGGAACTCGCCGGGTACGCGCAGCGGCTGACCGTACATGAGCTCTGCTGCCGATGCGTGGAGGTCTTCTTTAACCGCGGTTCGCAGGCCAAGGAGGACCCATGGAAGTCGGTCAGTCCAGGCGCCATCTTGGAGGCTGGCTCGAAGAGATGCCTTCAAGGATCTGTGGAACCGCTCACACAGTCCGTTGGCTTGGGGGTGGTACGCTGTGGTGCGGTGGATGGTCACCCCGAGATTGCGTGCGACGGCGGTCCAGAGTTCAGAGGTAAATTGCGGACCTCTGTCCGACGTCATGTCGGAGGGGACGCCGAACCGTGCGACCCAGGTGCTGACGAAGGCTCTGGCGATGTCGGCGGTGGTGGTAGAGGTCAGTGGAATTGCCTCAGGCCAGCGTGTGGTGCGGTCAACGATGGTCAGCAAGTGCGTGTGGCCTTGCGACGGCGGCAGGGGCCCGACGATGTCCACGTGGATGTGGTCGAATCTCCGCGAGGGGACGGTAAACTCCTCGAGGGGTGCTTTCGTGTGTTTCTGTACCTTGGCAGGTTGGCAGGATAGGCAGGAGTTGGCCCAAGTACGCACATCCTTGCGAAGGCCGCGCCAGACAAAGCGGTTGGTTACCAATTTGATGGATGCGCGGGCGCCGGGGTGGGAGAGGTTGTGGAGAATGTCGAATATCCGGCGGCGCCAGGACACTGGGACGACGGGCCGAGGTTGACATAGGGATATGTCGCACTTGACCGTGACTGCGGTCGGGCCACAGGCGACGTCGGCCAGGCGTAGCCCTGGTAGGTTGGTGGGTGCGGAGAGCAGATCCGGGTCGGTGATCTGGTCTGCTGCAAGTTGAGCGTAGTCGACTGCTAGGTGTGCGGCGTGGATGGCGGGGCGGGAGAGGCAGTCGGCTACCACATTGTCTCGGCCGGAGACGTGTTGGATGTCCGTGGTGAACTCGGACACTGCCGCGAGCTGGCGCTGCTGCCTGGCGGACCAGGGGTCGGTTGTCTTTGCCATTGCGAATGTCAGGGGCTTGTGGTCGACAAACGCAGTGAAGGGGTGGCCCTCAAGCAAAAACCGGAAATGGCGGACCGCCAGGAACAGCGCGAGGAGCTCGCGGTCGAAGGTGCTGTACTTGACCTCCGGGGGGCGTAGTTGGCGGCTGAAGAAGGCAAGTGGTTGCCAGGCGCCGTCGACCCACTGCTCATACACGGCGCCGAACGCGTGGTCGGAGGCGTCCGTGGTGAGCGCTACCCTGGCATTGGGCCGTGGGTGCGCGAGCAGGGTGGCGTTGGCGAGCGTGGTCTTGGTGGAATCGAAGGCGGCGGACGCATCTGCCGTCCATTCGACCGCCATCTTGCCGCTCTTGCCCCGGAGGGCTTCATACAGGGGCCTCATGAGGGACGCCGCTTTGGGGATGAAGCGGTTATAGAAATTCACCATCCCGAGGAACTCCTGGAGGCCTTTGATGGTGGTGGGGCGGGGAAATTGTTGGACGGCCTGCACCTTGGTGGGCAGGGGAATGGCCCCAGCATGGGTGATGTGGTGGCCGAGGAAGTCGATCTTGTCCAGGCCGAACTGGCATTTGGTTGGGCTGAGGATGAGCCCGTGGTCGCTGAGGCGCCCGAACAGGATGCGAAGGTGTTCGAGGTGTTCCTGCTTGGAGGAACTGGCTACCAGGATGTCGTCCAGGTAGACGAACAGGAACTTCAGGTCCCGAAGGACCGAGTCCATGAGCCGTTGGAATGCCTGGGCTGCGTTTTTGAGGCCGAAGGGCATCCGCAGGAACTCGAACAGGCCGAAGGGGGTGATTACGGCCGTCTTGGGGACGTCCGCGGGGTGGACGGGGACTTGGTGGTAGCCGCGCACCAGGTCGACCTTGGAAAAGACTGAGCGGCCGGCCAGTCTAGCCGAGAAGTCCTGAATGTGCGGCACGGGGTACCGATCAGGGGTGGTGGCGTCATTGAGGCGGCGGTAATCCCCGCAGGGGTGCCAACCCCCGCCTGGTTTGGGGGCGATGTGGAGTGGGGAGGCCCAGGGACTGTTGGAGCGGCGGATGATGCCGAGCTGTTCCATGGTGGCAAACTCGGTCCGCGCGATCTCCAGTTTGGCCGGGTCCAGCCTGCGGGCGTGGGCGTACACTGGGGGGCCTGTGGTGGGGATGAAGTGTTCCACCCCGTGTTTGGCGGCCTCCGTGGAGAAGGTCAGATTGGTAAGGGCCGGGAATTCGGCCAGGAGTGCCGAGTAGTCATCCGTGGCCCAGGCGTGGCACTGTGACGCCATGTCGGCGGGTTGACGGGGGGCCATGGCGCCCAGGATGGGGGACATGGTGTTCATGTCCACGAGGCGGTGATGAGGGATGTCTACCAGTAAGCCGTGGGCACACAGGAAATCTGCGCCGATGAGGGGGGAGAGCACCTTGGCAGTGATGAACTCCCATCGGTAGCGGTGACCAGCGAGGTCGAGGGTGACTGTCCGGGTGCCATACGTCCGGATTTCCGAGCCGTTAGCAGCAGCCAGCGCCGGTCCTCGTTCGCCCTTTTGGATGTCGAGGGAGGAGGCCGGGATGATGCTGTGCTGAGCCCCAGTGTCGCACAGGAACCGGCGGCCGGTTTTGTCATCCGTGACGAACAGCAGGGAGCCCGCGTGGCCCACGGCCATCGCGGGGGCTGGAACGGGGGCGGACTTGAAAGAGCAAGGTGGGGTGTGCACCGTTGTGCCCTGGCGCCAAACCGTGCGTGGTAGTAACAGTGGCCTGGGTTAGTGGGGTGTGAAGGCCCCGTGGGCCTGGTGACAGGCCCTTGTGGCCGCGGGCTGGATGGTGAGGGGCGCGCCCAGGCATTGGCTGCCAGGTCCGGAGTGACGTCGCGGCTGGAGTGAGCGGACAGCAGCTTGTCGGCCTCATCGGCCAGGGCTTCCAGGTTCGTGAGGCCGGACGCCACGATCGCTGGGCGGATGCTGAGAGGGAGCTCGCGGATGAACAGCGTGCGGAAGGGGGATCCGGGTGGGCTCTCGTCGGTGAGGGAGAGCATGTGAGAGAGGAGGTCTGACGGTGAGGCATCACCGAGGCCTGGAAGGTCGAGGAGGTGGCAGTTTCGCTGATATGCCGAGGCCGTAAATTTTTTAAGGAGCGCTGTTCTGAGATGTGCGTACTTGCCTTCCTCTGGTGGGTTCTGCAGCGTTGTCCAAACCTTGGAAACTGCGACGCTACTGAGTGATGTGACGAGATAGTCGTACTTCGTCCCATCTGTGGTGATATTTCGCAGCCGGAAGCGAGATTCAGCTTGGAGAAACCAGGCTTCGGGTTGGTTTTCCCAAAACTCCGGCAGTTTCACGGAAACTGCGTTCGTGTCCACCATTGCAGTGCTCAGAATACGTTCTGAGCGTCGGGGTCACCAATGTTGAGGCTGCCGCGAAACACAAATGGAGGCTGAATCCATATGTGGAAAACAAGAAGCTTTTATTCACTGCATGGCAAAACAAAATGTCTGAGAAACTCGTCCCAGAATTCTCTGGGTAAACTCCCAGAATTCTCTGGGTAAAACCTGAGGCCCCGCCCTCTTCTGCCTTAAAGGGAAGGGGCTGGAAATTTGTCCACAGACGGAAGAGTGGATTATGCCCATTTTAGGTGGCGATCCGCCACACGTCGACCATTACCCATTACTTCCTGCCACTGAGCCAATTTTGGATCCAACTTGCCACTTTCCCTTGGATCCCATGGGCTTTTACTTTTCTGACCAGTCTGCCATGTGGGGCCTTGTCAAAAGCCTTGCTGAAATCCATGTAGACTATGTCAAACGCACTACCCTCATCAACCCTCCTAGTTACCTCCTCAAAAAATTCAATCAAGTTCGCCAGACACGTCCTTCCCTTAACAAATCCATGCTAACTGTCCTTGATTAATCCATGCCTTTCTAAATGACAATTTATACAGTCCCTCAGAATTTTTTCCAACAATTTGCTCACCACCGAGGTTAGGCTGACTGGCCTATAATTACTCAGGCTATCCTTTGCTCCCTTTTTGAACAACGGTACAACGTTAGCAGTCCTCCAGTCATCCAGCACCACACCTGTAGCCAGAGATGATTGAAAAATGATGGTCAGAGTCGCTGCTACTTTGTCCCTTGCTTCTCCTAACAGCCTGGGATACATTTCATCTGGGCCTGGTAATTTATCTACTTTCAAAGATGCTAAACCCCTTAATACGTCCTCTCTCACTATGTTTATTTCATCTAATATTTCACTCCTCCTCCTTAACTACAATGTCTGCATCGTTCCTCTCTGTTGTGAAGACAGACGCAATGTATTCATTAAGAACCATACCCACGTCTTCCGCCTCCACACACAAGCTTCCTTTTTGGTCTCTAATAGGCCCTACTCTTTCTTTAGTTATCCTCTTGCTCTTTATGTATTTATAAAACATCTTTGGGTTTTCCTTGATTTTACTTGCCAATATTTTTCATGCCCTCTCTTTGCTTTCCTAATTTCCTTTTTAATTTCATCCCTGCACTTTCTATACTTCTCTAGGCTTTCTGCAGTATTTAGCTCTCGGTATCTGACATAAGCTTCCCTTTTTTGCCTTATCCTACCCTGTATGCTCCTTGACCTCCAGGGGGCTCTAGATTTGGGAGTCCCACCCTTTTTCTTTATGGGAACATATTTGCTCTGAACCCTCACTATCTCCTCCTTGAATGCCTCCCACTGCTCTGACACTGATTTACCTTCAAGTAGCTGTTTCCAGTCCACTTTTGCTAAATCACATCTCAGCTTAGTAAAATTGGACTTTCCCCAATCGAGAACTTTTGCATCTGATCTATCTTTGTTCTTTTCCAGAACTACGTCAAATCTAACTGTATTATGATCATTACCACCAAAATGCTCTCCCACTGATACCCCTTCCACCTGCCCCGCTTCATCAGCAATCAGTTGCACCTGATGTGGTTCTGCAGTTTGACTGGCTCTGCTACTTTCTGCAACTCCAACAGCTTTCTTTACTTATTTCAAGGTTCTTTGGTAACGGAGTGTTGTTGCAAGTGAAGAACACCTTCATTATTTTTTAGAGGCTTGAACTGGCTGTACTGGCAGTCGACCTCGCCCTCCGGAAACTACAGAAGAGGGAGCGGAGGCAGCAAGGAACACAGGAAGTTGCGCGCAGAGGGAGGAGGAGGAGTGCCATGCGGGCTCTCAACAGGAAGCCTTACCCACCTAGGGTCTTCCAACAGCACTTATCCTACCTCCAATTAAGCGAGGAGCAGTCTCTTAGGAGGCTCCGCTTCACTAAGGAAGTGGTCACAGAACTCTGCCACCTCCTGCAACCAGACCTGCAGCCTCAGACCAGGGCGACCATGGCTCTCCCAGTGGCAGCCAAGGTCACCGTCGCCCTCAATTTCTTCACCTGCGGATCCTTCCAGTCTGCAGCAGGAGACATAGCTAACATCTCACAGTTCGCTGTCCATCACTGCATCTAGGAGGTCACAGAGGCTCTCTACACCAGGAGAAGGGACTACAGTTCCTTCCCCATGACCAGAGAGAAGCAGCGCGAGCGTGCATGTGGCTTCGCCAGGATAGCAGACTTCCCCATGGTGCAGGGTGCCATTGACAGCACCCACGTGGCTTTGCGGGCACCACATAACAATCCTGAGATCTTCTGTAACCGCAAAGGCTACCGCTCAATTTACAGTTGGTGTGTGATCACAGACAGCTAATGCTCAATGTCAATGCCCGCTATCCTGGCAGCAGCCACGATGCCTTCATCCTGCGCCAGACCGGTGTGCCAGCACTCTTCCAGCCACCACATCAAGCTCGCAGCTGGCTGCTCGGAGACAAGGGCTATCCGCTCTCCACCTGGCTCATGACTCCCCTCTGCAACCCCAACACTCCTGCCCAGCACTCATATAATGAGAGCCATGCTGCCACCAGGAACATCATCAAGCAGACCATCGGTCTGCTGAATCAATGATTCCACTGCCTTGACCGCTCGGGAGGAGCCCTCCAGTACTCGGCTGCATGGGTGTCCCATTTCATTGTGGTCTGCTGCATGCTCCACAACTTGGCCATCATGAGGGACCAGCCCTTGCAAGCAGGGATTGTGGGACCACCTCAGGAGGAAGAAGAGGGAGAGGAGGGTGAGGAGGATGAGGAGGAAGAGGAAGAGGAAGAGGATTAGGAGTAACATGAGCGAGGGAGGAGGCAGCCACTCAATCAGCCTTCCGGAAGGGCGGTCCGTGATTGCCTCATCAGACTGCGGTTCGAATGATTTAAACTCCAGATCCCCGTTACTCACCACATGTCCATCATTCCATCCCTGTCACAGGCCATATCACAGCGCAAAGCTGAAATGAGATGCAGCACAAAAGAATCCAAACTGAATAATCAGTGAACACATATTTACAACAAAAATATTAACTATTCACCCTTGTGCTATCCCTTAGTGCCTCTTGTTGCTGTGCCTTTGTCTACTCTAGTGCTCCTACGTAGTGTCTCCTCAGTGGCTGCAGCAGGGCTGGTGGAAGGCTGCTGAGTGTCCGTGTGGGAGACTTCAGATGGTCTTGCAGGACACCCTCGACCAGCTGTGGGCGGCAACAGTCTGGGCTGGCTGGATGACAGGCAGCGACAAGGGCAATGGCGGAGTGGCAGTGGTGGGAGCAGGAATGCTGTCATCCTGAGAGAGGACAACAGGATCCTGCACCACTGACCCACAGCCACTTCCCCGGGACGGCGCCTCAGTATCCCTAGCAATCTGCTGGAGCACAGATTGCTGGCCTGATGCGACACCGTGAAAGCCCTGGTCATCGGTGGTAGACCCAGCCATGACGGCAGCAGTCAGAGCTTGTGTGGCATCAAGCTGAGACTGCATGAGAGCAGTCTGAGATTGAATGGCACCAACCATAGACTGCATTACAGCACTAAGACGTTGCGTCGCTTCCGCCTGTGCTGCAATGGAAGCTGCCAGATCAGCCATTACACACAACATCAGGTCTGGGTCGCCACGGTCTCTCTGGGAGTCTACCATCCTTTGCAGACTGGAAATGATGGGCTTCATGGTGTGCACAGAGCCTTGTGCAATGTGGGAGGCGGACTCCTCCATGCTCCTTACCATTGCTGAGAGGCTCTCGTGCACCATTGCCATTGCACCTATCATCTCCGTGTGCATGCCCATCACCCTTCTTCGAATTGCGTCCCCATCGAGGTCCTCATCTGAGTCCTGTGCAGCAGAACTTGTGCGCGAACTCGCCCTCCAGGGAGCGGGCCCCCGAGCTACCCTTTCCCCCTGGCCTTGCTGCAGCCCGCTCGTCCCCGGTGCATCACCCTGTGCAGATCCCGCTACTATACTAGCCTCTAAAGAATGCGTAGTGCCAGTATCTGAGCTGGTGCCTGTGGGTGAGACATGCAGTGACGCGGTGTGTTCCTCCTCCTCCTCTTCTCCCGCCTCGCTCTCTACTGTGCCCTCAGGGACAGGCTGCTCAGCTGCTTGCTGATTATCTGAAAGCATAAGGGCACAAGAGTCGGGTTAAGGTGAGGGGAGGGGGGCAGGAAACGAGAAATGCATACATACAGCATGATTAGCTGGAAAGTGCGAAACGCTTGTGGGGTGAGGGGAAGTGGGATGTGAGAAGAAGGAGTAGGAATGAACATACCATTGTTGTCCCCAAGGGGTTCAATGTCGCCAGTGGCCACGGCATCCACACCTGGCGCCCAATGATTTGCAGCACTCTATTCTCCAGCGCAGACAGTGGTTGGGTGTCAGCTTGTCCCCCGCCTGTGCATTTCTGCTCCCTCCTGTTGTGAGCCACCTTGGCCTGCAAGAGGAAGGAAAGTGTGTGTGTGAGGGTGGAGGAATGTGTTTGGGTAACGTGCCTGCCATAGTTGAATAGCTATCATTGTGTACAAGGTGTGAGATGTTTGTGTGAGTGTTGGTAGGTAGAGATTGTTGTTGGGGGAGTGCTGGGGGTGTGGTGCTTTGGGCAGTGTGTGAAGATTGCGATACAGATGGTGGTATGTAGCATTTGTTGAAGCATTTAATCACCCTGACCACCCGAGTGAGGTCGTTAAATTTCTTCCTGCACTGTGTGTGGGTCCTGGGGACCATAGTGCTGCCCAAGATGTGCTGTGCTACCTCCCTCCACATGGTGCAGAAGATTTGCGGCGAGGGCCTCCTGCCACTTGTTAGGTAGAGCACCGTCCTCCGTCTCTCCACAGCGAAGACCAACACCCTAATGCTTGATCACAGAATCTGCAGGCTTTCTCCCTGGGGGCGTGGATCTGCCATGAGTACAGCTGCTTCAGTCCTCCGGCTCCTTCTCCTTGTCCTGCTGTTGCATGGTGAGGCAGCTTGCACAGACAGCATTGTTGAGAATGAGGTTCTGCAGTTCAAATGCACCTCCCCTTTAAGTACTGAAAAAACCTGTGGCAATCATGACTTGTGATTAGAGTGCATCTTATATTGGTCCACCCTTTTAGTGTAACACTAATGAGCTTGGGCTTTAAGACTTGAATTAGGACTCCAATCATTTTTTTGAGCAGTGAGCACGAATTTTGCATGCCGTCTAAAGCATTACCGCCTGGCGCTAATGCTCCAACTTTTCTAATGATACCGCCCATTGCTGGGCGATAATGAATTTCTAGCCCCATAGGTTTTGAATGAGTGTAAGGGTACAAGAAGGAAGTCTTAACAGCCACAAATTGAAGAAGATTTCAGGAGCAGAAGATTACAGGACAAATCAAGGAGACACCCGGGAGACGAGGAGAGATGAGAGACAAGAGACACAAGGTGTAGCGTACTCACGGTTGCGGCTTCTACCCAGAGTATAAGTGGTAATATAAGTCTCAATTAATCTCTGTAAACTGCTGCTTGAATACTGTAATGTATTAAGTCTTGCTTGTGCTGAATAAAGTTAAATCATTGTCCCCAGTACGGGTCAATCCCGAATCATTTGGAACCAGGGTCCCTCTGGGATCATATAGGTGTCTGCGAGTGAGAGAGGCAGTGACACAGTGTCTTCTTCCTCCTCTTCTTCTCCCCCCCTCACTCTCAGCAGTGCCCTCGGGGACAGGCTGCTCGGCTGCTTGTTGATTATCTGAAAGCCGAAAGGCACAAGAGTCGGATTATGGTGAGGGGAGATGGGCGGGGGAAGCCAGAAATGCATGCATACAGCATGAGTAGCTTGAAAGTGAGAAACGATTGTGGGCTGAGGGGGAAGTGGGATGTGAGAAGAAAGATTAGGAACGAACATACCATTGTTGTCCCCAAGGGGTTCAACCTCGCCGGTGACCACGGCCTCTACCACATGGCGTTCAATTATATGCAGTACTCGTTCCTTGAGCTGGCTTAGCTGTTGAATGTCTGCCTGGCCACCACCTGTCTGCTTCTGCTTGGGACGATTATGTGAGACCTTGGCCTGCAAGAGAAAGAGAAGTGTTGAGTGAATTTAGTGCAATGTGTTTGGGTGATGTGCCTGCCATAGTTGAATAGCTGTCAGTGTGCGCAAGGTGTGAGATGTGGGTGTGAGTGTTGATAGGTAGAGACTGTTGTTTTATGAGTGCTGCGGGTGTGGTGCATTGAGCAGTGTGTGAAGCTTGGTGCAGAAGGTGGTATGTGGCATTTGCTGAAGCCTTCACTCACCTTGACCATCTATGTGAGGTCATTAAACTTCTTCTTGCACTGGGTGTGGGTCACACTTCATCCAGAACCATCCTTTGTTCCTTAACCTGTCACATTACCACCTCCTCGTGTCTTGAATATCTCTTAATGTCTCTCAATCTCTCCTGCTTTCTATCCTATCACTGACCTTCCCTTTTGTTCTTTCATCCCCTCCCCCATTTCCCCGCCCCTAAACCTGCTTTAAAATCTATTCCATTTCCTGTTTTTTTCCAGTTCTGATGAAAGGTCTTCGACCTGAAACGTTAACTCTGTTTCTCTCTCCACGGATGCTGCCTGGCCTGCTGAGTTTTTCCAGCGTTTTCTGTTGTTATGCCTATGAATTAGACTGGCCCTGATATTGGTCCACCTGTTGAGTATAAAGCCAATGAGCGTCAGTTTTAGCGCTGAAAGCATGACTACAATCATGTTAATGAAGAGTGAGCACGAATTTTGCGAGCTACCTAGACCATTTTCAGGTGGTGCAGCTTAACCTCATTTAATCTTAATGCTGCCCATTTCTTGGCTATATCCAATTACTAGTCCTTAGTAGTGAATACTTTTAATGTTCTTAGAAGCAGATGCTTCTGCGCACTCTCTCCTGACACTAACAATAATTGGAGGGGGAGTGGAATTTTGTGTTCATGTGTTGTCTCCTGAGTAGTATAACTCCACTCATTGTGTTTGACATGGTACAGCTAGCCGCGTCAGATTGGTAGTGCGATATAATTGCAGTTTTTGAATGTAGCAGCAGCTGCATAAGCGGTATGTGTCTGCCACACAAACAATAGAAGGGCAAATTTTCTACTTTGGCACTCCTAGCACGTACTGGGAGCAGATATCATGAAATTGTGCGCCCACAGTTTGTGATTTTCCATCTTTTAAAATGAGTGGATTGAAAATCATCACTGGAGGTTTTCTTGATATGTGTTCTTGGCATCACTGGGCATGTGTTGGGAGACAAAGGAGAACTTCTCCCCTGGAGTCTCTCCTATACAGATACTATATAGCACTCTTATGATGCCCTGGCATTTGAGGTCAATTTTAACCTGATCCACCAGTCAGGAAACTGATGACATCAGGTGCAATGCCGGCTTTACACCCCGCCAGATTTTACTTTCCACTGAAGTCAATGGACAGTAATATTAGATGGGGTGCAAAACCGATGTTTCCCGCCCAGCGAGTGAGGTTAAATTTACCCTTTCAGTCAGGCAGTGTGGTATTAACTGTACAAGCATTATCACAAAAATAGAAATTTATTACAGTTATATTTAACAGTTTTATTAAATCAGAAAGACAGACTTCATAGGAACCCTTTACTTCTTTGATTTTTTAAAAATATAAATTATTTAAAATCGTACTGTGAAGCTCAGGAAACAGTGTGCACTTACTTAAAGTTTATAGAACCTCAGAAATCCAATGCTATTACATGGTGGATCTGGCAATAGCACTGATGTGTGCTGACAGCTTTATAAAACAAGGTCAAACCGATGACATCTCAGGAGATTCAATATGAGGTTTAGTTCTTCTGACAGTCTGCTAACTTTAATTTTTTTTGCAATTCAACACATTTGTATAAATAGTGCTTTGTGCTGAGGCAACTAAAACCTAATGAAATATTTGGAATATTTACATATACTGCCATGATCCATTTCCATTCAGTTCATTAAAGTAGAGCAGAGAAGGTATGTTCAATTTATAATATTTATTCCTTTACAAATTATTTTTACAGGCCTATAAAGGTGATTTTCCTAGGTTTGCGCAGCGAATATTGGAAAGCCAGGCAACTTGCATTGCACACGGGTAAAGGAAGCCGCCTGTTTCTTTTCATTTATGGAAGGAAATTCAGGTGGGTTCCTTTACAGGCCTGGACTGCAAATTCGGCCTCCTTTCCAATATTCAGTGCATCCTGCTAAACCAGTGCCCCTGGGCACAGACCCAGGTAAACCTTCTCCTATATGATAGATGTGTTTCCGGATTTGTTGGGTGTGACATCATCACATGGAATAGTGATATCAAAATACCCTGTATAATTATAATTTTATTTAATTTACTGCCAAATGATAATGGGAACTTCAATTATAAAACATTTGGTAATTGGCAACACCAACCAAAGATGATATTTAACAAAAAGACACATAATCATTGCAAAATAAGGTTCATTGATTGCTTTACACAAAGTGCACATGAAGAAAGGGTCACACAGCAGGCTGGGTTACTTCTCTGCCCAGGATCAGCAACCAATAATTCAGGTCAGAGCTAGCTCTTTGTGTCTTTATTGAGTTATGAATAATCAGCATAGGTCATATTTTATTCCAAACCCACAGAGCAGAAAATTTGGGTAATGCTCTCCAGCATTCACATTCAACGATGCAGAATGCCCCCTCCTGACACATAATAGCCACCGATATTGATTCATCCTAGGAAGAGACACTTCTGATAGTCTAGGAAAGGAGATCCAGTTTGGAGAAATTTCTCTTGTTGAAGCCCGAGGTGAATATAATCTTTTCAGACTGGACTATTTGGACTGAGAGAATCCATGATGACAGTTCCACATGGCATTATGTGATTGGGATACCGTATTGTAATCATTCTATCACGGATTCTGCTCAGCCCATTTCATCTCCTGAGGAAGGATGCTGAAAAGACTTTTCTTGTTCTCTAAAATCTATAGCTACCTATCAAACATTAAATTAAACATCCTTGATTAGTTGTTTTCGTTAATATGAGACGTATATGGTTTCAGCAGCCCAGGAAGCATTACGTTCCACAAAATGGCTACAACTACATCCCCCTATCCTATTATTGGCATGCATCTTCAGGCTCTTTACGGTAATATTACCATACCTGTGTATTAAAGTGGTATAACTATACTGCAGCTGAAATCAAGTTAGAAAAGATAGTTACTGTTTCTGTGTTTGTATTAAGTCACTGATCTAAATTTAATGGTTCTCTCACTGACTAGGCAAAGAAATATGATTTAATGTTGAGGACGCATAAAAAATTAATAGCCAGACATATCTATAATTTAAAAATAGTCAGCTCGCTTAATAGCACAGAGACTTTGGGGTATAAATTGTGATACAATGCGTTCCTTTTTTGGGTGCAAAATGGGTGCAAAGTATACCAATTTAGCAGTGTGAAATCCTGCATCCAATCTGTGCAGGTGTTGGTCCCACCGCTAAATTTGTGGGGATTATTTTTTTGTTAGGCCCTTTAAATATGTTAATGAGGGACCTAACACATGTTTAAGGACTCTTTTATAAAATTGGTTATCGACGAGCTGGACAGGCGTCGGGCCTACCCTTGTCAGGATTTTTCAGCAGCCCCTGCGGTCGCCAACAAAAGGCATGTTAGGTTTTTTTTTAATTAAATTTTCTGTGGAGCCAGGAGGATCAGACCCCACCCCTATCCCTGGACTGCACAGTCCTGGCAATCATCAAACACCCCCACCACCCCCCACAGCCACTCCCCCACCCGCACGCCCCGTTGCCCAACTTACCTGGACCAGCCACATAAATACTATGGCTACAAGAGCAGGTCAGAGGCTGGGTATTCTGCCATGAGTGTCTCACCTCCTGACTCCCCAAAGCCTTTCTACCATCTACAAGGCACAAGTCAGGAGTGTGATGGAATACTCTCCACTTGCCTGGATGAGTGCAGCTCCAACAACACTCAAGAAGCTCGACACCATCCAGGACAAAGCAGACCGCTTGATTGGCACCCCATCCACCACCTTAAACATTAACTCCCTCCACCACCGGCGCACCATGGCTGCAGTGTGTACCATCTACAAGATGCACTGCAGCAACTCACCAAGGCTTCTTCGACAGCACCTCCCAAACCGCATTCTCTACCACCTAGAAGGACAAAGGCAGCAGGCGCATGAGAACACCACCACCTCAAAGTTCCCCTCCTAAAAGCACAGTTCAAGAAGGCAACTCACCACCAGCTTCTCAAGGGCAATTAGAGTTCGGCAATAAATGCAGCAATGACGCCCACATCCTGTGAATTAATAAATTAATAAAATTAAAATTCCGACAACCCCTCCTGGAACTTACATGAGGGCTGCTCCCAGTGGCCCAAAATTCATCTTTCTCCTGGTGCGAGCTGCCTGTGGAGATGTGACGGCCACTGGAAGTTCAGCCCAAATAAGTCGATGAGGCCCGAGACCCAATTTTGGGCTGGCCTCAGGCCTCTCTGTTCAGGTGCGCGCTGTTTATGCAACACCGTGTCTGGGCCCGAATGCTTGCCCAAATTAATTTCCATCCCTATTACAGCATCCTCTGTGCTTATAATAACTCCGAGCAGAATACGTTTTTATTTTAAATGGATAAAGTTACTATACATGTATCAACATTGGTGGAAAAATTCGGTTGCTTTGCGCCTCCCGTTAGCACCCTAAGAGGGTTCTAATGGGTCGCAAAGTAACTAACGCCCGGGCGCGGCGATGTTTGCGCCGCTCGCAAAATTGACCAGACATTTTGCGGCAGCGCTAAACACTACCGCCACGATCTCCTGCGCCCGCAGATCGTGACGTCAGTTGAGTGCGCAACGCCCCGGTAGCATCCCGGACCGGATATTGAGTGACGCCCCCTGCCTTACCGCCTGCCGCTAGCAACGACAGGTTGAGGGGAGCGTTTTGCAGTCAGGAAGGGACTGGGGGAGCACTATTTAAAGGCGACTGCATCCTGCCTTCTTTGGTCGGCGACATTTTTGCACCACGCATTCTGAGAGAGAGAGATATTTCTGGAGAGATTCAATGCTGTGTGAAGGAGTTTTGGGTACTGAGCAGCACTTTGCAGGTTCATTTTGATTTGACCTTCCTTGCATCGATTTAGAAGATACTTTGGGGGCTGCACTCTGAGCTCTTTCCCTGGGCCTCTCCATTGTTCTTTCCAGCAGATTTGATGTACAGGTCTCTCCAGGCCGAGATTCAAGGCTGCAATGAGCAGGGTGTGGATGGAGATCAAGATCGACCCTCCCTTTAAGAACTGGCCGGCGCCATTGTGTCTGTGCTCCATTGCTGACTGACATCACATGAGCTTCGCCAGCGCTCTGAGGTAGCGCCTCGCTCCTCGGCGTTAGCGCCTTAAGAGAGGTGTGTAGTGCCTGATTTAGTGCTCCAATCACCTCCAGGGGCGATAGAAGCCAAGTTTGCAGTCGGACTTTGCGCCCCGTTGGTAATTGCGCCCCAAACGGGGCAATACCGAATTTCTCCCCGTTTAACTTGCAAATTTGCTCTTCTTTCCTCTCCTGAAGGTGTTGACCTCCAGCTAGCCGGGAATTCACTGGGAGTAGGTGCATTCCAATAATTTGCCCAAGTTTCTATTATTTGAGTGCAAATCTTGACAGGCTGTGTGTCTTCTGGGAGCCTGACAGCTGAGTCAGACCCTGTCATCACACATAGCACTTACAGCAAGGGCCACTGGAATGGGAGCCCTAGCCAATTATTCCCTCCTTATATTGTATTTAATATCTATTATAGCCGCATAGCTAAAGTTGATTAAGTCTGCATATTCCAAATCTACAGGTAGATCATTAGTTCAGGATACTGTTGATTTAAAAAAAAATGGATCCTCCCCCACTCCACCTTCCAATTTTACCCATTTCCTGAATGTGGCAACACTTTTACAATGGTTCACATAACTGACCATTTGTCACACAAACTTCAATGTGAAGGTCAGTAAGATACTTGGTCACCATAGATGGGAGAAAGGGGAGGGAAGTGGGATTAGAGTAGACTGATCCAGTTGAAGAGCTAGCACCAGCACCAGCACCAGAGCAATGGTCTAAACGGCCTCTTTCTGTGCTGTAAATGCTGTGGCCCCAAAATTCTGAATCCTGCGATCTGCTGCTGGAAGTGTGGTGGAATTGGACCTAAGTTGCCCGCTGCCAAGGAAGTTGACCCTATTGAAAATTGAGCTCATTTGACTAATGCTGGGCAGAACATGGCCAGGGGTCCTGCCATGGAGGCCTGGAACAATTGGGGGGAGGGGCAGAGGAAGGCAAAATGAGATGTCATTTAAAAGCAGCCTGCGCTTAAAAGTGAGTGTCCTAATTTCTAAACTGGACGTGGCAGAAGGAAATGGCAAGAAGAGAAGAGCGTCTAATTTTATCGACAGTGGGGGAGAAATTCGATATTTTAGCACCTCTAGTTAGCGCCTGGCAGGGGCGCTAACGGGGCGCTGAGACAGGAGCGCTGCGGCGAGGCGAATCCAGCGACACACGCCAAGTCCGGCACCCCCTACAAGTTGGCCGCCACTACGAGTGGGATCACTGGGCGCCCGATCTGCGAAATTGATTATTGCCCCCTGCCTTAGCACCTCACCCCGACAGCAACAGGGAGAGGAGGCGTGAAGCAGTCGGGAGCCGGCTCCAGGGGCGCTACTCAAAGTGATCATGAGTCATGAGTCGCAGCTGTCAGCTTAGTGCTGGTTCACTGCTTCCTTGTCAGCTTGACATTGTGCAACAGTTTAAATCAGTCATTTCAAGGTTGTTTAGTCTCCGGATTGTTGTGGCTAATAAAAATTAGTTACATTTATTCTCACAACATATCAAAGTGCTACACTTGGTTACATTAATGGGGACTGTCCTGGCAGTCGACCTGGCCCTCCAGGATCTATGGTGGAGGGAGCGCAGTGAGAAAGATTGGAACATGTGGCCAAAGGGAGGAGGAGGGCCATGAGGGCTCTCAACAGGAGGCCTTACCCTCCGAGGGTATTCCGACAGCACTTCTCCGAGCTTCAATTAAGCAAGGAGCAGTGACTTAGGAGGCTCTTCTTCACCAAGGAGGTGGTCACAGAACTCTGTCACCTCCTGTAACCAGACCTCAAGCTCAGATCAGGATGACCATTGCTCTCTCAGTGGCAGTCAAGGCTCACCGTCGCCCTCAATTTCTTCGCCAGCGGATTCTTCCAGTCTGCAACAGGAGATAGAGCTAACATTTCGCAGTTCGCCATCCATCGCTACATCCGGGAGGTCACAGAGGCTCTCTACATTAGGAGAAGGGACTACATTTCCTTCCCCATCACCAAAGAGAAGCAGGACGAACGTGCGTGTGGCTTTGCCAGGATAGCGGGATTCAGCCATGGTGCAGGGCGCCATTGACTGCACCCACATGGCTTTGTGGGCACTGCAGAACAATCCTGAGATCTTCCATAACCGCAAAGGCTACTACTCAATTAATGTGCAGTTGGTGTGCAATCACACACAGCGAATTCTCAATCTGAATGCCCACTATCCTGGCAGCAGCCACGATGCCATGATCCTGTGCCAGCACTCTTCAAGCCTCACATCAAGCACACGGCTGGCTGGTCAGAGACAAGGGGTATCCGCTCTCCACCTGGCTCATGACTCCCCTCCGCAACCCCAACACTCCGTCCCAGCACTCACATAATGAGAGCCATGCTGCCACCAGGAACATCATCGAGCAGACCATCGGTGTGCTGAAGCAACGGTTCCGCTGCCTTGACCATTCGGGAGGAGCCCTCCAGTACTCGGCTGAGCGGGTGTCCCATTTTGTCGTGGTCTGCTGCATGCTCCAGGGATTGCAGGATCATCTCAGGTAGAGGAAGAGGGAGAGGAGGAGGACAAGGATGAGGAGGAGGAGGAGGAACAGGAGCAAGGGAGGAGGCAGCCACTCAATCGGCCTTCCGGAAGGGTGGTCCATGATCACCTCATCAGACTGCGGTTCCAATAAATTAAACCCCAGATCCCCGTTGCTCACCATATCCCCATCATTCCATCCCTGTCATAGGCCATATCACAGTGCAAAGCTGAAATGATAGACATCACAAAATAATCCAAACTGAAGTAATAAATTTATCAATAATCATTTAACACATATTTTCAACAACAATATTAACTATTCACCCTTGTGCTATCCCTTAGTGCCTGTCGTTACTGTGCCTTTACCTACTCTAGTGCTCCTACGAAGTGTTGGCCCAGTGGCTGCAGCAGGGCTGGTGGAAGGCTGCTGAGTGTCCGTGCGGGAGACTTCAGATGGTCTTGCAGGATGCCCTTGACCAGCTCTGGACCTGGAAGGCCTGGTTGTAGACTGCACCACCTCAGCATGGGCGGCAGCAGACTGGGCTGGCTGATGACAGGCAGTGACAAGGGCAATGGCGGAGTGGTAGTGGTGGGAGCAGGAATGCTGTCATCCTGACAGAGGACAGCAGGTTCCTGCTCCACTGACCCACTGCCACTCCCCCAGGGCAGCACCTCAGCATCCCTAGCAATCTGTTGCAGCACAGATTGCTGGCCTGCTGCGACACCGTGAAAGCCCCGGTCGACGGTGGTAGACCCAGCCATGATGGCAGCAGTCAAAGCTTGCGTGGCATCAAGCTGAGACTGTATGAGAGCAGTCTGAGATTGAATGGCACCAACCATTGACTGCATTACAGCACTAAGACGTTGCGTCGCTTCCACCTGTGCTGCAATGGAAGCTGCCAGATCGCCCATCATAGGCATCAGGTCTGGGTTGCCACGGTCTCTCTGGGAATCTACCATCCTTTGCAGACTGGAAATGATGGGCTCCATGGTGTGCGCAGAGCTCTGTGCAATGTTGGAGGTGAACTCCTCCACGCTCCTTACCATTGCCGACAGGCTCTCGGGCACGCTTGCCATTGCATCTATGATCTCGGTGTGCATGCCCATCACCCTTCTTCTAAAGGCCACCCCATCGAGGTCCTCATCTGAGTCCTGTGCAGCAGACCTCGCGTGCAAACTCACCCTCCAGGGAGCTGGTCCCCGAGCTACCCTTTCCCCCGGCCTTGCTGCAGCCCGCTCGTCCCTGGTGCATCACCCTGTGCAGATCCCACTACTATACTAGCCTCTAAAGAACACGAAGTGCAAGTATCTGAGCTGGTGCCTGCGGGTGAGACATGCAGTGACGCGGTGTGTTCTTCCTCCTCCTCTTCTCCCGCCTCGCTCTCAACGGTGCCCTCAGGGACAGGCTGCTCAGGTGCTTGCTCATTATCTGAAAGCATAAAAGCACAAGAGATGGGTTAAGGTAAGGGGAGGGGGGCAGGAAGTGAGAAATGCATGGAGACAGCATGATTAGCCGGAAAATGCGAAAGGCTTGTGGGGTGAGGGGGAAGTGGGATGTGAGAAGGAGTAGGGATGAACATACCGTTGTTGTCCCCAAGGGGTTCAATGTCGCCAGTGGCCATGGCGCCCACCACCTGGCGCCCAATAATCTGCAACACTCGATTCTCCAGCGCAGACAGTGGTTGGGTGTCAGCTTGTCCACCTCTTGTGTGCTCCTGCTCCCTCCTGTTGTGAGCCACCTTGGCCTGCAAGAGAAAGCAAAGTGTGTGAGTGAGTGTGAAGGAATGTGTTTGGGTGATGTGCCTGCCATAGTTGAATAGCTGTCATTGTCTGCAAGGTGTGAGACGTGGGTGTGAGTGTTGGTAGGTAGAGATTGTTGGTGGGTGAGTGATGGGGGTGTGGTGCTTTGGGCAGTGTGTGCAGACTGTGGTTCAGATGGTGGTATGTAGCATTTGTTGAAGGATTCACTCACCCTGACCACCCGAGTGAGGTCGTTAAATTTCTTCCTGCATTGTGTGTGGGTTCTGGGGACCACAGTGCTGCTCGAGACCTGATGGGCAACCTCCCTCCACATGGCACGGAAGACTTGCGGCGAGGTTCTCCTGCCACTTGTCGAGTAGAGCACCGCCCTCCGTCTCTCCACAGCGGACACCAACTCCTCCAATGCTTGGTCCGAAAATCTGCGGGCTCTCTCCCTGGAGCATGAATCTGCCATCATGACACCTGCTTGAGTCGCCCGGCTCCTTGGGTTTGTCCTGCTTCTGCTTGCTGACACAGGTTCACAGCTAACAATGCTGAGAATTAAGTTCTGCAGCATCAGTGAAACTCCCCTTTAAAAACTGGAAAGAACCTGTGGCAATGATGACTTGTGATTAGACTGCACCTGATATTGGTTAGTGCTTTGAGTGTAGCGCCACTGAGCTAAGCCATCAGCACTTGATTTAGTGCTCCAATCCTTTCTTTGAGTGATGATACTTTATTTTGCATGCAGCATGATTTATTAGCGCCTGGCGCTAAATCTCAAACTTTTATGAAGTTACCGCCCATTCCTGGGCTATAATGAATTTCTCCCCCAGTGAGGTAGAGCAGCTCTGAAATGAGAGAAGTCTGAAGAGGGATGCACTTTTTACTGTTAAATGGAAAACATCTGCAAACTGTACTGCATGAGTAGTCTGGAAGGAAGTAGCAGGAGCTGATGGTGGAACCTTGCTTACCACCAGCACACCCCTGCAATACAGAAGGAGATTCAAGGACATGACAAGGGCAGCCAAAGTAGTTGCTGCGTTGGCCTCAACACCAATTAATACAATGGAATTACAGAGACAAATGTGTGTCGCATACCATAAACATTCAAGTACTAACCTCTTGGTTGTAACACTGTAAAAGAAATGAACAATTACTTTATCACCTGAATCCCTCCAAATCACACTCACTCGCATGCATTCAAATTTAAAAAAAATTAGCGAACATATTTTATTTTGATGTTCGCGTACATTTTCCATTTGAAGAGATGAAAGATTACATAAATGGAAAAGGAAGGTCAGGAGAATGCAGCACAACACTGAAATGGTACCCACCTCATGCAGGAGAAAATTGCCCACAGTTTCCGTGAATAAAGGGCTACAGGACCAGCGGACATCTGTGTGGTAACAATATGAAGAGAGGAGATCCTGGGGACCAATTCAGCTCATGAGCAGGGGGATGATGAATTTCGAGCACCTGCAGTTGCAGTGGGTCTGTTCTGAGGAGACAAATGCATTGTAGCCCATTCACTAATCGGCCTGGTTTCCAATGACAAAAGATATTGGGCTAACAATTCGAGTGCGCTGAAAACCCGCCGGTAACAGCAGCGGCCAAGGACAACGGCCGCCCACCGAGAGCGTGGCGTTGATTTTGTGGTGTAACGCGCTCTTTCCAGCGCTGAGCTCAGCAGGAGGCCGAAGGTCGTGTCTGTCTCCCGCTTGCAGTGAAGGGGAACGGGGGAGAAAGGAGCGAACCTGCAGGCCATGTACGGAGCATTTGCTTTACTTGCTACAAAAAAAAATTACCTGTCACCCAATTTTTAACGATGTTTGTTGATTTTTTAATTGTTCATGAAATGAATGCATCTGCGTTCTCCGTCCCACTCACCTTTCCCCAACGGTTACTCTTGAAAGTGTTTAAATGTGCAGTAATCGTGCCAGCTTTTAGTGGGTCTTGTATACGCGACACAAAATAATTATTTGATAAATAATTGGTTATGGAATTTTGAATAAATTAATTATAATTCCTTTAAATCTTAAGCAGTTGAGTCCAGGTTTGCTAGGGGCGATGTTCTGGTAACGCTATCATAAAGATAAAAGAGATCTTATCAGAGATGATCTTCAAACGTTGCAATGGAGTTCATCCATTGATTTACTGACCCACAAACACTGTAGGTGTCTGGAAACCCGCCAGAAAATGCACCCACTGATGGGCACAAAATGAAAGTACAAAAGAAGAACCTTGGCAAAGGAAGTGTTTGAAGTTCCGACATCCATCTGAGGTGTTTTCCACCTGTCAGCTTCCATCCTCGTATACAATATGTCAAGTCCTGCCAGACTCCTCATGGCCATTAACGCTGCTGAAACACTTTTAGCGGCTGCATGCACTGGCGTGCTTTAGAGATGGTGGTGAAATTCAAAGTGGATGAGCAGATGTCAACTCATCACAATACTTTCGGCGATCGCAGGCAACGGCAGTGCTGATGTACTGCCGAAAATGGCGGGGCCTTCTGGCAGCAGGTGATAATGCGGTGGCCGCCATTTATTTCCACGAACCTGGCAGTAATGGGTGGTGCTAAACCCCTGAATTTTTAGCCCTGGCATGTAAGGTGTTTGCAATCTGCTATTGCAGCAATGAACAGCATATGGGCTAACTTGGTAGAAGTCAGCAGTGGCTCCCTGAAGTGATCCAGTGGCAAAAACAATTAAGCACAGTTGTTACTTTCTCCTGTACTTTGAATGCTGCTCTTATCTTGACGTGGTCCTCGAGTCATCCTGAAAAATAGAGCAAAGGTGTTCCAGGACTAAACTGTGGGACACCTCCTAAGATGTAACTGTGAAGAGCTGTTGGTGAAAGAGCGTCTAGGCCTGTAAATTCTGGTGGTAGGGTATTTTTGTGATGGCGATGCCTAATTCTCATGGCTTCCATGGGTGCTTCTTGCTCATCTTCCTCCAACATGTAGAGTTTAAGCAGTAGGATACCCTCTACAGCTATGGCTGATGATACCTGATTTCTTTCCAAGGACACCAGTTGAACATCACCATAACAAGGTCCGTTCAGCCACCAGTTATCATATTAGAATTTTGAAGGCAAACGGGGTGCTTTGTAATATATTCTGGTTAGGATATCAAGGCGAGTGCTGGATAATGTTGCCTTAGAAAGGCCTCTCCTCACAGTGGGCCCAAAGGAGAAAGGCACCCAAGGGCAGCAGGAGGACCAGCCAGAAGAGCAGCAGTAGCCTGAAGAACCCAATGCTGGTTGCCAGAAACATTCAGGCCAATCTGATAGGAGGGACTATTCTTTTCACCACCACATCTTGCCTATGATCAATAGCCCTGTCTACATATTTCCATTTTCCATCACAAAGATGGCTATTAGGGGACAAGGGATGCCTTTGTGAAACTCTTCCACATCCCCATCATGCCTGAACAACACAGATATAATCAGAGCCATGGGACCACCAGGAAAATCAAAGAGCATGTCACTGGCATATTGATGCAAAAGTGCAGGTGCCTTGATGGCTCTGGGACCTCCTTGTCTCTTCAAGGTGAAGCCCAGTGCCTGCAAAGGCTGTGAACATTGACTCCAGTTGTGAGGGCCAGTTGAAGCAACAATGGATATGGCCACATTCTCCCAAGTAGAGTGCAGAGTGCTCCCATGCGAGATGATACCACAGAAGCTGGAAGAAGACTTCTTCATACTTTCAGCCACTGTGGTGTAACTCCTTGACAGGCTTTCCAATACCTGGTGTAACTGCTTTTGTGAAACAAGCAGTTTTCTTCTCATTGCTGAAGTCCTCATCTATGTCCTCCTCAGCAGAGGTGGGAGAGGACATTGCCCTCCAGTGAGCTGTCTCCAGGGTTGATCCTGCCTCCAGTACCTGCTGCCTCAAGTGCTGTGGGCTATACATGCAGACCCCTCGAACTCACTCTCTAACCCAGCCAGGCTGCCAATCTCTGTGCTGATGATTGGGTGTTAAGATTGGGGCAAGAGGTCAGTAGAATAATATAAACAAGATTATATCTACTTGGTGGAATTTATTTACTGGCATAATAATAAATAGAAGCAAAAATACATAAGCAAGATATGAAACAGCACAGGAGCTAAAACAAAATAATAGGACTAATATTATCAGAGGTTAATATACTTTTTTTCAGAATGGTGCTTTCTGCACTTTGACACGCAACAGATCTTTTGGAATGAACAGTTAAATTTGTCTAATTTGTTGACCTTCAAGATGAATACAGGATGTGGAAAATGCAAGCTTCAATTTAGTCATGGAGTTTGGATGCTTTTGCCAAAACTAAGAACAATAGAATCCACAGTTCTTATGAAGTTTAAGGGCTGTCAATAGTGATCAAAGGAACATTAACGAGCAATTAATCACACATCATCTGGGTTCAAAGGACCTGCTCCATCTGACAGTACACAATTCAAATCTACCTGCATATTCATTTCCAGACCAATCAACCTTGCGGAGTTCCTGCGAACAGGCTAATTCCCATCTTCCGTTTGGAGCTTTAGTCACATGACAGCTTTCATTTTAACTCTAGCTAAATAAAAACAAAATTGTGCATGATATCACAATAGGAAAAAAAAAACAAAGTTTGGCTCTTCAGGAACAAAATAATTGAAATAGCCTCCCCAAAATTGTGTTAATAACTCTCTAATACAGTTGAGTTTGAATTATGCTGGTACAAATACAGTGACAAATGTTTGTGTATTGCTGTTTGTAGACTGTATTTTACCCAAATGTCTTACCACTAGAGCTCTGACCAGCCCGTCAATCAACCTTTTTTTCTGAAGGGGCATTTGGATTATTTTTAGTTCCTTCTGCCATTATTATTCAAAAAGTTTCATATCAATATGTAGTATATTTGGGATAATTTACCCTGAGACAGCTTGCAGCCTGAGGCAAATACAAGTCACTTGACTTCACCGTGTGAATGCTCATTCTTTAGTCCTGGCCACCACCCTCTTGTCCTTAATTACTTAAATTCGGAATTCATTGGGTAGTATTTGTGCTGGCTGCAGGGCACTCATTTAAATGAGGGCATTAGCATATTCACATCACCAGACTTGTTACCCTGTAATCCGTGGAATCCAAAATCCTTCAGAATACACAGTGGGAATGTGAAAACCACCTTTACATTTTTCTGAAACCTTTCCATCTCTTGTAATCTCAATTTTTCCTTTCTATCTGAACTACTTTAACAACATAGGAAACACTTACGTTTTATTTTGCCTTTCCCAAAAATGTGATGCTGTTTGTGATCACTTTCCCTCAATACTGTGTCACTTTTTGGATCTTACTTCTGCCATCAGACTAGAGCTGTCATCACTCGCAGAGCTGTCTGATCTGTTAAACCTTTCTGCTAACATTCTGTGTCTGAAAATACCTCCGCACACAGCTAATTTCTTTGCTGCTGCCTTGTGCAGTCTTTGCAAAGCCTTTCAGACGCTGATGCTCATCTGCTGCAAGCTGTCACTGAACCTTCTTTTCCCCACTACTCAGTTCTTTGAGTCTCCCTTATGCATCACTATTGGAAGGGAGTTAAATGTGGCAAAGGATGGCCAGCTGCTGCTTATATATAATGGAAATGCAACTACCGCTGCCACCAGTCCCCCAGAAATCTCCACAGACTCTGATCTCCAGGTTCTTTATGGGGAAATATGGCCACTAAGGTTTCTCACAATCATTAAGGCACTTCAATAACCACGACCACACGTGTCTTTAATCGGTATGCACTTAAAGAGGGAAAGGGTAAAGCACACAGTCCTTGTATGAAAGAAGAAATATTATTTAATTTGTTTACTAATGGGGAAAGGAGTAGATAAATTGATGGCCAGTGCAAGTTGTGTGTGTGCCAGGAAGGGAAGGGAATAACAAAAAGGAAAAGATGAAGGGAAAAGCAAGAAAGAAAAATCAAATACTAGCAGAAGGAAATGCCAAGTAGGATCTAATTATGTTTGACTTAAGTTGTCAGCTAGCTGTGGCAGCAGTTAGACAGAATAAAAAATAAATTTAAACTGTACATAACTTTCCGGTCCTCAGTGCTCCCCACACAAAACTTTGCCATGGCTCATTTGTTCTTTTTAACTCCACCAGTTATTCCTGTTGCCCTTTTATCCTCTGCTTGCTCAGTAGCTCCTTTCTCAAGTCCTGCCATCCTCCTACTTTCTCCAAAGGCCCTACTCAAGTCATAGGAGCTCTCTTCTACAAACCTCTCTTTGTTCAAACTATGATGCAGCTCTCTTCTCATTGTTGGATCCTCCCCACTGATGCTGTCTTCTTTGTTTTCCTCATTGGCCCGCCGAATCCTATATTTTCCCCAACATAAACACTGAGTTGAAATATTTGTATTTAAAAAAGACAGATAATCTAGTTAACGCAACATGAATACTTATCATTTATATATTAAATTTGGTAGTTGGGGTGCGCATTTCACTGACAATTAATTGTAAGTACTTGCAGTACCTGATACTTCTGTAGGTGGTGCTGCAATAGGCATGTGTAACACAATAGCTGCTGACTTATACTGAGAGCATATTACCCTGCAATGGCATAATTCGGATTTTTGTATTCTATAAACATTAAAAAGTGTGTTAAACTGAGGGCAAAAAGAGAAAGCAAGACTGGAGTCAGAGAGACAGGGGTTAGAGAAAGATTGGAATTAGACAGAGTGGTGTGAGAGAAATAGTGAGAGAGAATGTATTTTTTCATTCAATGTTATTTCAATTTTCAAGAAAAAAAGTAACAGTTCAATTTTGATGCCAACTAATTATCTCTAGCACTTTCTACTCAGTAACTTTCATTCAAGTAATTTTGAAAAACAAGATTCAAAAACAAATTTCAGAAGCTTTACTGAGGTAAAATTTAATTCTGTGTTTTGGTTTAAATCAGAGAGGCTGTCTGTGTGTGAAGGAATGAGAGAAAAATATTGTTCTAATGCTACATCTGTTGTAGCTTTGGCTTTGTGTTTTATGAATTTCAGAAAGTGCATTAAGCTGATGGAGAGAGAGAGAGAATGGGACCAGAGAGGGGAAAAAGAAATAAGAGAAACAGAGGGCTGAATTTTGCCGACGCTCAGAGTACGGGTTTGGAGGCAGGTCCACTGTCAAAATCAAAATGATTGACAGTGGGTTGGAAACCCGCTCCGAACCCGCCTCCATGTAAGTTTCCAAAGTGTGGGGTATGCGATTTTAGAACAGACCCGACACCAAACGGTGGGGGAGGCATTTAAGATAGTTAAATGCTTGTTAAACGCTTGTTAACTACTATTTTGCTAGCCTATTTCTATATTACCACTTTTTTAACGAGGTTCACGTCGTTCGGAGATCACGTCAGGTAAGTAGGTTGGGTTCTCTATGTCTCCCCATTGCTGTGAATAGGTGACAGCTGCAAAAGTGGTATGAAAGCTACCATTTCACAGCTGTTCACTTTCCAATGTCAGAAGCTTGAACCTTCAGGACTTGGAAGACACTTTTGAGCTGTATGCAGTTTGGAAGTGTTTGGAATAAACTCTCTATCCACTGTCACCTCCTTGGAGCAAGCTCTCTCACCATTGACAGATCACTTCTGTCATCTCAACTTCAGCTGCCATCTATTCCAGCAACATCGGTGCCCTTGAAAAAATCTCACCTTGGTCCTTTGAATCCCTCCATGGTCAGCCCAAACACCAACATCATCAGGCACACCAACATCACCAACAACAACACCAACCCTCGCCGCAATCACCTGATGCTGATCAGGACACAGAGCATCAGCACCCGACCACATTGTTGCCCGGGAGGCCAGCGATGGCCTCACCATGGCCAGATTTACTTCACTTGACGCTATACACCCTGGCTGCCACATGATGCGCCAGGTTGACACCACCCCAGCACCATAAAGCATTCCTCTAATGTCCAAGCCATTCCATGCACACTCATCACAATTGGGGGCAGGGGAAGTTATGTCTCAACATACACTGGAACGCGCTAAGACACTTCCAAAGCTGAGCACAGATCTGTCCAATAAGGTAAAGTGTTGAAAATATAGATTTCAATGTTTGACAACACACAAACAGAAAATTTACATGAACATTGCATAAAACACCCAAGTGCCTACCCTTGTGTGTTGTTAGTTGGTATGATTGGACTAGGATGAGGGCGAGTGTGAGGGCTGGCTATTGAGATGGGGAAGTGACAATATAGATAGAGAGGGATGGGTGGAGGTGCAAGGTAAGTTGCTGTGAGTAAGGATGTTCAGGAGTAGGGTAGGGAAGGCAGAGTGATGGGGATGTGATGAGTGGCACAGCTGGATGAGGTTGGGTGTGGATTTGCAATAACGTTTCATGATCTACTGAGATCAATGAAAGGTTTGCACCACTGCAGCCAGGTCCTCCTGACGACATCCCTGCTTGTGTCCTCCTGTGCAATGTGCAACCAGGCTGCGTTGGTGTCCTGGGGAGGTCTCTTCCGTCCTTGGAAGGGAAGAGAACCTCCCTGCGTGCTGTGACTCTCTCCATACGCATATGGAGTGAGTCATGGGAGAGCCTGGGTACAGACGTGCACCTCTGTGCAATGCTTGTCAGTGTTTGTAGCACCTCAATGCTGCAGCACACTAACAGCACAACTGTCAAAATGATTGTGGACATGGCCCCTTTAAGGTAACCGGCTGATGACGCGTCATCAAAGGACGTCATCAGACCCGTTTCCTTTTAATTGGCCGGGAACCTTTCAGGGCGGGCTTAACAAGCCCAATCAGGGGAAAATCCTTTTCACGGAGCGGCTGGAGCTGAGAGCGGGACCGGGACCCGCCAACGACCTCTCCTGCCACGATCCTGCCTCTGAAAGTGAAATCACAGCCAGAGAGATACTTTATGATCATGTTTGCTTAACTTTCAAACAAAAATATCTGTTGAATTGTGAAACCAGCTAATTATCCACCTGTATTTCGCTGACAATTAGAAAATGTAATTGATAATTCTTTACACTGATGAGCCAGGAAGGAGAGAGAGATAGAGCGAGAGACAGACAGACAGATTGACATATTGACACTGGCCCTGATTTACACACTGAGTTGCACCAGATTTAGGCCAATGAGTCTGGAGTTAGACTCTGCAGAGCTGAATCTGCCACAATTTCCATTTATATATCCATTGGTCGATCTCTAGCACAAATCTCATGTAAATGGAAATACTATGCTGGGAATGCCTAGAAATTAGCATGAAGCCTTCAAATTAGAGTGTAGCCTTTAGAAAGGCAGGTCTGGCTGGATTGTAGCAGCAATCTAACCTACCATGTAATGCTCTACATTTATTTCCTGAAGAAAGGATTTGCTTGCCTTCCCTTCGATAGCTCAGTTGGTAGAGCGGAGGACTGTAGTGGAAAAAAAGCAAAGCAAAGTCATCGGGCCTGAATTTGCGGTCGGAGGCTTCCACGAGCGGATGCCTCCGAACCGCAATAAAACCATGCATCTATCTGATGGTCCTGGATCCACAGAGACTCGTGCTCCTGGGCATCTACACATACACATGAGTAGAGGCCCAAGTATCCCAGGGGCGCATGCGGTTTGCAAGCGGCCCTGGGATCACGTGGGCCGGCCTAACCAATCAGAAAGGGGATTCCCATTATGCTTATCGAGATTCCATTTACGTACGGAATCCCCATAAGCTTAATAGGAATCGTCCAAAAAATACATTCTAACAGCACTGAAATAAAATAAAATCATTACATGTTTAAAATTAATTAAAATACAATTTAATTAAACATTTAAAAGAAAAATTATTTTTCTTTTAATTAAATTTAAACATTTTTCAAAGGGCCAAAAATAACAAACTTATTTTACAGGATTTTGAATGTTAAAATGATTTTAAAAATGTTATTATAATATTTATTTTCACCCTTACACTGGTAAAAGAAGGCCTGCTTTTACCAAGTGTAAGAGTTTCATGGGCATTCGCTGGACAAATAGCCCAACTCTCCGCCAGCGAATGTCCATTTCCCAGGGATGCGGAGGATCTGTCAAGAAGATTCTCAGGAAGATTCTTGACAGATCGCAAGTTCCGGGTTTTCGCACATACGCAGCACATGCGTAAACCCGGAACTTGCAAGGCACTTACGGCCACATACGCACCGCGTACTCAGTCATAGGCCCTGGAAAATCCGGGCCATCCTTTATTGGATATTAAGGCAATCAAGGGATATGGCAATAGTGCGGGAAAGTGAAGTTGAGGTAGAAGATCAGCCATGCTCTTATTGAATGGCGGAGCAGGCTCGAAGTGCAGAATAGCCTACTCCTGCTCCTATTTCTTATGTTCTTACAAAAACTTCCCTGGTCGTCAGCTGTATTCAAGCTAACTCCACAATATTGATTTACACTTACAGCTGCATTATTCAAACCCAGCTAGTTGTATTCCACAGATGCAGTACAAGAACCATCATATTCCGCAAAGCTTTGTATTACCTCTGTTTTTACATACCTCTACAGCCTTCAATCTCATTCCTTACCAGATATGTACTCAGTTCAAAGTGTTTATTGACACAGCATCAATTGCTTTTACTGCGAATCTATTCTAAACCTCCACTAGTTTATGGAGAAAAAATGCTGTAATACCCAGATTTTCTTGAGACCAGCGATATATTTTCCATTATAAATATCTATTTTCAGTTGTAAAGAAGGGTCCACACGCAGAATCATAACTGGTCTGTTCTTTCCACGGACGCTGACTGACCTGCTGAATGTTTAACATTTTCTGAGTTTTTTCAGATTTCCAGCATCTGCATTTTCTTTTGCTTTTTGGATATATTTTCCCTGTGTTAAGTAAAAGAAAAATGTTATTCGTAACCCACCATTATAAACCAACAGCAGTTTAGTAAATAATTTGATTTTAACTTTACATGCCAAGGAAAATATACCTGACTCCAATCTTGTTGTTTCCCAAACCCACACAGTCCCTTTCTACCTCCTCCTCGAGATACACAAACAGGACTGTGCCAGCAAACCAATTGTTTCAGTCATCAGTTCTCATGAGAGGTGACACACCTGAAAAGTCATAAATTTGTCTTTTCTCTTTACAGGTGCTGACTGTTTGTTGTGTATTTCCAGCATTTTCCATTTTTATTTAAATATATATGTATATATATGTAGCCCTTCTTGCATACTTGCGTCTGTGCTTTCAATCAGATTTGAAACATTTACTTACCTCTACGTTGTTGCTTCTCCTCATTTTATGGAACTAATGTGCCGTTAGACAGTTAAAATATGTTTTGATTTGAAAAAACAATGACCGCGATTTTACTTACCTCGGCGGGTCCATAGCGAGCGACGTCGGTGGCGGGTCACGGCATCGCTGCTGGTTCCATCCCGCTCTGTGAAATTACTTTCCGTTGATAGGGCTTGTTAAGCCCAGCCTACTCCCAATCTTCAGCAGAGGGATGTAAGAAGCTGTCAACAGTGCTATCAAGCATCGCTTACTCACCAATAACCTGCTCACCGATTCACAGTTTGGGTTCCATCAGAACCACTCAGCTCCAGACCTTATTACAGTGTTGGTCCAAAGTGTCCATTCTGAGATGAGGTGAGAGTGAAGGCCCTTGACATCAAGACAGCATTCAACCGAGTATGGCAAAAAAGAGCCCATTAAAACTGAAGTCAATGGGGATCAGGGGGAAAACTCTCCAGTGGCTGGAGTCATTCCTGGCACAAAATAAGATGATTATGGTCATTGGAAGTCAATTGTCTCAGCCACAGGACATCACATCAGAGCAGCATCCTAGGCCCAACAACCTTCAGCTGCTTCATCAATGACCTTCTCTCTATCATAAGGTCAAAAGAGGGGCTATTCACTGTTGATTGCACAGTGTTCAGCTCCATTCACAATTCCTGAGAATATGAAGCAGTCCATGCCAGCATCCACCATATAAATGGCAAGTAACATTCTTGCCACATAAGTGCCAGGCAAGTACCATCTCCAACAAGAGAGAGCGTAACTACCTCTCCTTGACATTCAATGGCATTACTATCACTGAATCCCCCACCATCAACATCCAGGGGGTCACCAGTGACCAGAAACTGAACTGAACTATCCACATAAATGACATCTGGGTATTCTGCAGTGAGTGGTTCATCATCTGACTCCCCAAAGTCTGACTCTCCAAAGTCTCTCTACCACCTACAAGGCACAAGGCAGGAGTGTGATGGAATACTCTCCACTTGCTTGGATGGATGCAGCTGCACCAAGACTCAAGAAGCTCAACACCATCCAGGACAAAGGAATCCACTTGATCGGCACCTTCCTCCATCATTGATGAACCATGGCTGTGTGTATTATCTGCAGGATGCACTTTAGCATCTTACCAAGGCTTCTTCAGCACCTCCCAAACCCATGACCTCCATCACCTAGAAGAACAAGGGCAGCAGGTGCATGGCAACAGCATGACCTCCAAGTTTCCCTCCAAGTCACACACCATCCTGACTTGGACATATATGACTGTTCCTTCATTGTTACTGGGTCAAAATCCTGGAACTCCCTCCCTAAGAGCACTGAGGGAGTACCTTCACCAAATGGACTGCAGCAGCTCAAGGAGAAGGCACACCACCACCTTCTCAAGGGCAACTTGGGATGGGCAATAAATGCTGGCCTTGCGAACGCCACTCTCCGAGAATGAATTTTTTAAAATTTATGAAATCAATCCCAATGGTTGCTAGGAGGTTCCATAGATTTTGTCAACATGAACTGAGAACAAGTGCGTGCTTTTAGCTCAGTTTATATTTGCATGTCTAAAATTACCATTGCAACTTCTGCTTTGGTGCCTGCAGTACTGTAACCTTCTTTCTCTGTGAATTCCAATTTGCATTCCTTAACAGCTTCACCATTAAGTGTTACACCACCCAAAGCATGTTAAAGTTGAATTATATCATTACTTCTTGCAAATATATGGTTTTCATCATGACAAAACATTTTTAGTGATCAGCACATCCTTTAGTTTAAACAGTAACTTGAGACATCGTCATTTGGTACATGGTCCAAGAGATAACGTACCAGGCGAATAATTAGATACAAGTGCTAATTAAGCCAATAATGTGAAAAACACACTGTATAAATTCATCCTGGAAGAGATATGGGGCAGATTTCCTACTACTTGTGCTTGGGCATAAAGGATCAGCTGGGTGCAGCACACAGATGAAAATCGGGTGAGCTGTGTTACAATGGTGCAATCCCTCCAGCCTGATTTTCCTTTATGCCCCAGTGTAATAAGGAGAAAATTTGCCCCATACCTTTCAAGTCAGGACTCAATTTTCCTCTCGCATCGTGCCTGTGTTTTAAGAGTCTTTTACTAGTCCTGCCCTTGCCGTATTTCAATAAACTGGTAACCAAGCCACTCTTATATTATTTTTAATTCTCACTTTGCAGATTCCAAACTATATATTTTCTTTGTACATATTACACTTCTTATGCCACTGAATGCAATCTTTATTTTGATGGTGACAAATATTTCATTCCAAGTGGAAAAACCCTTAATGCACAAAGTGAATGTTCTTAACTTTTAGTGGTGCATCAAACCATAATGCTGCACAAACATTTGGGGGGAGAAATTCGGTATCGCCCCGTTTGGGGCACAATTATCGGCCGGGCGCAAAGTTTAGCACCTGGCGCAAATTATCATCTCCGACTGCAAACTTGGCTTCTATCGCCCTGGTGGTGATTGGAGCGCTAAATCAGGCGCTGCACACCTCTCTTAACATAGAAACATAGAAACATAGAAACATAGAATCTAGGAGCAGGAGTAGGCCACTCGGCCCGTCGAGCCTGCTCCGCCATTCAATACGATCATGGCTGATCATCCAAATCCAGTACCCTGTCCCTGCTTTAATCCCCACAGTACACATATCCCACCCTACCCCCGTAACCCCACGTATTTAATTCCCCCTAACATATCCCATCCTATCCCCATAACCCCACATATTTAATCCCCCTAACAGTAAGGGTCAATTTATCATAGCCAAATCAACCTAACCCACACATTTTTGGACTGTGGGAGGAAACCGGAGCACCCGGAGGAAACCCACGCAGACACGCGCGCTAACGCCGAGGAGCGAAGCGCAAACTCAGAGCGCTGGCAAAGCTCAGGTGATGTCAGTTAGCAATGGAACACAGACACACTGGCGCCGGCCAGTTCTTAAAGGGGAGGGTCGATCTTGCTCTCCAGCCAAACCCTGCTCATTGCAGCCTTGAATCTTGGCCTGGACAGACCTCAACTTCAAATCTGCTGCAAAGAACAATGGAGAGGCCCAGGGAACGAGCTCAGCACTTCAGCGACCGGGCCTTGGTGGCTCTGGTTGGCACAGTGGTTCGCTGAAGATCAATACTCTACCAACAGAGTGGCAGGAGGCCATTACCCCGCGACTATAGAAGAGTGTGGAGGGAGGTAGCTCAGCATGTCTCCTCCAGGAGCATGGTGCCCAGGACCCACATACAATGTCGGAAGAAGTTCAACGACCTCACTCGGGTGGTCAGGGTGAGTGGCTGCTTTTCAATACCTCTCCATCCCTCCATCTCAACCTCACTCTGTGGCCAGAGGGTTTAAAATCCCCAAATGCCCAACACTCATCCAAGACCTATGGCCATCTCATAAAACACACACGCATATTCCACACCTTGCATACATTAAGGGCTATTCAACTATGTGAGGCACATCAGGCAAGCACATGGCTGCATATTTACTCAGACGCCGTCCTTTTTCTTGCAGGCCACGCTCTCTCATAATAGGCAGCAGCAGCAACGGACGAGTGGAGGGCCAGCTCAGCTGCAGACCCTCAGCGATTTGGAGGCGCACGTGCACAGGATCGTTGCCAGCCAGGTGATAGGTCCCGTGGCCGCTGGAGACATCAACTCCCTTGGGGGCAGCAATGGTAAGTTCATCAGCTTTCTCTCCTCTCTCATTCCACTTGTCCCTCATACCACCAGCCTTTTACACTTTCATTCCAACTTACTAAATCTCTCCTGTCCTTGCTCCCTTACTGCCCCCCTGTCCTGACGCTAAAGCCACTCTTGTACCTCCCTGCTTTCAGATAGTGAACCATCAGCTGACAAGTCTGTCCCTCAACCAATCAGTGGGACCGACGCCACAAGCGAGGAGGAAGAGGAAGCCGGAGCCTCAGTGCCAGCGTCTCCCGAGGGAGCCCATGCCCCCACTGGGACCACGTCTTCCCTGGAGGGGAGCAGGGGGGAAGGGTCTGATGAGGGTGAAGCTCTGGGACCCAGCGGGCTGCAGCAACGCCATGGGGGTAGGGAAGCTTGGGGGCCTTCTCCCCAGAGGGAGAGTAGGCCAGCGAGTCCTGCTGCACTGGCGCAGAGGAGGAGCGGCTCATCGCTGAACTGAACACCCAGGCGGTGAACATGCACACTCAGCTCATGGGTGCAATGGGAAGGGTGCCCGAAAGCATTGATAGACTGGCAAGGAGTGTGGAGCAGTCCACTGCAGCACAGGCCGATGCAACGCAACAGCTTAGTGCTGCAATTCAGTCGCTGGCTGCTGCGATCCAATCTCAGACTGCTCTCATGCAGTCTCAGATTGATGTCACGCAAGCACTGACTGCTGCCATCTTCGCTGGTTTGGACACATTGCCCCGGGGCTCTCATGATGTCGCAGCAGGCCAGCAATCTGTGCTTGAGCAGATTGCTCCGGATGCTGAGGTGCTGCCCCGTGGGAGTGTCAGTGTGTCGGTCGAGCAGGGAGGTGCTGTCCTCTCTCAGGATGACAGCATTCCTGCTGCCACCATTGTCACTTCCCCATTGCACTTGGCACGGCCTGCAACACAGCCAGCCCAGACTGCTGCCACTCATGCAGAGTTGGTGCAGTCTGCAGCCGGGGCCTCCAGGCCCAGAGCTGGTCGAGGGCGTCCTTCAAGGCCATCTTTAATCTCTGGATCCAGCATTGAGCAGCCTTCCGCCAGCCTTGCTGCAACCATTGGTGCCCTATTACGGAGCAGCAGTAGGGTGGGAATGGAGGAAGTGCGCAAGGGATGGAGATCACCCTCAAAGGGCAAAAAGTAGGAGGTCTAAATAAATGGTGGGAATGTTTTTATTAAAGGTCGAGGTTCATCTGATAACTTTTATTTAGTGTTTTGGCGTTTATCTCCAGCTTGTGAGATCCAGTTATGTTAATTAATGATTTGTTGTGTTTGTTTCTATTAGCTTGTCCTGAATAAATGACACACACAGAGTTTGTTAAATAAAAAAGTTGTTGTATTCAAAATGTACATGTTTGGCCTTTGGAATCATTGCTGCCTTGGCCGGCTACAGGGATTGCGGGTCGCTTTCCATGATGTTGTTCTCCATGCCAGAAGCCATCTTCTGAGTAGGGGCCTAGAAGCGGCTTGTTATCAGCTGTTGATGGACGGCCCTTGCAGTGGCAACATTGTGGGCCTCCCTCCCGCCTTGGTGCTGCTGTTGATCATCCTCCTCATCCTCATCCTCCTCCTCATCCTCCTCCTCCTCCTCCTCCTCAGGTGGTGCACCAATCCCTGGTGGCATTGACTGGGTCCTGAGGATTGCCAGGTTGTGAAGCATGCAGCATACAACTATGAAGAGGGAGACTCGCTCAGGAGAGTACTGCAGGGCTCCTCCTGAGTGGTCCAGACAGCGGAACCGTTGCTTCAGCACGCCGATCATCTGCTCAATTATGTTCCTGGTGGCGATATGGCTCTCATTATACCGCAGCTCGGCAGGGTTTTTGGGGTTACGGAGCGGTGTCATCAGCCAGGTGCAGAGTGGATAACCCTTGTCCCCGAGGAGCCAACCACTTGGGTGATGCGGTGCCTGGAAAAGGTCTGGCACACCAGTCTGGCGCAGGATGAAAGCATCGTGGCTGCTGCCAGGATAGTGGGCATTGACTGCGAGTATCAGCTGTCTGTGGTCACAGACCAACTGGACATTTAAGGAGTGGTAGCCCTTGCAGTTTCGGGAAACCTCTGCATTTTCATGCGGTGCCCGCAATGCCACATGCGTGCAGTCAATGGCGCCCTGCACCATGGGGAAGCCCGCTATCCTCGCAAAGCCACATGCGCGTTCATGCTGTTTGGCCCCGGTCATGGGGAAAGAGATGTTCTGGCATCTCCTTTTATAGAGGGCATTTGTCACCTCCCGGATACAGCAATGGACCGCGAACTCGGAGATATTGGTGATGTCCCCAGTAGCTGCTTGAAAGGAGCTGGTGGCATAAAAATTCAGAGCCACTGTCACCTTCACTGCCACCGACAGAGACGTCCTGGTCCTCAGTAGAGGCTGCAGATCTGGTTGCAGCAGGTGGCAGAGCTCAGTGACCACCTCTTCGCTATAGCGCAGCCTACGCAAACACTGCTCCTCAGACAAATGAATGTAGAGAATTGTTCCCGGAATACCCTGGGAGGGTAAGGTCTCCTGTGCAGAGGCCTGTTGGCCCTCCTCCGTCTGGCCATGTTTGCCACTCTCTCTCTGCGTCTCTGATGCCTCCGATTCTGCAGGTGCAGGACGACGCCCTGAATCAGTGCAGCCCTCATAGTCTCTTCTGAATTGCTGCAATGAAGGTCAAATCAAAAAGAACCTGCAAAGTGCTGCTCAGTAGCCAAAACTCCTTCACACAGCGTTGAATCTCTCCAGAAGTCTCTCTCAGAATCTCTCTCTCTCTCTCAGAATGCGTGGTGCAAAAATGTCTCCGACAAAAAAAGGCAGGAAGTGGCCGCCTTTAAAGAGCGCTCCCCCAGCCCCTTCCCGACTGCAAAACGTTTCCCTCTACCTGTCGTTGCTAGCGGCAGGCAGAAAGGAAGGGGGCGCCACTCAATATCCGGTCCGGGGCGCTACCGGGGTGTTGCACACTCGACTGACGTCACGATCTGTGGGCGCAGGAGATCGTGGCGGTAGAGTTTAGCGCCGCCGCAAAAACTCTGGTCAATTTCACGAGCGGCGCAAACATCGCCGCGCCTGGGCGCTAGTTGCTTTGTGCCCCATTAGCGCCCTCTTAGGGCGCAAATGGGAGACTCTAATCAACCGAATTTTTCCCCCATTTCTCTTTTCATGATAAGTTAGTATTCTACACCCCAATGTCATGAACATGCATACATGGATGGCTGCGTATTTGAAAGCAACCTCAAACACAGTTTCAGACAGACTTCTGTTTACCAGCAGACTTGTCTGATCTATGGGTACTTGGCCAGGAATACAGGCTAAAAATAACTGGGATGTGAAGTGTATTTGCTAATGCAAGAGAACGCCTACATTTTCTCATTAGTTCATTTCCTTTCAGTTAAAAATCTCCTCTACCATCAATAACCATTTCATGGCTGAATTTGTCCAATTAATTTTGTGGCAATGAAACAGAATCTGCAGTTTAAGGTGGAATCCATCACAGTAGGAAAAGCTAACCTCCCTCTGTTCCAAGTGAATAAGACAATAATGCAACGCTTAAGAGCCATCAATCATAATTAGCAGGTAAGGCACTGCACCGTTATAAGGTGCAAAGTCATTTAAACAAGCCACATGTGGAATGCTCACTTGCTCATTCATTCTGGGCAGGACCATTTGAAACTAAAAATTGTAATATCCTATTAAAATACAAGCATTTAATCTTGAAGACTAAGGGCTTTTTAAAAATAAAACCGATGGGTAGATTTTCAACTGACTCCCAAAATGAGCCTGCACTGCATGGCACCCACCCAGTGGCATGAGCGAAAGGCATGAACCATTTCTGGGTTTGTGCCTCATTTCCATATCGTGGACGAGCTGTCAGCGCTACTCATGCTGGCTATTAGCAGCTCACCCATTGGAGCGAGGGAATTCAGGCGGGATTGACGCCATTTAAAGCAGCCTGCACCACTTAAAGGGGAGGTGCACATTGCCTACGTTTGAGTGTTTGAACTTGGACAATACAGTTACTATGAGTACTGCAAAAGCCCCCAGATATCCGGGCAATGCCATGAAGGTTGTTGTAGAGGGGATCAACAGGAGGAAGGATGTCCAACTTCCAGCTGATGGGACACGCAGATCTTCACAACTCTTCAATGGGTCACACACTAGCACACTCCCATCCATCCTGCAGGACAAACTGGCACACAATAAAAGGGAGCAAACGTACAGTGGAGGGTCACCATCAATTCAAGTGCTCACACCCATTCCGCACACATGCTGCACAACAACCTGGTGCTGCATTGACCTGTCACTCATTTGCTTCTGCTAATTCTTGCCAGTTACTGCCAACTATTTTACCTCTCTCTTCTTTGCAAGTCATGCACAAGTCACGGGCCTGGCCGGAGCAGAAAATGAGGCAGACAGTTCTCTTAAAGATGTACCATCACTCACTCTTATCCTTGTAAGCACCAGTTCAGAAATTGGCATCCAGCATGCTTTAGAGAGTCAGTTAGATTCACCAAGCACAAGTGTTGGACTGCTTTCTTGTTCTTTTTCATTTTGTTACTTTCAACGCCAGATTACACACAGTCAGTTGTAATAATGCAGGATCAGGTCGTTATTGAAACCTCATACTGTCCACAACCAGTATGAGTGCACAGGTCTTTTCATACTTCACAAAAACAGTATGAGAGCTCAGGTCTCTCCATACTACACCATTCCAGTATGAGATCCAGCTGCTGTTGAAACATCACACAATCCACGCTTCCAGTGTGAGCTGCTAAACAGTGTTCCCTTACATTTCTATACCAATTTTCGCTTTTGATTACTACATTTCATGCATACTACCAATAAATCATAGTACATCAAAGATACATACAAATGCCAACAGAATAACAACATAAACTAAACAACCAGCCATTCAACTCTTCTAATTGTTTTATTACCATAAACACAAGTGACCTGATTCCCGACCTGATAGGCATGCAGGTCAGCCCTCTGATCTGTGGAGATACATTTGCATTAAAATCCCCTTAACCAATTTACAACCCATGCTCTTTTGAAAGCTGTTTTAACTTTTAACTCATCATGTGCTGGTCTCACAGACTGCGCAGAAAGATATTCCAATTTCATTGTTGACTCAAAGGAACTCAACTCTGAATTTAAGAACTCCAAATTCTATGGGGGCAATTTTCCCACTGGAGGCGGGATGGAGGCGGGTTTCGGTTTGGGTGGGTTTGAAACCCGCCTCCAGTGATAGTTTTCAAAAAATTGCGATTTTCCCCTGATTGGCCACTTGAGATCAGTGGTGTGGGATGCCCTTGGTCAATTAGTGTTTTGGGACTGAAACTCGCCTCTGCTGACATCACTATTCCAGCCTCATTTAAGGGCTGCTTGCTGCCTTGGATCATTCCACTGGATTTCTGCCAATGCTGCACCACCTGCAACATATTCTGAGAAACCACTATGTCCAATTCCAAGGCAAGGGCCTTCCCGAGGTTCTCGGATGAGGCGCTGCAAATGTTGGTTGAGGGGGTGACAGCTAGCAGGGAGGTGCTCTTCCACTCATCTGGGAGGAAGAGGCCTCCCAAAGAAACCAAGGCTACGTGGGTCCAGCTAGCAAGGGATATAACCTCCAGATCTGTGTGCAGATTGAGTGAATGTTTCTGTCTATTGATGAAATGCCATCCTTGTTGGAAAGCATTAAAATGATTTGATGCCAAAATGTTGGCGTTATGGCATCTGTTCTTTCGCCTTAGGCAGCTCCACATTGTGGGCTCCGCCACACTTGCATTGTTAGGTTGGTGGGCTGACTGAAAGGAGGCCAGAGTGTCATGTCCATTGTCAATGATGTCTTAGGATGGAGCCGAGGAAATGTGCCAACCTATGCAAATCTGGCCAGGATAAGTTCGTCCCTTGCATCACAGGCAGCCATGTGCTCGCGTGCTGCCACTGCTGCTGGTCGATAGACCGGCGCTCTGACCACCTCCTGCTCCTCCTCCTCCTCCTGCTCCTCCTCCTCCTCCTCCTACTCCTCCTCCTCCTCCTGCTCCTCCTCCTCCTCCTGCTCCTCCTCCTCCTCCTCCTACTCCTCCTCCTCCTCCTGCTCCTCCTCCTCCTCAGCCTCCTCATCCTCCTCCTCCTCCTCCTCATCTGAGGAGGCCTGGAACTGAGCCACTTGCTCATCAGGAAGCTGCAAGCCACGACGCTGTGCGATGTTGTGCAGTGCACAGCAGACCGCAACCATTCTGGAGACCCTGTATGGTGTATACTGCAGGGCTCCACCTGATCGGTCAAAGCATCGGAAGCGCATCTTCAACAACCCAATGGTTTGCTTGATGATGGATCTGGTCAAAGCGTGGCTGACGTTGTAGCGCTCTTCAGCCTCGTTAGCTGGCCTCCTGATCGGCGTCATTAGCCACTTCTTCAGGGGGTAGCCTTTGTCACCAAGGAGCCATCCGTTAATTTGGTTTGCCAGATTGAAAAGCAGAGGAAAACTAGAGTGCCGCAGGATGAAAGAGTCATGGCAACTACCACAGAACTTGGCGCAAACATGCAAAAACTCCTTGTGGTTACACATCAGCTGTACGTTGAGGGAATGGAAGCCCTTTCAGTTGACAAAGATAGCTGGGTTGTGATGGGGTGCCCTAAGGGTCACATGTGTGCAGTCTATGATGCCCTGCACCATTGGCATGCCTGCCATATTTGCAAAGCCAACCGAACGCGCGATTCTGACGAAAGGTCTTCGACCTGAAACGTTAACTCTGTTTCTCTCTCCACGGATGCTGCCTGGCCTGCTGAGTTTTTCCAGCGTTTTCTGTTGTTAGCGCGGTTATACTGCTTGATCCCTTGAGAACTGGATGCAATTGTGGGCCTTAGCGAAAAGGGCATCAGTAACCTGCGTGATGCAACTGTGGGCGGCCGACTGGGAGATGCTGCTGATGTCTACTGATGATCCCTGGAAGGAGCCTGAGGCAAAGAAGTTGAGTGCGGTGGTGACTTTGACAGCCACTGGTAAGGGGTGTCCACCCGTTCCTCTGGGCACCAAGTCTTGCTGCAGCAGTCCGCAGATCTCTCGGACAACCTCTCGCGAAAGTCTCAGCCTCCTTTGGTACTGCTGCTCACTCATGTTGAGGTAGCTCATCCTCTATCTGTAAACCCTCTGTCGGGGGTATCTCCTGCGGCAAGGTGCCTCGATGCGCTGGCGCCTTCTGCCCTGTGCAACATCAGGTTGGTGAGCAGGAGGTTGGGGCTCCTGCTGCTGTTGCTGCTGAGCTGCCTGGTTCTGCTGCTGCCGTGGATGCTCCTCATCCGAATCTGAGGTCCATGGTGAAAGAAAATGAATGGTTCCCATGCTGCTTGCAGATGCCTCCGTTGGGGAAGCGCTCATTGCAAGCGGGGAGAGGGTCTTCCAAGGAGGTCCCACAGTTGATAGAATCAAGCTGCAGAACCTCCGACTTTGGAAGGCCTGCTAAAAGTGCTCAAAGACCTTTTAAAACAAAATTCTGCCACCTGCAACTAATCCCTGATGAAATCTCTGATTTAATGTTGGACCTGCAGCTGTGAGGAGACCACCCACTTGTCAACCCGCCAGGTTTAGCCGGCGTGGTTTAGGAGGGTTGTGGAACACGCTGAAATGGTCAAAAAATCACGAGGGCCTCTCAAAATAGGATTAGAGAGGCCCTTAACGAGCATTTAAGGCTCTTAACAAGCTCTCTGGCCAGCTGGAGGCGGGACCATTTCCCACCCTGCAAACCCGGCACCGGCAAAATCCCGCGGAGGCGGGTTGGAGGCGGATTCCGAACCCGCACTCATTTTTTCCGATTTTCCCGCCTTTCCCGCCTCCAAACCCGCCTCCTCGGGACTCAGAAAATCGCCCCCTATGTCTCTCTTTACTTTTAATTGTAATCCCTCTGATAGGTACCAGTGCGTTTAACTCTACATTGTTTCACTAAAAAGTCAGTTTCGCAATGGAGTATATGTCAGTGCCTTGATTAAATGTTGCCTCACTCCCCTGAGCCACATTAACCATTTCATGTTGTGCTGTTATCAAATAACTGAGCATGTCTGAGACCCATTCTTCTTCACCATGCATTCCCACATGCTAGTTGGCTCATGCATATCACATTTGCACACACATGCTAAACTTGACATCAGATACAAGCCATTCCTGGGCTTTTGAGTTATCAAAAGTTTGTAGGCCTCTCCTCATCTCTCTCTGCATCGTCCCAATGTCTAGGGTAGTCTAGGGTAGTGGCCAGGCCATCAAATACCTTTTTCTCATTGTTCAGTATAGACAACGACACAAATATCTCCAAGAGAAACCTTACAATTAATGATTCTCACCTACACTTCCCTGACTTTCAATAGAATGTACCTTGTAACCAAATTGAAATCCTTTCAGGTATCATGCCCATGCATTCATGTTACTCAGGGATGCACTCACACATCTTTTTCTAACCCCTGTTTGAGTTCCTGAAACTCACCCATAATCACCTTGGAAAATAATTTAGAAAAATTCCCATTATATTATCATTTCATCCCATTCATAAGCCCTGGAGAAACTTTACCATCCAATACAATATGATCATTATCACTTAACCTCTTATTGGAACTTATAATCCTCAAAATATTGTCATTCCAGAGAGCAATTAAGTCTGCAAGATGAGGGATGTCAGTCACCCTTAACACAAGAGTCTCCTCACAAAAAACTTCTTTCTGAATACACAGTTTAGATGGAACCATGTAGACTGGATCTTTTCAAAACAAAATTTGATTATCCTCTTAAATTTCAAATAAATTTCCCTTCCTCTTATCAATTTATCTAATCAATTTTAATTTCATAAACAAATTATGCCCAGGCTTGGTGGTTTCACAAAAGAGACAAAAGTAGTTGCAATCACATTTGGATATAAGTCTTATATCTTCCCCATTGAGCAATGTGTTAAATCCAAGCATTGAAAAGGCAAAGTTTAAGTCCAATTTTTGTCACCATGCTGCGACATTCGAGATCCAGCAATGTCTGCAGATAAGAACTTAGGGCTGGATTTTGCCAATGGGGAGCTTTTGGAGGCGGGACTCCCACTTGTCGGGTTTTAGTCCCACCTCCATCGACTTCTGGCCAACCCACGCTATTTTCCCTTGATTGACCTTGTTAAGCCCGCCCAGCGGGCTTAGCAGGCCAATTAAGGGAAAGCTGTCAAACAGTGACATTCTCTGTAGTTTGATGAATTCTTGTATTCAAGACTCATCAAACCTCTTTCTTTAGCAGAAATTAGATGGTTGTTGCATTGGAGAATGCAGCAGCCATCTGTCATCTCTGCTGTGGAGATGCAAGACTCTCCGCATCCCCAATGATTGAAGCCTGCAGGAAGAAACAAAGGTAAGTAAACTTTTTCTAACACTTTCCACTTACCTCCACATACTCACCTCTCCACACTTGCACCCATCATTTACCTTCACAGCGCACTTTTGCACCCCGCAGACCCCCACAGACCCACTGCTTGCCTCGGTGACCCTGGTGGGGTTCGCAGCCTTCGGGAAGCCCGCACATGTGTGGGTAAAATGGGGATAATCCTCTTATCTAAGTGACTGTAATCCCCTTCCCGCCTCCAGGATACGGGACCCGGCGTGGGTCGGCTACCCGCCTCCTGACAAGATGGCATGGAGGCGGGCTGGGGGCGGGATGGGCACCCGCCCCCAGATTCTGCCATTATCCCGGCAGTCCCACCTCCAAACCCACCTCCCCAGGGCTGGCAAGATCGCGCCCTAAAAGTCTGCAAAGAACCACTCTTGGTAATCTTGCACCATCAACACACATATGGTCCTCTGCTTAAAGGAAAAAAACAGAAAATCCATTGTGTCTTTCCTGTGAGCCCAGTGGGTTCATTTGTCAATTCCTGATTCCCTTCTGTCACTGTGGGGAAACAGCCACTCAAATGAACAAACTTCAAATTTAACAATGTCCAAAATGTTTACTTTCAGTAATACAAAAGTTGTTAGTGAATTAAAACAGAGTTCACAGCTGCTTGTGAAAAGAGTTAACTTTATTTTTGCATTTCAAAAGACGACAAACCCAGGCATCATCAATCTGTCACACAGCTTCTCACAGCTTTCTAGTAAATTTAGAAACTTCTGCCAAATAAAAAAAACAGACTGTTACTTTTGCAAAGTCTTTGTGCCTTTAAAACTTACAAAAATCCTAATCGATTCAATGATTTTTTATTCGTTTGTGGGATGTGGGCGTCGCTGGCAAGGCCAGCATTTATTACCCATCCCTAATTGCCCTTGAGAAGGTGGTGGTGAGCTGCCTTCTTCAACCGCTGCAGTCTGTGTGGTGAAGGTACTCCCACCGTGCTGTTAGGGAGGGAGTTCCAGGATTTTGACCCAGCGATGATGAACGATCGGCGATATACTTCTAAGCCAGGATGGTGTGTGACTTGGAGGGGAACTTGGAGGTGGTGGTGTTCCCATGCGCCTGCTGCCCTTGTCCTTCTAGGTGGAAGAAGTCGTGGGTTTGCGAGGTGCTGCCGAAGAAGCCTTGGCGAGTTGCTGCAGTGCATCTTGTAGATGGTACACACTGCAGTCACGGTGTGCCGGCCGTGGAGGGAATGAATGTTTAAGGTGGTGGATGGGGTGCCAATCAAGCAGGTAAAAACATCAGACTTCATTATCATACACATAGCAGTAGCATTCCCCTTTCCCCCCCTTGGTCACATATTCCAGTACCATTAAGATGAATAAGCAATCATCTCAAACATTGAGTACTTGCAATTAGTCAGAATTTTTTTTTAAAATGCCAATTGTTGATGTGATTGTCTCATGTCTGGAACTAGAGGCTTTCGCACAATTTACACCACCAGAATTTCACCGTGGCCATAATAAAAGTCTGTTTTTCACAATTTAATAGGTTAGTTAACCTCAATAACTCCAATTTAATTCAGGCCAATATCTTAAAGTAACTAGTACCACTTTGAAAAAGAGGGAGGGGCCACTGCCACAGTAACATTCACACTGAAAACAAAAAAAAACCTGCAGTATAGTAGAAAAGAAACATGATCTTTCCTTTTGTCCTTTATTCCATCATAAACTATTTATCCATTCCTCCTTAAACCAATTTTCAATTTCTGATGCTCCCTATTGAATCACATTCTGAACTGATTCAAAATCTTAAACTCACAGTCTGTGTCCTCAACCAAGCACCTCCTGCATAATTCTTAACACTTTTCTCTGTATATGGGAGGAGTGTAACGACATAGAGTAAAGGGTAACGGGAACACTGAAGATTCAGGAGAGAGTTCCAGTCCTTCTCTCAGTTCACCCTTCGGAACTGCTGTAACTGCCTCTCCAAGTTCCATTCCACATCCCTTTAGACTACGCTTACAACTCCCACACTTTAGCTTTTCACTGAACATTCCATCAGTTCTGAGACAGCCCATTCCTACAGAAAATTTAAGTGCTTCTGAGCAAGCTTTTCACACTGCTTTCATCTCTAACTGTACCTGCATCAATTTCTCAGTAGCTGCTCCTCGCGTGTCTGGGGTGATGGGGTACTGTCTCAGAGGGGTGGGGTCCCCTTCCTCCAGGACCACCTCAACCTTCATTTGTCAATCGAAGATATTTCCCTCTGCCCTTCAACACATGCCCTGATAAGGGGACGGCCACCCCTATCCTGAAGTAAGGGTCCTAAGAAAGTGATGTGTGTGATTAAGGCGTGGCCTCCCTATAGCGATTCCCTCAGCTTTTCTTTTAACTTTTCTAATTCTTTAGCCAATTTATCCCTGTCCTCTATCAACTGACGGGTCAGGATCCACGTACCGCCTGGTCCCGCTCCCTTCATGGGGCCCCTCCCGGGATTTATCCACTCAGGCCCTTCTGCCTTCCGTCGCTGTAACTCCTGCCTCACTTCCATGACTGGGATACCTACAGCTTTCTGATACAGGCTTTCCACCCTTGCCATTCATTCATTTACCAAATCTCTCATCCCCACCCCAGGCATCTACTTCCAGCACCACTGAGGGGAGTAGAAGAGTCAAAATAATCTCTCTATGTGTATCATCCCCATAATAACTGATGTCAATCCAATTTGTTCCCAAGCTTTTACACAATTGGGATATACATTCCCTCGCTTCCCGGGTCCTTCCCCTGGTAATAATGCAAGGCACTTTATCAACTATGGCCCTGAGTGAGCACCGAAGATCTAAACTATTATTCTGCCGAGCAGGAACTTGGGGTTTGTTTCAAAATCAACCACCTTTCCCTGGTGATTCCCTGAAGCTCATAGAATCATATGAACCCTCTGTTTCTCCGATATGTCTCCCGACTGCCACCATCCCAGAATATTACACCAACATTGGGAAAACTTATTAAGATCCTGAAGCGGTGCAGATCCCACTTCACCAAGGATAGCTCTCATGTCCTGTAACGTTACCATTCCTCGCTCATACCGGGAATCCCCAAAACCACTAATGGTAGCGTTCCCTTCACGACCTCCATAGGGAGTGGAAAATTCATGACATGCAGGATGACTAGTGTCTGAGGAGCCGAAGAGGCATCTAACTGCTCCTCCTCCGTACCTAACGTCACCATTCGAACCACGCAGGTTCGGGGCTCCGAGAGGGCAGAGGGAGTGCAGAAGGGAATGATGGCCATACTCCCTGTCCCTTAATCCCCTTTTCAACACGTGGATTAACACTGGGGAATCCTCCGAACACCAGCACGCTTCATCAATTTCTGTCTCCGCTGGGCAAGCTAAAATCACCACCTGCTCCAACTTAGATATTCCTTTCTCTAGTTCTTGATTCCTGTTTTATTTATCAGCAAGATGCTGATCCAGCGTCAGAACAGTCCTGGCTGCTCCGAGCGCCTGGAATCGTCAGTTTTCTATGCCTTTCCTGGCTGCTGCTAGCTGCTCTGTAAGTTCTGCTCGCTGCTCTATAAGTTCTGAGACTTGTTTCTCTCTGGCCTCGGCCTCGTCTCCTAACTTCTGAATCCCCAGCGTCAGACACCATGGGGGAGAAATTGGGTACCTTTGCGCCTCCCGTTATCGCCTCCGGTGGGGCGATAACGGAGCGTTAACCACTTACTGCCTGGGCACGGTGAGAATATCGCCTGCCGCTAAATTTGGCGAGACGATTGCGGTAGCGATATAGCGTTATGCCCCAATCTCCTTCACCCGGAGATTGTGACATCATCGCCGTGCGCATCGCCCCGGTTGTGCCCCGGACCCGAACTTCGGTTTCGCCCCCTGCAGCATCGCCGGGCGACATCACCGGCAGCTGCAGGAGGCGTTCATCGGGAGGCCGGGCACTTCGGGGGCAATACTTAAAGGCGAGGCTGGCCGAGGGAGGGAAAATAATAATCAAATGCTCGTTTTGTGTTTTTTATCCTTTTTTCTCCAGCACTCGATCAGCTCGGCACTCTGCTGCAGTGCATCAGGCTGATCGGGCCGGATCACGGCTGCCGTCGGGGACCAGGTAAGTTGCTTTCCATTGCAGAGCCTGCAGTGATGGCCCTTCCCTTTAAGGGAGGGAAGGAGCCTTCCAACACAGCAGCGCTGCACGGCTCAGTGTGCAGCGCTGCCCACCTACCACCCCGCCTGGTGCCTGCAAATTTTTTAAAAGTTGAGAACAATTAGCGCCTGGCGCTAATTTTTTCAACTTTTAAAAGTTAGCGCCCCAAACGGGGCTATAACGAATTTCTCCCCCTGTAACACTAACGCCATTCTCTTTTAATCACTTTTTAACCCTATCACCTTAATCTTTTTTAACCGGACACTCTCCACTAAGGACTGCTATCCTCCTGTCATTGTTTCCTGCCCTATCCAATAGGGCCCCTCTTTAAACTCAATCCATTTATTAAGAAATGACTGGACCGCATCCGGAATATTCCCTGATCCTTCCATTGCTAACTGGAGATCCCTTTAATCACGGGATTGGGGGTAATATTCTGGCATGGATAGAGGATTGGCTATCTAACAGAAGGCAGAGAGTTGGGATAAATAGTTTATTCTCAGACTGGCAATCAGTAACTAGTGGTGTTCCGCAGGGGTCAGTGCTGGGTCCCCAACTCTTTACAATCTATATTAACGATTTGGAGGAGGGGACCGAGTGTAACATATCAAAGTTTGCAGATGATACTAAGATGGGAGAGAAAGTAGTGAGTGAGGAGGACATAAAAAATCTGCAAGGGGACATAGACAGGCTAAGTAAGTGGGCAGAGATTTGGCAGATGAAATACAATACTGGAAAGTGTGAGGTTATGCACTTTGGCAGGAAAAATAGTAGAGCAAGTTATTATCTTAATGGCAAGAAACTGGAAAGTACTGAAGTACAAAGGGATCTGGGGGTCCTGGTGCACGAAACTCAAAAGGTTAGTATGCAGGTGCAGCAAGTGATTAAGAAGGCCAATGGAATGTTGGCTTTCATTGCTAGGGGGATAGAATATAAAAATAGGGAGGTATTGCTTCAGTTGTACAAGGTATTGGTGAGACCGCACCTGGAATACTGCATACAGTTTTGGTGTCCATACTTAAGAAAATACATACTTGCTCTCGAGTCAGTACAAAGAAGGTTCACTCGGTTAATCCCGGGGATGAGGGGATGGACATATGAGGAGAGGTTGGGTAGATTGGGACTCTACTCATTGGAGTTCAGAAGAATGAGAGGCGATCTTATTGAAACATATAAGATTGTGAAGGGGTTGGATCGGGTGGATGCGGGGAGGATGTTCCCGATGATGGGTGAAACTAGAACTAGGGGGCATAGTCTTAGAATAAGGGGCTGCTCTTTCAAAACTGAGATGAGAAGGAACTACTTCACTCAGAGGGTAGTAGGTCCATGGAATATGCTGCCCCAAAAAGCTGTAGAAGCTACATCATTACATAAATTTAAAACAGAAATAGACAGTTTCCTAGAAGTAAAGGGAATTAAGGGTTACGGGGAGCGGGCAGGAATTTGGACATGAGTCTAGGTTCGGATCGGTCATGGCCCTGTGGGTAGCGTAGCAGGCCCAGGGGCCGTGTAGCCTGATCCTGCTCCTATTTTGTGTGTCCAATTCTGTTACGTTCAGGAGATGGTTCTGTGATAGTAGATTGGTGGTTAGGATCAGATCTTATGATCATGATCTTATTGAATGGCGGAGCAGGCTCGAGGGGCCAATTGGCCTACTCCTGCTCCTATTTCTTATGTTCTTATGTTCTTAAGTTGTGACAACTAAGAGAATACTCACCCCTCGAACTGACATGTGGGAAACACTTTCTCAAACCAACTCCAACTTTAACGAAATTTGAAAAAATCACGTCGGACCAACTTCGACTTAACAAACTTCGAAAATATCACTTCAGACCAACTCAGACAATGAAATTTGAAAAAGTCACATCGGGGTCACCAAGATGTTGGACTAATTTCTTGTTCTTTATCGTTTCATTACTTTTAATGCCAGATTACACACACACTCAGTTGTAGTAATGCAGGATCAGGTCTTTATTAAAACCTCATACTATCCACAACCAGTATGAGTGCACAAGTCTTTTCATACTTCACAAGACTAGTATGAGAGCTCAGGTCTCTCCATACTACACCATTCCAGCATGAGAGCCAGCTGCTGTTGAGACATTACACTATCCACGCTTCCAGTGTGAGCTGCTAAACAGTGTTTCCCTTACATTTCTATACCAATTTTCACTTTTGATTACTACATTTGATGCATACTACCAATAAATCATAGTACGTCAATTATACATCCAAATGCCAACAGAATAATAACATAAACTAAACAACCAGGCACTCAATTCTTCAAATTGTTTTATTACCATAAACACAAGTGACCTGATCCCTGACCTGATAGGCATGCAGGTCAGCCCTCTGATCTGTGGGGACACATTTGACTTAAAATAACTTACACAATTTACAACCCATGCTCTTTTGAAAGCTGCTTTAACTTTTAACTCATTGTGTGCTGGTCTCACAGACTGCGCAGAAAGAATAGCGAGGTATTCGGGTAATACGGACTTTCACTCCCACACACAGGAGCTTGGGCAGGTGGAAAGGACAGCCTGGGAACCAGCTCATCAAAAGGCAAACTTGTGTCCTCGTTTTGCTATAGACGCCACAGATGAAGACCTCCATGGCCCATCCTAAAGAAGAAGACTAATAGCTATGCACCAGCAACTGGTCGATGCATTGGACTCCAGACCTATCCAAGTCTCTGTTTTAGGATATCAATGGTTTGTTCAATCAGAGCTCTGCTCGAGGCATGGTACTGATTGTATCGCTCCTCTGTGACTATGCAGTGTTTCTGACAGGTGCGTTAAGTCACTTGTTATGGGGATACCCTTATCTCCAAGCAGCCAGCCTGTCACTGGATGATCTAGGTGGAAGAGAGGGTGGGGGGGAGTTGAGGCCTGATGCAAGATAAAGGCATCATGACCACTGCCAGAAAACTGGGTACAGAACTAAATGATGTGCATTCTGCTGTCATGCACCAGCTAAACGTTCAACCAGTGGATCCTTTCCTGTTCATGTATACTCCAGGGTCTTGATATGGAGCAAGCAAGGCTATGTGAGTGCAGTCAATAGTGCCCTTCACCTGTGGAAAGACTGTGATCCCCGTGAAGCCCAGAGCCTTATACTTCTGCTTTGCTGTTTCCACGGGGAAGAAGATGAAGTTGTTTACTTTGCAAAGGGTGCATCTTTCACCTGCTTGATGCAGGTATGCATAACAAATAGACAAATGGTGCTTATGTCACCTGATGCATCCTGAAGTGTAGACATTCAGGGCCAGAGTTAGCTTTAGAGCCCCAAGCAATAAAATGTGAGAGCTGAAGCTGAACTCCAGTTGCTGCTGGAGCAGGTGCGATAGCTCTCTAACAGCCTGCGTAGGTGAAGCGGAGCCACTGGACACACTGTTCCCCACTGAACTGGAGGGACAATGTTCTAACCCTGTACATCCATTTAGGGTTAGGCCTCCTGTACCCTCCCCTCCTTTGCCCTCTTCTCCACTGCAGCTGAAGGCCTCCTCAGTCTTGTTTGCTGCTCTTGTTCCTCCTGGTTCTCCAGCCATCGGACACACTGCTCCTCACTGAACTGGAGGTATGATGTTCTTATCCTGTAAACTCCTGCATACCTGCTGCTGCCTCCCCTGCTTCAGGGCAGCTGCAGGTATTACTAGCTGAGGAGCACACCCATGTTGCCAAAGGAAGTTTGTGCAGAGGCCCCTGGGCAAAAATTCTCTCCCAACTCCAAAAAACAACATACTGCAATATTTTGCAGCCATCTGCAGCAGCCAAGACAACTAGAAATGGACACAAAAACCCACAATCAGTTTAAAACAGCTCACCATGTACGTGCCTAACTGCAGCTGAGGATTCCTTTAAATAATGCTGTTGCAGCGCCCCTGCTGATGGTTCATTGTGGGCGGGTTTTAGAATTAGCCAATCCAGCACTGAGGATGTTGAAAATATCAGTTGGGTCCTGAAACAGGCGAAGGAGCCTCAACCACATATATTTATGAGGCGTCTGCCAGTTTTGGGCAGGCGCACTGGGTGACTAAATCGTGCCCAACTCAAAATGACGTTGTGCGCACTCCTGACAGACATCAGGCGAGCGAGATCACCACCCAGAATTCGGAGGCCTGGTGTACCTATTTTTCCAGCACTAAATGGATGTGAGTTGAAAATTGCCCCCAATGCATTTAATGTAACAAGGTATCTTGGAGGAAGAATGGTTGATGCACCAAAACCTACTGTGGTTCAGTTAATTTAGAACAAATGAAAACACACTTTCATACAGAAATAGTAGATGGTTTTTGCTCTCTCTGTAGCAGTTCTTTCCCCTCTCTTCTTCCGTGGTTTCATACACTTGTACTAATTTTCTTGTTTTATGCATATTGATCAGGGATATGTACATTCTAGTGGTTCATGTAGAACAAAAGCACGGTGGCGGCACGGTGGCGTAGTGGTTAGCACTGGTGCCTCACAGCGCCAGGGACCCGGGTTCGAATCCGGCCTCGGGTGACTGTCTGTGTGGAGTTTGCACATTCTCCCCGTGTCTGCGTGGGTTTTCTCCGGGTGCTCCGGTTTCCTCCCACAGTCCAAAAATGTGCGGGTTAGGTTGATTTGGCTATGATAAATTGACCCTTAGTGTTAGGGGGGGATTAAATATGTGGGGTTACGGGGATAGGATGGGATATGTTAGGGGGAGTTAAATACGTGGGGTTACGGGGATAGGGTGGGATATGTGTCGGTGCAGGCTCGATGGGGATTCTGTGTGGGAAAGCAGGGACAGGGTACTGGATTTGGATGATCAGCCATGATCGTATTGAATGGTGGAGCAGGCTCGACGGGCTGAATGGCCTACTCCTGCTCCTAGTTTCTATTTCTAACAGAACACTGTCATTCTACTTAAAGAAGCTTTATCATTTTGCAGGAAAGTGTCACAAGACTGCTTGCCTCGTTGTAAATATGGACGCGTGCAATTAGTCAATGGTTCACTATATGAGGATATAATCATGTCACCTTTAATACATGTCTGGATAATTAAAATGATCATTTATAGCACACTCGTCCCTCTGGGCAAAAGCTCACACTGTAACAGACAGAGTACTGCCACAGTGCTAGTGAGTTATAAATCTTTCATGCTTGTGAAACAATGGCTGTAACTCACTATCACCAGCGAAATATCCTTTGCATAATCCCTTGTGTGTGCAACCAAACGGTAGAAATGTTTTATTTATCCTGGCTTACTGTTCTCCCTGGCTGCACATCATAAATAGTCTCAAGTGTTTTCTATTAAGGCAGCTCATTTTTTGCCTACAGTTACAATGGAATAGTAAAAAAAGTTAGTGAAAATAAGGCATTAAATCAAATGAGCCTCCAACACCATAAACTGCAGCAGATACTTCACACTGTGCTTTCTGCAATGTAAGTTCCAAGGACGCTGGTCTCACTTCTTTGATAAATAAATAGTTATCCCGTATTTGACTAAGTATGTTGCCTTGTAAATGACTCAACACTTTTCGAAGTACACAAAAATGTGAAATTTAAAGATGTGCTTTATAAAGGTTTAGTACTGCAGTTTTTCTGTTAAATTTCTATTAATTTTCACACAAGTGTAAACAATTCTGCTTGATCATTCAAAACAATCTTAAAATGTAGAGTAACACACATACTAGCCCCGACTATAATCAGGAGCAGGAATCAGATGGGCTGGGGGGCGAGTGAGCACCACACCCCCTCCCTCACGCTCACCAATCTCGCCAGTGTTGAGGCCTGGGCGATTTTAACTCACAAGCCTCATCTGCATACTGCCAGTCAGCTGACCACCCAAAATGGGCAGGAAAGCGACAGTTGGCCAGAAGGTGGAAGCAGAGTTTTGGCCAGCACCAAAGATAATTCACAGGGAGGAGGTTTTTGGGAGGGTCTCGTAGGAGGGAAAGGGAAGAGCCGAGGGTAGGGGAGGCCTAAACTTTCCTTGTCGGGTCCGGAGAAGAAATCCTGCTCCTCCTGGCCCCACAAAGAAAGTAAACAATATCTTACCTTAAATTACCTCTTCTGGCCCTGGCTCCCCTTCACCTGGTGGGAAAGCCACGATGATTTCCACGCTCAGGCCACAGTTAAAATTGCAGTCGGGCCTCAATGACATTATTGGAACCCAATGTGCATATTCAGAGAAGGACCCCGCTAACTCCAGACAGGTGTACTTGTCGCCTGCTCAGAAGAGTAGGTTAGAATAAAAGACAATGAGATTGGTGCAGGATGTAGGCTGTAAGTCACCTGGCCAATTTTAACTGCCTGCCCTCTGGTTTCTACCCAGGCGGGTTGTGTTAAAATCGCCCTTTGTAATTAGGAAATTAACATCATCCTAAATTAAAACAATATTCTTACCCACCTCCCTAATGTCAGTGTGAATGGAGCTTTTACTAGGAAAGTTATTGCACTAAAGGTTATAAACTTGTGAAAGATAAAAGTAAAATGTCATTCTGCTAGAAGCCGGGCAATATGAACAGAGGTCAACGCAACAGCAGTGAGAAGCTGGTCACCAACAGATCTGTCACCAGCATAGTTTGAATAACTAATGTAATTGTGAATTCACCTAAATCAATTATGTCATGTGTCATGTTCATTCGCTTCACCCTACAGCTCTCAGATATGCAACTAGCTGCGTGTGAATGCTCAGCTGTCAGAAGAATATAATTACAGCAATTCCGCAATTACTCATAAAATGAATCATAGAATCATAGAATGGTTACAGCACAGAAGGAGGCCATTCGGTCCATCGAGCCTGTGCCGTATCTCTGCAACTTGCCCTGTCACCTTCAATGATTTGTGCACATATACCCCAGGTCTCTCTGTTCCTGCACCCCCTTTAGAATTGTACCCTTTAGTTTATATTGTCTGCCCATTCAACCAGCCTGTCTATGTCCTCTTGAAATCTATCACTATCCTCCTCACTGTTCACTATACTTCCAAGTTTTGTGTCATCTGCAAATTTTGAAAATGTGCCCTGTACACCCAAGTCCAAGTCATTAATGTATATCAAGAAAAGCAGTGGTCCGAGTACCAACCCCTGGGGACCAGTCTGAAAAACAACCGTTCACCACTACTCTCTGTTTCCTATCACTTAGCCAATTCCATATCCATGCTGAACCTGTCCCTTTTATTCCATGAGCTTCAACTTTGCTGGCAAGCCTATTATGTGGCACATTATCAAACACCTTTTGGAAGTCCATATACACCACATCAACCGCATTGCCCTCATCAACCCTCTCTGTTACCCATGCTGGCTTTCCTTAATTAATCCACACTTGTCCAAGTGACTGTTAACTTTGTCCCGGATTATCATTTCTAAAAGCTTCCCCACCACCGAGGTTAAACTGACTGACATGTATTTGCTGGGTTTATCCTTACACCCTTTTTTGTACAAGGGTGTAGCATTTGCAATTCTCCAGTCCTCTAGCACCGCCCCTGTATCTAAGGAGGATTGGAAGATTATGGCCAGTACCTCCACAATTTCTACTTTTACTTCCCTCAGCATCCTAGGATACATCCCATCCGATCCTGGTGACTTATCTACTTTAAAGTACAGCCAGCCTTTCTAGTACCTCTTCTATCAATTTTTAGCCAATCCAGTATCTCAACTAACTCCTCTTTCACTATGACTTTGGCAACATCTTCTTCCTTGATAAAGACAGATGCAAAGTATTCATTTAGTACCTCAGCCATGCCCTCTGCCTCCATGCAGAGGTCTGCTTTCTGGTCCCTAATTGACCCCATCCCTCCTCTTATTACCCGTTTATTATTTATATGCCTATAGAAGACTTTTGGATTCCCTTTATGTTAGCTGCAAGTCTATTCTCATACTCTCTCTTTGCCCTTCTTATTTCCTTTTTCACTTCCCCTCTGAACTTTCTATATTCAGCCATTTTTATTGGGCAATTTTAATGTTGTTTTCACTTGCACATCTGTGATGTTTATCTATTTTATAGGTGCCACCTAAATGCAAGTTGTCATTTGACATTGGTATTTAACAAGCACTTAATGGCATTAACTAAATATTTCATAGAATCATAGACTAGAACAACGCAGAAGGAGGCCATTCAGCCCATCGAGTCTGCGCTGCTCTTTCAAAGAGCAATCCAGTTAGTCCCACTACCCCGCTCTTTCCCCATATCCCTGCAATTTTTTCTCCTTCAAGTATTTATCCAATTCTCTTTTGAAGGCTACTATTGAATCTGTATCCACCACCCTATCAGGTAATGCATTCCAAATCCTAACCACTCGTTGCATAAAAACATTTTTCCTCAAGTCGCTTCTGGTTCTTTTGCCGATCACCTTAAATCTGTGCCCTCTCATTATCAACCCTTCAGCCATTAGAAACACTTTCTCTTTATTTATTCTATCTAAACCTTTCATGATTTTAAACACCTCTATCAAACCTCCTCTCAGCCTCCTCTGTTCTAAGGAGAAAAATCTCAGCTTCTCCAGTCTATTCATGTAACTGTAATCCCTCATCCCTGGAACCATTCTAGTAAATCTCTTCTGTACCCTTGTAAGGGGTTCGGTCGTAGGTGCTTGTGCGAGGTCAGGCCTTCGTTGCCTAATACTATTGCTTGCTCTGGTCTCCGGCCAGCCTTGTTGCAATAAGCACCTGTGAGTGGTTCGACCCACTCGCCCTTACGGTTCTAACACTGGACTTAGGTGCGAGAGCAGTAATGCAGAGAAAACTCAAATAGACCCGGTTGAATAGTACGAAATGGAAATCTTTATTGCATAACGTCCAAAATCATGAAGTACATGTCATAGGCACAAATTAATGACAGTACAAGTATACATACATTCATAAAACTTGGTCTAGGGTAATGAGGAACGCACGGCACATCGTAAAAAGGGGAACACATTATATTTATCCTTAATAAAACCACCCTCCCCTATCAATACCTACACTAATCTAGATTTGTAGGATATGGAAACATGCTCACCACTCGTGATACTTCGGAGAATTTTAAACGAGGCACTCGGTTCATTTCGCTGCAGCACCTGACTGTCACGTGTTGGAAGGGGTCTCTGTACCCCACTTGTTTATCTTCTCTGCGCCGGCTAGCAGGCTGGGCTCCCCGTTGTCATGAAGAACTCGACAGTGCTCGGGCCCGGTTCGAAGAAGAGTCTTCCTGTGTCCGACACCGGTCTTTGACCAGTTCGTGCAGTAACCTGTAGAGTTCAAAAATGGTCTATATATTTTCGGGCGCGGTCGGGGTTTACTGACCGCGGCGGCACGTGGATTCTTCTTCTTCTCTTCTCATCTCGTCTCGTCTCGTCTCTTCGGGCCTTCGGGTCCAGAACACCGTTTACCGACTCTCGGGATGGTGCACCCGGTCACTGGCCTTCGTCGAGGCGGCTCGTTCCGTTCGAGCTCCACCCAACATAGTCAACAGAGTCCAGAGAAAAACAGAAGGCTGCTCGTCCAGCAGAGCGATACCCAAGGATCAGAATAGGAGAATAAAAGTTCAGCAGTCATCAGCGAGATAAAGCAGTCAAGAGTTCAGCCCGAGTCAAGAGTCAGCAGAGATAAGAGTCGAATCCAGAGAATAAGCCCCAGCCGAGAGAATAAGAGAGAGATGGACGTTTGTTCACTATAGTTATAGTGCTGTATTTTCTTATCTCCCGCCCAAATCTTAATGTTTGTCCTTTGTAAAATCTTGGCGCTCAAAATTCCCAGTATGGGGTGATTCTTGTTTGTAATGGGTTTCGGTAGCACCTGAGACTGGCCAACTACCCGTTAATGTTTTCCCCATTGTCGAAACCGGCTAGGAGTCTCCCTGACTGGTTTTGGGGCCTCCTCGAATACTGACTTAATCACCCGAGAATGGCTCTCTCATTGTAGAGCCGTGGGGAATTTGTGTATTGATGTATCTGGATGGGCCTTCGATTGCCCAGTACAATGGTCCTTACTTGTGCATGGAAAACGATTCCAGCACTTATCTCTTGCTATTGTGTCGAATGCAGACAGGTTGCATCCTGTCTTTATCAGTGTTTGCTGCGTATTAACCAATCTTATACTGAAATGTTTATTCGAACGCCATCTTGTCTGCCCACTGAAAATTCTGGAAGCTTCTGCCACGAGGCGCGGCGGCCATTTTACAGGCTTCTGTGTCCTGTTTAATCATGACAGCATTTCGTTGAAATAAAACTGATGAAACGAATCTGCTTTATCTCGTTATATCGAATCGCGATAATTGCGAATTTTACACCCTCTCCAAAGCCTTCACATCCTTCCTAAAATGTGGTGCACAGAATTAAACACAATACTCCAGCTGGGGCTGAACTAGTGTTTTATATAGGTTTAACTTCCTGGCTTTTGTACTCTATGGGCTGGATTTTGATACTGGAGACGTGATGGAGGCGGGACTCCCACTTTTTGGGTTGTAGTCCTGCCTCCATCGACTTGTGGCCAACCCACTGCATTTTCACTTGATTGACCATGTTGAGCCCGCCCAGCTAGCTCAGCAGGCCAATTATGGGCCACCCGGCAACAGGTGACGTCACAGATTGACATTTCATCTGTCACGAGCTTTTGACAGATGAAATATCAGCGTTTGACAGCTCTGTGAAGCTGTCAAACACTGACAATCTGTCTTCTAACTTGAGTCCTTCCTCTCAGGCTGAGTTAGAAATCATTCCAGCACAGAAAACAGAACTGCAGTTTTTGACAGGTCAACGGCCATTCTGTTTTCTGTGCCGGTGAGATTTCTGACTCCCGAGACCTGAAGGGCTGACACCTTCAGGAGGAAGTTAAGGTAAGTAAAACTTTTTCCCACACTTTACACTTACCTTACACACTTACCTCTGCACACATGCACTCATCACTCACCTGCCCACCGGACATATCGACCCCTCCAACCCCTGCAGACCCACGGTCCGCCTCGCTGAAATGGCGTGGTTGGTACCTGTCGGGAAGCCCACATTTCAGCCATAAAATAGGGATTAGGCAAAAAACTGCCTGTTAACTACCTCCAAACCTGCCTCCACGGGTCAATGAAAATCCAGCCCATAGCCTCTATTTATAAAGCCCAGGATCCCATATGCTTTATTTCAAAATTGTGCCCTGTACCCCCAAGTCCATGTCACTAATGTATATCAGTACTGAGCCCTGGGGAACCACTGTATACCTTCATCCAATCTGAAAAACAGCCATTCACCACAACTCTCTGTTTTCTATACCTTAGCCAATTTTGTATCCATGCTGCTACTGCCCCTTTTATCCCATGGGTTTCAGTTTTGCTAACAAGCCTAATACATATTTAATGCATTTATTATTAAATACGCAGTAAATGTTATTAACTAAGTATTTGATAGACATAGAGATCCAAAAAGGTTAATCCTTTTTTCTTTCAGTGACAGTAGGGCAGGGTTCAGAGGTAGAGAGTTTCTTGCTGCCAGTTTTGGACAGTAGCTGGAAGACCCTCACATCAGCAGCTATTACTAGTGCTACAGGCCTGCATTTCTGAACCTGTTTCCAGGGACAAGGCCCTGCCAAGGCTACTCCAGTTGCAGCTCCAGGCCCAGTTATTCTATATTGGGAAGCCCCAGGCAATCCAAGGGTAGCACAGCAGGGGCGGAGCTCTGATGTAGCAGGTCTCCATCCCTTTTTCCTCTTTGCTACGTCTGGCACAATGAAAAGGAAAATCACCATTGTTTTTGTTTCTCCCCATATTCTATTTGAAAGTGCTTTAGTTTTCTTGTTTAATGGGTATTCCCTTTAAAAAACACTAAAATAAAATATAACAAAAGTGCCATCCTGTACTTAACATTTATTTATAATCCAGCGGAATGCAACAAGCCATTCAACGCCTGCTTCATGACATCACTAATCCAAATCTAACACTTGATATGAAATTTTTCCTCAGTTGTTTGTCTTTATTTAACAGCTGAGTACACTTTGACTGCAACTGTGGAACCAATACCTTGCAGCTCCAGGGTTGTGGAGCAGTGGACCACCGGACTGATCCTCTTTGCTGCACATCCCAAGCTCAGCTGTGTCACTATGGAGAGGTGTAGAGGCAGGGTGCTTTCCGATAAGAAGGGATGAAGGAATGAACAGAGAAAGTCATACCTGGGCTGTTCTCACCCAACTTCTAATGACTGGTTCTGGATCCTATTCTCGGTAGCTATCTTGGCCATAGTTGACGCTCACCGAAAATAAATTAAGGGGGAAAAATTCAGTTGGTTGCGCCTCCCGTTAGCGCCTTAAGAGGGCGCTAATGGGGCGCAAAGCATCCAGCGCCCAGGCGCGGCGATGTTTGCGCCGCTCGTGAAATTAACTAGACATTTTGCGGCGGCGCTAAACACTACCGCCACGATCTCCTGCACCGGCAGATCATGACGTCAGTCGAGTGCGCAACGCCCCGGTATCGTCCCGGAGCAGATATTGAGTGGCGCCCCCTGCCTTACCGCCTGACGCTAGCAACGACAGGTTGAGGGGAGCGTTTTGCAGTCATGAAGGGACTGGGGGAGCGCTATTTAAAGGCGACCGCTTACTGCCTTTTATTGTTGGTGCCATTTTTGAACCACGCATTCTGAGAGAGAGAGAGAGAGACTTCTGGAGAGATTCAACATTGTGTGAAGGAGTTTTGGGTACTGAGCAGCACTTTGCAGGTTCATTTTGATTTGCCCTTCCTTGTATCGATTTAGAAGAGACTGTGGGGGCTGCACTCTAAGCTCTTTCCCTGGTACTCTCCATTGTTCTTTCCAGCAGATTTGATGTGCAGGTCTCTCCAGGCCGAGATTCAAGGCTGCAATGAGCAGGATGTGGATGGAAAGCAAGATCAACCATCCCCTTTAAGAACTGGCCCGTGCCATTGTGTGTGTGTTCCATTGCTGACTGACATCACATGAGCTTCGCCAGCGCTCTGAGGTAGCGCCTCGCTCCTCGGCCTTTGCGCCTTAAGACAGGTGTGAAGCGCCTGATTTAGCGCTCCAATCACCTCCAGGGGCGATAAAAGTCAAGTTTGCAGTCGGTGGCGATAATTAGCAGCAGGCGCTAATCTTTGCGCCCGGCCGATAATTGCACCCCAAATGGGGCGATACTGAATTTCTCCCCCTAAGAGTTTAGCCACAATTTCTTTTTAAAATACCATCATTAATTATCAGTTAAATGCTAAATTTTACCAACAGGTTTTCAGCTCAGTTTAAAAGTTTTGATTGTCTTTTATTTTTGTTTCGACTGCACTATGTGGGCTGTGATATAAAGATTTGTAAATTAGTTCATTTTAATTTAGTTTTCTTTCATCCATTAGCTTTCTTTTCAAACTGCTTCTGCACTTATCAGTATTCATTTTCACTATTATGTCAAAATCTTTAGCAAAAAAACAAGTTTGAATGTCTGAAAATATGTATGTATTTGTATGTATATGAATGATCACTTTTTCCTGATTTTCACTGAAGGAGGAACTACTCATCCGAATGATTATTGCTCGAAGCATTAACCTCTGCCACAGTACATCAGTTCACACATGGTTCTCATGTTGTGTAATAAGGATGACATATATCCGCAAGGGCGCACAATTAAGATGACAAACTTGTGCCATATCATTGGGATATCAGTAAGACAGAAGTAGAACTGCAGTAGGAGGAACTGCATAAATGCTGTAGGAAATATTTACATCATGGGAATTTCAGGAATACATCCAGTAATTATCACTGAAAATATTTAGTACAAAGACAGGGCTTCAAAGTAGAGGAAATCAGTCCAATTTATTGAACATTTAACAGAACATAAAATGCATGGGGAAAACTGCCCAGAATTTCCACAGACCTTCCAGCACAGCCCCTCTGAAAAAGTAAGTTAATTAAAAAAAAACAGTTTTCTTGTGGACTAGGAGGAGCAGGAGTGCTCCTCCGGACCCCAGTGGAAACCTTGGGCCTCCCCTGTGCTGTCCTTACCTCCCCACTCCGATCTAGGACGCCCCACGCATCCTCCTCCAGACCGACCTAACCTGAAGATTCCCATGGGTCGCCAGTGGCGACCTCTTGCCAGGCTCACCCACACCTGAGGCCCAGGAGTTAAAATTGCCTCAGGCCTTAGGCCTCGTGGCAGCATCTGGCCCATAACAGGTTATTAACAAAGGCCTGGGAAACGCTGGTTCAAGAATTGGTGGTTGGTACACCCAAAAGAATGAGCCTCAGGAGTGGTGATCATGGTATTTACCTTGGGAGGTCCTGGCCTGGGACATGGCTTGGACCCCCAAAGGTTCACTAATGCTAATGTTATTCCTGTATTTAACTTAATGTTGGTGGTAGGAAAGATAATGGAACCTTTACTCAAAGACATAATAGAAAAAACATCTAGAAACCAATTGGCTCAGAGCAAAACAGCAACAAATTAGAATTGAAGAGGTAGGAAAGATATGTATCAAACGTGGTGATAACCATGAATGGTGTAACACCCCAAATTATAAAACAATGCCTCCATGACCCACCATGAGCAATGTCACAGGATATCTGCCAGTTTGATGATCATTTAACTATGATTGCTTTACAGAGCAAACAACTCTCATGTGGTCCTTAATCTGTAAACAGTTTCATATTTTTTACACTAGTAACATCACAATCAATAGTGATGACAAAAAAAGGTTTACTCTTGTTTCTCAGCCTGGCACAATGACTAAGACATAAGCAGAATGTTGTCTCCCTGTTTAATGCAAACTTTATTTCCACTTCTAATGTCAAGTTTCTCACAAAGCTGTTCGGTCAATCACACAAATGGATATAAAAATCATATTATACCGTAAAGTTTTGTATACTTAGCATTTTTGCAATCACCTTCTCTGTTTAAACTCAGATTTATTCTTTAAAAACATATTGACTAAGACAGTAAACAGACTGCTTATTGGGTATATAAATACGATGATGTTTGACTGCAAATTGTTAAGCAATTGTTTACTGTCTTCCTCTGAATTTAAAATTACTCTTTAAGGTATTGAATGTTCATTCCATTCTAAAAAATATTTTCCTGACATTTAATATCTTCAGACTGTAAATGCCAAATAACTAAGTATTTGATAAGTGCATCTAAGACATTTTCAAATACATGCTCTGTTATTTTAATATTACTCCATTCCACTGACATTACAAATTGGTTTTGTGCAGATGATCACTACTAAACAACTCAGATGTATGTAAATTCTACAAACATGCATAGTTTAAAAAATAGCTTAAAGACAAATTTTAAGGGTTTTCTGGGTTGTCTTTCTAGATATTTCAAAGGCTCTAGACAACACCCCATTATCTACAAACAACATGAATCTCTCTAATCAGGTTTCCACCCACCACAATACTGATACAGCCCTAATCAAATGGCATTCTCTGTGACTGTGAGCGTGGTGCATTATCCATCCTCATCCTCCTCAACATCTCTGCAGCCTTTGACACGGTTGGCCATACCATCCTCCTGTAATGGTTCTCCTCCATTATCCAGGTCAGTGGGACTACACTCATTTGGTTCCACTCTGACCTATATGATTGTAGCCAGAGCATCTCCAGCAATGCTTTTTCTACCTGCCCCGCACCATAACCTCTGGAGTCTCCCAAAGATGTATCCTTGGCACCTTCCTCTTCCTCATCTATATGCTGGTAACATTTAAAAGACATGGGGGGTGACACAAATGGCTTTGCGACCGGGCGCGGCGCTGACATCGACTCCCGCCATATTCGATGGGAGTTTTGCGGTGGCGCTACGGCGTTGCGCCCCGATCTCCTTCACCTGGAGATCATGACATCATTACTATGCGCATCACCCCAGTAGCACCCCGGACCCAAAATTGACTTCCGCCCTCTGCAGCAGCGCCAGTCGAAAACACCAACAGCTGCAGGAGGCGTGCATCGGGCGGCCAGCCACTTCGGGGGTGATGATTAAAGGCGAGGTGGCTGAGGTAAGTGGAAAAAAACTTACTTTCCTGTTCTAGTTTATTTCGTGGGTTCCTGCCCGCGATCGATCAGCCCAGCACTCGGCTTGAGTGCTGGGCTGATCGCGCGGGATTGAGGCTGCCTTGGTTGTCCAGGTAGGTACTTTTTAAATTGCAGAGCCTGCAGCGATGGCCCTTCCCTTTAAGGGAGGGAAGGAGCCTTTAAGTGCAGCGCTGCATGGCCCAGTTAATTTAGCGCTCCACTTTCCTCTTGGGGTGCTAAAACTGAATTTCGTGGTCACCGGCGCTAATTAGCACCGGGCGCTAAAGTTAGTGTCCAGGCGATGTTAGCACCCCAAAATGGTCGATACCGAATTTTTCCCCCATGGGGTCAGCTTTCACATTTATGCTGGCAACACTCAGCGCTACCTCTCCACCACTAGTCTTGACCCTGCCACTGTCTTTGTGTTGTCAGACTGCTTGTCTAATGCCCAGCCTTGAATGAGCCGCAATTTCCTCCAACTAAACATTGGAAGGTCAAAGCCATTGTGTTCGGGCTCCAGCACAAACTCCATTCCCCCGCCACTGATTCCCTCCTCCTCCTCAGCCACTATCTAAGGCTGAACCAGATTGTTCACAACTATGGTGTCCTAGTCAACCCTGAATTGAGTTTCCAACCCCATATCCTCCCCATCACAAAGACTGCCTACTTCCATTTTCGTAACATCGCCTGCTTCTGCCCCTGCCTCAACTCCTTTGCTGTTGTAAACTTCATCCAAGCCTCTGTCATCTCTAGACTCGACTATTTCAATGCTCTTCTGGCCAGCCTTCCATCCTCCACCTTTCATCAACTTCAGTTTATTTAAAACTCTGCTGCCTATATCCTAGTCCCGCTCACCCATCAACCACTGCTCTTGCTGACCTGCACTGGCTCTTGGTCCCTCAACACCTCAAATTTGAAAATTTAATCTTTGTGTTTAAATCCCTTCATGGCCTCACTCCTCCCTATCTCTGTTACCTCCTCCAGCCCTACAACCACCACCCCCCTCCCTCCCCGAACTCTCCACTTTTCTAACTCTGGCCTCTTGTGCATATCTCCTCCCTTCACGACCTCTCCCATTGGTGGCCATGCCTTCATCTGCCTAAGTCTTATGCTGTGGAATTCTTCTCTGTAAACCCTTCCGCTTCTCTTCCTCTCTCTCCCCCTTTAGAACCTTGCTTAAAATTCACGTCTTCTACCAAGCTTTCGGTCAACCCCTCCTTTTATCTCCTTCTTTGCCTTGGCATTCATTTTTTCCTTATGCCACTGCGATGCATCTTGAGATTTTTTTTCGATGTTAAAGACAATATATAATTCTAAATTGTTGTTACTATAAAAGGAAGGCGAGCTGATGACAAAAGTGGAAATCCTTTAAAGTGCTGCTTGAAACTTCTTCATAACAATTGAGAACTGCTGCAAAAGTAGATTAAACTTCAGCAAGTCATGAGGTCTGAAGCGTCATCTCAGGAGATGAAGCGGGGTCAATGGGTTGTGTTCATTTACAAGGATGGACATTTACACATTATTTGTCCATTGGATAAAGTCTATTGTCAATCTTAGCTTATGGGTTCCTCTGGAACAGTGGTTAAATCTAGTTTCTTTATCTGGGATGCATGCTCCAGTTCCAAGGTCCATGTAATTGTAAATGAGAGACTCACAAAACCTACCTCTCTCTAAAGAGCAGTAAGGCAAGGTTGTATTTAACGATTCCATCAATCATGGCCCGAAAATTAGACCTAATACGGGAGATTACGCACTATGTACTCTCGCGTATTAGGTCCCGAAGTGCCGGTTTCCTGCATGCACTGCGCATGCGCGGGAAACCGGCACTTCGGGTATTGCGAAGGTGGCGGTTCCTAAGTGAACCGCGTGCGCGCTACAGTTTGTGCGCACGCAGCGCACTTAGTTTTTTTTTCAGGTTTGAACGCGCAGGTAAGTGTTGAAGATTTTACACATAAAGAAAGCAGGCGTAAGACCCCCTTTTAACAAGGTAAGTAGTTAATTAAGTATTATTTAAAAAAAATTTCAACAGGTTTATCTTTTTTAGAGACTTTAAAGAAAGGTAAGTTTATTTTTATAACTTTTAAAAAGAATTTACATTTTTTCAAAAATTGAAATTTTTGTTTAAAGTGGTTAATTTATTTAACTATAGTTATTTTATTAATGTGATGGCTTTTTTAAAAATTTAATTGAGGTTTAGCTGTTCTTTTGGGGGCTTGTTGTATTCATAGTTTTGACAGCTCTTGCTGTCAAAACTATGAATGAAAGATGGTGTGCTGCCATTGGCTCTAACTGGCCCACGTGATCCCAGAGGTCGCATCGAATTAACTGCACCTCTGGGACACGCACACACTGCGCGCCGGCACCAGGGAGAGGTCCAGGAACTGAAGTTCGTGTGGGCCAAAACCATAAAGGTAGGCGCGGAGTGCGATATCGCGGGGGATCCTTACCCCCGCGGCAACCATCGAACTCCAATTTCTGGGCCGATGTGTTAGATAGCATAATGAGCAACAAATTTGTTTCAGTCATTTTTGAAATATTGTGTTATACCTTTTCACAGAGGCTAGTGTGTTGTTGGCTGATTGACCCGACATAAGGGCACGCCACCTGCCATCTTTAATAAGGGAGCTAACCAGAGGAATATGGCATATGGCTGTAGTTGTCCCCAAGTACAGTGATATGGTTTTGCACAGCCCATGCAGGATTTAAAGGTACTGATTGAAAGATTCAGTGGCCTGCTGACAATCAATGCCTTAGCTTATTCATGAAGAATACACACTTGGACAGTGTACTGGATGGTTACAAGTGCCTGTGGAATCAAACCACACCATAAGGCATAAGCTTCAGGAGAGGATGGAAGAAATTTGGAAGAAAAAAGTGGTGGTGATTTTTCTCATATTCCACAAGATGATATCCCTCTACAACCATAGAGAATGTTCCTACATTGAGAAACATTGACTTTCACACTGCATGGGATTGAAATTAGGGCTCAGTAGAACAAGTTAGAGAGTGAGACACAAGCAGATATAATGCGATAGTAATAAGGAGGGTTAATTAGAAAGACTGAAGTGCAAGAAGAAACAAACAGAAGAAATCAGCAGAATCTGGCTACTCAAAATGGGGTCAACCTGCCTTTCTTCCTCCACATTCTGGGCCACTAGAGCTTTCTCTTTGCCAGATTTTGTATGCTTCCCTCCTACATTACAACAGTGACTAACTACATTTCAAAAGTACTTAATTGGCTGTAAAGCACTTTGGGACGTCCTGAGGTCATGAAAAGGTGCTATATAAATACTAGTTCTTTCATTTATTTTCTTTTTCTGCCATTCTGCTGTAACCATTTACAACTCCTCAGGACCCATAATTTTATTTCCCACTCTGATCTCTCTGTCCATAGTCTCCTACACTGTTCTAATGAAGCACAACAGAAGCTCGAGGAACAGCACCTCACCTTTCAATTAGCCACTTTACATCCTCCCATTTTTTCAGACAGCAGCTGTTGGTAATGGTTCTGCTGTTGCCATTTACAGCTCCTCTAGACCCATCTTTTGTTTCTTTACTTGTCCCATTACCATTCCCTTTTGCCTTGCACCATATTCCCTTTTGTCATTTAATCTCTCCTGCTTTCCACCCGTTCCACTCTTTCTCTCTCCACAGATGCTGTCTGACCTGCTGAGTATTTCCAGCATTTTCTGATTTTATTTCAGATTGCCAGCATCGGCAGTATTTTGCTTTTGTATCATCTCTAACATCTTCCAGTTCTGACGAAAGGTCATCGACCTGAAACGTTGAGGGCAATTGTAACCAAACCCGCCCATCGGGAAACTGCTGGAATGGATGCAACGTTGGTTTTACACCCAGCCCAATTTTAGTAGAGTAATGGAGAGTAATATTGGGCAGGGTATAAAATCGAAGTTTCACCCGATCCTGTGGATTTTCCATCTGGCAAGTTAGCTTAAAATGAACCTTGTTAACATTGTTTCTCTCTCCACAGAAGCTGCCTGACCTGCTGAATGTTTTTTGTTTTTATTTCAGATTTCCACCATTCACTGTATTTGCTTTTGGTTTACTCAAAATAATGTCTATCCAAGCGTCAAATCGTTATAAAAAAGTTTCACCAATGCGAAGGAGCACACATAAGCACTGCTACCATTTTAACAAACACAGCTTAGTTGGGATATGAAAGCAGAACCCCACCTGTATGCAACATTTCAAATTAATTGCCTATCTACAACTGAGATTTTCATCTGTTCAAACTGACATTCAATCCATTTTACAATAATCAGGAACTGGGAAAACTTCCTTGCAACTGGGATTTACAAACATCCAAATGGGCTTGACTGTGGTTTGTTTATTCAATCATAGAGAATCAAAAAGCAATCCTATATTTGCAATCAACAAACACCTGGGAATGCAAACCAATTTGAGTGTGTTTTCATACGCATGATTTGAAGCAATTCATTGAACAAATGAATCCGCATAATATCAGCACAAAAGGTTCTTATGCACCACGGCATGTTCAGAAGCAGTTAAAATAGCAGAGGATTCTGGGGTAAGGCAATAAATCTTTACTCCATGATGGATCAAAACACACCAGAAAATTAATCAAATGCCCTTACTTCTACCTCTGGCTCATTTCTAAATGCTATCAATAGATTTTGAATTTGGTCTAATTATGATAAACACTCCACAAATTTGTCTAGATTAACAACCCTAAAATGAAAATACTGCTTAAACAACAACAACATCAACTTGCATTTATATAGCACCTTTAATGTAGTAAAACATCCCAAGATGCTTCACAGGAGTGTTATCAAATAAAATTTGACACCGAGCCACATAAGGAGATATTAGGACAGGTGGCCTAAAGCTTGGTCAAAGAGGTAGGTTTTAAGGAGCGTCTTAAAGGAGGAGAGAGGAAGAGAGGTTTAGGGAGGGAATTCCGGAGCTTCGGGCCTAGGCAGCTGAAGGCATGGCCGCCAATGGTGGGGTGATGAAAATCAGGGATGCGAGAGAGGACAGAATTGGTGTAATGCAGAGATCACGGAGGGTTGTAGGGCTGGAGGAGGCTACAGAGCTAGGGAGGGGTGAGGCCATGAAGGGATTGAAAACAAGAATGAGCAATTTTAATTGAGGTGTTGCTGGACCGGAAGCCAATGTAGGTCAGCGAGCATGGGGTAATGGGTCAACGGAACTTGGTGCGATTTAGGACACAGGCAGTGAAGTTTTGGATGAGCTCATGTTTATAGCTTAAAGAAAACATATAGAACATCTGTAACAGTTTGGTCTGGACCTGTATTGCCTATATTAGAATTTTAAGTTCATCAGTTGATCTCTAGTAATATTGCACACAGGGGTGGAGAAATTGGTTTGCCGGCCAGGGAAGATCCCCTGCACCGGAACAGGTAGGCCCGAGGCCTGATCAAATTGCACCCCGAGCCTCATTTAAAGTAGACCAGAGAGGTGCGGATGCCTGCTGTGCATCTCCAGGTAGCTCACTGGAGAAGCGGCTGCCAATTTTTGGTTATTGTGATGCCGTCAGCGGCCCTCAGGTATGTCCTGGAAGGGTGGGGGGGAGGAGGCGATCGGGAGGGGGTCGAGCAAGGGCTGGCAACGGTCTTCGGAACTGCTGTGGAGCCGGGAGGCGCATTGATGTTCCTCCAGGCTCCACGTTCAGGTCAATATTTTTTGCAAAACGTACCTTTTGGATGGCGGCCTCCAGCGGTCCCTTTAAGGGCCACTAGTTAGGTCGCATGTGCACCTAGTTATCCTGAATGCAGGTTAGCCAGCTCAGTCAATTGTAAACTAGACTATCAACACAGATTGTGTCCATTCAATAGTGATAGCTGATTATCTTGGGTTAATTAAACAGTGAAAGGCATGTGGTTTTTCCACGCTTCTAAGGATGGGCCTATTTTGGAGCCTTTGGTGATTGACAGTTCAGTGGGTCAAACCCGCTTGGCCTCACAATCCAACCATTTCTTTCACTCTCTCTCTGACACAGAAATGGATGTGTGAACTTGAGCAGCCTGTAGCAGAAATACAGGGCAATTAGTTTGGGAATAGCAAGCTTGAAAGTGGAACTGGGCTAGCTAACACAGCAGCAAAATGCATTTCAGTGGGAACATTCGCCAACAAATTCTGTATTTTAGTTGCAGATCCAAAAACACTATCTATTCAGTTTAAATTGGTGTGATTACTTTATTCTTGTCTTCTGTGAAAAAAACAAACCAAGATGCATTGATTTAATCTTTAAAATCTTCCACAGCTTCTTGCTTTAAATAACACAGTCTGATTAAAAAATCAATTTCAACATTATCCTCGTAATGCACACCATCATTAACATAGGGATGTTAAATTGCAGTGGAGATTGCCAGCTCAGGTGTTAAAGGGTGTAAATGCAAGACAAAACTCCAAATACACTGGGGTAGAAATTGGACCTGGTTGCACCTGTTTTACAGGCGTAAAGTGGGCACAATGAGGGCCAATTTTAGGGACCAATGTTCCACGCCTGAAGGAGGTGTGAAAGATGTCCGACCCGATATTGGGTTGGGCAATTATTCAGGCGTCCCTGGTGGCCACCTAAAACAGGCATTACGTCCATTATATATGTAAATGAGACAGCTGACTCCTGTTTTAGGCTCTCTGGCAGGAATTGGTTTGACAGGAAATGGTAGCATAGTGGTTATGTTACTGGACTAGTAATCCAGAGGCCTGGACTAATGACCCAGAGACGTAGAATCATAGAATCATAAATGGTTACAGCACAGAAGGAGGCCATTTGGCCCATCGAGCCTGTGCCTGCTCTCTGCAAGAGCACTTCAGCTAGTCCCATTCCCCCGCCCTTTCCCCGTCGCACTGCAAATTTTTTTCCTTCAGGTATTTATCCAATCCCCTTTTGAAAGTCACGATTGAGTCCGCCTCCATCACCCTTTCAGGCATTGCATTCCAGATTCTAACCACTCGCTGTGTAAAAAAGTTTTTCCTCGTGTCGCCTTTGGTTCTTTTGCCAATCACCTTAAATCTATATTCTCTGGTTCTCGACCCTTCCGCCAGTTTCTCTCTATCTACTCTGACCAGACCCCTCATGACCCCTCATGATTTTGAACACCTCTATCAAATCTCCTCTCTACCTTCACTGCTCTAAGGAAACAACCCCAGCTTCTCCAGTCTATCCACGTAACTGAAGTCCCTCATCCCCGGAATCATTCTCGTAAATCATTTCTGCACCCTCTCTAAGGCCTTCACATCCTTCCTAAAGTGCGGTGCCCAGAATTGGACACAATACTCTAGTTGAGGCCGAACCAGTGTTTTATAAAGGTTCATCATAAATTACTTGCTTTTGTACTCTATACCTCTATTTATGAAGCCCGGGATCCCGTCTGCTTTTTTAACAGCTTTCTCAACCTGCCCTGCCACCTTCAATGAATTTTGCACATATACCCCCAGGTCTCTCTGTTCATGCACCCCCTTTAGGATTGTACCCTTTAGTTTATATTGCCTCTCCTCATTCTTTCTACCAAAATGTATCAATTTGCACTTTTCTGCATTAAATTTCATCTGCTACGTGTCCGCCCATTTCACCAGCCTGTCTATGTCTTCTTGAAGTCTATCACTATCCTCCTCACTGTTAACTATACTTCCAAGTCTTGTGTCATCTGCAAATTTTGAAATTGTGCCCTGTACACCCAAGTCCAAGTCATTAATATATATCAAGAAAAGCAGTGGTCCTAGTACCGACCCCTGGGGAACACCACTGTGTACCTTTCTCCATTCCGAACAACTGCTCACCACTACTCTCTGTTTCCTGTCACTTAGCCAATTTTGTATCCATGCTGCCACTGTCCCTTTTATTTCATGGGCTTCAACCTTGCTGGCAAGTCTATTATGTAGCTACCCTCTACCCCATTAATGTAGGGGTAAAGGGTAGCTATTCAGAGTGGCAGAAGTTGGGTAGCCATGTTCCACAAGGATCAGTGCTGAGACCACTGTTGTTCACAATTTTTTTTAACAATTTAGCCTTTGAATCAAAAATTCTAAATTTGAAGATGGCACAAATTGGGGGGGATAGTCAATACTGAGGAGGACTGCAACAAATTACAAGAAGACATTCATAAACTTGAAGAATGGGCATGTAATTGGCAAATGAAATTCAATACAGATAAATGTGAGGTATATTTTGGTAAGAAAAAGAGAGGTCACATATTACTTGGAAAATACAAATCTAATTGGGGTAGAGGAGCAAAGGAATCTCGGAGTACAAATACACAAATCACAAAAAGTTGCGACACAGGTTAACAAGGCCATAAAAAAAGCAAACCAAGCACTGGGGTTGATTTCTAGAGGGATTGAATTGAAAAGTAGAGAAGTTATGCTAAACTTGTATCAAACCTTGGTTAGACCACACTTGCATATAATTCTGGTCTCCATATTATAAAAAGGATATAGAGGCACTGGAGAAGATGCAGGGAAGATTTACAAGGATGATGCCAGAAATGTGAGGGTATACATATCAGGAATGGATGAACAGGCTGGGTCTCTTTTCTCTTGAAAAGAGAAGGCTGAGGGGTGACCTAATAGAGGTCTTTAAAATTATGAAATGTTTTGATAGATTGAATACAGAGAGAATGTTTCCACTTGTGGGGAAGAGCATAACTAGAGGCCATCAATATAAGATAGTCACCAAGAAATCCAATAGGGAATTCAGAGGGAACTTCTTTACCCAAAGAGTGGTGAGAATGTGGAACTCGCTACCACAGGGAGTGGTTGAAGCGAATAGTATAGATGCATTTAAGGGGAAGCTAGATAAGCATATGAGGGAGAAGGGAATAGAGGGTTATGCTGATAGATTTAGATGAGGAAAGACGGGAGGAGGCTCGAGTGGAGTATAAATGCAAGCATGGACTGGGTGGGCCGAATGGCCTGTTTCTGTGCTGTATATCCTATGTAATCCTATGTAAGGACTATCCATTTCTCATAGGCCCCTATGGAAACTATATCCTGTTATTCTCAAATAAATGGACCCATCCTGCCATAATAGGGAACATTTTTGTGGGCTGTCCCTCGGGGTCACCCAGGCACAGTGAATATCGGAAAAGCAGGCAGGTCAGAGCATACATTTAAATTAATAGAAGGGAACTCAGGCTGATTTCTTTACGGGTATGCACTCCAACTCAGTGATGCAATACACCTGGATGCAAATGCAGGAAAATCTCCTCTTATGAATCTGGATGGCTCACAATGAACACTCTCCATTGTCTGTAGCTGTAATAATATGCTAGAAGCAACACTCCACAAATTGGTTTATCTGGCTTTAATACACATCTCAGAGCCCTCCTGGTCAGAGAATTAAAACCCCTAAGAGCAAAATTTAATTTAAATGTAACATTTTAATATAAATAATACCAAGATCCTGCTGGAGCAAAATAGTCAGAAACCCCAAAATGTGACAGAAACACACACTTATTTAGAAATAATTTAAAACACAGTATCAGAGACAGCAGAAAAATAGCAAATGAGTTCCAATGGTATTCAGTGCAGTTTTCTAATCATATTCATTCTAATGACAACTAATAACCACTTATTTTGTAAATGAGACAATTCCCTGTTTGACGTTGGTTTTACGCAAAGCTTGTTGCAACTGCTTCATCAATAAATCAGTTCTATTCACTACCACACTCTGAGCTAACAATTATGAATAGGCATATTTAATAAATCTGGCTCTTGAGTCCTATTAAAGACATGAATAAACAGAAACTCCAAACTATTTACTTAAAGTGTACATTCGAACACTAACACCATTTACTCATTTGTTTTCTGAAAAGTGACAGCAGTCTTTTTAGCCTGGTTCTGGGATCAGTTAGATGCAGTTTCAACACATCAATTGGAAAATCAAATGAGGTAAGCAGAGCCACCTTCTTCAGCTTTTAAACAGGTGACCATGTTTTTCCAGACCACATGAATATTGATGGCGTAGCAAGATATCCAGCAGTTTTAAGAATTTAAGAACCTATCTGCAGACATCGCCAGACATTAAAAAAAATCACAACATGGTGACGATTTGGACTAAGGGCTTTTCCTTTCAAAAAGCTCAGACTCGGACTTAACCCATTCAGGGTTCTGTGTTATTTTCCAAGGCAGAGCACTCGAGAAGGGGAGACATGGAAGTTACCTTGTAAACTAATTGTGAGCACATCTGTCTCTAATGTTAAAACACCATGTAAACCACCAAGCTTGGGAATTACTTGTTTCTGAAATTGGAATTGATAAGATAAATTGATAAAAAATAAAATTGATATGAGCTGCTGTTTCAAGCACTCAAGAAGGGAAAATGTACTTGAAGTTTAAGGGGATAGTCAAATTTTCAATAAAAGAAACAGGTGGAAAGCAGTCGAGGTGATCCTGCCAATTGCTGTGTATTAAGGAAGAAAGTTTTGGAGGAAATAAAGTTGAACATTTACAAAACCTGTCAGTCCAACAATACTGCTATGATAAAATGGACACGAGCACAATATATTGGGTTACTTTTGGGAAAATCAAAGATCCTCTAAAATAAAGAATAAAAAAGACCAAAATGTGTTAATAACTTAAACCAAGTGAGAATGTTTTACTCTATGTTTTCTACCTTTAATATTGTATTGGACGGTAAAGTTCATCCAGGGCTCATGAATGAGATAGGATTGTAATTAATGGGATGCCCCACTTAAGATGTAAGAAAGAAACAGGAAATGTTTCATTACACCACCAAATGGGAATTGTTTCCCTAGTTGAATTGGAATAAATCACCTTGGTGCAATTCACCGAAAGGTAGACATTCTAGTGAAAGTCAGGAAAGTGTAGTTAAGAATAGTAAATCGATAGCTTTTGCTTGGAGACATTTGTGCCCTTGTCTATAATTAACTTTTTAAGAAACCTGAATTTGATAGCCTGGCCACTACCCGAGACATCGGGACCATGCAGTGGGAGATGAGCAAAGATCTCCAGACACCCCACGATCCTTTGATGAGAGAACCAGAAAGTCCAAGAATGGCTTGGATATGATGTCACGTGTGGCATGATATTGAGATACAGGTGTGAATGTGCAAATTTGATTTGTTACGTATGAAGCAATTAGCCTGCGGAAATGCACGGTGAATCTGCACTGAAGGACGGGTCTCAAACATGCTCAGTTACTTGACAACAACACGACATGAAATGGATAATGTGGCTCAAGCGAGTGAGACAACTTTTAAAGCACTGACACATACTCCATCGAGAAACTATTTAATTAATTAAACACTCAGAATAGAGTTAAACACACTGGTACCTGTCAGAGGGATTGAAATTGAAGTTGAAGTGGTGAACGACATAGAATTTGGATTGGGACAATTGAAGGCTAGAGAGAAATCATATTTAGCAAAAATTATCCACAAGATGGATATGAGTAAAGTGAGAGCTGGGGAATCTTTCAAGTCCATGTATTATGATTTTCTTAGTCTGCACTATGATATGTTGCTTGAAATGTATGTGCTTGGTCGATGTGCTAATAACTTAGAATTAGTGGACATCCTGCAGAAGGATAAGAAATAAGATTGAGTGAGGAGTCGGAGAAGGATCTCCTCCCCCTCAAGCCAGGGACTGTAAGATTATCATGGATTAGTTGTTTTTCAGAATACTTGCTTTATTTGCTGAGACAGAGGGGGGTGTAAAAGAGGAGGGGTGTCGCAATATTAATCAAGAGTCAATTACTGCTGTAAGGAGGGATGATATCTTAGCAGGTTCCTCTAATGAGGCCATATGGGTAGAACTTAAAAACAAAAAGGGGGCAAGCACTTTGCTGGGAGTCTACTATAGGCCCACAAACAGTCAGGGGAGATAGAGGAACAGATATGTAGGCAAAGCTCAGAGAAGTGTAGAAATAATAGGGCAATAATAGGGGATTTCAACTTCCCCAGTGTGACTGGGATAGTCAGAGTGTGAAAGGCTCAGAGGGTGCGGAATTCTTAAAGTGCATCCAGGAGAGCTTTTTGAGCCAGCATGTAGAAAGTCCTACAAGAGAGGGGGCGGTACTGGACCTAATTCTAGGGAATGTAGCCAGGCAAGTGGTAGAAGTGTCAGTAGGAGAGCATTTTGGTGACAGTGAACATAATTCGGTGAGATTTAAGGTAGTCATGGAAAAGGACAAAGATGGACCGGAAATAAAGGTTCTAAATTGGGGGAAGGCTGATTTTAATATGATAAGGCAGGATCTGGCCGAAGTGGACTGGGATCAGCTACTTGTAGGAAAATCCACATCAGAGCAGTGGGAGTCTTTCAGAAAGGAAATAGAGAGAGTACAATGCCAACATGTTCCCGTAAAGGTCAAGGGTGGGACCAAAAAGCCCAGGGAACCCTGGATGTCAAGGGATATACAAGAATAGATTAGGAAAAAAAGGGAGGCTTTTGGCAGATACAAAGGACTAAAAACAGTGGAAGCCCTAGAGGAGGATAGAAAGTGCAGGGGGGTACTTAAAAAAGAAATTAGGAGAGCAAAGAGGGGGCATAAAAAAACACTGGCGGGCAAAATAAAGGAAAATCCCAAGGTATTTTATAAGTATATTAAGGGCAAGAGGATAACAAGGGAAAGAGTAGGGCCCATTAGGGACCAAAGCGGCAATCTGTGTGTAGAGCCAGAAGATATAGGTGAGATTTTAAATGAATATTTTGCATCTGTGTTCACTATGGAGAGGACGATGTAGGCATAGAAATCAGGCAGGAAGATTGTGATATACTTGAACAAATTAGTATTGAGAGGGAGGAGGTACTAGCAGTTTTAGCTGGCTTAAAAGTGGATAAATCCCCAGGCCCAGTCGAGATGTATCCCAGGCTGCTGTGTGAGGCAAGGGAGGAGATTGCAGGGGCTCTGACACAAATTTTCAGAACCTCTCTGGCCACAGGGAAGGTCATGATGCGGAGATGCCGGTGTTGGACTGGGGTAGACAAAATTGAGAGGTCGCACAACACCAGGTTATAGTCCAACAGTTTTATTTGAAATCACAAGCTTTCGGAGCTATCGATTGCTCCTTTCTCAGGTGAAGTAAATTAGATACAGAATCATTAGATACAGATTCTGTATCTAATTTACTTCACCTGAGGAAGGAGCAATCGATAGCTCCGAAAGCTTGTGATTTCAAATAAAACTGTTGGACTATAACCTGGTGTTGTGCGACCTCTCAATTTTGTCCACAGGGAAGGTGCCAGAGGACTGGAGGACAGCTAACGTAGTACCATTATTCAAGAAGGGTAGTAGGGATAAACCAGGGAATAACAGGCCAGTGAGCCTAACATCAGTGGTAGGGAAATTATTGGAAAAATTCTGAGGGACAGAATTAGTCTCCACTTGGAGAGGCAAGGATTAATCAAAGATAGTCAGCATGGCTTTGTCAGGGGGAGATCATGTCTAACCAATTTGATTGAATTTTTTGAGGAAGTGACTAGGTGTGTGGATGAGGGTAGTGCAGTTGATGTAGTCTACATGGACTTCAGTAAGGCTTTTGACAAAGTCCCGCATGGAAGGCTGGTCAAGAAGGTAAGAGCCCATGGGATCAAGGGCAATTTGACACATTGGATCCAAAATTGGCTTAGTGGCAGGAGGCAGAGGGTGATGGTCGAAGGTTGTTTTTGTGACTGGAAGCCTGTGTCCAGTGGTATACCGCAGGGATCGGTGCTGGGTCCTTTGCTGTTTATAGTGCACGTTAATGATTTAGATATGAATGTAGGAGGTATGATCAGTAAGTTCGCAGATGACACGAAAATTGGTGGAGTGGTAAATAGCTAGAAGGAAGCCTCAGGCATCAGGATGATATAGACGGGATGGTTAGATGGGCAGAACAGTGGTAAATGGAATTTAACCCTGAAAAGTGAGAGGTGATGCATTTTGGGAGGACTAACAAGGCAAGGGAATACACAATGAATGGTAGGACCCTAGGAAGGACAGAGGATCAGAGGGACCTTGGTGTGCATGTACATAGATCCCTGAAGGCAGCAGGACAGGTAGATAAGGTGGTTAAAAAGGCATATGGGATACTTGCCTTCATTAGCTGAGGCATAGAATATAAGAGCAGGGAGGTTATGATGGAGCTGTACAAAACGCTAGTTAGGCCACAGCTGGAATACTGTGTGCAGTTCTGGTCGCCACACTGTAGGAAGGATGTGATTGCATTGGAGAGGGTGCAGAGGAGATTCACCAGGATGTTACCTGGGCTGGAGCGCTTCAGCTATGAAGAGAGACTGGACAGGCTGGGGTTGTTTTCCTTAGAGCAGAGAAGGCTGAGGGGGGACCTGATTGAGGTGTACAAAATTATGAGGTGCATAGATAGGGTAGATAGAAAGGAAATGTTCCCCTTAGTAGAGGGGTCAATAACCAAGGGTCATAGTTTCAAGGTAAGGGGCAGGAGGTTTAGAGGGGATTTGAGGAAAAACTTTTTCACCCAGAGGGTGGTTGGAATCTGGAACTCACTGCCTGAAAGGTTGAGGTTGGTAGAGGCAGGAACCTCACAACATTCAAGAAGCATTTAGATGAGCACTTGAAATGCCATAGCATACAAGGCTACGTACCAAGTGCTGGAAAATGAGATTAGAATAGACAGGGCTTGATGGCCGTCACGGACACAATGGGCCGAAGGGCCTCTTTCTGTGCTGTATAACTCTATGACTCTGTGACTATCTTATCACCATTAATATCTTATAATCATCAGTAATAGATCTATAATCGTGTGTAAGGATTAAATGTAGAAGTTTGTAATCATTAACTGTATGCAATGGTAATCTGAATTATGTATAACATTTAACCCTTTTGCTTATAATTAAAAGTCTGTGAGTAAGGTGTAACCAGACAGCCTGGGGTGAGAAAGAGGATTGCTATAGTCAAATAGTGAGGCTGTGGGTGAAGGATGGATATCAGCCAACAATAAGGATGAGACAGAGTACAGCTAGCCTGGGAACCAAGGTTAGCTGCAGTTACCATTGTGCTGGAATGTTACAACATCCGCAGTTAATTATAAAAACAAAGGCCAACAGCAAGTGCCGTATCTCAACCTATGGAGACATATTCCTTTTGTATTGCTACCCCAGATATGAGTCTTGATGGTCAAAAACAGATGATGTGAGAGTGTCAGCAGACCAAAAACCTGCGTAAGCCAGGGAGCTACGAACATGGCATCTTTATGATTGGATTCTGGGTTTGCGTGTCAGCCAGTGATTGGTTCAGGAGGCCTCCATAGGTTTTGAATGAAAGTAAGGGTATAAGAAAGGGGTCTTAACAGCCACAAACTGTCGAAGATTTCAGGAGCAGAAGATTTCAGAGGTAGAAGATTTCAGAGACACAGTAGAAGATTTCAGGAAGAATCAAAGAGACACCCGGGAGACGAGGAGAGATGAGAGACAAGAGACACAGGGTGCAGCTTACTCACGGTTGCAGCTTCTACCCAGAGTATAAGTAATAATATAAGTCTCAGTTATACTCTGTAAACTGCTGCTCGAATACTGTAATGTATTAAGTCTTGATTGTGCTGAATAAAGTTAAATCATTGTCCACAATATGGGTCAACCTCGAAGCATTTGGAACCAGGGTCCCTCTGGGACCATATAAATTGTCGAGCTTAGCCAGGAGGTTGATTGACAATTGATTATTTTATAAACTATTCGGTGCAGGCAAGATCCTAGGACTCGGGTGGTTCGCACAACCTAGTCAGTTAAGGAAGGAAAACCTTCAGTGGGTGTAGGACATTGCGACCTACCAGTAGTAATAGCAACAAGTTAGTCAAAATGACGGGCTTGGCAGAAGTTGAGCAGGCTACGGATAAAGAGTTCAGAAAATTATGTGTAACTGATTTAGTATCGTTTCTGATGAGTCAAGCAGACTCATATCAGAAGTCGATAGAGTGGGTCCAGAGCCAAGTGTCTCTGCGAAAGCTCGAATTAGACAAAGGGAAGCGCTTGTTAGGCTATGCAGCCCATTTCTGTGTGCAGCGCGGTGAAGTAAGAGAAGGGAAATATTTAGAAGCACAGAGAATAAGAGCTGGGGAACATTTGGAAACGCAGAAAATAGTAGAGTGGGAAAAAAATGCCAATAGCTAGAAACCTGGAATCTGGGAACTCAGCAAAGGAAGGAAAAAAACAGAGCATTGGGGAACAAGTTGCTGAGATGACAGTTTAAAAGGCAGAAAAAAAGAAAATGTAAAGTTGAAACCGTCACTAAAGCTGATGTCACATGCTGCCAGTTTCTGTGCTGAGAAAAATAAAACACAAGGGCCGCAAATTTAATTGAGGAGGCGGGTTGGGGGGCGGGACAGCTGGTTTCTGGGTTCCGGTCCCACTCCCAGCTGCATCCGCTCTGCAGACGTGATTTTACCTTGATTGGCCTTGTTAAGCCTACCCTGCGGGCATACCGGCCAATTAACAGGAAGCGGGTCTGATGATGTTATTTGATGACACGTCATCAGCCGGTTTCCTTAAAGGGACCACGTCCACATGGAGTTTGACAGTTGTTCTGTCAGTGTTTGACAGTATTAAGGTACTGCAAACACTGACGATCACTGCATAAAGGTGAACGCTTGCACCCAGGCTCTCCAATGACTCCCTCCATATGCTTATGGCAGAAGAGACCTCCCCAGGACACCAACTTACCTTGCATCTCCACCCAACCCTCTCTATCTACTTTATCACTTCCCCGTCTCACTAGCCACCCCTCACACTCACCCTCATCCTACTGCAAGCATACCAACTAACAATACACAAGGGTAGGCACTTGAGAGGTTTAGCCTATGTCCATGTGAAGTTTCTGGTAATGTGTTGTCATACAGTGAAATCTCTTTTTCAAAAAGTGCTCCTTATTGGACAGATCTGAGCGAACCTTGAGAAGTATCTCACTGAGTTCCAGTGATTGTTCAGTCATAACTTCCCTCCGCACCCTCCACCCGCTATAGTGATGAGTGTGCATGGAATGGCTTGGAAATTAAAGGGATGCTTCACGGTGCTGGTGTGGGCTGGTGTCAACCTGGCGCATCATGTGGCAGCCAGGGTTTACAGCATCAAGTGAAGAAAATCTGGCCATGGTGATGCCATCACTGGCCTTCCAGCCAGCAATTTTATCAGGGGCTGATGCCTTGGGTCCAGTGCAGCATCAGGTGATGGCAGAGAAGGTTGGTGATGTTGTTGGTGATGTTGGTGTGCCTGGTGATGTTGGTGTTGGGGCTGATCGTGGAAGGATTCGGAGGACCAAGCTCTGATTGTTTCAATGGCTCCGATGTTGCTGGAATAGATGGCAGCTGCAGGTGAGATGACAGAAGCGATCTGTCAATGGTGAGAGAGGTTTTCCTAATGAGGTGGCACTGGCCATACAGTTGGTTCTAAAAACGTGAAAGCTAAAGAAATCTCTATATGTATTAAAAATGCAGTAACCAACAGTTTCTGTGCTCTGAAACTCACCATCTACAACATGGCATCCTTTACACCACTTCTGCAGCTGTCAGCTTTTCACAAACATCAGAGCAGACTCAAAACACGCCAGGTTGAGCTGGTGTGTTCCCCGAACAGCAGGTAACCCGTGGGGGAGAAGGTCAAATTAGAACAAAGCCTCAAAATCCTCTTAAATTGGCTCTTAACAAGCCATTTAAGTAGCTGGATTGTATCCCCCGCCGTTTGGTGTCGGGTCTGTTCTCCGCTGACAGACCCGACACCTGGGAGACTCGCGTGGAGGCGGGTTGACAGCGGATTTCCTACCCACTGTCAATCTTTGCTATTTTGACAGCGGACGAGCCTCCAAACACGCCCCCTCAGCGCGATTAAATTCCCGGCCAAGATTACTGAGTGAAAGGAACCTTAAAGGATGCTGGAATTTCAGTTTGGGTGAAAGTGTGTGTTAAAGTGTGGAAGTTTTCCTGACTATAAATGTTTAAGAATTTACAGTATTTGTGTTGTCTGAAAGCCTGTCTTTAAAAGATAGTGGGGGAGAAATTCACTATCGCCCCGTTTGGGGCGCTAATTTTGAAAAGTTTGAAAATTTAGTGCCAGGCGCTTGTATTGAGCAACAGCTTGAGGCTTAGTAAAAGACAATACAGACCACTGCATTTAGGGGTTAGGGCTAGGTAACCCTAACCCTAAATGCATTCCCAGTAGTAATGCAAACATACTAACTAAATTTGGATCTCAACAAACCAATTGTTAATAAAAACAGAAAATGCTGGAAATACTCAGCAGGTCAGGCAGCATCTGTGGAGAGAGGAACAGAGTTAATGTTTCAGGTCGATGACACTTCGTCAGAACTGGAAAAAGCTGGAGATGGCACAGATTTTAAGCAAGTGCAGGGGCAGGGAAAGGCGGGAGGGGAGGAAAGAACAAAAGGGAAAGTCTGTGATAGGATGGAAGGCAGGAGAGATTAAGAGACATTAAGAGAGATTAAGAGATGGTGCAAGGCAAAAGGAGATGGTAATGGGAAAAGTTAAGAAACAAAAGATGGCTCTAGATGAAGTGTAAATGGCACTGGCAGAATGAAAGACAGCTGCCATGTGGGAGAGAGAGAAAAAATAAATAAATAAAATAAATGGGAAAAAAAAGGATGGGGACAGAGGTTATGGTCTGAAATTGTTGAACTCTATGTTGAGTCCAGAAGGCTGTAAAGTGCCTAATCGAAAGATGAGGTGCTGTTCCTCGAGCTTACGTTGAGCTTCATTGGAACAGTGTAAGAGGCTGAGGATGGTGAGGTCTGAGTGGGAGTGGATTGACAGGCGACTGGAAGCTCAGGGTCACCCTTACGGACTGAACGGAGGTGTTCCACCCATTCTGCATTTGGTCTCCCCAATGTAGAGGAGACCACATCGTGAGCAGCGAATACAGTTTACTAAATTGCAAGAAGTACAAGTAAATCGCTGTTTCACCTGGAAGGAGTGTTTGGGGCCCTGGACAGTGGGAAGGGTGGAGGTAAAAGGGCATGTGTTGCATCTCCTGCGCTTGCACGGGAAGGTGCCGGGCGAAGGGGAAGGGGTGTTGGGGGTGATAGAGGAGTGGACCAGGGTGTTGCGGAGGGAGTGGTCCCTTCGGAATGCTGAAAGGGGATGTGAGGGGAAGATGTGTTTGGTGGTGGGATCATGCTGGAGGTGGCGGAAATGGCGGAGGATGATCCGTTGAATGTGGAGGCTGGTGGGGTGAAAGGTGATGACAAGGGGAACCCTATCGTGGTTCCAGGAGGGAGGGGAAGGGGTGAGAGCAGAAGTGCGGGAAATAGAACGGACATGGTCAGGGGCCGTGTGAACCACGGTAGAGGGGAATCCTCAGTTGAGGAAAAAGGAAGACATGTCGGAAGCACTAGTATGGAAGGTGGCATCGTCAGAGCAGATGCGGCAGAGACGGAGAAACTGGGAGAATGGAATAGAGTCCTTACAGGAAGTGGGGTGGGAGGAAGTGTAGTCCAGGTAGCTATAGGAGTCAGTGGGCTTGTAGTGAATGTTTGTCAATAACCTATCCCCAGAGATGGAGACAGAGAAGTCGAGGAAGGGAAGGGAAGAGTCGGAGATGGACCATGTGAAGGCGAGGGAAGGGTGGAAATTGGAAGCAAAGTGAATGAAATTTTCTAGTTCAGAGCGAGTGCAGGGTCATCGACCCGAAACGTTAACTCTGTTTCTCTCTCCACAGATGCTGCCTGACCTGCTGAGTATTTCCAGCATTTTCCGTTTTTATTTCAGATTTCCAGTATCCGCAGCATTTTGCTTTCGTAAACCAATTGTTAGTTTCTGATTGGCTTAAACCATAGCCCCAGCGGCCTAATTAATTAAATTACAGTAAGTAAGTATTAGTCATGTTGCCAGAATAGAAAGCCACATAAACATCTATTTGTATAAAGGAATTTGTAAAAAAAAATTCAAATGGGCTTACTTCACAAAAAGAGAAGGAAGGATAATAGTGTGAAGCAAGCTCATTTGAAACTACTGAGAACTTTTTTTATCAATTACCAATTTTCAATGTACTTAAGACGTGAAAATTAAGTGAAGGACGTTTCGAAAGGCACTGTTTTTTATAATACAAATCTTTCCTCGAGTTTCTGGGTTCAAATACAACTCAGACAGAATTTGTAAGTATAGCAGTTCATCCAATTGATAACAAGCATGAAAATATACTCCAAAACAGATTTGAACTCAGTACTAATTGACTGTCTAATTTGGCATACCTTGCAAAAAACAAGTGTATTTATAAAAGTATCTTATTATTGATTAAATAACTGGGTCAGGTTAGTGCGCACATGCATGTCACCTAGAAAACTAAGGAAAACAGACCCACAGCTTCTAAAAAGCGGACAATTCAAGAATGGCTCTGATATGCGAAAATAAGTTGTTAAGTGGGCTTTGTAACTTAATTACTAGGCATCCCCAACATTCGATCACGTGTATCGGACGAAAAGAAATAAGAACGTAAAAGCCGACAGAAGAAATCCAAATATGAAAGGCATGTTAAAGGTGGTGCAATTCAAGGGGGGATCTGGGGGCATGCTTCCATGGGAATTTTTTAATTTTTATGTTAAACCAATGTACTCCAGTTCATTTAAGCACTTTTCTGGAAGTGTAAGCAAGTACTAGTCTAAAATCAGTCTCTATAATTTATTAGTAACAAAGGATCAACATGTAGTTTTCAGAATGCAGGGCGCTATGGTCACAAGTCCCAGGACTCAAAACTGCAATTGTGATCAGATAGTTTGAATTCTGGTTGCAGGCTGCAGTTCCTCATTATAGTAGCATGTTCTACCTTCAGGAGGGAAGAAATCGTGAGTAAATCTCCTGGTAATCAGACACAGAGGAACACTATGAGCAGTCTTATGGTAGTCTGTAACCTATCCTCTTGGCTGAAGCAATGGTGAGGATGTTAGAAAAAATGTGAGGAAAATGAGAATTTATAAAGACGTGCCATTCTAATCTTTCAGTAGACAGCACCATCTGTCATTTACAGAAGTGAGGAAAACTAGAATTTACGGATAAGAAATTTACATTTCCTGCAACCTGTTTACAATATCAAAATGTTTGATTAAAAATACAAAAATTATAGATGTTTGACATATATATATATTTGTATAAGAAAGATATAGAATAGCCATTGAATACTGACCCTGTGAATTTTAAAAGGAATTAGCATTTCGGATAATATTAGGTATTTTAAGTACTTCAAAATAATTGTAAGCTAATTTGTATTTGCAATTTGATGTTAATGATTTCATCCATTTTAGAGGAGCAGGCCGCAACAGTAGACAAATTTAATTTGATGTTTTGTGTTAAGTGCAGTTTGCGAGGTGTTTGAGACAGGAAAGATTACAGACAGGGTGTGAGCTAGTCGTACATAGCTGAGGATGATGGTGCAACAAAAATGTACATGATGTACCAGAATTCCTTTAAAAACAAAGCCAGATTCATGCCCTGTATTCACAACACTATTACTGAGTCGATCAACAAGCTGCACAAATTGAGTTGAAAAGAATTACCAAGAAAGAACTACAGAAAATGAGAGCTAGAAAATTTCCAGAAACGTCCTGGGCAATGTTGCTGAAGTAAAAACAAGTGCCACAAGAAATAGCAACACGTTGGCCACGATTTTGCCGGCGCTCAGAGGGCGGGTTCGGAGGCAGGTCAGCCGTTAAATTCAAAATGATTGACGGCGGGTTGTCAACCTGCCGCGATCCCGCCTCCGTGTGAGTTTCAAGAGTGTCGGGTCTGCGATCTCAGAACAGACCCGACACCAAGCAGCGGGTGAGGGATTTAAGACACTTAGGGGGAGAAATTCAGTTGCTTTGTGCAGCCCGTTAGCGCCCTAAGGGGCGATGTTTGCGCTGCTCGCAAAATTGGTTAGAGTTTTTGCGGCGGCGCAAAAGTCTACCACCCCGATCTCCTGCACCCGCAGATCGTGACATCAGTCGAGCGTGCAATGCCCCGGTAGCGCCCCGGACCGGATATTGAGTGGCGCCTCCCTCCTTTCCGCCTGCCGCAAGCAACGACAGGGAGACTGGAACGTTTTCCAGTCGGTGAGGGGCTGATGGGGGCACTATTTAAAGTCGCCCTCTTCCTGCCTTTTTTTGTGGTAGACATTTTTGCAAAACTCATTCTGACAGAGAGAGAGAGATTCTGACAGAGAGAGAGAGACTTCTGTATAAAGTCAACGCTGTGTGAAGTAGTTTTGGCTACTGAGCAGCATTTTTCAGGTTCTTTTGGATTTGACCTTCATTACTTCGATTGTCAAGAGACTCTGGGGGCTGCACTGATTCGGGGCATCGTCCTGCACCTGCAGAATCGGAAGCAACAGAGGCGCAGAGAGAGAGTGGCAATCATGGCCAGACGGAGGAGGGCCAACAGGCCTCTGAACAGGAGACCTTACCCTCCCAGGGTATTCTGGGAACAATTCTCCTACATTAATTTGTCTGAGGAGCAGTGTTTGCGCAGGATGCGCTTCAGCAAGGAGGTGGTCACTGAGCTCTGCCACCTGCTGCAGCCAGATCTGCAGCCTCAACTGAGGACCAGGATGTCTCTGTCGGTGGCAGTGAAGTTCACAGTGGCTCTGAATTTTTATGCCATCGGCTCCTTTCAAGCAGCTACTGGGGACATCGCCAATATCTCCCAGTTCGCAGTCCATTGCTGTATCCGGCAGGTCACAAATGCCCTCTATAAAAGGAGACGCCAGTACATCTCTTTCCCGATGACCTGGGCCAAACAGCATGAACGCGCATTGGGCTTTGCAAGGATAGCGGGCTTCCCCATGGTGCAGGGCACCATTGACTGCACGCATGTGGCATTGCGGGCACCGCATGAGAATGCAGAGGTTTTCCGAAACCGCAAGGGGTTCCACTCCTTAAATGTCCAGTTGGTCTGTGACCACAGACAGCTGATACTCGCTGTCAATGCCCGCTATCCTGGCAGCAGCCACGATGCTTTCATCCTGCGCCAGACTGCTGTGGCAGAACTTTTCCAGGTACCGCATCACCCAAGTGGTTGGCTCCTCGGGGACGAGGGTTATCCATTCTGCACCTGGCTGCGGTACAATGAGAGCCATATCGCCACCAGGAACATCATTGAGCAGATGATCGGCGTGCTCAAGCAACGGTTCCGCTGTCTGGACCAATCAGGAGGAGCCCTGCAGTACTCGCCTGAGCGAGTCTCCCTCTTCATAGTTGTAGGCTGCATGCTTCACAACCTGGCAATCCTCAGGACCCAGCCAATGCCACCAGGCCTTGGTGCACCACCGTAGGAGGAGGAACAGGAGGAGGAAGAGGCGAAGGATGATCAGCAGCAGCACCAAGGCAGAAGGGAGGCCCACAATGTTGCCACTGCAAGGGCCGTCTGTCAACGACTGATAACTAGCCGCTTCTAGGCCCCTACTCAGGAAATGGCTTCTGGCATGGAGAACAACATGATGGAAAGCAACCTGCAACCCCAAAGCCGGCCAAGGCAGCAATGATTCCAAAGGCCAAACATGTACATTTTGAATACAAAAACTTTTTTATTTAACAAACTCTGTGTGTGTCATTTCTTCATGACAAACTACTAGAAACAAACACAAAACATCATTAATTAACATAACTGGTTCTCACAACCTGGAGATAATGGCCAAAACACTAAACAAAAGTTTGAACATGAACCTCGGCCTTTAATAAAGACATTCCCAACATTTTTTGAGACCTCCTACTTTTTGCCCTTCAAGGGTGATCTCCTTCCCTTATGCATTTCCCCCCTTCCCACCCTACTGGTCCTCCGTAATGGGGCCCCAGTGGCTGCAGCAAGACTGGTGGAAGGCTGCTGATTGTCAGAACCTGAGACTGCAGATGCCCTTGAAGGACGGCCTCGACCAGCTCTGGGCCTGGAGGGCCTGGCTGCAGACTGCACCAACTCTGTATGGGCGGCAGCAGTCTGGGCTACAGGTGGTGGCAAGTGCAATGGTGAAGTAACAGTGGTGGAGCAGGAATGCTGTCATTTTAAGAGAGGACAGCTCCTCCCTGCTCGACCGACACACTGGCACTCCCACAGGGCAGCACCTCAGCATCTGGAGCAATCTGCTGGAGCACAGATTGCTGGCCTGCTGTGGCTCGGTGAGAGCCCCGGGTATATGTGTCCGAACCAGCGACGAGGGCAGCAGTCAGTGCTTGCGTGGCCTCAATCTGAGACTGCATGAGACCAGTCTGAGATTGGATCATGACAGCCAGTGACTGAATTGCAGCACTAAGCATTTGCGTGGTATCCGCCTGTGCTACAGCATAGTGCTCCACACTCCTTGCCAGTGCATCAATGCTTTTGGGCACCCTTCCCACTGCACCCATGAGCTGAGTGTGCATGTCCACCACCCGGGTGTTCATTTCAGCAATGAGTCGCTCTTCCTGTGCGTCCAGTGCAGCAGGACTCGCTGGCCTACTCTCCCGCCGGGGAGAAGGCCCCCGAGCTTCCCTAGCCACATCGCGTTGCTGCAGCCCGCTGGGTCCCGGAGCTTCACCCTCATCAGACCCTTCCCCCCTGTTCCCCTCCAGGGAAGATGTGTTCCCAGTGTGGGCATGGGCTTCCTCGGGAGAGGGTGGCACTGATGCTCCGGCTTCCTCCCTCTGGCAGCTTGAATCACCATCTGAAAGCAGGGAGGTACAAGGGTGGCTTTAGCGTGAGGACAGTGGGGCAGTAAGGGAGGAAGAGTGGAGCGATTTAGTAAGTTGGATTGAAAGTGTCAAAGGCTGGTGTTGTGAGGGACAAGTGGAATGAGAGAGGAGAGAAACCTTATGACCTTACCGTTGATGTCCCGAATGGGGTCAATCTCTCCAGGGGCGACGGGACCGATCACCTGGCTTGCCACAATCCTGTGGACGCGCGCCTCAAGATCACTGAGCGGTTGCAGCTGAGGCCGCCCTCCACCTGTCCGTTGCTGCTGTCTCCTGTTGTGAGATAGCTAGGCCTGCAAGAAAAAGTACGACGTCTGAGTAAATATACAGCCATGGTCTTGCCTGATGTGCCTCCCTTGTTGATTAGCCCTTACTGTACGCAAGGTGTGGAATGCGCGTGTGTGTTTTATGAGAGGGCTATAGGTGTTGGATGAGTGTTGGGCATTGGGGTTTTAAGACCCTCTGGCCATAGAGTGAGGTTGAGATGGAGGAATAGAGAGGTATTGAAAAAAAGCCACTCACCCTGATGACCCGAGTGAGGTCGGTGAACTTTTTTCGACATTGAGTATGGATCCTAGTCACCATGCTCCTGGAGGAGACGTGCTGAGCCACCTCCCTCCACACTCTTCTGTACTCGCGTGGCAAAGGCCTCCATCCACTCTCAGGGTACAGTATAGCTCCTCGGAGCACCACCGCGCCAACCAGAGCATCCAAGGCCCGGTCACTGAAGCGCTGAGCTCGTTCTCTCACCCTCTCCATAGTCCTTGGCTGGAAAATTTAGGCACAGGTCTCTCCAGGCCGAGATTCAAGGCTCCAATGAGCAGGGTGTGGCTGGAGAGCAAGATTGACCCTCCCCTTTAAGAACTGGCCGGTGCCAGTGTGTCTGTGTTGCATTGCTAACTGACATCACCTGCACTGCGCCCGCTCTGAGTTAATGACTCGCTCCTCGGCCTTTGTGCCTTAAGACAGGTGTGCAGCGCCTGTTTTAGCACTCCAATCACCTTCAGGGATGATAAAAGCCAAGTTTGCAATTGGAGGCGATAATTAGCGCCAGGTGCTAAACTTTACGCCCGGCCGATAATTGCGCCCCAAACGGGGCGATACTGAATTTCTCTCCCTTAACTCCTTGTTAAGTGCTTGTTAATTGCTATTTGAACATCCTTTTCCTATTTTCCCGCATTTGAAATGGATTTCATGACGTGCAGAGATCACGTCAGGTAAGTATGTCGGGAGTAGCAGCGAGCTGCATAGTTCACAGCTGCAACTGCAGTATAAAAGCTGAACTCTCACACCTGTTCATTTTCAAATGTCAGAGGTGTCTGATTTCAGGATTTGGATGACATATTTGATCTGTCTGGAGGCTGTAAGTGTTTGGAGTAAACTCTCTATCCACTGTCGCCTCCTTGGAGCAAGCTCTCTCATCATTGACAGATCGCTTCTGCCATCTCAACTTCAGCTGCCATCTATTCCAGCAACATTGGTGCTCTTGAAAAAATCTCACCTTGGTCCTCTGAATCCTTCCATGATCAGCCCCAACATCAGCAGCACCAGGCACACCAACATCACCAACAACAACACCAACCTTCTGCGCAATCACCTAATGCTGCACAGGACACAGGGCATCAGCACTCGGCCACATTGCTGCCCGGGAGGCCAGGGATGGCCTTACCATGGCCAGATTTACTTCACTTGACGCTGTACACCCTGGCTGCCACATGATGCACCAGGTTAACACCACCCCACACCAGCACCATAAGACATTCCTAAAATGACCAAGCCATTCCTTTCACACTCATCACCATTGTGGGGGATACCGTTACGTCTAACCATTCACTGCAACTCACAAAGTCACTTCCAAAGGTGAACACAGATCTGTCCAATAAGGCAAAGTGTTGAAAATAAAGATTTCAATGTTTGACAACACATTAACTGAAAATTTACATGAACGTTGCATAAAACACCCAAGTGCCTACCCTTGAGTGCTGTTAGTTGGTATGATTGCACTAGGATGAGGGTGAGTGTGAGGGGTGGCTAGTGAGATGGGGAAGTGATAATGTAGATAGAGAGGGATGGGTGGAGGTACAAAGTATGTTGGTGTGAGTAAGGCTGTGCAGGAGTAGGGTAGGGAAGGCAGAGTGATGGGGATGTGATGAGTGGCACAGCAGGATGAGGTTGAGTGTGGCTTTGCAGTAACGTTTCGTGATCTACTGAGATCATTGAAAGGTTTGTGCCACTGCAGTCAGGGACTCCTGACCACATCCTTGCTTTTGCCCTCCTATGCAATATGCAACCAGGCTGCGTGGTGTCCTGGGGAGGGAAAAGAATCTCCCTGCGTGCCGTGACTCCCTCCGTAAGCATATGGAGGGAGTAATGCGTGGGCCTGGGTGCAGCCGTGCACTTTAGAGCAAGATAATTATAGCACATCCATTCTATAATATTGGTGTCAATTAATTGATCTGTTCATAGAGAATGATCACAGTCTTTTTTTACCTCTATTCACTAGATAAGAAAAACATTTATATGTAAAACATAGCAAACATTTAGAGGCAAATAGGGATACAAATATGCAATCAGTCTGCAAACAGATTAATCCCATTCACATCACTGCTATGGAGAAGTGATGGATTCCTTAATTATTCTATGTTTTTGTTCCTCTGAAATGGAAGAATTCATGGCTCCATGGAGAGAACATTATTAGGATTATTTGGTTAAAAAGAGAATTAAAAAAAATTATTGGCACTTATATAATTGCCAGTGCTTATAATTTCTACAAATTACTCTGACATTAAGGAAAACAATATCTGAACTCAGCTCAAGTTCTGGAATATATGATAGACATCAAGAATGTCATAAGAAACAAGTCTGGTCCAATTGTGCTTTCTTCTTGTATTTTGAGACGCTTCAGTTGCTGACACAGAACCCGTCTCCATATAGAAACACAAATTGCTGCAAGCCGCACACCTCTTAGTTCTCTGTGGCATGGCTGGTTCCGTTAAGCTCAGTTCTCTGTAGTAGCTTTGTTTCCATTTCACATCTCTGTGCCTCACTGATAAAAGGGCATGTGGTTTAGTTACATTTCTGATTATGTTTTGTGATTGATTACTGCTGGTGGATATAGATCCAAAGCTGTACAGCTCTGAGTCAGGACCTTTGGGTTTCTTATAAAGAGAACAATGGTTCTTCAAGTTTTATTGAATTGGCTTTATCATGTGCTATGAACAATACATTGCAGTTGTCTGACAACAAGCTGTTTCTTGGAGCAGTGAGTTTGGTTTTAAGCAGAATGTTACCTGATGAATCTTTTTAGTTTGTTGTCTCTCAAACAACAGCTGTTGGTTGCCAAAAATACAATAAAACTGCAGAGCAGCTTTGTGGATAAAATTGATTTGGACATTTAATAAAAACTCCAGAGTTGCTGGCATTGGTCCCAAAAATAACAGAATTGCTAACAAACAATAGTATACATTTTAGTTGTGATTGGAAGCAGTCAAAAGCAATTACCGGCTGTAAAAGATTCCACTGAAATCATATTCCATTTGAGGAAGAGTTTTATTTCATTTGATCCCAATGAGGATCCAAATAAGTATCACTGAAACTTTGTATGAAATAGGATCTGTGCTATTTTAAGTAGCATATTCAATGGATCCCTTTAGTGCACAATGATGGATAATATTGTGCAGTGCTGTTGACATATTCTGTCAGCTTCATACCCACATATCTAAAGCCACACTTGTATGCATAGCACCATGTACGATTCAATGGAATAATACCAATCTAACTCAGGAATCAGGGCACTGACTCTTTACAAGCCCACATGAGCTGAGTGTCTTTGGGCTGAATTTTTATCTTTCTGTCAGGTTGGGTTTGGGGGGGTCATGGAGTGGGTCGGTATCCTGGATGTTCTATCAGCGTGTTCCGTAGTGGCTTTTTAACTAAATCACTGTAATTGAATCAGTCATGCGGCTTTCCCGGACAATTAACTGGAGCAGGTCTGATGATGTCACGGATGACTCGACTTCAGCTCAGCTATTTAAAGGAGCAATGCACAGATGACAGTTGAAGGTTGGTGGAGGTGCAGAAGAGGTTGGAGGGGGAGACAGTGGATTGTTGTCAGACTTAGCTTGTTGTTGGAATACAAAGTTATAAAGATTGTTAAGCAAAATTGCAGGCTCAGCGCCAAAAGGCTGCCCCCAAATTTAGTGATGCCTCCCTGAAAATCCTGCTCCAGGGAGTCAGGGCCCGCAGGGAGGTCCTCTTCCCTGTTGACGGGAGGAAGAGGCCAGCAGCCGAGACCAAGAGGGCATGCCTGGAGATCGCGGAAGAAGTGAGCAGTAGGAATGTGGTACCCAGGTCGTGGATACAGTGCAGATAGAGGTTTACTGACCTCATGAGGTTAGGAAAGGTGAGTACAATGCCACATTCAACTACATCCTGACGTGTGTGTCACCCCAACCCCATCACCCTGCCTTCCCAAGCCTACTCCTGCACATCACTCCTCACACCAACCTACCTTGCAGGTGCACCCATCCCTCTCTGTCTATGCACCTACTCACATCCCCATCTGACTATCTACCACTGACACTCACCCTCATCCGAATGCAATCATAGAATCATAGAAATCAACAATACAGAAGGAGGATATTTGGCAATGTCACCCCAATCCCTCATAGTCACCCTCTACAGATGTGGCCCATCCATTCCTTACACTCATTCCATGACTCTCACTCAAAGATCTCTTGTTTCCCTCCTTGCAGGAGAAGTGAGCACAGAACACCAGGGAGAGGTGGCTCTCCAGTTACCACACCATTGACTGCAGCAGAGGAGGAGGCCCTGGACATCAGTGGAGCTGCTGGCGGTGGGAGATGGAGAGAGGGGACCTCCCAGCTGCCTGGTGACAGAATTAAATATCATACAGCCACATGGCATACAACAGTCACTCATGGTGACTTGATGTCAGCAGCCAGTGAAATATGATCATGTGCATAATGGTAACTTACAACATTCTTATCATAACAGTTCTAATTCATGTCTTTACTCTCCCACAGGCCCATCGAGTGCCCCCCTCCACCACTGTCCAGCCAGAGGAGGAAGACGACTCCTCAGAGGAGGCTGCAGTCTCTGAGGGTGCACCGTCCCACGACCCATGCACACCCAGCACCAGCGCAGATACACACACATTGGTGGGTCCAGTAAGAGAGAGAGTGGTGTTTTCACCTGGTGTCTCACAGATCACAAGTGAGCAAGAGCAGATGGTGGAGACAGGGACAGCAGTGGAGAGTCCTCGCCAGAGGGCGCAGGACTCTCAGCTCTGCTCAGCTGGACGCAGATGCTGAACCTCGGGGGCCATCGACAAAGAGCATGATTCTTGAGGAGCAGCAAAAAATGCGGGAGGCTCTGGGAGCTTTTCCAGCCGCGATGTGCTCGGTTGTAGGGAGAATGGACTTTAAGGAATACTTTAATTAGGTCACCTGCCTCTCCCGAGCGGGTCTCTGGCACGCTAAGAAATGCGCCGGAGTTTAAGGTGGAAGTTGGTGGCTTGAAGGCAGCTTCCCGACACGCTGTCAATTTCAGCACTTTTAACTGCCCACCCGTACACTCTTCAATGCAAAAATTATGGCCTTTGCAGCTGACTCCAGTGCAGCAGATACAGATGTGAACCCAATGGCTGCCAAATAATGGCAGCCTAACATTTTGATGTGCAAACATGTCCCTAATGCTGAAATGTGTACTTTAATAATACAAAGTAACTCCTATTTCTTAAAAAAAACATACAATATTACAAGCTGCAGGATTTATCTTCTTTCCCCATCTGTCACCTTGCTATTTCATTTTGCACTGCATGGTATTTTCAAAACATCAATTTGCACATTTATTTATTTTCGGAGAAATATCTTCTGCAAGAGTTTCCCACAAATTCTAGAAAAATTGTACAAGTTTGGCACTTGGGGATTTTTCAAAGTACTAACATCTCCATCTCAGCAACTTGTAGGAAAAGTAGCATTTTCAACTGAAAATAATCGAAACGAGTCTTGCATATACACATGAATAAGACACACATAAACAAGCATGTCAAAGAAAACCAAATATAAACAATAAACTTTTCCTTTGGAATTGTGATATTTGTGGGAGTCTAACACTGTTTTTCATTATATCTTTTATATGATCTCCCTGTTCCCAAGGTTACGATGGAACACTCCCTTTAGGCACCATTGCTTCAGCAGACAAATGATGCATTTTGCATCCCATCGTGAGAAATGTGCCATTGTAGCGTTAATTATATAGTCCTTCGATTGGTGTTTTGTGACACTATATAAATTATAAAAACATCTGCAAGTTCTTTTCCAAGCAGTAATACTGCAAATTATGTACAAGCTATGTTACATTTACACAAGATCCCCATAAGGCACAAAAGCAATGCTGTATCCTATGTTTTTTGATATCATCAAATAGAAGTCGTAGGCTGTATTTAGAACATTACTGAGGCTGATTCTACAATGGCTGGTGTTGTACATACTGCTTTGTTTGTATCCCAGATGGTACTCTGACAGGAATGTCATGGTAGATTTTTCTGCTCGGTGGATCCATCGTGCCAGTCGGAAGGCTGATAAGTGTGGTTAAATTAAGCAGGGAACCTTTTCATGGGATCCCCGTTTGAATTGAGCTGTACTCAATTGTAGCAAAATGGATTTTTTTGCCTGTGCTGCTATTTTTTAACTTGTATTCTTGTAATGCTAGATTCAACATGTAAAGGGTTAACTCCTAATTGTTCAATCAGTTTTCTTTTAACTAGAAAGCTATCAGCTTGAAACAATCAGCTTATCTATAAAATTTTCCACAAGATGTAAATTTGTTTCAGATTTCACAATGGGGGTCTAATCATCCGAAGTGGGGGAGGGGAATCATTTACAATCCCAATCATCTCATGGCAATGTCAGAGATGGTTCTGTTGTCCTAGAGAAATATATTGGCCGAAATTTTAATTGGGAGGTGGGTTGGGGGCAGGGGTCTCGGAAGCAGTCGGGAAACCCGGGAGAACGGGTTTCCCACAGGCCCTGCCGAGTTTAACGGCAGGGCCTGATTTGAATTTGAAACAGATGGAGAGACTGGCTGACTGTGGATGGATAGGCCGGTGGCTCTAGGCCGCAGGAAGGAGGGAGGGAGGGATTGGATGGGGGCTGGGGAGTGAAGGGAGAGAGCATCGAGGGCCGGGGGGTGCTCAGGGAGGGAAGGAGAGAACGTCGGGGAGCTGGACTTGGATCAGGGAGGGAAGGAGAGGACATTGGGGGCCGGAGGATGATCGGGGTGGGAGGGAGGACATCGGGGACCAGCATCGAGGGATTGGGGTGGGGAGGGGGAGAGAACAGGGCCGACCTAGAGAACAATTGGGGATGGGGGGGCGGGGTGGAGAGGGGGAAGCCAGGAAGCCAATTGGAGGCTTTGTGGGAAGGAGGCCTCTGATCATGGGGGTGGGTTAGGCAGGGATGCTGGATCTAGGAGGTAAGTGCAAAAGCACTTACTTCCTGGATCCAGCAGTCCTAGCCTTACTTTAGCTGTCGGGTTTCCCAAGGCCTGCAAAACCAGAGGTAAATTTAAAATGCAGTTTATATCTGAGGCACGCCAGCCTCATTATAATATTTAAATGGACGATCCACCTCCTGGAAGTGGGTTGGCTGCCCACCCCCCATCCCACCTCTGTTAAAACCGGAATTGTGTGGGTTGGAGGTGGGTTCTGGTTGGGATTCAGATTTTTAACACATTGGGCTGGATTTTGATACTGGGGCGGGTTGGGGTCGTGTCATCCGCATTTCGTGTTATCCACCCGACTGCATTTGGATGTGGGAGATTGATGCAATTTTCACTTAATTGGGCAATTGAGTTCCAGCATGTGGGAACCCATGAACTAATTAGTGGTTTCAGTCTGAAAGTCGCCTCTGATGATGTCATAATTGCTGCTGCATTGCAGGTCAGAGACTGCCTGGCCTTTGCTGTGAGAGGACCTGGAGCAGCATCTGAGAGAGAGAGAGAGAGAATGAGATTTTTGTTTCCATCCAGGTCCTCTCACAGCAAAGGCCAGGCAGTCTCTGAAGACATTCAATGCAACAGCATCAGAGGCGACTTTCAGACCTAATACTACTACTACCTTCATCACATCTCCGTTGTAATAGTGGACCTGCAGCTGATAGTCAGCTATCCACTTGTGCTCCCGCCAGGTTTCACTGGCGTGTTTCACATCAGGCGTGCTTCACGTCAGAAAAGGGTTAAACTAGCTAAAACGTTTCAAAATGGCATTACAGAGCCAATTTAGGGCTTGTTAAGAGCTTTAATGGCCTCTCCCGCCTCTTGGAGGTGGGACAGAGTCGGGAACACTGCACACAATTTTATCAAAATTGCGTGGAGGCGGAATGGAGGCGGGATCAGGTCCGCCCGCCACTTTTCGCAATTTTAACCCCCCACACACCTCCAAACCCGCCTCCACGGCCCTATGAAAATCCAGCCCATTAACTGCCCAACCGACCCCAACCCATCTATGCTTTGTTGTTAAAATTCCCCCCACTGTGACACCTGGTTGCTTAAGATTCTATTCATTTCACTCAGTGTGGGGTGGGGTGGCGGGGAGTCAAGCAGAGGCCTGCTGGCCATCTGGTCAAACATCAATGGAGAGGCCAGCAATCCAGTAGTGACTTTGATGTGAAGCTATTTCTGAGTCCTTTGAAAATGAGCAGATTCTTGATTGGCCAGAGCCCTCTGTGATTGACAGCTCAGTGAGCAAGGACTTCATCTCAGAGACTTAAAGTGGCAGATCTTAGAGTTAAGCTCACAGAGCGAAAAAGCAGACAGTGTATTTGTAACAACATGCAGTTACCAACAATAATTCTGAGTGATTTAACATACTGTGCCAACCTGTCAACTGAAACCAAGCTAGTCGGAGGTTATAGTAAGTGAACATTATAGCTAGAGATTATAGCTAGAGATAAAGGAAGTTACCTCTTTGTTATTTTACATACTGAAGACTGTAGGGGAAAAATATATATATACACTGTTCTAAACTGTGTACTGTTTACCCATATATGTAAATAAACCACTTATTGCTTCATAGTTTGTGTCCTTGGCTGCCCGTGTCCTAACTCGCAACAAGTCCCGTTCGCCCATCACCCCTGTGCTTGCTGACCTACATTGGCTCCCAGTTAAGCAGATCCTCGATTTCAAAATCCTCATCCTTGTTTTCAAATCCCTCCATGGCCTCGCTCCTTCTTATCTCTGTAATCTGCTTCAGCCCCACAATCCCACGAGATATCTGCACTGCTCTAATTCTGCCCTCTTGAGCATCCCTGATTATAATCGCTCAACCTTTGGTGGCTGTGCCTTCTGTTGCCTAGGCCCTAAGCTCTGGAATTCCCTACCTAAACCTTTCCGCCTCGCTACTTCTCGTTCCTCTTTTAAGACGCTCCTGAAAACCTACCTCTTTGACCAAGCTTTTGGTCATCCGCCCTAAGTTATCCTTATGTGGATCGCTGTCAAATTTTTTGTCTTAAAATACTCCTGTACAGCACCTTGGGATGTTTTACTATGTTAAAGGTGCTATATAAATACAAGTTGTTGTTGTTGTTGTCCTGACTTGGTAGAGTGCTTATCCAGTCTACCATCCATAAAGAGAGAAGAAATCATGTGGTGTCATTCCAGTAGCTGGTGCACAGTGTAAAGGTTCTCTATCATGCCCCTAGTTATGCTATCATTTATCTAGACATTGGGAAGGACAAGGTGCATTCTGGATCATAGAGGACACAAGGTTAACTTACAGGACTGACTGCTGACACCGAACTCAAGAACATCTCTAGCAGTAAATCCCAAAACTATGAGCCTTATAGAATGGTCTTTGTGCAATAGTTTCATTCTAACATTTAAATGTATTCAAATGGACTTTTGCACAATTTGTTGTTTGATTAGGAGAGGATTTTGCTCAACATGCCCATCTGGAATGAGCAAACAATAAAGCTCCATGCATCCAATTAACGGGGTAGATGTTGCATTGCATCATTTTTTTTATTTTCATTCATTTACTGCCTTAAAGCCCACCGTAATTTAAGTTTTTATAAGCGGTCAGAAGAACAGGAAATTGTAAAAGAAGAGCTAATACGAAAAGGGGCTCTTCCAAGACAAAATCTTTCTACAACTCAAGAAGAGATAAAGGGGGAAAAATTCAGTGGCGCCCCCTTTGGGGTGCTAATTTTGCCAGTCCGCTACTTTTAGCGCCCCAAAAAAGTTAGTGCCCCTGCGCCATAAATTCAGTGGTAGCGCCCCAAGCAGGAGGCGGGGCACTACTGGAAGCACTCCCCCTCCTTCCTGGGGTGCTACCACTGAATATCGCGTGCTACGTGCAACAGCGCCACACGCGTCGGCACGTAGCGCCGTGGTATTGCTGGCCTCCCTCCCCTGATTAAAGGGGAGGGTCCCAGCCCTGCTGGACTACCGGGGAGCGGGGTGCCGGGAAAGCAGCCCGGCACTCAAGAGGAGTGCTGGGCTGAGCGATGGCGGCCGGCACTCCAAATGAAAGAGGGGGAGGGGGCAGGTGCTGGCAGACGGCCAGAAATAAAAATGGCCACCTGACACCTGCCCCTTTAAATACCGCCGCCGCAGCTGCACAAATGCCACCCTGACCCTGTCAGACACATCATCTAGCGATAGGTCAGGGGTCGCAGCCGAAGTTTGCGGCCGGGGCACGAGTGGGGCGCTGCGCACGCCGATGATGTCATCACTGGAGGCACAGCGCCACGGAGCGCTACCATCTACCGCCGCCGCTAACCTCCTGCTGAATTTCGCAGGAGGCATTAGTGGCGCCGTGCCCGGGCGCTAGGGGCGCTAACGGAAGGCGCAAAGCAACCCAATTTTTTCCCCAAAGCATTTAGAGGCAAGCTATAGAGTCCCATGCTAATTGGCAAGTCAATGGAAAATGAATAAGGAGAGTTAATTTTAATGTGCCTCAAATATTTCATGGTTGATGTAATATAAGATAAATGAAGTCATGCCAGGGAAATCACCGTGCACCACATGTCATTATTGCCACCTACTGTATCTATAGACCCTGGCACATCTACCTGGCAATGATCAAAGCAATTACCTCCGCAGCCTCTGGATCAATACAGAGGTAATTGCAGTGCTGTGCCATCTACTGCATGCAATATAGAATTAGCACTGTCCAAAGATCCAGAAAGTCCAGCCCATCTACTTCGGACAAGCGCAAAGCTTGCACTGAGCTGGTCCTGAGTGCCAGGACCAGAAAATCGATCCTTTTAATTCAATGTTGCTTCATTCAAATTATTTGACAATTCAATATTTTTAAGCATTAAATTCCTACTGTGCTGTGTTATCACCGTTACTTAATTTGAATGACTGGATTCATTTTTTTTACAGCAATAAAAAGACGTTGAATTATCAGGAGTAACCTGTGGGTCATTACAACACATTCCCACCATGCAACAGAGGGGATTGGCCACCCCTGCCTCATCCAGAATTCCAAGTTGTGATAGCAGTAGTGCAGGTGCCCACAAAGATATTTAAATAAGATAACTCCTTGCCCCCACCAAAGTATACAATGGTCAGCAGCTGGATCCTGACACTTTGGGGCCTGTATATCTAACTGCCTTTAGCAATTCATCTTACTACAAACAATGTTTAGCTATACTACATTTTATATCATTCAAATATATTAAACTCTAGCAAAAAGGAACTAGAATCATGCAGCACAGAAGGCGGTCATTCAGCCCATTGTGCCTGTGCTGGCTCTTTGAAAGAGCAACCCGATTAGTCCCACTCCCCCACTCTTTCCCCACAGCCCTGCAACTTTTTCCTTTTCAACTATTTATCTAATTCTCTTTTGAAAGTTACTATTGAATCTGCTTCCGCCACCCTTTCAGGCAGTGCAATCCATTTTAATGCTAATATTTTTATTTTTGGATAGTTTGTTACATTTCAAGTTTAGACAGCGCTGTTACTTTATTCTCATTAAAAGAGCTCCATATATACACATATGCTACTGCAGTGATTCACTACCAATTGGATCCATTGGATTTGAGTTTTCAAAGGATCAATCTTTCCAAGGTAGAAGTACCTACATTGGTACAATAAAATCACTAAAATTGATCAATTCCAGGATCCAGAGTACCAGACAGACTAAGAAGTAAGAAAATCTTAAAAGAACTTCAAAAAAAATACAGAAGTGTGCAATTGAGTTCAGCAGTGCAGATACATGCAGTGCCACAGACAACAGAATGTGAGTTTGCAATCCTAATCTCAGCCATGCCAGCTGGGACAGCAAGCAGGGGCCAAATACTTCCCCACAGGAAAGAACAGGAAATTGGCAAATGATCACTGTGTTCTGTTCATACTTTGTGAGTATAATCCTTGGAACTTCAGCACAGAAGACAGCTATTCACTTCACCGTGTCTATGCCAGTGCCAGTTCCACATCAGAGATTTCTACTCTAATGTCATTACTCTGTTCCTGCATCCTTTGATATTTTTCTTCAACTATTTGGGGGGAAAATTCGGTGCTTAGTGCCTCCCGTTAGTGCCTGCAGATGGCGGTAATGGGGCGCTGATGCAGTAGCGCTGGGACGAGGTGACTCCAGCGCCACACAGCAAATCCGCCCCCCCCTCCCCGTTGCGTCGCCAGTACATGGTACCGCCGGGGACTTCAATGCCAGGCAGATCGTGACATCAGTGAGTGTGCAACACTCACTGGGCGGCCGATCTGGAAAATTAATTGTCGCCACTAACCTGAGCACCTCGACCAGACAGCGACAGGGAGAGATGATGTGCAGCTGCAGGAAGCGGGCTCCAGCGATGTTATTTAAAGGCATCAGCATTAATCACTTGCAGCTGTCAGGGAAGGTTAGTTTCAGTGGTTTCTTGTCACTTTCACACAGTGGAACAGTTTGTATGAGTAATTTCAAGTTTCATTTGTATCAGCAGTCTTCTGGCAAGTGCAAAGTAGCTACATTTATTGCTCAAAGATTCAAACTGCTACACATGGCAACATTAATGGGGGCTATACTGGCATGCCACCTGGCCCTCCAGGATCTACGGTGGAGGGAGTGTAGGCAGCGAGAAATACGGAACATACGCACAGAGGGATGAGGAGGGACATCAAGGCTCTCACCAGGAGGCCTTACCCTCCAAGGTATTCCGACAGCACCTCTCCTACCTTCAATTACGCAAGGAGCAGTGTATTAGACAACTCCGCATCACCAAAGTGGCGGTCACAGAGCTCTGCCACCTCCTCCAAACAGACCTCCAGCCTCACACCAGGATGACTTAAACCCCAGATCTCTTTTGCTCACCACATGCCCATCACACCATCCCTGTGTCATGACATATCACAGCATCCTCCTGGGAGCAAAGGTGAAATGAGAGAGACCACAAAATATTGAAAACTCCAATAATAAATGTATGCATAAACATATCAGACATATCACATTCATTCTAATAACTAATGATCCTTGTGACTGTCATAGTTGAATAGCTGTCATTGTGGGCAAGGCATGAGATGTGGGTGTGAGTGTTGGTAGGTAGCGATTGTTGGTGGGTGAGCACTGGGGGTGTGGTGCTTTGGTCAGTGTGTGAAGACTGTGGTACAGATGGTGGTATGTAACATTTGTCGAAGCCTTCACTCACCCTGACCACCCGACTGAGAGGGATGTGCCATGAACACACCTGCTTCAGTCCTCTGGCTCCTTTTCCTTGTTGTGCTTCTCCTTGCTGAGGCAGCTGCACCGCCAGCAATGCTGAGAATGAGGTGCTGCAGTATCAATGAACCTCCCCTTTAAATACTGGGAAAAGCCTGTGGCAATGATGAATTGCAATTAGACTGCACCCAATATTGGTCCACCCTTTGAGTTTAACGCCACTGAGCTAGGCCTTTAAGACTTGATTTAAAGCTTCAATCATTTCTTTGAGCAGTGAGAATGAATGTTGCATGCAGTCGCAAGCATTAGCGCCTGACGCTAAATCTCAAACTTTTCTAAAAGCACTGCCCATTCCTGGGCTATAATGAATTTCTAGCCCTTTATCTCACTCATTCTTAAATGTTAGGATTGACTTGGCTTCATCAGCCACTAAAGCAGTACGTTCCATGTTCCAATAATTCTTCACACAAATAAATTTGTCTTACATCCCCCTTTAAGCTTCTACTACTAGTCCTAAATTTATGGGCCCCTGTTATCGATTCATTGGCCAGGGCAAATGATCTTTTACCATTTACCCTTTCAAAATGTTGAATATTCTATTAGATGTCCCCCTTAACGTTCTGTACATGGTGGCCATAGACTTGGCTTTCAACAAATGACTCTCATCAATACATTGTGGGGGTGAAATTGGTCTTCGGTGGTTGCGCAAAATGGGTGATAGCGAATCGGCAGCAAATAGAAAAGAAAATCGGGCAGAGTGTAAAACAGGCTGCTGACGCACTATTGCCTGGTTTATGTTACCATCAAAGATCAATTTCACCCCCTATAATTTTCCGCTCTTAGCAATTCAAGTTTCTGAAACTGTAGAGGTTGTAAGGCTTTGTTCTACTGCAATTTTGATATTTATATCTATATTTATATGCATGTATTTTCTAAAACTGAAGACGTAAATGGTATTAATTTGGGTTATGTTTTGTCTTATTAGTAGCTGCAGACAGAGGTTATTTTGCTAATGTAATCCTTCAAAACGTTAGTGAATTAAAAAAAAATGGGTAGAGATGGGCAGTACCCAAATTATTATCCATCAGAGAACCGCACAGTGACTGGCCATGTTAATGCTTGCGCTAGGGTATAAATGTATTCAATTTGAACATCTGAGCATAAACAGTCATTAAACAAAAAGGCAGTAGCTTTTAGCATTGCAAAGGATAATTGCTGCCTGCACCAGGCTGGAGTCTATTGGCAGACAGGTAAACAGAATCATCAAATAGATGTCAACTAGAATAACAGCGTTGATGCTAAGACAAGCAAAAGGTTGGTATGCTGAAAAGATAACGATAATAATTATAATTCAGTTGACCACAACCATGGTATAAACATGCTTAAATTATACTCAGGATAAAAATAAAGCATTCAACATCATACATGAATTACCAATAACAAAATCGCATCCCAAGTGAGGCATTATAATGAAAAATGGACAAAATTCCTAAAAATGTTTAAATGTTCAAAATTCAATAATGTAACATCTTAAAAGTGGAGAATTTAAAAAAAAAAAACAATTTCCTTGGTGTGCTGCAAATTATTGAAATATCAGTATGCAAAGATCCTGAGGAGTGAGCAGCAGGTTTCTGAATTACTGGGATTTTACCTTTGGGTGAAAATTCTTATGTTCCTGAAAAATGGTATCCATTTATGCCTGGTTTGAAATTAATGGACCATAAACAAACATTTGGGCTGGAAATTTCCCATTGCCGGACATGCGGGTTTGGAGGCGGGTCGGCAGTAAAAGTTGCAGAAATTGCGAGCGTGTCGGACTACAGACTTCTTGCAGAAACTCAGCACCCATGGACCAGTTGAACCAGGAACACTCCTCGCCACGATGGACGTAGCGGCACTCTACACCAATATCCCCCACGATGACGGCATCGCTGCGACAGCCTCAGTACTCAACACCAACAACAGCCAATCTCCAGACGCCATCCCACAACTCATCCACTTCATCCTTGACCAAAATGTCTTCACATTCGACAACCAGTTTTTTACCCAAACACACGGAACAGCCATGGGGACCAAATTCGCACCCCAATACGCCAACATCTTCATGCACAAGTTCGAGCAAGACTTGTTCGCTACACAGGACCTCCAACCAACGCTGTACACCAGATACATCGACGGCATCTTCTTCCTTTGGACCCACGGCGAAGGATCACTGAAAGGACTACACGATAACATCAACAGGTTCCATCCCACCATCAAACTCACCATGGACTACTCCTCAGAATCGGTTTCATTCCTGGACACACGAATCTCCATCAAAGACGGACGCCTCAGCACTTCACTCTACCGCAAGCCCACGGACAACCTCACAATGCTCCACTTCTCCAGCTTCCACCCTAACCACGTTAAAGAAGCCATCCCCTATGGACAAGCCCTGCGAATACACAGGATCTGCTCAGACGAGGAGGAACGCGATGGACACCTACGGACGCTGAAAGACGCCCTCGAAAGAACGGGATATGACGCTCGACTCGTTGATTGACAGTTCCGACGGGCCACAGCGAAAAACCGCATAGACCTCCTCAGAAGGCGAACACGGGACACAACCAACAGAGTACCCTACGTCGTCCAGTACTTCCCCAGAGTGGAGAAACTACGCCATGTTCTTCGCAGCCTTCAACATGTCATCGATGACGACGAACACCTTGCTAAGGCCATCCCCACGCCTCCACTACTCGCCTTCAAGCAGCCGCCTAACCTCAAAAGTACCATCGTTCGCAGCAAATTACCCAGCTGTCAGGAGAACAGCGATCACGACACCACACAACCCTGCCACGGCAACCTCTGCAAGACATGCCAGATCATGAACACAGATACCGTCATCACACGTGAGGACACTACCCACCAGGTACATGGTACATACTCATGTGACTCGGCCAACGTTGCCTACCTGATACGTTGCAGGAAAGGATGCCCCAGAGCATGGTACATCGGCGAGACCATGCAGACACTGAGACAACGTATGAACGGACACCGCGCAACAATCGCCAGGCAGGATTGTTGCCTCCCAGTCGGGGAACACTTCAGCAGTCAAGGGCATTCAGCCTCGGATCTGCGGGTTAGCGTTCTCCAAGGCGGCCTTCGAGACACACGACAACTCAAAATCATCGAGCAGAAACTGATAGCCAAGTTCCGCACCCATGAGGACGGCCTCAATAGGGATATCGGGTTCATGTCATGCTACAGAACGTGACTCAACATCGTTGTCTGTCTTTCCAGTTTAAAAAAAAACACAAAAAAAACAAACACAAAAAAAAACACACAAAAAGAAACACTGCAGACAGCAGGATTTGACACGTTGGACCCCCTGTGACACATCTCATTGTCTTGGCTGTGCTCTTGGTGTGTCTTTGGTGTAAGGACACCTTCCCTGAATGATTGCATCGCTGCAGTTTCTGTATCTATATACTGTGAAATATTATAGATTCACTCATTGTAACTTTACCTGAGGAAGGGGCGACAGCTCCGAAAGCTTGTAATTTTAAATAAATCTGTTGGACTATAACCTGGTGTTGTGCGACTTCTAATTTTTGTCCACCCCAGTCCAACGCCGGCATCTCCGCATCATCTTGAGAGAGGACAGCAACTCCCTGCTCGACCGACACACTGGCACTCCCACGGGGCAGCAAATCAGCATCTGGAGCAATCTGCTGGAGCACAGATTGCTGGCCTGCTGCGGCGCGGTGAGAGCCCCAGGGAAATGTGTCCAAACCAGCAAGAATGGTAGCAGTCAGTGCTTGCGTGGCCTCAATCTGAGTCTGCATGAGAGCAGTCTGAGATGGGTTCATGGCAGCCAGTGACTGAATTGCAGCACTAAGCTTTAGCGTGGCATCCGACTGTGCTACAGCGAAGTGCTCGACATTCCTTGCCAGTGATTCAATGCATTCAGGCACCCTTCCCACTGCACCCATGAGCTCAGTGTGCATGTCCACCGCCTGGGTGTTCATTTCAGCGATGAGCCGCTCCTCCTCTACGTCCAGTGCAGCAGGACTCACTGGCCTACTCTCCCTCCGGGGAGAAGGCCCCCGAGCTTCCCTACCCCCATTGCGTTGCTGCAGCCCGCTGGGTCCTGGAGCTTCACCCTCATCAGACCCTTCCCCCCTGCTCCCCTCCAGGGAAGGCGTATTCCCAGTGTGGGCATGGGCTTCCTCGGGAGAGGGTGGCGCTGATGCTCCGGCTTCCTCTTCCTCCTCTCCTGCAGCTTCACTCCCACTGGCATCTTGAGGGCCCGTCTCCTCAGCTGGTGAATCACCATCTGAAAGCAGGGAGGTACAAGAGTGGCTTTAGCGTCAGGACAGGGGGGCAGTAAGGGAGGAATGAGTGCAGCGATTTAGTAAGTTGGATTGAAAGTGTCAAAGGCTGGTGTTGTGAGGGACAAGTGGAAGGAGAGAGGAGAAAAAGGTGATGACCTTACCATTGCTGTCCAGAACGGGGTCGGCCTCTCCAGGGGCGATTGGACCGATCACCTGGCTTGCCACAATCCTGTGGACGCGCGCCTCAAGTTCGCTGAGGGGTTGGAGCTGAGGCCACCCTCCACCCGTCCGTTGCTGCTGTCTCCTATTATGAGATGGCTTGGCCTGCAAGATAAAGGACGGCGTCTGAGTAAATATACAGCCATGGTCTTGCCTGATGCACCTCCCATAATTGAATAGCCCTTACTGTATGCAGCCATGGTCTTGCCTGATGTGCCTCCCATAATTAAATAACCCTTACTGTATGCAACCATGGTCTTGCCTGATGTGCCTCCCATAGGTGAATAGCCCTTACTGTATGGAAAGTGTGGAATGTCCGTGTGTGTTTCATGAGAGGGCCATAGGTGTTGGATGAGTGTTGGGCATTGGAGTTTTAAGACCCTCTGGCCATTGAGTGAGGTTGAGATGGAGGGATGGAGAGGTATTGAAAAAAAGCCACTCACCCTGACGACCCGATGAGGTCGTTTAACTTTTTTCGACATTGTGTATGGGTCCTGGGCACCATGCCCCTGGAGGAGACGTTCTGAGCCACCTCCCTCCACACTCTTCTGTACTCGCGCGGCAAAGGCCTCCTGCCACTCTCTGAGTAGCGTATTGATCTTCTGCACTCCACCGCGCCAACCAGAGCCTCCAAGGCCCGCTCGCTGAAGCGCTGAGCTCGTTCTCTCACCCTCTCCATAGTCCTTGGCTGGAAGATTGAGGCACAGGTCTCTCCAGGCCGAGATTCAAGGCTCCAATGAGCAGGGCGTGGCTGGAGAGCAAGATCGACCCTCCCCTTTAAGAACTGTCCAGCGTTAGTGTGTCTGTGTTCCATCGCTCTGAGTTAGCGCCTCGCTCCTCGGCCTTTGCGCCTTAAGACAGGTGTGTAGCGCCTGATTTAGCACTCCAAACACCTCCAGGGGCGATAAAAGCCAAGTTTGCAGTTGGAGGCGATAATTAGCGCCAAGCGCTAAACTTTGCGCACGGCCGATAATCGCGCCCCAAACGGGGCGATACTGAATTTTCCCCCCAGGAGTCTAAAAAGATGGTTAAACATAAAGTGAGAGGAAATCCTATTAAAAATGAGTTAAATTGTCTGTTCAGCAATGCACACAGTGTCCGTAATAAAACAGGGGAGCTAAAGGCAATCATGCGTTGTGAGGAACCAAACATAGTAGGGATTACTGAGACATGGCTACAGAAAAATCAGGACTGGAAATTACACATTGCAGGGTATAACATATTTAGAAAAGATAGAGAGGGAAAAAGGGGAGGTGGAGTAGCTGTACGTATTAGGGATAACATAATGGCAGTAGAAAAAGGCGATGCAGCTATCAGCAAGACAAAAATAGAATCCGTATGGATAGAGATAACAGATAATAAAGGATCAATCACACTAATAAGTGTAGTCTACAGACCACCTAATAGTGGAAGGGAGGTGGAGGAAGAAATATGCAGACAAATTAGGGAAATGAGTAAAAAACATAGAATAATAATCATGGAGGATTTCAACTACCTCAATATTAATTGGACAGAAGATAAGGGGATAAGGGAATAGAGTTCCTACAATGTGTACAGGACTCCTTTCTAACCCAACATGTAAACAGCCCAACAAGGGAGGATTCGCTATTGGATCTAGTAATGGGAAATGAAGCATAGCAGATAAGAGAAGTAAAAGTAGGGGAACATCGAGGCAATAGTGACCATAATATAATACACTTTAAGATGATAATTGAGAAGGACATAAGTATGATGAAAACCAGGGTAACAGATTGGAAAAAAGCTCATTTTGAGGGGCTGAGAATAGAACTTGGGAAAATAAAATGGGCAACAATATTGGCAAACAACGATGTAGAATAGCAATGGGAAACATTTAAAACGGTGTTCAATAAAGTGCAGGAACAATATATTCTGCTAAAAGGAAAGAACAAACTAAACACTAATGAGACTCCATGTATGAATAAAGCTATAAGGGAATAATTGAGCCTAAGGAAAGAGGCATACATTAAGTGCATGATAAGCGAGAATACAAAGAGATTAGGAGAGAAGTCAAAAAAACAATTAGGAAGGCAAAGAGGAACTATGAAATTAAATTATCAAGGAACATAAAACAAAATAGTAAAATATTATACAGGCACATCAATAAAAAAGGAAGGTTGGGATGGGAATAGGGCCATTAGGGTTAGACATCGGTAGTGGGGAAAATGCTAGAGTCCATTATAAAGGATGTAATAGCTGAGCTTTTGAAAAACAGTGACAGGATGGGACAAAGTCAACATGGATTTACAAAAGGTAAATCGTGCTTGACTAATCTACTGGAATTTTTTGAGGATGTAACTGGGAAAATAGATAAGGGAGAACCAGTAGATGTGGTGTATTTGGACTTTCAAAAGGCTTTCGATAAGGTCCCGCATAAGAGATTAGCATGTAAAGTTAAGGCACATGGAATTGGGGGCAAGGTATTGACTTGGATAGAGAACTGGTTGGCGGACAGAAAGCAGAGAGTAGGAATAAATGGGTCTTTTTACGAGTGGCAAGCAGTGACTAGTGGGGTACCGCAGGGATCGGTCCTTGAACCCCAGCTATTCACAATATACATTAATGATCTAGATAAGGGAATTAAATGTAATATCTCCAAGTTTGCAGATGACACAAAGCTGGGTGGGAGTGTGTGCTGCGAGGAGGATACCGAGAAACTCCAGGATGATCTGGACAGGTTGGGTGAGTGGGCAGAAGCGTGGCAGATGCAATATAACGTGGATAAGTGCAAGGTTATCCACTTTGGTGTCAAAAACAGAAAGGCAGACTATTATCTGAATGGCAATAGATTGGGAGAAGGGGAAGTGCAACGAGACCTGGGTGTCCTTGTGCACCAGTCGCTGAAAGTAAGCATGCAGGTGCAGCAGGCGGTGAAGAAGAAAATGGTATGTTGGTCTTCATAGCGAAAGGGTTTGAGTATAGGAACAGGGATGTCCTGCTGCAGTTGTACAGGGCCTTGGTGAGACCACACCTTGAGTACTGTGTGCAGTTTTGGTCGCCTTATCTGAGGAAGGATGTTCTTGCCATGGAAGGAGTTCAGCGAAGATTCACAAGGCTGAGACCTGGGATGGCAGGAATGACATATGAGGAGAGATTGGGTCGATTGGGCTTATACTCACTGGAGTATAGAAGAATGAGAGGGGATCTCATCGAAACATATAAAATTCTGACAGGTCTGGACAAACTAGATGCAGGAAGAATGTTCCCGATGGTCGGAGAGTCCAGAACCAGGGGTCATAATCTACGGATAATGGGTAAACCATTTAGGACAGAAATGAGGAAGAATTTCTTCACCCAGAGAGTGGTGAACCTGTGGAATTCTCTACCACAGAAGGTAGTTGAGGCGAAGTCATTAAATATATTCAAGAATGAGTTAGATATATTTCTTAAAGCTAAAGGTATCAAGGGATATGGGGAGAAGGCAGGTACAGGGTACTGAGTTTAGATGATCAGCCATGATCTCATCGAATGGCGGAGCAGGCTCGAGGGGCCGAATGGCCTACTCCTGCTCCTATCTTCTATGTTTCTATGTTTCTATGACAGGATAATGTCACAAGTAACGATAGAGAGATGGCAGAAATATTAAATAATTATTTTGCTTCAGTATTTACCAGGGAGGTAGAACAGGTGGACATGACATTGCATGATGAGATTAGTAATGAGATAAGTGCATTTAAAATAAAAAGAGGGGATATATTAAATAAACTAATCAAAATCAAAGAGGTTAAAACCCCTGGTCCGGATGGATTGCATCCACGCATTTTAAAAGAATCTAGGGAAGAGATAGCAGAGACATTACTACATATATTTAATAATTCATTAGAAAAAGGTGTAGTGCCAGACGACTGGCGGCTAGCTGGCATTATACCTATATTTAAGAAGGGGGATAGAACATGTCTAGGGAATTATAGACCAGTCAGTTTAACATCGGTGGTAGGAAAAATAATGGAATCCCTATTAAAGGAGAAAATAGAAGAACATCTAGAAACAAAAAACATAGTAATGGATAGTCAGCATGAATTTCAAAAGGGAACGTCTTGCTTGACCAACCTCATTGTCAGAGAGTAGACAATGGTAATGCAGTTGATGTAATTTAACTAGATTTTCAAAAGGCCTTTGATAAGGTGCACCATAATAGATTGATGAACAAGGTCAGAGAATGCAGAGTCAGGGGACAAGTAGCAGAATGGATAGCTAGCTGGCTTCAAGACAGAAAGCAGAGAGTAGGAGTAAAAGTATTCACAGTGGCAGAAGGTGGGTAGTGGTGTTCCACAAGGATCAGTGCTGGGATCACTGTTGTTCATAATTTATATTAACAATTTAGGGGGAAAAATTTGGCTGGTTAGCGCCTCCCATTAGTGCCTCCGGGGGGGGCGCTAATGGCGCACTAGGAACTTAGCGCCCAAGCGCATCGATTTTAGTGCCACTCGCGAAATTGATGAGTCATTTTGCGGTGGCGCTAAACACTACTACCACGATCTCCTGCGCCCGCAGATCGTGACATCAGTTGAGTGTGCAACACCCCGGTAGCGCCCCAGACCGGAAATTGAGTCGCGCCCCCTTCCTTAGCGCTTGCCACGAGGAACGACAGATAGAGGGGAAAGTTTTCAAGTCGGGAAGGGGCTGGAGGAGCGTTATTTAAAGGCGTGCGCTTCCTGCTTTTTCTTGTTGGCAAAATTTTTGGTACATGCAGATTGAGAGGGAGAGAGACATCTGGAGAGATTTAACGCTGTCCTAAGGAGTTTTGGCCCTCAGCACCACTTTTGAGCATCCTAAGCGGCGAGCTCTTAACCCTGGGCCTATCCATTAGTGGTTCCAACACAATTGCTTTAGAGATCTCGCCAGGCCGAGATTCAAGGTTGCAATGAGCAGGGAGTGGCTGGCCAGCAAGATGGCCCCTCCCCTTTAAGAACTGGACGGCGCCAGTCTGTCTGGCTTCCATGATAACTGACATCGCCTGAGCTTCGGTAGCGTTCTGAGGTAGTGCCTCGCTCCCTGACGTTAGCGCCTTAAGAGAGGTGTGTAGCGCTTGATTTAGCGCTCAATCACCTCCAGGGGCGATAGAGGCGAATTTTGCAGTCGGAGGCGATAATTAGCGCCGGGCACTAAACTTTACTCCCGGGCAATATTAGCGCAAAATGGGCAAAATGGGCGATACCCAATTATTCCCCCTAGACTTTGGAATCAAAGACACAATTTCTAAATTTGCGGATGACACCAAATTGGGGGGGATGGGTGGGCAGGGTGGGGGGATAGTCAATACTGAGGAGGACTGCAACAAATTAGAGGAGGACATTAATAAACTTGTAGAATCGGCATATAATTGGCAAATGAAGTTCAACACAGATAAATGTGAGGTATTACATTTTGGTAGGAAGAATAGGGAGGTCACTTATTACTTGGAGGGTGCGAGTCTAGGTGTGGTAGAGGAACAAATGGATCTCCAAGTAAAAATACACAAATCACTAAAAGTTGCAACACAGGTTAGCAAGGCCATAAAAAAAGCAAACCAAGCACTAGGGTTTATTTCTAGAGGTATAGAAGTGAAAAGTAGGGAAGTTATGCTAAACCTGTATCGAACCTTGGTTAGACCACACTTAGAGTACTGCGTACTGTCTGGTCGTCATATTATAAAAAGGATATAGAGGCACTGGAGAGGGTGCAGAGAAGATTTACAAGGATGATACCAGAAATACGAGGGTATACATATCAGGAAAGGATGAACAGGCTGGGTCTCTTTTAACTTGAAAAAAGAAGGCTGAGGGGTGACCTAATAGAGGTCTTTAAAATTCTGAAAGGTTTTGATAGAGTGGATACAGGGAGAATGTTTCCAATTATGCGGAAGAGCATAACTAGAGGCCATCAATATAAGATAGTCACCAAGAAATCCAATAGGGAATTCAGAAGAAACTTCTTTACCCAAAGAGTGGTGAGAATGTTAAAGCCGCTACCACAGGGAGTGGTTGAAGCGAATAGTATAGCTACATTTAAGTGGAGGCTGGACAATCATATGAGGAAGAAGGGAATAGAGGGTTATGCTGATAGATTTAGATGAGGAAAGACGGGAGGAGGCTCGAGTGGAGCATAAATGCCGGCATGGACTGGTTGGGCCGATAGGCCTGTTTCTGTGCCATATATCCTATGTAATCCTATGTAATTGTTAGAGATTATTGGTTCTCACTAAATTGTTCTTTCACCTAAGCAGTTTAAAAGAAGGGTTATTATTTTTTCTGAGGCGTATTTCCCATGTAATCCTATGTAGAAAAATAGGAGCAGGAGTAGGCCATTCGGCCCTTCGAGCCTCCTCCACCATTCAATATGATCATGGCTGATCCTCTATCTCAATACCATATTCCCGCTCTCTCCCCATATCCCTTGATGCCTTTTGTGTCTAGAAATCTATCTATCTCCTTCTTAAATATATTCAGTGAATTGGCCTCCACAGCCTTCTGTGGTAGAGAATTCCACAGGTTCACCATCCTCTGAGTGAAGAAATGTCTCCTCATCTCAGTCCTAAATGTCCTACCCTGTATCCCGAGACTGTGACCCCTCGTTCTAGACCCCCCAGCCAGGGGAAACATCCTCCCTGCATCCAGTCTGTCTAGCCCTGTCAGAATGTTATACGTTTCAATGAGATCCCCTCTCATTCTTCTAAACTCTAGTGAATACAGGCCTAGTTGACCCAATCTCTCCTCATACGATAGTCCTGCCATCCCAGGAATCAGTCTAGTGAACCTTCGCTGCACTCCCTCTATGGCAAGTATATCCTTTCTTAGGTAAGGAGACCAAAACTGCACACAGTACTCCAGGTGTGGTCTCACCAAGGCCCTGTATAACTGTAATAAGACATCCTTGCTCCTGTACTCAAATCCTCTTGCAATGAAGGTCAACATACCATTTGCCTTCCTAACTGCTTGCTGCACCTGCATGTTTGCTTTCAGTGACTGGTGTACAAGAACACCCAGGTCCCTTTGTACATCAGCATTTCCCAATCTATTTCCATATAAATAATACTCTACCTTTCTGTTTTTCCTACCGAAGTGGATAACTTCACATTTATCCACGTTATACTGCATCTGCCATGTATTTGCGCACTCACTCACTCACTCACAGGCGGACCTGCGAAGAGTCGGCAGCAGCAGTGGAGGGGGCAGATACAAATCCGGCGAATTGCAAAAGAACAGCAAAATCAAGGAGTGACATCACAGGACTGCAGGAAAGAGTCTGAGAGCGGGAGCAGTCAAACAACAACAACTGCGAAACCGCTAAAGTGACGTCACAACCAGGGAAGGAGCTGATTGGTAAGTAGGACCTGGTGAGTATTTCTACGGACCAGTCGTTAAAGTAAAAGTAAGGTCTCTAGTTTAGAGTAAGTAGTAGAGTAAGGTCCCTAGTGTATTTAATATTCTTTAATTTAAAGGAAGTAAAGGGAGTAAATTAAGGGTAGGACATGGCAGGGCAGCTCGGCAGCATGGAGTGCTCCTCCTGTGCTATGTGGGAAGTCAGGGACACTTTCGGTGTCCAGGGCGAACACATGTGCAGGAAGTGTCTCCAGCTGCAGCTACTCAAAATCCGCGCTTTGGAGCTGGAGCTGCGGCTGGAGTCACTGTGGAGCATCCACGAAGTTGAGATCTTCGTGGATAGCACGTTTAACGAGGTGGTCACACCACAGGTAAAGAGTGCACAGGCAGACAGGGAATGGGTGACCGCCAGACAGAGTAAAATAACTAGGAAGGTAGTGCAGCAGTCCACTGGGTCCATCTCCCTCTCCAACAGATTTTCCGTTTTGGATACTGCTGGGGGAGATGGTTTCTCAGGAGAATGCAGCAAGAGCCAAGTCCGTGGCACTACGAGTGGCTCAGCTGCACAGGAGGGGAGGAAAAAGAGTGGGAGAGCAATAGTGATAGGGGAATCTATCGTAAGGCGAACAGATAGACGTTTCTGTGGCCGCAGACATTACTACAGGATGGTATGTTGCCTCCCTGGTGCCAGGGTCAAGGATGTCACTGAACGGCTGCAGGGCATTCTGAAGGGGAAGGGCGAACAGTCAAAGGTCGTGGTTCACATTGGTACCAACGACATAGGTAGAAAGAGGGATGAGGTCCTGCAACAAGAATTTAGGGAGGTAGGTAGCAGATTAAAAAGCAGGACCTCAAAGGTTGTAATCTCTGGATTACTCCCGGTGCCACATGCTAGTGAGTACAGGAATAGGAGGATAGAGCAGGTGAATGTGTGGCAAAAGAGTTGGTGCAGGAGGGAGGGCTTTAGTTTCCTGGATCACTGGGTCTGCTTCTGGGGAAGGTGGGACCTGTACAAGTCGGACGGGTTGCACCTGAACTGGAACGGGACCAACATCCTTGCGGGGAGGTTTGCTAATACTGTAGGGGGCGTTTAAACTAACTTGGCAGGGGGATGGGATACGGAGTGGAGCTATAGTAGAGGGTGATGCACAGCCAAATATAGAGAAAAAACAAGTCAGCCGGGAAGGCAGAGCAAATATGTAACGGCACAAGGGAGTATGGCAAGGCTGGATGGCATTTATTTTAATGCAAAGAATCTTGCGAGTAATGCAGATGAATTGAAGGTATTGATGAACACATGGGAGTATGATATTGTTGCTATCACAGAGACATGGTTGAGGGAGGGGCAGTACTGGCAGCTCAATATTCCGGGGTATAGAATCGTCAGGCAAGACAGAGGGGGAGTAAAAGAGGAGGGGGTGTCGCAATATTGAATCAAGGTGTCAATTACTGCTGTAAGGAGGGATGATATCTCAGCAGGTTCCTCTAATGAGGCCATATGGGTAGAACTTAAAAACAAAAAGGGGGCAAGCACTTTGCTGGGAGTGTACTATAGGACCACAAACAGTCAGGGGGAAATAGAGGAACAGATATGGAGTCAAATCTCAGAGAAGTGTAGAAATAATAGGGTAATAATAGTAGGGGACTTCAACTTCCCCAGTATTGACTGGGATAGTCAGAGTGTGAAAGGCTCAGAGGGTGCGGAATTCTTAAAGTGCATCCAGGAGAATTTTTTGAGCCAGCATGTAGAAAGTCCTACAAGAGAGGGGGCGGTACTGCACCTAATTCTAGGGAATGTAGCCGGGCAAGTGGTAGAAGTGTCAGTAGGAGAGCATTTTGGTGACAGTGACCATAATTCGGTGAGATTTAAGGTAGTCATGGAAAAAGACAAAGATGGACCAGAAATAAAGGTTCTAAATTGGGGGAAGGCCGATTTTAATATGATAAGGCAGGATCTGGCCAAAGTGGACTGGATCAGCTACTTGTAGGAAAATCCACATCAGAGCAGTGGGAGTCTTTCAGAAAGGAAATAGAGAGAGTACAACGCCAACATGTTCCCGTAAAGGTCAAGGGTGGGACCAACAAACCCAGGGAACCCTGGATGTCAAGGGATATACAAGAATGGATTAGGAAAAAAAGGGAGGCTTTTGGCAGATACAAAGGACTAAAAACAGTGGAAGCCCTAGAGGAGTATAGAAAGTGCAGGGGGGTATTTAAAAAAGAAATTAGGAGAGTGAAGAGGGGGCATAAAAAAACATTGGCGGGCAAAATAAAGGAAAATCCCAAGGTGTTTTATAAGTATATTAAGGGCAAGAGGATAACCAGGGAAAGAGTAGGGCCCATTGGGGACCACAGTGGCAATCTGTGTATAGAGCCGGAAGATGTAGGTGAGGTTTTAAATGAATATTTTGCATCTGTGTTCACTATAGAGAAGGACGATGTAGGCATAGAAATCAAGCAGGGGGATTGTGATATACTTGAACAAATTAGTATTGAGAGGGAGGAGGTACTAACGGTTTTAGTGGGCTGAAAAGTGGATAAATCCCCAGGCCCAGACAAGATGTATCCCAGGCTGCTGTGTGAGGCAAGGGAGAAGATTGCAGGGGCTCTGACACAAATTTTCAGAACCTCTCTGGCCACAGGGGAGGTGCCAGAGGACTGGAGGACAGCCATTGTAGTACCATTATTCAAGAAGGGTAGTAGGGATAAACCAGGGAATTACAGGCCAGTGAGCCTAACATCAGTTGTAGGGAAATTATTGAAAAAAATTCTGAGGGACAGAATTATTCTCCACTTGGAGAGGCAAGGATTAATCAAGGATAGTCAGCATGGCTTTGTTAGGGGGAGATCATGTCTAACCAATTTGATTGAATTTTTTGAGGGGCTGACTAGGTGTGTGGATGAGGGTAGTGCAGTTGATGTAGTATACAAGGACTTCAGTAAGGCTTTTGACAAAGTCCCGCATGGGAGACTGGTCAAGAAGGTAAGAGCCCATGGGATCCAGGGAAATTTGGCACATTGGATCCAACATTGGCTTAGTGGCAGGAGGCAGAGGGTGATGGTCGAAGGTTGTTTTTGTGACTGGAAGCTTGTGTCCAGTGGTGTACCGCAGGGATCGGTGCTGGGCCCTTTGCTGTTTGTAGTGTACATTAATGATTTAGATATGAATGTAGGAGGTATGATCAGTAAGTTCGCAGATGACACGAAAATTGGTGGAGTGGTAAATAGCGAGGAGGGAAGCCGCAGTCTACAGGACGATATAGACGGGTTGGTCAGATGGGCAGAACAGTGGCAAATGAAATTTAACCCTGAAAAGTGTGAGGTGATGCATTTTGGGAGGACTAACAAGGCAAAGGAATACACAATGAATGGTAGGACCCTAGGAAGGACAAAGGATCAGAGAGACCTTGGTGTGCATGTACATAGATCCCTGAAGGCAGTAGGACAGGTAGATAAGGTGGTTAAAAAGGCATATGGGATACTTGCCTTAATTAACCGAGGCATAGAATATAAGAGCAGGGAGGTTATGATGGAGCTGTACAAAACGCTAGTTAGGCCACAGCTGGAATACTGTGTGCAGTTCTGGTCGCCACACTATAGGAAGGATGTGATTGCATTGGAGAGGGTGCAGAGGAGATTCACCAGGATGTTACCTGGGCTGGAGCGCTTCAGCTATGACGAGAGACTGGACAGGCTGGGGTTGTTTTCCTTACAGCAGAGAAGGCTAAGGGGGACCTGATTGAGGTGTACAAAATTATGAGGTGCATAGATAGGGTAGATAGAAAGGAACTTTTCCCTTTGGTAGAGGGGTCAATAACCAGGGGGCATAGTTTCAAGGTAAGGGGCAGGAGGTTTAGAGGAGATTTGAGGAAAAACTTTTTCACCCAGAGGGTGGTTGGAATCTAGAACTCACTGTCTGAAAGGGTGGTAGGGGCAGGAACCCTCATAACATTCAAGAAGCATTTACATGAGGATTTGAAATGCCATAGCATACAAGGCTACGGACCAAGTGCTGGAAAATGGGATTAGAATAGACAGGGCTTGATGGCCGGCGCGGACACGATGGGCCGAAGGGCCTCTTTCTGTGCTGTAAAACTCTATGGGGGAGAAATTCAGTTTCACCCCATTTGGGGCTCAATTATCGGCCGGGCGCAAAGATTAGCGCCTGGCGCTAATTATCGCCTCCGACTGCAAACTTAACTTTTATCACCCCTGGAGGTGATTGGAGTGCTAAATCAGGCGCTACACATCTGTCTTAAGGCGCAAAGGCCGAGGAGCGAGGCGCTAACTCAGAGCGCTGGTGAAGCTCATGTGATGTCAGTCAGCAATGGAACACAGACACAATGGCGCCGGCCAGTTCTTAAAGGGAAGGGTTGATCTTGCTTTCCATCCACATCCTGCTCATTGCAGCCTTGAATCTCGGCCTGGAGAGACCTGTACATCAAATCTGCTGGAAAGAACAATGGAGAGAACCAGGGAAAGAGCTCAGAGTGCAGCCCCCACAATCTCTTCTAAATCGATACAAGGAAGGGCAAATCAAAATGAACCTGCAAAGTGCTGCTCAGTACCCAAAACTCCTTCACACAGCGTTGAATCTCTCCAGAAGTCTCTCTCTCTCTCTCTCAGAATGCGTGGTTCAAAAATGTCACCAACAAAAAAAGGCAGGAAGCGTTCGCCTTTAAATAGCGCTCCCCCAGTCCCTTCCTGACTGCAAAACGCTCCCTTCAAGCTGTCGTTGCTAGCGGCAGGTGGTAAGGCAGGGGGCGCCACTCAATATCTGCTCCGGGGCACTACTGGGGTGTTGCGCACTCGACTGATGTCACGATCTGCCGGCGCAGGAGATCGTGGCGATAGTGTTTAGCGCCGCTGCAAAATGTCTAGTTCATTTTTCGAGCGGCGCAAACATCGCCGCGCCTGGGCGCTAGTTGCTTTGCGCCCCATTAGCTCCCTCTGAAGGCGCTAATGGGAGGCGCAACCAACTGAATTTTTCCCCCTAAGACTCTATGGGGGAGAAATTCAGTATCGCAAAGTTTAGTGCCTGGTGCTAATTATCGCCTCCGACTGCAAACTTGGCTTTTATCGCCCCTGGAGGTGATTAGAGCGCTAAATCAGGCGCTGCACACCTGTCTTAAGGCGCAAAGGCCGAGGAGCGAGGCGCTAACTCAGGGTGCTGGCGAAGCTCATGTGATGTCAGTCAGCAATGGAACACAGATACACTGGCGCCGGCCAGCTCTTAAAGCGGAGGGTCAATCTTGCTCTCCATCCACACCCTTCTCATTGCAGCCTTAAATCTAGGCCTAGAGAGACCTGTACATCAAATCTGTTTGAAAGAACAATGGAGAGGCCATGGGAAAGAGCTCAGAGTGCAGCCCCCATATTCTCTTCTAAATCGATGCAAGGAAGATCAAATAAAAAAGAACCTGCAAAGTGCTGCTCAGTACCCAAAACTGCTCAACACAGCTTTCAATATCTCCTGCAGTCTCTCTCTCGCACTCAGAATGCGTGGTGAAAAAATTTTGCCGACAAAAAAAGGCAGGAAGCGGTCGCCTTTAAATAGCGCTCCCCCAGTCCCTACTCGACTGCAAACGTTCCCCTCAACCTGTCGTTGCTGGCGCCAGGCGGTAAGACAGGGGGCGCCACTCAATATCCGGTCCAGGGCGCTACCGGGGCGTTGCACACTCGACTGACATCACAATCTGCAGGCACAGGAGATCGTGGCGGTCGTGTTTAGTGCTGACACAAAATGTCTAGTCAATTTCGTGAGCAGCGCAAACATCGCCGCGCATGGGCGCTAGTTGCTTTGCGCCCCATTATCGCCCTCTTAAGGCGCTAACGGGAGGCGCATACCAACTGAATTTTTCCCCCTATGACTCTATTGTCTAAATCGCCTTGAAGCCTCTTTGTATCCTCCTCACAACTCACAATCCCACCTAGTTTCATGTCGTCAGCAAACTTGGAAATATTACATTTGGTTCCCTCATCCAAATCATTGATATATATTGTGAATAGCTGGGGCCCAAGCACTGATCCCTGCAGTAACCCACTAGTTACCGCCTGTCACCCCGAAAAAGACCAATTTATTCCTACTCTCTATTTCCTGTCTGTTAACCAATTTTCAATCCATGCCAGTATATTACCCCCAATCCCATGTGCTTTAATTTTGCACACTAACCTCTTATGTGGGACTTTATCAAAGGCCTTCTGAAAATCCAAATATACCACATCCACTGGTTCTCCCTTATCTATTCTACCAGTTACATCCTCAAAAAACTCCAGTAGGTTTGTCAAACACGATTTCCCTTTCATAAATCCATGTTGACTTTGTCTAATCCTGTTGATATTTTCTAAGTGTCCTGTTATCACATCCTTTATAATAGACTCTAGCATTTTCCCTACTACTGATATTAGGCTAACCGGTCTGCAATTCCCTGTTTTCTCTTTCCCTCCTTTTTTAAATAGTGTGGTTACATTTGCCACCCTCCAATCTGCAGGAACTGTTCCACAATCTATAGAATTTTGGAAGATGACAACCAATGTATCCATTATTTCCATGGCTACCTCTTTTAGTACTCTGGGATGCAGATTATCAGCTATCAGTCCCATTAATTTCTCCAACACTATTTTTTTACTAATACTAATTTCCTTTAATCCCTCCTTCTCACTAGACCCTTGGTTCCCTAGCATTTCTGGAAAGTTATTTGTGTCCTCTTCCGTGAAGACAGAACCAAAGTATTTGTTTAATTGCTTCACCATTTCCTTGTTCCCCATTATAAATTCTCCCATTTCTGATTGTAAGGGACCTACATTTGTCTTCACTAATCTTTCTCTTTTTACATACTTGTAGAAGCTTTTACAATCCACTTTTATGTTCCTTGCAAGTTTACTCTCATATTCTATTTTTCCCCTCTTAATCAACCTTTTGGTCCTTTTTTGCTGAACTCTAAACTGCTCCCAATCCTCAGGCTTGCTACTTTTTCTGGCAACTTTATATGACTCCTCTTTGGATCTAATACTGTCCTTAATTTATTTTGTTAGCCATAGTTAGGCCGCTTTTCCTTTTGTGTTTTTGCGCCAGAAAGGAATGTATAACTGTTGCAATTCATGCATTCGTTCCTTAAATGTTAGCCATTGCCTATCCACCGTCATGCCTTTTAATGAAGCTCCCCAATCTATCATAGCCAACTCACTCCTCATACCATCGTAGTTTCCTTTGTTTAGATTTAGGACCCTAGTTTCTGATTGGACTCCTTCACTTTCCATTTAAATGAAGAATTCTATCATGTTATGGTCACTCTTCCCTAAAGGACCCCTCACAAGAAGATTATTGATTTACCCCTTCTCATTGCACAATAGCCAATCTAGGTTAGCCTGTTCCCTAGTTGGCTCCTCAACGTACTGGTCTAAAAAAACATCTCGTACACACTCCAGGAATTCATCCTCCGCAGTATTATTGCTAATTTGGTTTGGCCAGTCTATACGTAGATTAAAGTCACTCATGATTACTGTAGTACCCTTGTTACATGCGTCTCTAATTTCCTGTTTGATGCCATCCCCTACATTACCGCTACTGTTTGGAGGCCTATAGACAACTCCCACCGATGTTTTCTGCCCCTTGGTGCTTCTTAGCTCCACGCAGACTGATTCTACATCTTGATTTTCTGAGCCAATATCCTTTCTCACTATTGCTCTGATTTCATCCTTTACGAACAAGGTCACCCCACCTCCTTTTCCTTTTTACCTGTCCTTCCTAAATATCGAATATCCTTGGATATTCAGCTCTCAGCCTTGGTCACCCTGCAGCCATGTCTCTGTAATCGCAATTATATCATATCCGTTTACATCTATTTGTGCTGTTAATTTGTCTACCTTATTACGAATACTTCGTGCATTCAGATACAGTGCTTTTAGATTTGTCTTTTTAACATTTTTAGACATCTTAACATTTTTTTGTACTATGGCCCTATGGGGGAAAAATTCAGTTGGTTGCGCCTCCCGTTAGCGCCTTAAGAGGGCGCTAATGGGGCGCAAAGCAGCTAGCGCCCGGGTGCGGCGAAGTTTGCGCCGCTCGCAAAATTAACTAGACATTTTGCGGCGGCGCTAAACACTACCGCCACGATCTCCTGCGCCGGCAGATCATGATGTCACTCGAGTGCGCAACGCCCCAGTATCGCCCCCGAGCGGATATTGAGTGGCGCCCCCTGCCTTACCGCCTGACACTAGCAACGACAGGTTGAGGGGAGCGTTCTGCAGTCATGAAGGGAAAGGGGGAGCGCTATTTAAAGGTGACCGCTTCCTGCCTTTTATTGTTGGTGCCATTTTTGAACTACGCATTCTGAGAGAGAGAGGTAGAGACTTCTGGAGAGATTCAACGCTGTGTGAAGGAGTTTTGGGTACTGAGCAGCACTTTGCAGGTTCATTTTGATTTGCCATTCCTTGTATCGATTTAGCAGAGACTGTGGGGGCTGCACTCTGAGCTCTTGGCCTGGTACTCTCCATTGTTCTTTCCAGCAGATTTGATGTGCAGGTCTCTCCAGGCCGAGATTCAAGGCTGCAATGAGCAGAATGTGGATGGAAAGCAAGATCAACCCTCCCCTTTAAGAACTGGCCCGTGCCATTGTGTGTGTGTTCCATTGCTGACTGACATTACATGAGCTTCACCAGTGCTCTGAGGTAGCGCCTCGCTCCTCGGCCTTTGCGCCTTAAGACAGGTGTGAAGCGCCTGATTTAGCGCTGCAATCACCTCCAGGGGCGATAAAAGTGAAGTTTGCAGTCAGTGGCGATAATTAGCGCCAGGCGCTAATCTTTGCGCCCGGCCGATATTTGCGCCCCAAATGGGGCGCGACTGAATTTTTCCCCCTATTTGTCTTATTACCATTTTTTCTTACCCGGACCCTATTTGTTAGTGCACTCCTTTGTTTGTACACTCTGTCCCTTCCTGACACAATCTGGTTATCCTTATCCCAATCACTTTCCTGCACTGCTTCCTTGTCTTTTCTCTTTAGCATTCTAGATTTCTCTCTACCGGGACCCTGCCCCCCTTATTTAGTTTAAAGCCCTATCTGCCTCCCTAGTTATTCGATTTGCTAGAACTCTGGTCCCAGCATGGTTCAGGTGTAGTCCGTCCCAACGGAACAACTCTCTCTTTCCCCAGTACTGGTGCCAGTGCCCCATAAATCGAAACCCACTTTTCCCACACCAATCTTTGAGCCACGCATTCATCTCCCTGATCCTATTGACCCTATGCCAATTTGCTTGTGGCTCCGGTAATAATCCAGAGATTTTGACCTTTGTGGTTCTGCTTTTTAATTTAGTCCCTAGCTGCTCAAACTCTCTCAGCAGAACCTCTTTCTTTGTCCTACCTATGTCATTGTTACCTACATGGACCATGACAACTGGATCCTTCCCCTCCCACTCCAAGTTCTTCTCCAGCCCGGAGGAGATGTCCTTTACCCTGGCACCGGGTAGGCAATATAGCCTTCGGGACTCACGCTCCTGGATGCAGAGAACAGTGTCTATCCCCCTAACTATCCTGTCACCTACTACAACCCCCTTCCTTTTTACTCCCCCCACTTGAATGGCTTCCTGTACCACGGTGCCGTGGTCAGTTTGCTCATCCTCCCCGCAGTCCCCGCACTTGTCCACAAGGGTTGCAAGAACCTCGAATCTATTGGACAAGTGCAGGGACTGAGGCTCCTGCAATACTACCTCCTGGATCCCCGTACCTGCCTCACTCACAGTCACACCCTCCTGTCCCTGACCACGTGTCAATTCTAAAGTATTTAATCTAAGGGGTGTGGCTGCCTCCTGGAGCAAAAGGTCCAGGTGACTTTCTCCCTCCCTGATGTCTCGCAATGTCTGCAGCTCGGACTCCAGCTCCTCAACTCGGAGCCGAAGTTCCTCGAGCCACCGACACTTACCGCAGATGTAGTCGCTCTGGACAAAAATGTCCACAAGCTCCCTATGAGAGCATGGAAATCCAAACAAATACTCCCACGTGATACCTGCTTACTTGCCTATGGGAAAAGCTCTTGCTGATTCCATTTTGAGCACAGATTTAGGTGTCTAGAGTTTGCAAGTCTATTCTGCCACCTTGGAAGCCACTCTCATCATATTGTTCGTAACTATCACAACATTGACAGATTTGTCCCTGCCACCTATTACATCAGCATGGGTGCCGCCTATACAGTCTCAGCTTGGTCCTCAGAATCGGACCAGAGTGAGCCCCACCACCAGCAGCAGTAGGCACACCAGCAGCAGCAGCAACAACACCAACAATCTTCTCCTCAACGACCCGATGTTCCACAGGTCAGAGGGTATCAGCGCAGGGCTGCACTGCGCCAGAGGCGATACCCCCAACACAGGCTATACAGGCAAAGGATGAGCTTCCTCAACATAACTGAGCAGCAGTGCCAAAGGAGGCTCAGGCTATCGTACCAGGTCATTGCAAACATCTGCAGCTTGCTGGAGCAAGAATTGCAGCCCAGAGGACCTGGTGGACATTCCTTACCAGTAGTTGTCAAAGTCATCAGCACCCTCAACTTCTTCACCTCAGGCTCCTTCCAGGAATCTGCAGCAGACATTTGTGGCATCTCGCAGTCAGTCGCCCAGATCTGCAGAAGCCCTTCAGTACGCAGCAGCCAGGGTCTCCAGAATCATCGTTGTCTGCTCTGCACTGCACACCGTAACGCAGCAACGAGGATTAGAGCTGTATGACGAGCAAGGCGCAGAGCACACAGCCTCTTCAGAGGAGGAGGAGGAAGAGGAGGAGCATCAGCTGGAAGACGAGGCGGAGGAGGAGCAGGAGGAACCTGAGTTCTAGATGGCACCAGCACCCGAGCACATTGCTGTCCGGGAGGCCAGGGATGGTCGCATCATGGCCAGATTTACTTAACTTACTGCATTGCACCCATATGGCTGCCACATGCTGTGCCAATTTCCCTCCCGCCAACAACGCCATAAAGCATCCCGACAATGAGCAAGCCATTACTTTCACAATGAACCCCATTGCTTGAGGATAACGTTGTGTCTCAACATTCACTCCAACTCACAAAGCCACTTCCAAAGTAGCAGACAAAAATGGGCATGATTGGAAAGTGGTGAAAATAAATACTTTTATATGTGTGATAACAGTAACGGAACCATAACAAAAACACTTCTTTATACACCCATGTGCTTACCCTTGTGCACCTACATTTGTGTCATTTTTTTTTTCCAAGTCCTTCTACAAGGTACAACCCCTGTGGCTTCAGCATAGGTAGAGGCAGGCTGCTCACTTCCCTGCCGCGAATGCTTTGACATTTTTGGCTGATGTCCTCGGGGTTTTGGAGCCTGTGATGGTCCCGCCAAAGTCTGCTCCTCCTGGGACTGTGCAGGGGCAGACTCGGCCATCCTGATCCGAGGAGGCATCTGGGGCTCTGACTGAGGTGGGGGCAACGGGAGTGGGGATGGTGGGAGGCAAGTGGGAGCGCTTTGAGAGGAGCCCCCACTTCATGTCCCCTCTCACTATCATCCCTCTCATGGGCCACCCGCACGTCCCTGCTAGCAAGGTGCTGGAGAGCACCTTGCTGCACAGTAGTGGGGCCATGAGGACCCAAGTCTACATTTAGATCCTTCCTAGAGAGGAGGTCTATGAGCCTCTGCCATCTGTTCTCCATAGCTAGCATGCACTCATGTGAGTGGCACATTAGCTGCTCCATGCAGGTGGCCATCCTTTCCATGGAAGAGCAAATCGTCGCCATCGCCTGCGACATGGTGGTGCTCATGTTAGAGATGGACTCCTCCATTCTCTGCACTTTTGCAGACATCACAGCTGCAAAACCTGCCAGATTCTCCTACACTTCTTGCTGTCCCTCCAGGATCATCCTCTTTCTCGATGAGGCTCAGCGTCTGCATGCAGCTGAGCAGAGCTTGGAGCATCCTGCGCCCTCCGGCGAGGAGTCTCCACTGCTGTTCCTGTCAACACCGTCTGCTCTTGCTCACTTGTTAAGTGTGAGACACCAGGTGACAACACAGGACCTGCCGAGGTGTGCGTATCTGTGCTGGTGCTGGGTGCGCTTGGTCTGCTGACGGTGCACCCTCAGAGGCTGGAGGCTCCTCTGAGGAGTCGTCTTCCTCCTCCGGCTTGACAGTGGGGGTGCTCTTGATTGACGTGTGGGAGAGTAAAGAGATGATTTAGAAATGTTATATTAAGAATGGGTAACAATACCATTATGCACATGATGAACATTCACTGGCTGCTGACATCAGTCACCATATGAGTGACTGCTGTATGCCATGTGGCTGTATGAGATGTCATTCTGTCACCAGGTTGCTGAGAAGTCCCCCTCTCTCCATCTCCCACCAGCAGCAGCTCTGCAACTCTCGAGACCTCCAGGGCCACTTCCACTGCTGCAGTCAAAGTACTGAAGGATGGAGGGCCACCTGTTGTAGTGGGCTCTCTTCTACTGCAAGGAGGGAAGGTAGAGAAGTTTGAGTGAGAGTGATGGAATGAGTGTAAGGAATGTGTGGGTTACATCTGTAGAGGGTGACTATGAGGGAGTGTGGTGCCATTGCCAAATGGCCTCTTTCTGTGGTGTTACTTGGTTTGATTACATTAGGATGAGAGTGAGTGTGAGGGGTGGTTAGTCAGATGGGGATGTGATAATGTACATAGAGAGAGAGGGATGGGTGGACGTGCAAGTATGTTGGTGTGAGGAATGATGTGCAGGAGTATGCTTGGGAAGGCAGAGTGATGGGGATGTGGTGACAGGCACAGCAGGATGAAGGTAAGTGTGGCTTTGCACTCACCTTTCCTGATCTGATCAGATCATTGAATCTCTTCCTGCACTGTACCCATGTCCTCCTGACGACATCTCTGCTGCTGACTTCCTCAGCAATTTTGAGCCTTGCCCTTTTGGTCTCTTGGGGAGGTCTCTTCTGCTCATCAGCAACTGATATGCCACCTATGAATAGTATAACTGTTAAAAACTTCCTTCATCTTACTGTGAAGAACACAATTATAGGCTGGAATTTTGCCTACCTGGGTGGGTCCAGTGTGGGCAGTGCCCATGGCAGGTCACGACCTCGCTGCTGGCTCCATCCTGCTGTTGAAAATGATCTTACCTTTAATGGGGCCTATTAAGCCCACCCAGTGCGTTACCCGGCCCAATTAGATGGAGCGGGTTGGTGACGTCATTCATGTCACGTTTTCAGCCAAGATCTTTAAAGGGACCCTGGCCACATTACATTTGAAGTTTACTCTAACATAGTGTGTGTTGAATCTTTACTCTACAATCATATAATAAACGTTATATATGAGTGACAAAGAAATATTTAAATAATATTATCATTAAGTAATATGACACCATCTACAAATACTATCAAGATCATAATTAAAAAAGTACATTAATTGGGAAGTTATTGGTGCTTTAGTCACAAATCTATAGACATTTGTATCAGTGACTGGTACAAATAAAAGACGTGTGTGTATAGGTAATACATAAAATTAAGCAGATTTTAAATGTAATTGTAAAGGGGTGGATTTACAATCTTATGCAAGTTCAGCGAAAGAGCTGCAGAATCTCTGACAAACAGTGTAAGTGGTGCTTACAATGTGTTTCTGGATTTCTGCACCTCTTCCGTTGAAGTTAACAATGGACAAGTGAGAGAACCTCTGCAGAAATTCACCTAAAGTCTCAGACTGAAAAATTAAATTAGTCATATTCAGGGATTGAAAGCAAATTGAACCAGTGGAATGAGTGATGAGAATGAAATTGTTACAGTTGATGACTTGTTTTAATGTGTAACTGGACAATCACAGTATGGTGTGAGAAAAACCTGACCAGAAACAACACAAAAATGTATTTAAATAGTATATGTTATTTTTATAGTGCAGATCAATTCACTGTAATTACTGTTGAGTTGGAAGGCAACAGCCGAGAATGGCCAGTGAAAAATGTATTTCCCTCACCATCCAGGGTAGATGGGGAGCCTTCAGCACTCACACCCCTTCAGGAATTTCTGAATTAACATTTACCAGTAGCTTTTCAAGTAGAACAGAATCTCCATCAATCTGTTCGCTGATGTAATCAAAATGTTTTAATTTTGGTTTGTTTTTAATGCTGTCAAGTAATCAGCTGGAGCAATGGCCACGGAACTCCCGCCTCAGGTTGACAGACATGGTTCCCGAGCTGCGTGAATCCTGTGGCCATGCAGGGAAATTAAAAAAGTAAGTGAAAAAAGACTCTTAAGTGCCTGTAAACTTCCTGATAATCATCTCAATTGGGTCCCGCGCCACTGCCAGTCGGGTTGGCTCCGCGATGACAGATGCGCCTGTGGGAAAGGCGCGTGGGAGCGAGATGATAGCGGGTTCCCAACCCGTTGTCAAAAATAACAACTTTCCTACCCGACCCGCCGCCGATCTCGCCCGCTACCACCCCGGAAAATTCAGCCCATCGTGAAAGCTGGCTGAACACCAGTAGAGCAAATTCTAATTTTGCTCATTCTCAGGCCTTTCGTCGAACTCCTGACTTTCTGTTCAAGATTCTATTTGAAGTGTCGTACAGATAAAGATGTTAATTTTTGACAATGATGGCAGTTACCACATGGTTTCCATGTTGTCCTCCTGGCCCTGCAAGAAAAGTTTAAAAAAAAATCAAATCTAACCATTTTCGGCCTCTTCTGGCTCCAATCCACTTCCTCGCTGGACTGACCAGGCGGAAAACTCACTGCTGCTTTCTGCTCAGGCTGACTAGTAAAAGTTGCAGTTGGGCCCTCATGATGTCATGTTAAAAAGGACTTTAAGCAGGTGTTTTTGCTGCCTGCACAGGCAGGTCATTTCTGGCAGCTCCAAGATAACAGACAATTTCTCACAATGATGGCTTTAGATTAGACATAAATTTCCAAATCGTACTACGAATGATAGTATTAAAAGGGAAGAAAAGTCTTGCAGGAAGTTAAAATGACCACCCTCCCACCCTATAGAAAAAAAGGAGAAAGAAAGCACTTCTATTTATACAGCGCCTTTCACAACCTCAGGACGCCCCACAGTGCTTTACAGCCAATGACGTACTTTTTTGAAGTGTAGTCACTGTTGTAATGTAGGGAAACACGGCAGCCAATTTGTGCACAGCAAAGTCCCACAGATCGCAATGGGATAATGATCAAATAATCTGTTTTTAGTGATGTTGGTTGAAGGATAAATGTTGAGAGGTCGCACAACACCAGGTTATAGTCCAACATCCGCATCATGATAAATGTTTGCCAGGGCACCTTGCTCTTCTTTGAATAGTGCCATGGGATCTTTTACATCCACCTCAGCGAGCAGACCACCTCGGTTTATCGTCTGATCTGAAAGACGGCACCTCTGACAGTGCAGCACTCCCTCAGGTCTGCACTGAAGTGTCAGCCGAGATTATGTGCTCAAGTCTCTGGAGTGGGAAAATGGAAGAAAATAGCCTGAACAATTTTTGTTAGATTTTAGTAAAACCATCACATGTTTTTGAAGCTTGACTATTATTTACTTCCATAAAATGGGGAGCAGTTCAAACATAAAGGACAGTCCCTAGATTTTCCTTCTCCATTAAATAATTTTTACTTTAAAATTTTTACCCTTGTGATTTGTCATTATATTTACAAACATATTGGGCCAAATTTTACCTGCACTTGTATTTTAAATTTTTTTGTGTGGCAATTTGCTGTAAGTACAAGCTGATAATGTCAGCAAGATTCTTAACCAATACGATTGAAGGATTGTGAAATTGTGGGATATAGTGGTGAACCAGTTGAGTTTTTACGACAATCCGACAGCTTCGTGCTCGCTAGTTATTCCAGTTTATTTAATTAACTGAATTAAAATTCACAAACAGCCATGGTGGGATTTAAATCCACGTCCCCAGATTATTAGTCCAGGCCTCTGGAATACTAGTTCAGTAACATAACCACTATACCACCGTACCCTAGGTGCAGTTTATTACGGTTTATTACCCCCTCCCTGCAATATACCAGTTGGCTGCTAATATAATCACTTTTCAAAATGATTGTGCAGTTATGGAATGGTGATCTCCTCAATAATGAATTCTGACAAGGTCTTAACAAACAAAAAATGTTTTGTTTTTACTTAATTTTGTTAATTCATTCTTTGGAGTGGAAGAACTAACCAAAGCTGAGCTAGGCATGAAAAACTAGTCTCTTAGCAATTTTTGCTTGTATTCCACCACATTTTACCCACTTAGACTTTTTCGTTATCGTTACAATTCGAGTAATGGAGTTTGAGGAAATTAAATTACAAAGGGGGAGAAATTCAGTATCGCCCCATTTGGGGCGCAATTATCGGCCGGGCGCAAAGATTAGCGCCTGGCGCTAATTATCGCCACCTGACTGCAAACTTGACTTTTATTGCCCCTGGAGGTGATTGGAGCGCTAAATCAGGCGCTTCACACCTGTCTTAAGGCGCAAAGGCCGAGGAGCGAGGCGCTATCTCAGAGCGCTGGCGAAGCTCATGTGATGTCAGTCAGCAATGGAACATACACACAATGGCACCGGCCAGTTCTTAAAGGGGATGGTTGATCTTGCTTTCCATCCACATCCTGCTCATTGCAGCCTTGAATCCCGGCCTGGAGAGACCTGCACATCAAATCTGCTGGAAAGAACAATGCAAAGTACGAGGCAAAGAGCTCAGAGTGCAGCCCCCACAGGCTCTTCTAAACCGATACAAGGAATGGCAAATCAAAATGAACCTGCAAAGTGCTGCTCAGTACCCAAAACTCCTTCACACAGCGTTGAATCTCTCCAGAAGTCTCTCTCTCTCTCTCAGAATGCGTGGTTCAAAAATGGCACCAACAATAAAAGGCAGGAAGCGGTCGCCTTTAAATAGCGCTCCCCCAGTCCCTTCATGACTGCAAAACGCCCCCCTCAACCTGTCGTTGCTAGCGTCAGGCGGTAAGGCAGGGGGCGCCACTCAATATCTGCTCCGGGACGATACCGGGGCGTTACGCACTCGACTGACGTCACGATCTGCCGGCGCAGGAGATCATGGCGGTAGTGTTTAGCGCCGCCACAAAATGTCTACTTAATTTCGCGAGCAGCGCAAACATCGCCACGCCTGGGCGCTAGATGTTTTGCGCCCCATTAGCGCCCTCTTAAGGCGCTAACGGGAGGCGCAACCAACTGAATTTTTCCCCCAAAGACTTTCTCTACATTCATCTAATCTTGCTATATTGTGAAATGTTATATATTGCATAGCATCGGCCCTGAATTCACGGTCGGCGTTGTAGCCAAGGAGTACGCCGTCAACATCCGAACGAAATCCCCACTTACCTCGTGCGAACACCCTTTTGAAAAGTTGCTTTCAAACGCTGCAGAGTTGTGCGCATCACAGTGGCCCCCGGATCCCAGGGCGCGCCGTCGTGCGTCTGTGAACCTGGGATCACGTGGGGCGGTGCTCCTTTCACTTCCCGACTCTTAGCCAATTAGGAAACAGAGGAGATTGCTGATTTGCCCACAACTCATTTTAAATAAATTAGCAGCCAAAAATGCTATTTTATTAATAAATTACGATCATTGCAATAGTATTTAATACACAAACCTATAATTACAGTCTTACAGACTAACTTACTTTTGATTAATTTAAGTAATCTAAAATCGAGAGTTTAAATGTCTGATAACATGAGGAAATCATGAAAATGAATTGAATCCTATCTAAATAGAAGTTGGGAAACAATTAAACCGAGACTTGAGAAATATATAAATGCAAGTCTTTCTTTCTTAAACTACAAAAGGTTTTTGGGCAGCAAAGATGGTGACACAAAACGGCTCTGTTTTCAAACTCGAACAAATGAAAGTTTCTTTCAAAGTTTATATCTACTCAGACACAAACCATTGCCTCATTGTTTTGGGCTGCAGCATAAACTAATACAATTTTCTCATCCTCCCTCTTCTTAAGCTGTGCATCAGGCTCCTGCGCCTGTTTGCAGCAGACATAAAAATTTGCAGGGTAATTAATGCGCAGTAGGTGGGCAATTCGCCCTACTTTTCGCTGGTGAGTTGATTTGAATGGGTCGGTGAAACGTCCAGCGAAGCCGATGCGCAGTCGGAACTTGGCAGATCACAAGTTTGGGATTTAAATCCCGAACTTGTGGTCAATTTCAAAGGTGGTATGATGGTGTACTCTGAGTCTGATGGAATACTCTCCACTTGCCTGATTGAGTGCAGCTCCAACAACACTCACAAAGCTCGACATCATCCAGGACAAAGCAGCCCGCTTGGTTGGCACCTCATCCACCAACTTAAACATTCACTCCCTGCACCACCGGCGTACCGTGGCTGCAGTGTGTACCATCTACAAGATGCACTGCTGCAACACGCCAAGGCTTCTTCGGCAGCACCTCCCAAACCCGTGACCTCTTCCACCAGGGCAGCAGGCGCATGGGAATAACATCATCTGCAACTTCCCCTCCAAGTCACACACCACCCTGACTTGGAAGTATATCGCCATTCCTTAATCGTCGCTGGGTCAAAATCCTGGAACTCCCTCCCTAACAGCACTGTGGGACTGCAGCGGTTTAAGGCGGCGGCTCACCACCAGCTTCTCAAAGGCAATTAGGGATGGGCAATAAATGCTGGCCTTGCCAGCGACGCCCACATCCCAGAAACAAATAAAAAAAAAGCTCTGAGCATCACTCTGAAGACCTGCTTGGTGGGTCTCACAGTTCTCAGCTCACCCCAGAACATGGTTCATCTTATAGTGCCAATTGGCTCCTTAGCTATTGATTCATTTTAAAAATGAACTCCTTATAGCTGTAAAGGGATAGGCTCTTTAAGATATAGATTAACATCCTAGGGCTTTATTGAGCAGATGTTCAACATGTATGTCCTTTTCGAAAACAGAGAATGACGCAATGCCCCAAAGTTGTTTTTTAGATATTCATTACAAACATCACCAAAAAATAAGACAGATTCTCCTTTTTTGTGTAGAGACTGCAACAAAGAAAGCTATTATGGCTTGTAGATTTACAGGTGGTATGGTCACTTTGTAGTTATTTTACTGGGATTCGCGAGTTCAAATCCTACCATGGCAGTTTGAGAATTTGAATTCAGTTTAAAAAATCTGGAATTAAAAAGCTGGTGCCAGTTAAAGTGATCATGAAGCTGTCGGACTGTTATAAAAACTCAACTAGTTCACTAATGTCCTTCAGGGAACATCTGACCTATATGTGACTCCAGTCCCACACCAATGTGGTTGACTCTTAATTACGCTCTGAGGTAACCTAGCGAGCTATTAAGTTGTATCAAACCTGGACAACTAGGGATGGGCAATAAATGTTGGCCTTGTCAGTGACACCTGCATCCCAAAAATGAAAACAAAGTATTGTACAATAGTTCAAAAGCTTCCTGCAAGCTTTGCTGTCAATTCAAACTGATTTAAGTATATTTTATGTAGTGCTGCAATTGAAATAGCTAATAGAGTAATGGATTGATGTTTGGGCTGATAGAGATTGAAATACAGCTTGAAGTACTTCCCTTTCCACTCCAATGCAGGTTTAACTTCAACCCATGATTGAAGAGCTCCTTCTTAAGTTTTGCTAATCTTACTCTAGTTGTCAACAGTCGCAATCCCATAAAAATAGAACTGAACATATGGCTAATCCACCAGACCTATTCTGAAAGCTCAGATCAGTTGGTTGGAGAATGGAAATCTCATAATGACTGCTCTGATGTGCCTGGAAGGGGTGGTGATGGCTAAGTATATCTCTCAGTTAATGTTTCAGAGGAGCCGAGCATTACAAAATTACTGCACCATATCCAACTTTGGAGTGCTCAATGAGGTGCAAAATGGCACAGAATATTCCCTCCTGATGGAATAGTGTTTCTTTCGTATTTAATAAAATAAAAATCATAAAAAGTAAACTGATTTAATAGAGTTGGCTATGGGGTCAGTTGCCCTGAAGTATTTCCAAATCTGTAAACACCTTGGTGATCCTGCAGAAAACTGTCTGACAGGCTGGATTCAACCCGCAGCCAAGTCAAAGGACTGTTGTAACAGTTCACTCAGATTAATGGTGACCTTTGCGAATGTGAAACACTGATTTTAGTATTTCCTACCTAGAGAGACCTTATTGTCAAGTAAAGTGGTTCTTTTTCAGTTGAAAATTTCCATTAAATTTGCATGGGGAATATTCTAGTCTCTCTGCATTTTTCACAACAAAACTTGTGATGGTGAATTAACATAAACAAGTGCCTCTTCATTATCATATCTTCTGGATCAGCTCTACATATGTATAGAAATGTCCCTCTGTTTCTTTCAAAGTGTCACTGACCAAAATCATTATCTGGCATCTATTATTATCTATAAAAGTACAATGGGCTTATGATAGTGCTTAGCTGTTCTTTGCTGCTGAAATTATTTGTCGAGTTCAATGTTGTTGAAAGGTTAGAGAAAGAAAAGTAAAACGAGTACACCAACCCTCAGGAGAGCTGGCTTTAATATCACAAGAAATGATAGCAGAGGGGAAAAAATCACGTTAAAATAGAATGTTTTAATGATGTATTGAAGTGGGTACAAAATTTATACCTAGGCAATTAAAAATTAAAGCAATGTGGTTGTCTCTTAACTGCCCTCTGAAATGGCCTAACAAGCCGATCAGTTGTACCAAACCACTACGAAAAACAATAATAATAAAACTGGACGGACCACCCGGCATCGACCTAGGTACCGGCTTCAGACACGACAACAGCACACCCAGCCCTGTCGACCCTGCAAAGTCCTCCTCACTAACATCTGGGGACATGTGCCAAAATTGGGAGAGCTGTCCCACAGACTAGTCAAGCAACAGCCTAATATAGTCAAACTCACAGAATCATACCTTTCAGCAAATGTTGCAGACACCTCCATCACCATCCCTGGGTATGCCCTATCCCACCGGCAGGACAGACCCACCAGGGGTGGTGGTACAGTGGTATACAGTTGAGAGGGAGTGGCCCTGGGCGTCCTCAACATTGTCTCCAGACCCCATGAAGTCTCATGGCTTTAGGTCAAGCATGGGCAAGGAAACCACCTGCTGATTATCACCTACTGCCCTCCCTCAGCTGATGAATCAGTGCTTCTCCATGTTGATCACCACTTGGAAGAAGCACTGAGGGTAGCAAGGGCACAGAATGTACTCTGGCTGGGGGACTTCAGTGTCCATCACCAAGAGTGGCTCGGTAGCACCACTACTGACCGAGTCCTGAAGGACATAGCTGCCAGACTGGGCCTGCGGCAGGTGGTGAGAGAACCAACATGAGGGAAAAACCTACTTGACCTCATCCTCACCAATCTACCTGTCGCAGATGCATTTGTCTATGACAGTATTGGTAGCAGTGACCACTGCACGGTCTTTGTGGAGATGAAGACCCATCCTCAAACTGAGGCCACCCTCCATCGTCTTGTGTGACACTACCACCGTGATAAATGGGATAGATTCAGAACAGATTTAACAGCTCAAAACTGAGCATCCATGAGGCACTGTAGGCCATCAGCAGCAGCAGAATTGTATTCCACCACAATCTGTAACATAATAACATAAGAAATAGGAGCAGGAGTAGGCCATTTGGCCCTTCGAGCCTGCTCCGCCATTCAATAAGATCATGGCTGATCTTGTACCTCATCTCCACGTTCCTGCACTATCCCCGTATCCCTTGATTCCCTTAATATTCAAAAATGTATCGATCTCTGTCTTTAATATACTCAACGACTAAGCCTCCACCGTCCTCTGGGGTAGAGAATTCCAAAGATTCACCACCCTCTGAGTGAAGAAACTTCTCCTCATCTCAGTCCTAAATGGCCGACCCTTATTCTGAGACTGTGACCCCTGGTTCTAGACTCCCCAGCCAGGGGAAACATCCTTCCTGTATTTACCCTGTGAAGCCCTGTAAGAATGTTGTATGTTTCAATGAGATCACCTCTCATTCTTCTAAACGCTAGAGAATATAGGCCTAGTCTACTCAATCTCTCCTCATAGGACAATCCCCCCATCCCAGGAACCAGTCTGGTGAACCTTCATTGCACTCCCTCTATGGCAAGTATATCCTTCCTTAGGTAAGGAGACCAGAACTATACACAATACTCCAGGTGTGGTCTCACCAGGGCCCTATATAATTGCAGTAAGATGTATTTACTCTTATACTTAAATCCTCTTGCAATAAAGGCCAACATACCATTTGCTTTCCTAATTGCTTGCTGTACCTGTATGTTAACTTTCAGTGATTCGTGTACAAGGACACCCAGGTCCCTCTGAACACCAACATTTCCCAATCGCTCACCATTTAAAAAATACTCTGCTTTCTATTTTTCCTACCAAAGTGGATAACTTCACATTTCTCCACATTATATTCCATTTGCCATGTTCTTGCCCACTCACTTAGCCTGTCTATATCTCCTTGAAGCCTCCTTGCATCCTCCTCACAACTTACATTCCCACCCAGCTTTGTATCATCAGCAAACTTGGATAAATTACATTTGGTCCCCTCACCCAAATGATTGATATAGATTGTGAATAGCTGAGGCCCAAGCACTGATCCTTGCGGTAACCCACTAGTTACAGCCTGCCAACCCAAAAATGACCCTGTTATTCCTACTCTCTGTTTTCTGTCCATTAACTAATCCCCAATCCATGCTAGTATATTACCCCCATCCCAAGAGCCCTAATTTTGTTTAATAACCTCTTGTGTGGCACCTATCAAATGCCTTCTGAAAATCCAAATACACCGCATCCACTGGTTCCCCCTTATCTATTCTGCTAGTTACAACTCAAAAAACTCTTAACAGATTTGTCAAACACGATTTCCCTTTCATAAATCCGTGTTGACCCTGCCCAATCCTATTATTATTTTCTAAGTGCCCTGTTACCACATCCTTAATAATAGATTCTAGCATTTTCCCTACTTCTGATGTCAGGCTAACTGGTCTGTAGTTCCCTATTTTCTCTCTCCCTCCTTTCTTAAATAGTGGGGTTACATTTGCTACCTTTCAATCCGCGGAATCTGTTCTAGAATTATGGAATTTTGAAAAATGACAATCAATGCATCCACTATCTCTATAGCCACCTCTTTCAAAACCCTAGGATGTAGGCCATCAGGTCCAGGGCATTTATTGGCTTTCAGTCCCATTAATTTCTCCAGTACTACTTTTTTACTAATACTAATATCTTTCAGTTCCCCACTCTCGCTAGACACTTGGTTGTCCACTAATTCCGGGAAGTTTTTTGCGTCTTCTTCCATGAAGACAGACACAAAGGCCACGATTTTCTCAGTGGAGGCGGGTTGGAGGCGACATTGATGTTCAGCGGGATCCGGTCCCGCTGCCGCTTTCAGCCGCCCAGGAATTAAGATTTTCTCTTAAGTGGCCTGATTAATGTGTCCATGCGCACTACCCGGCCCAATCAGTGGGTTCGGGTTTGCTGCTTGCCTCTGCTGACGTCTGTCAGCCAGCTGTATTTAAGGGGCCCATGCAGCCTTGTTTTTCATCCATCCTTTCCTGCTGCTTCTCGGTGTATCACTTGTGAAAATGAATGCTGCAAGAGCCAAGGCCTCTCCCAGATTTGATGATGACTCCCTCCATGCTCTGGTGGAGGGAGTGAGAGGGTGCCAGGAGGTACTGTTCCCCTCAACTGGACGGAGGAAGCCTCCTCAGCAAATCAAAGCAGCCTGGCTGCAAATTGCTGAGGAGGTCAGCTCCAGATCTTTGTGTAGTCGCACCTGGGTGCAGTGCAGGAAAAGGTTCAATGACCTGCTATGCACAGCAAAAGTGAGTATAACATCACACTTACCTTCAATCTGTTCCCCATCTCCTCTCATCACCAACACTCTGCATTGTCAACCAACTCCTGCATATCCCAACCTACCCTTACATCCCTTGCACCCTTAACCATCCCTCTCTCTATGTACAGAATCACTTCACTATTCTACTATGAACCCCTCACACTCGCTATCACTGTTATGCAATGACAACAACTAACAACGCACAGGGAGGGCCCTTGGTATTGGCACCTCACTCCATCTTTGTCTCCCTCTAAGCATCTATGCTATGGATTCTCTACACTCACTCCAACATTCGCACTCAAACTCCACTTGTGTTCCTCATTGCAGGAAAAGAGAGCCCACAATAAGAGGGAGAGGGCCAGGACAGGAAGAGGGCCACCTTCGATTGCCCAGTTGACCACTGCTGAGGAGGCTGCTCTGGACATCGTAGGAGGTGCTGAGGATCTGGAAGTGGGGGACGGTCAGACGGGCACAGTAGAGCAAGCTGGTGACAGAATAGATTTGCAGCCCTCTCATTTACATTGCATGAGTGACTGAGATGGCATCTGATGTTCATACAGATTGAGTTATGATCATCTGCACAATTTGATGTGCCTGCTACGTTAATATCACATGACTAACTCATGCCTTTAAGCCCCCACAGGACCATCGCGAGCCCCCCTCCCCACTGTCCAGGAGGAAGAGCCGGAAAACTCCTCAGAGGAAGCTGCAACCTCTGAGGGCACAGCATCAGCAGAATTCAGCGCACCCAGCACCAGCGCAGATACGCACACCTCGGTGGTACCTTCGCGAGATAGAGTAGTGTTGTCACCTGGTGTATCACAGCTCACAAGTGAGCATCAGCAGATGGTGGAGACAGGGACAGCAGTGGAGAATCCTCGTCAGAGGCCGCAGGGCGCTCCTAGCTCTGCTCAGCTGCATGTGGACCCTCTGCCTCTGGGGCCATCCAGAAAGAGAGCGGTGCTGGAACTCCAGGAGCAAGTGCAGGAGTCTCTGACAGGTTTTGCATCCAGGGTAACTGCGAGTGTGCAGAGAATGGAGGAGTTCATCTCTAACATGAGCACTGCCTTTGTGGAGGCAATGGCGCATGAACATTCCGCCATGGAGAGGGTGGCAACCGCCATGGAGGACATAAGTCGCCAGACTAAAAACATGGTCACTCTTCAAAATAGATTGTCTGCTATGGAGGAGAGATGGACATCTACTGAGGAGAGACACCAGAGGTTCATGGACGTCCTTGTAATGAGGACTGTCAGTACAGAGATGGGTCCTCATGGCCCCCCTGATGTGCAGCAAGGTGCTGTCCAGCCACTTGCTAGCACTGAAGTGCGGCTGACCCATGAGAGGGATGTTGGTGGCAGGCAACAAGGAAGTGTGGGCTCCTCTCCAAGTGCTCACACTCCCATGCCACTGCAGAGCCCTCGGTCAGAGCCCCACCAGATTCCTCACCCAACTGAGTTGTCCGTCTCAGCCCCTGCTCAGCCGTAGGAGGAGCAGATTGCTGCCGAGCCCGCCCAGGCTCACAAACCCAGAGGACGTCCACCAAAGGTGTCGAAGCAGGAGCAGCATGAAAGTGAGCAAGGTGCCTCCACATCTGCTGAAGCCACAGGGGAGGCACCACGTAGAAGCATGCATAAGAGAAAGTTAACACACAAATAGTCACAAGGGTAGTCACATATTTAAGATAATGATCGGCATTTCAATTGTAATAAAGAAATGCGATGGCAAACATTCAAAGAGTTGGCCCATGTGTGCCCAGAAATGGAAGTGTCACAGTGAGGTGTCAGATCACCTTTCATCTGTAATGTTGGTGATGAGAGTGATAGGAACCCACAGTTTATTGTACAGATTGTGTATCGTGTGTTAAGAAGGTGGCAGCCACATGTGTTTGCTTCGTAAACTTAAGGGAATCTGGCATAGATTAGTGCATCTATGGGCAACACGGTGGCATAGTGGTTAGCACTGGTGCCTCACAGCGCCAGGGACCCGGGTTCGAATCTGACCTCGGGTGACTGTCTGTGTGGAGTTTGCACATTCTCCCCGTGTCTGCGTGGGTTTCCTCCGGGTGCTCCGGTTTCCTCCCACAGTCCAAAAATGTGCGGGTTAGGTTGATTTGGCTATGATAAATTGACCCTTAGTGTTAGGGGGGGATTAAATATGGGGATAGGATGGGATATGTTAGGGGGAATTAAATACGTGGGGTTACGGTGGTAGGGTGGGATATGTGTACTGTGGGAATTAAAGCAGGGACAGGGTACTGGACTTGGATGATCAGCCATGATCGTATTGAATGGTGGAGCAGGCTCGACGGGCCGAATGGACTACTCCTGCTCCTAGTTTCTATGTTTATCCCTTGCATCACGGCCAGCAATGTGCTTGCGTGCTGGTGGAACTGGCGCATCTGCCTCTGCAAAGTCTTCCTACTCGGAGGAGGAGGAGGAGGAAGAGGAGGCTGTACGCTGAGCCACTTGTTCCTCAGGCAGCGGTAAGCCACGCTGCTGTGCGATGTTGTGCAGTGCACAGCAGACCATGATGATTCTGGACACCCTGGCTGCTGAGTACTGTTGGGCTCCACCAGATCTGTGGAGGGACCTGAATTGCATTTTGAGCAAGCCGATGGTTTGTTCGATGATGGCTCTGGTGGAAATGTGGCTGGCATTGTCGCGCTCCTCAGCTTCGTTTGATGGCCTCCTCAACGGCATCATTAGCCACGTCTTCAGGAGATAGCCCTTGTCTCCAAGTAGCCATCCAGAACGTTGGGTTGGAGGATTGAAGCGCTGAGGCACAGTAGACTGCTGCAAGATGAACGAGTCACGGCAACTGCCAGGGAACTTGGCACAAACATGCATAATGTTCTTCCTGTGGTTACACACCAGCTGGACGTTGAGGGAGCGGAAGCCCTTGCAGTTGACAAATACAGCTGGGTTGTGATGGGGTGCCCTAATGGCCACATGTGTGCAGTATACGACACCCTGCACCCTTGGCAAGCCTGCCATATTTGCAAAGCCAACCGCATGCGCAGTTACACTTGCTTCATCCATGGAGAAGTGGATGTAATTGTGCGCCTTTGCAAAGAGGGCATCGGTAACCTGTGTGATGCAAGTGTGTGTGGCTGACTGAGAGATGCCACTGTTAACTGCCTTAAGTGCCTCTCCCACCGCTTGGTGGTGGGTCCGATCAGGACTCCCAGAGCCGGCACTTGGCAAAGTTGCGAGGAGGCGGGTTGACGGCAGGGTCGGAACCCGCCATCAATCAAAATGATTTTAACCTCTGACCCGCCTCCAAACCCTCTCTCTGAGCACCGGAAAAATCGTGGCCAAAGTATTTGTTTAATTTCCCTGTCATTTCCTCATTCCCCATTATAATTTCTCCTGTCTCAGACTGTAAGGGACCCACATTTACTTTCGCTAATCTTTTCCTTTTTACATACCTATAGAAGCTTTTACAGTCTGTTTTTATGTCTCCCACTAGTTTACTCTCATATTCTATTTACCCTTTATCAATTTCTTGGTCCTCCTTTGCTGAATTCTAAAATCCTCCCAATCCTCAGGCTTACTATTCTTTTTGGCAGCATTATAAGCCTATTCCTTTGATCTAATACTATCTTTAACTTCTCTTGTTATCCGCGGTTGGACCACTTTTCCTGAGGGGTTTTTGTGCCTTAAAGGACTGTATATTTGTTGCAAATTATGTAATAATTCTTTAAATGCTAGGCATTACTCATCCACTGTCATACCTTTTAATGTAGTTTCCCAATCTACCTTAGCCAACTCGCCACTCATACCTACGTAGGTTGCTTTGTTTAGATTTAAGTCCCTAGTTTCGGATTTAACTAAGTCACTTTCAAATTCAATAACAAATTCTAAACCTCATGGCTCGGCATATTGCTCACTCTACCATTACCATCAAGCCAGGGAACCAACCCTGGTTCAATGAGGAGTGCAGAAGAGCATGCCAGGAGCAGCACCAGGCATACCTAAAAATGAGGTGCCAACCTGGGGAAGCTGCAACACAGGATACATGCATGCTAAACAGGAAAAGCAGCATTCTATAGACAGAGCTAAGCGATTCAACAACCAACAGATCAGATCAAAGCTCTGCAGTCCTGCCACATCCAGTCATGAATAGTGGTGGACAATTAAACAACTAACAGGAGGAGGAGGCTCCATGAACATCACCATCCTCAATGATGGTGGAGCCCAGCACGTGAGTGCAAAAGACAAGGCTGAAGAATTTGCAACCATCTTCAGCCAGAAGTGCCGAGTGGATGATCCATTTCGACCTCCTCCTGAGGTCTCCACCATCACAGAAGCCAGTCTTCAGTCAATTTGATTCACTCCACATGATATCAAGAAACGGCTGAGCGCACTGGATACAGCAAAGGCTATTGGGCCCCGACAACATCCTGGCTATCGTGCTGAAGACTTGTGCTCCAGAACTAGCCGCACCTCTAGCCAAGCTGTTTCAGTACAGCTACAACACTGGCATCGACCTGACAATGTGGAAAACTGCCCAGGTATGTCCTGTCCACAAAAAGCAGGACAACTCCAATCCGGCCAATTACCGCCCCAGCAGCCTACTCTGAATCATCAGCAAAGTGATGGAAGGTGTCGCCTGACAGCGCTATCAAGCGGCACTTACTCACCAATAACCTGCTCACCGATGATCAGTTTGGGTGCCGCCAGGACCACTCAGCTCCAGACCTAATTACAGCCTTGGTTCAAACATGGACAAAAGGGTTGAATTCCAGAGGTGAGGTGAGAGTGACTGCCCTTGACATCAAGGCAGCATTTTCCTGAGTGTGACATCAAGGAGCCCTAGCAAAATTGAAGTCAGTGGGAATTAAGGAGAAAACTCTCCACTGGCTGAAGTCATACCTAGCACAAAGGAAGATGGTTGTGGTGGTTGGAGGCCAATCATCTCAGCCCCAGGACATCACTGCAAGAGTTCCTCAGGGCAGTGTCCTAGGTCCAACCATCTTCTGCTGCTTCATCAATGACCTTCCCTCCATCATAAGGTCAGAAGTGGGGATGTTCGCTGATGACTGCACAGTGCTCAGTTCCATTTGCAACTCCTCACATAATGAAACAGTTCATGCCTGCATGCAGCAAGAACAGGACGACATTCAGGCTTGGGCTGATAAGTGGCAAGTAACTTTCGCGCCACCCAAGAGCCAGGCAATGACTATCTCGAACAAGATGGCGTCTAACCACTGCCCCCTGACATTCAACAGCATTCCCATCGCCGAATCCTCCACCTTGAACATCCTCAGGTCACCATTGATCAGAAACGTAACTGGACCAGCCACATAAATACTGTGGCAGGTCAGAGGCTAGGTATTCTGCGATGGTATACCTGACCTGGGAGTGCATTGGATGTCTTAAGTGGAGAGAGTGCCATTCCAGAGCACTAACATCCCTCACTTTAACAAGCGTATTTAAAAAAAATAAAGGTTAACAGACTAAAATGCAATAAATAAAAATAGATTATCTGGGCAAATGCATAGTGAGCAAAATATTACAGAAAATAGTGGAAGGGGGAACCACATGGCCAAATTTTAAATCATTGTCATGTTAATTTTTGCTGCAGAAAATTTTGGCAGTACAATGATTGTTGAAAGTGGTAGACTGGGAATTTATCCACAGTCATGGAGAAAGTAGATGTCAGTGCTTAATGGCCATTAAAAAGTTGAACTGCTTAAATATTCACAAGGTACTGAGACAAGGTAGAATGCATTCAAGTGTACTGAGAGAAATTATATCAGAAGTAAAGAGAAATTTCATACAGCTGGTTGACACAGAAGCAGTACCTGAAGATTTCACATAGGTAATACTATTCCAATTACAAAAAAAGATTCAGAAACACGGTCCTCAAAATTAGCTTGACATCATTAACACTGGGAAAAATAGTGGTGTCTATTGGAAGAAATTCAAGTGCATTTAATGAGAGTACAGACTTTAATTACAAGCATTAATGATAGACAGCGTGTCCTATAAATTAGATTGTGCCCACAAACGGGCACACAGTCTGGGAAGCTCGCTGCACACGCCTGTTCATGTTGTCAAAGGGATCACGTGACATTGATGCTGACAGCTGATTATAACAGGGCACACATGCAGCCAGCGCTAAACACACTGTTTATTGGCTGCGTGTCTGTTTGCGGGGTGGGGGGGGGAAATTGAGCATCTCTGATGCCACTTAAAGACAGCCACCACCTCTTAAAGGGGAGACCTGCAGATTGGAGATGGCCAGGAGGAGCGAGATCCTGTTTCCCCTGTGGGGGGAGAAAGCTCTCTAGGTAACGCCTCCGTCGCCAGTGAGACGAGGTCGCTGATGAGGTTAATGCCAGGAGCTTAGCACCCAGCACCTGGCTGCAATGCCGAATGAAGTTTAGTGACCTCAGCAGAGTTGCCAATGTTAGAATCGCTCCTCTCACCTCAACTACTCTCTGCTTACAGGTCCACCACCTGCAGCCACACTACCTCACAATACTCCCTTCCCTTCAGTCTCCTATAATCACTGCACCACACTCCACTCCATCTCATTCAAACTCTGCTTCTCAGAAGCTTATCTGCTTGTCAGTTGTGGCTCAGTGGGTAGTACACTCACCTCTGAGTCAGAAGGTTGTGGGTTCAAGTCCCACACTAGGGACCTGAGCACATAAATCTAGGCTGACACTCCAAGGGAGTGCTGCATTGTCGGAGGTGCTGTCTTTTGGATGAGAGGTTAAACCGAGGCCCTGTCTGCTCTCTCAGGTGGACGTAAAAGATCCCATGGCACTATTTCGAAGAAGAGCATCCCCAGTGTCCTGGCCAATATTTATCCCTCAATCAACATAACAAAACAGATTATCTGGTCATTATCACATTGCTGTTTGTGGGACCTTGCTGTGCCCAAATTGGCTGCCGCGTTTCCCATATTACAACAGTGACTACACTCCAAAAGTACTTCATTGGCTGTAAAGCGCTTTGAGACGTCCGGTGGTCGTGAAAGGCGAGAGGGGATCTCATTGAAGCATACAAAATGATTACAGGGCTTGATAGGGTGGATGCTGGGAGAATGTTTCCCTTGGCTGGGGAGTCTAGAACCAGGGGCCACAGCCTCAGGATAAAGGGTAGGCCATTCAGGACTGAGATGAGAAGAAATTTCTTCACACAGAGGGTGGTGAATCTTTGGAATTCTCTACCCCAGAGGGCGGTGGAGGCTCAGTCATTGAGTATATTCAAGACAGAAGTCGATAGATTTCTGACTAGTAAGGGCATCAAGGGATATGGCGATAGGGACGGTGAATGGAGTTGAGGCAGAAGATCAGCCATGATCTCATTGAATGGCGGAGCAGGCTCGAAGGGCCAAATGGCCTCCTCCTGCTCCTATTTCTTATGTTCTTATGTTATAAATGCAAGTCTTTCTTTCTTTCTTTTTTCTCCTAATCTCATACTATTGCAACCCTCATTCCCCCATGCTTCACATCTTGTACACAGCAACTGCACTATTCAACCATAGCAGGGACATTCTCAAACCGCCTCATAACACTATTACTACCACACTCCCTTCTTTCTTGCAGGAGAAGGTTGCGCACCACATCTGACAGGAGGCAGTGTCCGGAGGAGGCCAAGCCTGCCTGCACACGCTGTCCGCACTGGAGGAAGACGTGCTGTCCATCACGGGCAGGGTGCGAGTCATTGCCCTGATGAGCGGTAACACTGGAGGAGACATTGCGCAGGGCTTCTTCACACCTTATGCTCTTTTTCTTCAAACTGCAGCTGCTTTCAGCAACCACTTCTTCCTCTGCTTCCCTTCACACTAAAAGCTAAACCTTGTTGCTCTGTTTCATTTGAGGGACTGAAAATGTCAAGTGCCAGTACAGGAAGAGGAGGACAACCTTGATCTGATCCCAGCAAGCATCAGCATACTGGCACCATGCGTACTTTAGAATATAGGCTAGAACAGCGGGCACAAGTGTGCAGGAGCCACTTGTTGCTAAGTAGCCAGCCTGTGGCCTGGTTGGAATAAAGGCTACACAGAGGACTGGCATGATGCGCTGCCGATGGTCGCAAACCAAATGCACATTCAGGGAGTGGTATCCCTTTCTATTGAGAAAGGTGACAGATTGGTAATGGGGAGCACACAAGGCAATGTGGGTGCAATCTATAGGCCTTAGACTCTGGGGAAGCCTGCAACACGGGCGAAGCCTAGTGCTCTCTTGTCCTGCTTCACGCTGTCCATGGGGAATAAGATGTATGTGTTCCTCCTGGTGTAGAGAGCCTCGGTGACCTCCCGGACACAGCCGTGCACTGATATAGCTGCAGCCTGGACTGATCCTGTAGTGTAAAAGTTAAGGGCCACAGTGGCCTTGACAGTCACAGGCATACCCTGTCCATACCCTGGTTTGGATCTCCAGTTGTGGCTGCAGCAGGTTACATAACTCAGTGATACTCTCCTTGAAAAAGCAAAAGTACCTCATACATTGATTCTCGGTGAAGTTGAGATACGAGAAGTGCTCCCTGAAGACCTGCTGTGGGTATGGCCTCCTGTGCAGGGGCCTCCACCTCCCTCTTCTCCCAGCTGCTCCTGCTCCCTCCTGTCTTCTTTGCTGCTCCCCCTCCTCCACCAGACCCAAAGGCAGACCTACCAGACCACCCATGACTGGCATAAACTCTTCCCAAAGGAGAAAAAAGCAGTCCTGCATCAGTGCAAAGTTGTTTCCAGAATTCGCTTGTGAAATGCAGAAAATAGCCAAAAAAAGGTCCAGAAATTAACCAGTAGCCTAAGAGAACAAACCAACAACTAAACTGCACATGGATGAGTGCAGCTCCAACAACACTCAAGAAGCTCGACACCATCCAGGACAAAGCAGCCCGCTTGATTGGCACCCCATCCACCACCTTAAACATTCACGCCCTCCATCATTGGCGTACCGTGGCTGCAGTGTGTACCATCTACAAGATGCACTGCAGCAACTCACCAAGTCTTCTTCGGCAGCACATCCTAAACCCGCGACCTCTACCACCTAGAAGGACAAGGGCAGCAGGCGCATGGGAACACCACCACCTACAAGTTCCCCTCCAAGTCACACACCATCCTGACTTGGAAATACATCACCGATCCTTCATCATCGCTGGGTCAAAATCCTGGAACTCGCTCCCTAACAGCACTGTGAGAGCACCTTCGGACTGCAGCGGTTGAAGAAGGTGGCTCACCACCACCTTCTCAAGGGCAATTAGGGATGGGCAATAAATGCTGGCCATTTTTCCCCTTTTTTATTCGGGGTGCCGGCCGTGATCACTCAGCCCGACAGTCCTCAAGTGCCGAGCTGTTTTCATGGCACCCCGCTTCCCAGTGGTCTAGCAGGGCCCCGGTGCATGCAGCGCTAGATCCCTCCACTTTAATCAGGGGATGAGGCCTGCAATGGCGCAGTGCTACGTACTGACACGCGTGGTGCTGTTGCACGTAGCACCACGATATTCAGTTGTAGCGTCCCAAGAAGGAGATGGAGCACTTCCAGTAGTGCCCCGCCTCCTGCTTGGGGCGCTACAACTCAATTTCAGGCGGAGGGGCTAAAATTAGCGACCCGGCGACGTTAGCGGCCCCAAAAGGGGCGACACGGAATTTTTCCTCCCGGGCTAGAAATGTGGTATAGCCCCGTTTGAGGCGCTAACTTTTGAAAAGTAGAAAAAGTAGCACCAGGCGCTAATGATTCCCTCCTGCCGGGAAATTCAGCTTTCGCGCTCCAGGAAGGAAGTGGAGCACTAAATCAAGCGCTAACCACTTCTCTTAGGGTGCTAAAGTCCGAGAGTGGGGCAGTAGCAGCAAAGTGCTGAACAGCACCACAGGCTGTTTCCCTCGCTTAAAGGCCAATGATGGTGCACAACCTACTTGTCGGCAGGTCTGCGTTGCAAGACGACCTGCGCAACTGCCATTACAGCCCCAAACACTTTCACAAAGTGGAGGGCTGGACATCTTGCAGCAATGAAACATCAAAAACTTTGAGCAGGCACCAGACTGGTGCAAATAATACAGGTTGGCCTACCTGAAAACCATTCCCTTTAATTAGCGCTCCCCAAACGGCCAGCCGAGGTGACAACGGCTCCTCTTCCTGCCGTTGTTCACGCCGGCGATACAGCAGGGGGCGGGAGGCAATTTCACATCCAGGGCGATAACGGGGCACTGCGCACTTTATGATGTCACGATCTGCGAGGCGCTGGAGGCCCAGGCGATAAGAGTTAGCGCCAGCACTAAACCGGCACTAATGTTCGCGGGCATCGCTGCATTCGCCGCGTGCGGTTGTTAACACCTTAGCGCCCCCCCCCCACCAGGTGCTAACGGGAGACGCTAACCAACCGAATTTCTCCCCCTCTGTGTTTCCTGTTCGAGGACACCTGAATCTCTCTGAACACCAACATTTAATAGTTTCTCATCATTTCAAAAATATTCTGTTTTTCTCTTCTTCCTACCAAAGTGAATAACCTCACATTTCCCCACATTATAGTCCATCTGCCATCTTATTGCCCACTCACTTAACCTGTCTATATCCCTTTGCAGGCTCTTTGTGTCCTCCTCACAACTTACTTTCTCACCTAGCTGTGTATCGTCAGCAAATTTGGATACATTACATTCGGTCCCTTCATCTAAGTCATTATTATATATTGTAAATAGCTGAGGCCCAAGCACTGATCCTTGCGGAATCCCACTAATTACAGCCTGCCAACCTGAAAATGACCCATTTATCCCTACTCTCTGTTTTATGTCCATTAACCAAATCCATGCTAATACATTACCCCAACCCCATGAGACTAGTATGCAGGTACACCAAGCAATTAGGAAGGCAAACGGCATGTTGGCCTTTATTGCAAGGTGGTTTGAGTACCACAACACTCCTGATATTAAATAATGTTGAAATGATGGAATCACATTCTTACACTATGTGAAACTGACAAGAAAGCATTGAAACTCCACTAGCCTACAGCTGTGACTCATTACTGATGATCCCTTTAAATAACGTCCCTGGAGCTGTCTTCCTGTTGCTTCATGCCAGCTCTCCCTGTCGCTGTTTCCTCCAGGTGCTAAGGTAGGTGGCGACAATTAATTTCGCAGCTCGGGCAGCCCGTGAACATTGCACGCTCACTGATGTCATGATCCACCTGGCGTTGAGGCTCCCGGTGATAACTGTTAGCAGCGGCGCTGCGGGGTGTGGGGGGGTGGGATTTGTTGTGCGCCATTGGATTTGCATCGCCCCAGCGATACTGCTCTCGCGCCCCATTAGCGGCATCTGCTGGGGCTAATGGGAGGCGGTAAGGTACTGAATATTTCCCCCTTGGACTCTAGGGGAATCAAGGGCTATAGAGATCGGGCGGGAAAGTGGAGTTGAGGTCGAAGATCAGTCATGATCTTATTGAATGGCGGAGCAGACTCGAGGGGCCGTATGGTCCAGCCCTGTTCCTAATCCTTATATTCCTTAAATGGCTCTGCAATTGATGCTGACAAGTGCTGGGAACATCTACAGAAGTTGTACTCGAAAAATCACAAGTTTCTCACAGCTTCATAAATGTCCAGTAATTCTGGTTCAGCTTGTGATGCTGAATTCTGTATTTAGACTTATACATCAGAGGCCCAGGGTCCAGATTTTGACATTGTCTGCAAAGAGTTCCATAGGCCGAAGCAATGTATACAGCTGTCATTTTGTGCAGACTTTTCTGATTTTATACAGAATGTTGAAGTTCAGCTGCAACACCTCTTGTCATGAATTTGAAGGGCTGATTTATGCACCATAGGACACTGAAGTGGCTGACAGTGACAAGAATGACTCAGATTGCTTTTGAACTCCTACTGTTCTGCCAGTTTTTCCCTCTAAGTTCACTTGTTTTCTGACCTTAGATCACATGTGATTAGCAAGTCAAGAAGCTGAATATTTGTAAATAGAGAGTTTTGCAACCCCATAGAGTAAATGTACATGGATAGCATCAAGGCTAGGATGCACTGCAGTATGTCGCCAAGGTCTCTTTGGCAGCACCAACCCAAACCCGCGACCTCCACCACCTAGAAGGGCAAGGGGAGCAGGTGCTTGGGAACACCATCAGCTCCAAGTTGCCCTCCAAGTTACACACTATCCTGACTTAGACATATAATCAGTGTTCCTTCATTGTCACTGGGTCAAAATCCTGAAACTCCCTACCTAACATTATTGTGGGGATACCTTCAACACACGGACTCCAGCGGTTAAAGAAGAAGACCCACTATCACCTAATGGAATCATAGAATCATAGAATGGTTACAGCACAGAAGGAGGCCATTCAGCCGTCGAGCCCGTGCCGGATCTCTGCAAAAGCGCTTCAGCTAGTACCAATTCCCCACCCTTTCTCAAGGCCAACTAGGGTTGGGCAATAAATGCCAGCGACGCCTACATCCTGAGAAAGAATTCTAAAAAAAGGCAGCACGGCCAATCTTCTCAGTTTTAGACTTCTTCTTCCCTGAACTGAAGGTTAATTTGTCAACCCACTGTTCAATTCCTTCTGTTTTTCCAAGTTCAGGTGATGTTAATTCTGTGGCTTGCAGCTGCTTAAAGTGGAAATCGTTGTTTGGGGCGTTTAATTGAAGACATGTCTGGCAGTGATCTGGGGAGAGGGAGAGCCCCTTGCTTTGATAGAAATCTTGTTGCAGCGAGTGCAAGTCTTTCTGTGAATTGGGCATTGTAATGTATTATCACATGGTTTGTCACATGGTTTAGTATGAGCATGCTCAGTTCGCTCTGGCCTAGTAAACGAGCACCTTGACTAGAATCTCATCCTGTCTCTGTCCTTCATTTGTTCTACCCACATATATTATTATATTTTGGTGAGGAGGATGGGATCCCAAAGCCATTTTTAGAGATCATGGAAGGACACAGTGTTCAACCTTCGAGTGGAAAAGCTTGAGGTGAATTTGTGACACCTAAACTGAATTTTTTGCGATGTTTCATTGTTAATGCTGACGCAGAATTGTCTGTGCTTCGCCTTCACATGTATGTATACACAGCAACAGCGGCACTGATTCTCACATGTATACAGGTAGTGTGCTGAGTCACTGTTCGACGGGATCGGGACAATCATGGCCATTGGAAGCCTCGGCATGTATGACTGAGCTTGTGAACCATTCAGGTCTTACATTGAGCAGATGGAGATGTTTTTTAAGGCCAATAACGTTATTGAGACCGAAGTGCAGATGAGAATGTTCAAGCTCAAAATAATTTGTGAGCGTAAAAAAGTAATTTTTCTAATGGAGATCGGGCCAGATACCTATGGAACGTTGACAAACCTACTCGCGCCAGGGAAAGTGAAGGATGTGTCGTTTGAAGACATTGTCGAGAAACTTGAGGACCATTTCGACCTAAAGCCATTAGAAATAGCAGAGAGCTATAAGTTTGGTACCAGAAACCAAAAATAAAGTGAAACCATCAGTGAGTACATTGTAGCTCTTCAAAACCGGTCTTTGCATTGTAACTTCGGCACATTTTTGGATCGTGCGTTGCGAGATAAGTTTGTGTGTGGACTGGCAGATGAGCGCACACAGTCCAAATTACTGAACGCTCCAAACCTAACGTTTGACATGCATGCAAAATTGCTCTATCTATGGAGATGGCATATAAAAATGCTAGGGAGCGCCGTCTAACTCAAGTGACTAGTGCAGTTGAGGTCTACAGTCACAAAGCCACCGCCGAACCTAAAGTTGTGAGACTAAGTCAAAAGCATGTCAGTGAGAGCAGTTCAGTGAATTGTTATCACTGCAATGGAAATCACTCACCACAGTCCTGCCAATACAGAAATGTGAACTGTTTTCACTGCCAGAAGCAAGGCCATATTTCAACAGCTTGCAGAACTAGATGGAAAGCAGGAAGTAAGAACCATTCTAGTGGCGATGCAAAGCAGTGACAACAAAAGGGAGGAATTCACAATATTGAAGTGAACAAACCTGATGTTGAAGAACTAGGCATCTACAGTATCTATGCCACTAACGGCAATGTTAGCATTTGTGAGAAAGACATCCATACAAAATTTTTGATCAATGACCAATATATTGATATGTGTATCGACACAGCGGCGGACTGCTCTATCATGAGTAAGGACACATATGAGAGTAAGTTTAATCAAATATCACTTACAAAGAGTACCATAGAGTTAAAAACCCACTCCGGAGAAATCCTAGAGACATGTGGACAAATGGAATGTACAGTTCAACACAATGGCCAGTCAGTAAAGCTGCCTATTGTTGTCGCTACAACAACAGGCCAACCCTCATGGGCAAAGACTGGAAAAACATCTTCAGTGTAGATGCTTCAAAGAAGTGACTTGACACAATGCTGAACAAATATAAAAGCATCTGAAATAACAACAGAAAACGCTGGAAAAACTCAGCAGGCCAGGCAGCATCCGTGGAGAGAGAAAGAGAGTTAACGTTTCAGGTCAATGACCTTTCATCAGAACTGTGAAGAGCCGGAAATCAAATAGATTTAAGGCCAGAGTAAAGCTGGGAAAAGGGGGAGGGGATAAAAGAACAAAGGGGGAGATGAAGAGACATTAAGAGACATTAAGAGATATGCAAGGCTAGAGGTGGTGTAAATGTGACAGATTAAGGCTGAAAGAAGTGTGAAATCCACTGGCAGAATGAAGGACAGCTGCCAGCTTCTAGGAGGAAAAAAAAGGTGGGGGGGGGGCAAATAAAAGGGTGGAAAAAATAAAATATAAATGTGATTGGAGCTGAGGTTATGATCTAAAATTGTTGAACTCGATATTGAGTCCAGAGGGCTGTAGCGTGCCTAAACGAAAGATGAGGTGCTGTTCCTCGAGCTTACGCTGCGCTTCCGTGGAACAGTGTAATAGGCCGAGGACGGTGAGGTCAGAGTGGGAGTGAAGCGGTGAATTAAAGTGACAGGCCACCGGGAGCTCGGGGTCCCCCTTACGGACTGAACGGAGGTGTTCCGCAAAGCGGTCATCCAATCTGCGTTTGGTCTCCCCAATGTAGAGGAGACCACATCGTGAGCAGCGAATACAGTATACTAAATTGCAGGAAGTGCAAGTAAATCGCATATAAAAGCATGTTCTCAGGCAGTTGTGAGGGCATCACTGTGTATGACGCGCATATCCGCATCAAGTCCAACGCGAAGCCTGTCTATTGTAAGGCAAGGCCGGTCCCCTATGCGTTGAAAAGTCAGGTGGAGAAAGAGCTAGAGAAACTGAGTGTGAGTAAAAACTGACAAAATTGAATGGGCTACCCCGATTGTGGTAGTGCCCAAAGTAGACAAAACTGTACGCTTGTGTGGTGACTACAAAGTCACTATCAACCAAACAGTTGACGATGAGCAGTACCCGTTACCTACATCGCAAGATTTGTATGCAGTACTCTCTGGGTCAAAGGTTTTCTCCAAGCTTGACCTGTTGCACGCTTACGCGCAGATGAATGTTGACAAAGAATGTCAACAGTACCTCACTATCAACACACACAAGGGACTGTACACCAAGCTGCCGTGCAGTGTAAAGTCCTCCTCCAAAATCTTCCAGGCTACGATGGATAAGATTTTGCAAGGAGTTCCAAATTGCTTATGCAATCAAGACGATTTGCTGATTGCAACAAGCAGCGAGGAAGAAAATCTAGAAGTGTTAGATTTAGTGCTTGAAAGGTTGAATTCCCACAATGTCAAATTGAAAAGGAGTAAACGTGCTTTTGTGCAGCCCGAGGTTGTGTACCTTAGTCTGAAAGTTGATGGCTTGCAACTAGTGAAGGAAAATAACTATAAATTACATAAATTAACTACTTTAAACAAAAATTTTAATTTTTGAAAAAATTAATTGTACTTTTTAATGGTGCTAAAAATAAACTTACCTTTCTTTAAAGTATGTAAAAAAGATAAACCTGTTGAAAAAATGTTTAAATTGTATTTAATTCATCACTTACCTTGTTAAAAGCAGGCCTTGCGCCTCCTTTTTTCCTGCGCAACTTCTCCATACTTACCCTCACGGAGAAACCTGAAAAAATGAAGTTCGCTGTGTGCGCGCTGCCTCTCGAACCCCTTCTTGCACGAGACCGGAAGTTCCGGTTTCCCGTGCATGCGCAGTGCATGCGCGAAATCGGCACTTCCGGTGGCCCTACGGGTGAGTACACAGCACGTACTCACCCGTGGAGACCCGAATTTCTGCCCCCTTAAGATCTTTCCTTGGAATGTCCAGTACTACGCATGTTTCTTACCTGAGTTAGCGACCATGTTAGCTCCATTGCATGAGCTCCTCAAGAAGGATGTCCAGTGGAAGTGGACAAAAGCGCAACAGGAAGCTTACAACGCTTATAAGAGAAATCTCTCTCGTGATGCTCTACTTGTGCACTACGGCACAGAGCATGAACTTAAGTTAGCGTGTAATGCTTCCAGCTATGGTGTGGGAGCTGTAATAAGCCACGTAATGGATGACGGCTAAGAGAAACCAGTCGTGTTTGCATCGCGAACCCTCACAAAGAGTGAAAGAAACTACGCGCAAATTGAAAAGGAAGCACTCGCTATAGTGTTTGGAATCAAGAAATTCCATCAGTTCCTGATCAGCAGAAAGTTTACCCTGATAACCGATCACAAACCGCTCCTAGCAATATTGGGGCCCAAATCTGCCATCCCTGCAATGGACGCATCAAGAATGCAACATTGGGTAGTGGTGTTGTCACATTACGATTGAATATCGCACTTCAAACAAAACGCAATCGCAATGCCTTGTCCAGGTTGCCACATGAGGACTCATGTTGAAAGTGAAGGTGAGATTTTCACGCTAGGTGCAGTTGACAAAGACTTTCCCATGAATGCAACTGAGATTGCAAATGTAAGGTTTCCAAAATTTACAGATCCCCAAAACCTAAGGAAAAAGGACTTTGGAACTATTACAGGGTGGTGAAATGCAGTTGGGCCTAACCTAAGGAATTTAAGACCAAAAACCAAGTTTTGGCATGTTAAAAACATGTCTGGGCCTGTAAAGGGACAAGGAGGTGGGTTCGACCTCAGTAAAAGCAGTTTGGCTATTGCAGTTAATTACACTGTCTGGGGAACCGGGATGACCTCACTCAAGCCCCAGCAGACATTAACATTTGAACAATAGACCCAGGGAGAAGGCAGTCCTACCCAAAATACAGGCCCCATCAAAACCGATTACAGGGCCCATCAGAAACATGCATAATAAAACCCACTCAGACCCATTCTATAGAAAGACCGAGTCCAGCCAAGGAAACCAAACACAAAACCAATCACCAGTGATCAACCGAGGAGATCGACAGGATGCAAGCCAGCCCAAAAGCCATTTGACACTTACAGAACAGTTACTGGTAACTAGCCCGCCAAAATCAGACAAAGAACCAAGCAGATTTGGCGCGCAGATAAGGCCATGTTCAATGGGTGAGATTGAAGGCCTGTTAAAAACCAGTTAACACGCTAGTAAAGTCGTTACCGTTAATGAGCCCGCCAAAACCAGACAATGGACTGAGCAGATTTGGCGGGCAGATAAGGTCACTTCAATTTAGTATAATTGAAGGCCCGTTAAGCAATTCAAGAGAAGAAGACAAGCCGAGACAAGCGGGTCATCAGCATCACACACACAGTCGAGTGTGGAGACAAGGAGCAACATCACCGACCCAAGCCGAGCTGGAAGCGAGTAGGCATTGCTCACCACTCAGACACACCTGAGTCCAGCTCGCGAAGACACCACCTCGACGGACCTCCAACAACGGTCCCAACACAGTCACCCGGAGCAACAAGCAGCAACAAGTCACCAACGGCTCCACGAGGTCGACCAACACACTAAACAAGGCCTAAAACCATCGCGGAAACCAAAGGCCTCAAGAAACCAGCAATCGCATATTACCCCCAACTGACCGGGTAATAGCAGGCCACCGCGACCAACAAAGACCAACTCAAGGGAAGAAAACCCGGAAGAACCGCAAAGCTTCCACTCTACAATCTACTCCTGACTTACCCCTGGGTAAGATATTCCCCAAAGACTCTAAGCCCTACTGCTAACCAAAAGAAATTGGGTACTCACCAGATAAATCCAAAACGACATCCTACCGCATCAGCGGACTCGCGAAGACTGACCAGATACACAGGTGAAGTCCTCTACCACGTATGGGGTACGGCAGACACTAACCGCCATAAACAGCAAACCCCAAAACCGCGATTTAGCCCAACTGTCAAAGGATTGGTGAGCATTATCCCTGGTCCTTCAAAGCCTAACTTAGGTAGTAAAGTGGGGTTGGGAGGGGTGAAGTATTGTTCTACTGTCATTTCCCTCGCTTGTACCGAAGTGTTCCCCACCTTTAGAGTGTTATTATTTGTGTTTTACCTTTTAATAAAGATTGAAGTTCTTTCATCAAACTCAGTTGTCTGCTGCACCTTTTATCACAACCCCCAAATAAGTCCAAGGTCTAGAACCAAGGGAGTGGGAGCAATTCGAACCGCTCAGAAGTCAAAGGTGAAGCTGACACAAACCACCCCCTTCACAAATGAGACTCAAAAGGACACAGTACTGAAAAGAGTGTATGAAAACACCTTGAATAGATTGGACAGTGATCTTGAATCACTTGTCAGCAAAGTGGATTGAAGTGAAACATATAGGTTCAAACAAATCTGAGCTAGAAACAGGATCATCTTTGAGTTCAAACCAGAACAAAACAGCTCAAAAATTGGTTCAACACCAAAACCTTTTGTAAGGAGATCAGGAAGGCTCCACAAACCTGTTATTAAACTGGATTTTTAGTTCATTTGCAGTTGATTTAAAAGAAAAAAAGCCAGGAGTTTTTGTTATGTGGTACATGTAATGCTGGGAAAGGTGGGACCATAGTTTTGCTGTATTTGACAGGAGAATATGTACTTTTTTTTAAGGGGAAAGCAGTGTAATGTATTTTCACATGATTTGTCCCATTACGATTGAATATCGCACTTCAAACAAAATGCAATCGCAGATGCCTTGTCCAGGTTGCATGAGGACTCGTGTTGAGAGTGAAGGTGAGCATGCTTAGTTCGCTCTGGCCTAGTAAACAAGCACCTTGACTAGCAACTCATCGTGTTTCTGTCCTTCATTTGTTCTACCCACATATATTACAGGTGTGGCTCAGCAGGATGGAGGGACAAGCAGCTTTGCAGGAACTGACAAACTGCATAACTGCCAGCAGTACTGTGCAGAGGATGTGGGTGCAGCCTCACAAGAAATTCAGTGGCCTCACCAGGAGAGCTAGATGGGGGCCGGAAGTGTCAACTCATATTTATACATTATACTAACTGTTACCATAATGAACTGTTCCTTTCTACTCACGCATTACTTCATTTTGTCTCCACCATCACACGCTGCACTGTGCACTTTCCAGCACCTCAGGACAACCCACTTCCTGCTCCTTCTGTCTTCATAATACCTATGGAGAGCTCCTTGATACATGGGTGTAGGAAGATTCCATGCTGCCAATATCTGCCGAGCAATGCATGCTTCTGCTTCTGTAGGAGAAGGCAGCATTTAACAAGAGAAGAAATTTGGTAGCCAGTGGAATTACAGGCACGTTGCATTTTGTGAAGAGTAGGCCCTTCAAATTTAGGGATGAGGAAGTAAGAGATGGAGAATTAAGCGGCATAGCCCAGAGCAGGGTTATCTTTCATTCACACACCATCCTATTCAGTTACAAAAATCACTGTTGTGAAAGCTCTAGGTCAGTACTTTGGTGAAGGATGCCTGGCAACAATGAGCAGGAGCAGGAGGAGGTGGTCAAGGAGGAGCAGGGGGCACTTGGCTCAGACTGCTATCACATTGCCCTTGAGCTGCAGAGTTAGTTCCTCCTTGGAGAGGATGGCTAATCAGGTTGCCTGAATGGGCAGCGGAATTGATAGGGGCTTCAGCAATGTCACTGGTCTAGTTGGGTCTGCTCACCTAGATCCATGTACATGGTGACACGAAGGATGGGAATGGGGACATGCCTGACCTGGCAAAGGATGATGTTGTCTCTCCTGTTGGACTGTGCTTTGTGTAAATTGGCTGCTGCTTTTGCCTATACGGCAGCAGTGACTACGCTTATAATAAAAAGTAATTGGATGTGAAGTGCTTTGGGACACCGAAGATGTGATAAGGTGCTATATAAATATAAATTCTTTCTTTTTACCCATTATGAACTTGCAGTTAATGTTGTTATATAAAAGGGAACTAGAATTCGCAGATACTTAATTAAAAATAAGTGTTAGTCATGTCTGGAAAATCCTTATATATTATTATTGGAAGGATATCTCCAATTGGAGATGACATATTAATTTTAAGGATTACTGTAACCAGCTTGAGTATATAAAGTCACTGTAATTGCACAATCCACCAAAAAGATTAAATAAAAACCAGAGAAATATGAAAAACATTCAAATGGGAGAGAGAAAATCCATTTTGTGAGACAGACTTTTGTGGAAAGAGTCTACAGAAGAAAAATTAACGACTCCATTCTAATCACTCTTTAAGTTGTTCAGATGGAGGGCTAGAAATTCGGCTCCATAGCTTCTGTTGTTTGGGCGCTATGGGTGCCATTTTGTGCCAAAAATGGTGTCCCCACTACGCATGCACACTTCTGGTGCACGTCGCATTGGACACCATCTTGGTGAGGGCTGTTGGGTGGACATTAGGAGCATGTGCTGGAAGTATGGTAACTAGGCAGATTGTAACGTCAATCAGCGTGCAACACTGATTGGACGCCAGCGCTGCCCTTTTCATCCTCAATGCTGGAGTTAATGCCCTGTCGTAACCTTGCACACCTGAACATGCATTCAGCAGCAGCGAGGACCCCCCACCAGCGATATTTAAAGAGATCAGCAACCACTCTAAGGTGAGTTGCTGATTAATTTCTACTGGCTCTGTAAGTTTGTGGAAGTGTTTGGACCTTTCTAGAGTTGTTTAAAGTTGGTGAGGTGACAGGGAGTGGTGCTGCAAGTGGAGAAGGCCTTGGTTCTGACTTCAAGGGTTCTGGTCAGACCACTTGCTCCCAGCCAGGGGTGCTCTAGTTGTCATTCCCGCTGGCCTGCAGCATGACAGGGAGATGGAGCAAAGACAGCGAAGAAGAGGACAAGCTGCTCGCAGAGGGAGAAAAAGGAGGGGGAGAAGGGCTTTCAGCAGGAGGCCTTACCCACCTAGGCTCTTCCGAGAACAATTCTCTTACCTCAACCGGAGCCAGGAGCAGTGTCTGAGGCATCTGTGTTTTACGAAGGAGGTGCTCACAGAACTCTGCCACCTCTTGTAACCAGACCTGCAGCCTTACACCAAGACAAGAACAGCGCTGCTAGTGGCTGTAAAGGTGACCGTGGCCCTGAATTTCCTTGCGTTGGGATCCTTCCAGGCTGTAGCAGGCGACACCTGTAACATCTACCAGTTCATCGTCCACTGCTGCATAAGAGAGATGAGAGACTCTCTTCTTGCCAGGAGAGGGGACTTCATTGTCTCCTCTCTGACCAGAGAGAAGCAGGCGGAGCATGCATGTGGCTTTGCTAGAATAACAGGCTTCCCCGTGGTGCAGGGCGCCATCAACTCCATGCACGTGGCTTTGCAGGCACCACATCTAAATGCTGAGATATGCCACAACTGCAAAGGTTACCAAATGTGCAGTTAGTGTGCGAACATGCTCAGCACATCATAATTCCCGGTATCCTGGCAGCAGTCATGATACTTTTATTCTGTGCCAGTCTGCTGTTCCCTCAGTCTTTGAGCCACCACGACAAACCAGAGGGTGGATGCTGAGTGACAAAGCTATCCACTGACAACCTAGTTCATGACTCCGCTCCGCAACCCAACCACGTGGGTGGCATGAGTACAATGAGAGCCATGCTGCCACACGGCATCTTATAGAGCAGATCATTGGCATGCTTAAACAATGTTTCCACTGCCTGGACCGCTCAGGAGGAGCCCTGCAGTACTCCCCAGAGCGCGTCTCAAGATTTGTCGTGGTCTGCTGCGTGCTCCACAACTTCACCATCGTGAGGGCACAGCCCTTGCCATCAGGCACACGGCGACCAGCTGAGGAGGAGGAGGAAGAAGAGGAAGTGCAAGATGAGGAGGATGAAGAGGTGGAGGGCAAAGCAGAAAAGGAGAAAACAGAAGAGGGTGAAGCGGAAGGAAGGAGGCAACCTAGACAGCCCCTTTCTGCCTGGGCTGTCAGTTAGCGACTCATCCAACTGTGAACAAGTGAATGCAGCCTGAATTTCCCATTCAACAATAGTCCCACACCTTACGTTCCCTCTGTTACTGACCATCACAGCGTCCTTTTGGCCACAATGCTGAAATAAAAGCCACCAGAAAATAAACATTCCAATCCAACTTTATACATCAATTCATCCAATATTACATAACAAAGTCAACTAATCACCCTTATGCATTCCCTTAGTGCCTGTCTTCAGTGTGCCTTTGCCTGTCTTAGTGCTCCTACGAAGTGCTACCCCAGTGGCTGCAGCATGGCTGGTAGAAGGCTGCTGTCCATGGGGGACACTGCAGATGGCCTTGCAGGATAACTTTGAGCAGCTTTGAGCCTTGAAGGCCCAGCTGTAGACTGCACCACCTCGGCATGGGTGGCAGCCATCTGGGCTGGCCGGCTGACAGGCAACTGCAATGGCACTGGCAGAGTGGCAGTGGTGAAAATATGAATGTTTTCATCCTGAGAGAGGACAGCAGGTTCTTGCTCAACAGAGCCACTGCCACTCCCTCAGGTTGACGCCTCAACATTCCTAGCCAGAGGACAGATTGCTGGACTGCTGTGAGACCCTGCAAGCCCCTTTCCGCACTCGTAAACCCAGCCACGATGGCAGCAGTCTGATCTTGCGTGGCAGCAAGCTGAGCCTGCATTACAGAAGTCTGAGATTCCACTCCAGCACTCAGACGTTGGGTTGCTTCCATTTGCGCTGCAATGGAAGCTGTGACATCACCCATCGCACCCAGTTGGGTCCACAAGTGCTCTAATGGAGTTGCCCATCACTTCCATCCTGGAAATCATATGCTCCAAGCTCCGCGCAAAGCCCCATGCAATGTTGGAACTGGACTCCTCCATGCTCCTTGATGGTGACAAGAGACTCTATGACAGGCCATTGCACCAAGCATTTCTGTGTGCATGCCCATCACGCTTCTTCTGAAGGCCTCCCCATCGAAGTCCTCATCTGAGTCCTGTGCAGCAGAATTCATGTGTGACCTCGGCCTCCGAGAGCTGACACCTGCGCTACCCCTTCCCCCTGGCCAGACTGCAGCCCACTCATGCCCGGTGACTCTCTGAAGTTTACGCAGTGCCATTTTCTGAGCTGGTGCCTGGGACTGTCAGATCGATCGATGGTGCCTCTTCTTCTCCATCACTCTTCTCCTCTACTCCTTCCTGCACAGGCTGGGCAGGTGGCATTTCTTGGGTATCTGAAAAGAGAAAGGCACAAGGGTCGGAATGTGGTGAGGGGAGGGGGGAAGCAAGATGTGCGTGCTTACACCATCAGCAGCTTGTAAGGGAAAAGAGATTGTGGGATGAGGGGGAAGTGGGATGTGAGAAAAAGGATTAGGTATGAACATACCGTCATCATCAATGCTTTCAGCCTCGCCGATCACCATGGCCTCAGTGATGGCCCCTCCAATGATGTCCAGCACTGTCTCCTACAGCTGGGTCAGATTCTGCAGCCATGCTTGCCCCCTGCGCCTATTGAAAGTAGTGCAGGCAACACGTGACATTCATGCTACCCGCTCAGTGTCATGATTGCTGCACTGAGCCCAGCACTAAACGCGTTGCTGGTTGGCTCAGTGCTCAACAGATGGCCCAATAATATCGTGTGGAGTCTGGCTCTATTTAAAGGTTGCCTGCAGAGTGAAAGGCTGTCTGCACCTCTTAAAGGGGAGGTGCTTTGCTACAGAACTACCTCATTGTGCCTGGAGCTGGAGCAATGTCTCAACAGGGGAGAGAAAGGGCACCTCGGTTCTCCGATGTAGCACTGGAGGCCTTGGTGCAGGGGGTCTACAGGAGGAGACGGGGTGGCCGGAGGCCTTCCAGAAACACTGTTCGAAGGCAGTGGGGGGAGATTGCTGAAGCCATCAGTGACACCAGTCTTTCCCCCAGGAAATGGATCCAGTGCCGGAAGAAGTTTAATGACCTCACACAAGTGGTCAAGGTGAGTGAATGCATATGCAAATGCCATATCCCACCAACTGCACCACTCGCCTCACAAACTGCTCAATGCATCACACTCCCATCACTCACCTACCAACAATCTCTAGCAATCATGACTCATACCTCACAATCATAGCTTCACCTCACTGACACACACTTACCATTGCTGCAAGCCTCACACCCACATCTCACAGCTTGCACACACTGTCAGCTATTTAACCATGACAAGTATATCACCCAAGCACACTGCACCCACTCTGGTGAGTAGTGAAGAGCTCCTCCCGAGCGGTCAAGGCAGCGGAACCGTTGCTTGAGCACTCCGATGGTCTGCTCGATGCGATTCCTCGTGGCAGCATGCCAATCATTATATGATTGCTACAGGCAAGTTTAAAATCATGGTAATGGTCAATTAGCCCCAGAATTGCATGCTAAAATCAGACTTTCAAACAGGCATGTCTTATTTGCACAGCACCCACTTCGCGCCTGTTTTCACCCGTTCACCAAAATAACCCCCATCAATTCTAATTCATAAATTAATAGGAATAGTGGGGGTGTGCAGATTTGCAGATCTAAAAATTGGGCCATTGTGATCAGTTTGGAAACATGGGCTGTAATTTTGACTGTGCAATAACGTAAAAAAAGGTGATAACTAAATAACAATTGGGAGAGGTGTAAAATGGGCTGCCGATTCCCTATCACCCATTTTACACAATCGTACAAAGTCAAAATTACTCCCATCACTTCGAAGTCAATGAAAATAGATTAAAAAAAGACAAGAAATGCAAGTTTCCATTAAAAAAACATCCAGTCACATGATGGCTGCTTGAGATCTGCTGAAGGAAGTATATGTCAATTACCGCCCCATCAGTCTACTCTCAATCATCAGCAAAGTGATGGAAGGTGTCGTCAACAGCGCTATCAAGCAGCACTTACTCACCAATAACCTGCTCACTGATGCTCAGTTTGGGTTCTGCCAGGACCACTCGGCTCCAGACCTCATTACAGCCTTGGTCCACACATGGACAAAAGAGCTGAATTCCAGAGGTGGATGGACCATCTCGGCCTCCTCCTGAGGTCCCCACCATCACAGAAGCCAGTCTTCAGCCAATTTGATTCACTCCATGTGATATCAAGAAACGGCTGAACGCATTGGATAGATACAGCAAAGGCTATGGGCCCCGACAACACCTCCCAAACCCGCGACCTCTACTACCTCGAAGAATGAGGGCATCAGGCACATGGGAACACCATCTCCTCCAAGTTCCCCTCCAAGTCACACACCATCCTGACTTGGAAGTATATTGCCGTTCCTTCATTGTCATTTGATCAAAATCCTGGATCTCCCTCCCTAAAAGCACTGTGGGAGTACCTTCACCACAAGGACTGCAGCGGTTCAAGAAGGCGGCCCTCTACCACCCTTTCAAGGGCAATTAAGGATGGGCAATAAATGCTGGCCTTGCCAGAGACGCCCACATCGCAGGAAAGAAAAAACAATCATTTTCTGAGATGATTATGTATGTTAATAGTACTGATACATGTGACCTCATTTCTCCAGTATTTTTCCAGTATGTGTGAGATCAGCTTGCTCCTAGACTTGGTTCAAATCAATAGCGCAAACAAATCCCCAATAAATTCCTCTATTCCCGTTATTTTTTAAAAATTTGAATAAAAGCAGAACAGACATGCAGTACTGTATGTCCTTATGGGGCAGCCGTATGCTCTTTTTATATAAATATATTTTTTATATTTCTTACTATTCTGAACTTACAACTAAAATTCAAATGAGTGGAATGCTGAACCATCATTTTTAAAAACAATTTAAAATATAATTTCATAATTTTTTATTACTAGCAATTTGCTGGTTTTAAACAGACTTGACAAATTTACCTTGATGACAGTTGTTGAAGCATTTCTGTGGAAGAAATATGATGCAGGGCATATGGCAATGGAAAACTCAAACTGAAGAATGAAATAGCTGAAGGAACTCAAGGGAAGAATTGCTCTGGTCACTATGTGTAATGACATATTCAAATACATTCAAAAAGATTGTGTTTATGATTTTGCTACTCCTAGCAACCAAAGTAAATCTTCCCCCACACATTAAATACATTAGAATGAATGTGGTGTCACGCAATTATTTTCTTACTGTAATTTCCCAGCATGAAGTGAAATAAGTGGAATGAAACCTGCTGATATCTTCCACCGACGATGTTTAATGAAGAAAGTAACGCTTGTGTTTTAAGGAAATCAAAGTGGATATAAGCAAAGCTAACAATCAACTTCTTTAAAAAAAATCCAATATCTTAAATGTACTAAGGTACAGAGTAAAATTATATATTTGACTTTAATATAATAGATTGGATATTTTTTCAAGGAAGTATTCAGTTTTTCTAAACACATTAATCTGCTACGTGCTATAATGCAAAAAAAATGTGCACAGAACAGAACAACATGTTCAGATGGCCATCCAGAGGGCTCATCTGTGCTCTTGGTGCTAACCGAAGATTATTTTTGTCTGCAGTTTCCACTGCTTCTACTTATCCATTCCCTACGAAGGAGTACTATCATGAATAATACATCCCAACATAGCATGAAAAATTCATATCACATCCTTCTACACCAATTTACTCTTCCTAGCAGAGAAATGAGCAGTTTGAACAGAGACAGAGGCTGAAATACATATTAATTTCCTTCTCAGTATAATAGCCTTTCCCTGTTGTAATACCCAGATCAATAGGGCAAGATCCCAAGAAAGGTTTCAGGTGGCCAAGACAATCAAACGCGATCCAGTCAATTAATTACACTGGGAAACTTGGTTAAACTGCAGTCCTGAATGAATACATTTCCAAACAGGTTATGATGACAGCGATTTGGATTAACATAAAACATATCTAAATGCTGATGAAAAGGTTAAGAAAAATATAATTGGGACTAGAATTGTTTGTATTACAGCAGAGCTTATATACTGGTGGTTTCGAGCTCTCAGAAGGATTACTGCAAATAACAAAATGGAATGCTAACTTAATGCATGTTAAAGAAGGATCATTGAGTTATAAAGCTATTGCCACGTCAAAACTTTTTAAATGTTTGTTGTTTCGGCATACATACTGAATAGGAAATACCGCTGTCGAGGGAATCCGCCAAAATTCTCAACCTCTGTTTCAATGAAGAACTCACTAAATATACTGCTGACCAGCTAAGTAATTCTGGAAGTTGTTTAAGAAACAATGCAGAGCACATGATTTCAAGTGCTCATAATGTACAAATAGTACAAGCATGTATTTCAACCAAATAAACTTAACAGTTAGCTATAGTAAGTTTAAAAACCATTGTCTACTGCATGGTTTGCCAGCTGGAATTCCAATTAAATTATAATAATCCCATATTTGAGACAGCTGGTGGCCATTGAGCTACTTATTTACTAATCAGAACAATAATTTAGTAACTATGTTTTTACCTTAGTACTGTACAGTGAGCAAGACATGGCCATCACAAATGATCTAAAGTAGGCCTGGACACTGGAGTAGGTTCTGTACAATATAACTCTTTAGGCTCCATTATTGCAGCATAGATTAAAGGGCTTAAAATATCACTTACATAACTGAAATAGCTAAAGTCTCTATTGTACTATAATTCCAGCAAACTATTGCAGCATGTTATAGCTCTCCTATTTTTACATGCTATCAGAAGTCAGAAATCAATTGTAGAAGGCAGAAAATAGGCAACAACAAAAAAACCCAGACCAATTTCACAAAAGGATCCTACAACAAGCATAGGACCCTTATTTAAATATGATAATGACATTTTCAAATGATTCTGGCGAGTGCTCTAGACGATTATGGAGGAGCCTGATCTAATATGCCAGACAGGTGCACATGATCGAATTCCTAGTTCTTCATCCTCATTCAATTCAAATGAAAATTGAAATATTCTGAATTCAGTAACTTTTATTTCAAAGCCATAACTGAGATTTTCATATAAAAATAAAAAAATGCAATGCATTATCATAAACCATATGAAAGTATGACTTAGAAAGGTTTACAGACCTTGTGCTAAACTACAAATACTTTGAGATAATTGCATTATTTAGAGTGTTAACATCATCACGTTGATTTCCTTACAATATTGACCCCTCACCTTTAGCATAATGCCTAGAGTGTGATTGAGACCACTTAGATAGCTGCAGTGTTCCAGACTTCATGGCTCTGACAATCCACAGACCTGTGATCCCGGAAATTATACCGGATGGCACTCATTGCAAGCCTTTGATGCTGACCCTAGTGTACCTTCCAAGATCAGGGGAAGACTCCCTATTTGCATTCTAATGGCGGGTGCTTGCACCTCTTTAGGTGAATTTTGGACCACCGACTTCCCCCGGAGGCTGCAATATGTGGTCTATTGTGCCCGGTCTGAGGGAGTGTCGTTGCCGCGCCCAGAAAGAGAGGCTGTTTTACAATGTAAAAGTAATCCGCATCTTAAATCTTCAGAGGTCCAGGTCACAATCCCGGCCTGGTCTCTTCAATGAAATGGAAGTCCCCGTGAGGGCTGGAGATGCAGAAACTCCTGCCATCAGGAATCCCTGGTCTCATCCCCTCCTACATCAATGGTTTCATAAGGGGCAGGCAGAGGCTCCACTCCTAACAAGGCCCCGTGATTCCCCAACCTAGGGGTGGGTAGTGTAATCTCCATACCGCACTAACTCACGGTGTTGTGTGTGTAGCGTAATGTACACCACAGCCTCTTTCACTGTGTTGGGCGGGTAGTGTAATCTCCAGCCCACACTTACTGTGTTGGGTGGGTAGTGTGATCTCCAGCCTGCACTGACTGTGTTTGGTGGGTAGTGTAAAAAAGAAAAAAGACTGTGACACAGTGAGTATTGCAGCAGGAGTGTGTTGGAAAGGTAGAGAATTTTCAGCCCCATCATTCATTTCAAATTGAATTTCAGCTCAATTTAATTTTGAATGATTTAATTTAACCATTTGATTTTAAGTTGAACTGGTTCAGGTAGAAATCTGTATTTCTCATCTTTTGCAGGAATCCACGCAGACTATTCAATGAAATAAAGAGAAGGGTAAAATAGTTTTTGCTGAGCCCTTTGCAATAAGTTTTCCTCATGCATTTGACGCATCTACAGTAAGCTTCACTTCTGAACTTAAGAGATCTGACAAGATAACTACAGGAATCTGAATGTCAAATTGGAACATGATTCAAAAGTATTGCTTTGCTGAAACTGTAATTATCCTGAATTATTGAAGGATAATGCTGATATCCACATAGAGCATCCTAGTATTAGGGTGCAATCTACGTAACAACCGTCAGTCCAGACAACAGCATTTTTACTCAAAACATTGCCTAGGTTCACTGCGACTCAATTGTTCATTTAATAGCATTTTTTTTCATTGTCCTAGTATAGTAGCATTTAAAACATGAAAAGGAAGAAATGAAATATTAATAGGAATGCATTAAAATGTTCAAATCTGCTAATTGCTTTCCTATAGTGATGACTACATGGACCATTTAGTAGATAGTGAAAGAAAAGGAATTTGCATTCTGAGGTCATTCATGACCTCAGAATGTCCCAAAACGCTTCACATCCAATGAAGTACTTTCCAGCGTAGTAACTGTTGTAATGTCAGGAAACACAGCAGCCAATTTGCACAAACAGCTATGGTCCCACAAACAGGAATGAGATAAATGACCAGATAATCTGTTTTAGTGATGAGGTTGAAGGTTAAATGTGGACCAGGATATCTGGAGAACTCCCCGTCACTTCTTTCAATAGTGCTATGGGATCTTATGCAGCCACCTGAGTTTAGATGGGATCTTGGTTTCACATCTCATCCAAAAAACAACATTTACAACAATCCAGCACTCCCTCCATACTGCATTGAAGTGTCAGCCTAGAATATGTGTTTGTCTATAGCACAGCTTGAACCCATGACCTTCTGACTCAGATGCATAAGAGTGCTACCACTGAGATAAGGCTGATATCTGGTGGGAAGACAAAGGAGAAAAGTTTTGCTGGCAAAATTGGGGCAAATTTGTGGGGAAAACTGATACAATTGTTTGGATTTTGAAACTCTTGCTCTCTTGCATGTGACATTCTGAAGGTTGAGTGATCAAGGTAGAAATATCACTGCCCAGATTTGAATTCCAGTACCATAAGCTTGTTCAACAAAGAGCTGGTTTTATTGAAAATCCTGAAGTTGGGTCATTTGAATAAATGTTTTATGCTCCCTGCTACATTGACTGATAATCTGCTTCACTTGTGCCCGAATAAATAATTTGTCTGTACCCAACTGTGCCCAACATTTCACTTTCATTACAGCTAAGCTATGGGCCAAGGTGACAGAGGTAGACCAAGGGTTTCAGAGGCCTCATCATAGAGGAGGACATTGGGGGAGGGGTCAGGGAGAGCTTATGCACTGAGAAGCTCGACACCATCCAGGACAAAGCAGCCTGCTTGATTGACACCCCATCCACCACCTTAAACAATCACTGCCTCCACCACCGGCATACCGTGGCTGCGGTGTGTACCATCTCCAAGATGCACTGCAGCAACTCGCTAAGGCTTCTTCGACAGCACCTCCCAAACCTGCAACCTCTACCGCCTAGAAGGACAAGGGCAGCAGGCACATGGGAACACCACCACCTCCAAGTTCCCCTCCAGGTCACACACCATCCTGACTTGGAAATATATCGCCGTTCCTTCATTGTCGCTGGGTCAAAATCCTGGAACTCCCTCCCTAACAGCACTGTGGGAGTACCTTCACCACACGGACTGCAGCAGTTCAAGAAGGCGGCTCACCACCACTTTCTCAAGGGCAATTAGGGTTGGGCAATAAATGCTGGCCTTGCCAGCGATGCCCAGATCCCATAAACGAATAAAAAAAACTGGAAGCATTTCCGTGTTGCAACAATGTAGCAGGTAGAAAAAGAAACACAAAGAAAACCAGAAGGATTGAGCTACCTAGTGTTGGTCAGTCAATCATTGTAGGAGATTACACTTGCCAGGAGATCAACACAGGGAAACATCTGCTCCCCCAATCCACCTGCCAGACAAAAACCTTGGGAGGACATCATCTACTTGGGGTGGAGGCGATAAGGGGGGGCGGGGTGGTTAATATTGACCCCAAACTCCTTGACACCTATCGCGTGTGACAGATAATCTTTAGGATGCAGAGCACTATTGCACCACAAGTTATTATTGTGCCAAGCTTTAACACAACTACAGAGATACCTGCCCTTCCATGACCGAGTACACTTTCAGCAGATGAGCACTTACCAAACACCGAAGATGGCTGAAGATGTATTAATCAGATTGCAGGAATCCTTGATCCAATTGTTAATTAAAACAATTAGGTGCCGAGATCAGTGGACTCTTCTTCAAAATGAGGCTATTGAGCACCAACCAAATTTGCACAATATTGTAGCTGCCATGCATATTATAATAGGCTGGAGAAGATGAAGACATCCATCTTATACATGAGCTGGTTCAGCCATGAAGGGAATACTAACTACAATGGAAACCTCTCTGACCGAAGGACTAAGTAATGCATCATCCCCAAACTCTCTGACCCAAATGAGCCGTGCAGTCAAGCTTAGCCAATCTCAGAGAGAGGATGCAGTCAACCACAAGGCAAGGTTTCTCTGAATTTATGGAAATGCAGTCACCTGTCATCAAGATAGATCACCGGCAGCCGTGAGCAAATGTCAGCCACCAGTGGCCGAGACATTGGAACTCAGACCAGCTCCCATTCTCCGATGTCAGAGAGAATTGGCCACATATTTTCAAACTTTCAGCTTTGTGGTTATTGTTCGAGGCACTCTGTGCTCTGGTATTGCACCATCACCAATTACTTTGTCATCCCTTCTGTCCTTCAGTGCTATTATTACTAAAAGGGGAACACAGAGTGTATCAGCACAGCTACTTATCCACAGGTTTCACAAGGAAGCCCATAACATTCATATAGTAGGTTATTCATCACATATTCACAAGAACACTATAAATTGATTTTAAGGTGGACACATGGGTGACATGAGCAGCCACCCTTAAGTGACCAGAAAATGCAATGTGACGTGCTTTAATTGGATTCCCTCCCTCTCTTCCCACAGTTAATTGGGATTTTCATGGCAGATTTGCAACCCATTTCCAGCATTGTCAACCTTTGTTGGAAACTATAACCTCCAGCTGATTTGATGTGCACCATGCAATTGCTTTTTGGCATCGTTGGATCATTAGACATGTTACCAACGCCCAAAATTTCATCTCCAGCGAGACCACTCGGAGAAAACAGAGCAGCAAAACAATACATAAGATAAAAGTAATAAGCAACTATTAAGTTACAAATATTGCAGTATATGTTCGACAATTGAATTTGTGTATGCACAATTGTTTCCACACTTTTTGTTGCATTCAGACTCACTTCTAACACAAAATACAAGTGAAAACAGGAAGGGAAAAATATGACTTGCAGGAAAAGCACAAAGTGATATCTATGCGAGCACTGGCGCAAAATGGGCCGTCTGCTGAATTCATCTTCTGTTACTGTTTTGATACTTTTTTTGGATCGCTTTGTTCTGTAAAAGATGTATTCTTTTATTTTCTGTCGTATATATCTTGACATCTATTTTATTATTTCCTGACATATATCCTGTCACTTGTTTTGTATGTAGTGCTGATTATCGAGTGCAGAGTACAAGAGAGAGGAACAAGTCAGGGAAGAGAGGAGCTGGAGGAAACACAGACTATATGGTTATTAGTCTGTAGAAGGACAGGAAGGAAGAAGAGAAATCTGCTGTGAGGTAAAAATAACCGGCTGGAGAATCAGACTTCTCTGCTGTGAGAATAAGATAAATAAGATGATGACAGGCTTGATGTGGATGAAAAATCTATGCAATTGTAAGCATAATAAGAGGAAAGGAGAATAATTTGAGGCACAGTGAGGCAACAGAAAGACGTAATTCGAGTTTGTGTAGAAGTTTGGACTGGACACTTCAATTCAAGACTGAAGCCTAGGCTTCTGCTATTGTTTAAAACTTGGTAAAATGTATATTAAGACTGCCGCAGGAGTTGTGATTGAAACTTTGGGTGCACTTAAACTGCAGTTATTATTTTGAGACAGTAAGGTGTTTATATGAGGCAGGATGCATCTCTACATCATCTACCAGGTACCAAAAATAATCAGAAAAGCTAATGGAATGTTAGCCTTTATAACTAGAGGGCTAGAATATAAAGGGGAAGAAGTTTTGTTGCAGCTATGCACAGCCCTGGTTAGACCACATCTGGAGTATTGTGTACAGTTATGGCCACTGCACCTTGGAAAGGAAATATTGGCCTTGGAAGGAGTGCAGCGCAGATTCACCAGAATGTTACCAGGGCGCTAAGGGTTAGATTATGAGGCGAAATTACATCAACTAAGCTTGTATTCCCTGGAATATAGAAGGTTAAGGGGTGATTTGATTGAGGTTTTTAGGATTTTAAAAGGAATTGATAGGGTAGATAGAGAGAATCCTTTTCCACTGGTGGGGGAGTCTAGGGCAAGAGGACATAACCTTAAAATAAGTGCCAGGCCATTCGGGAGAAAGGTAGGAAACACTCCTTCATGCAAAGGGTAGTAGAAGTGTGGAACTCTCTCCCATAAAAAGCAGTAAATGCTAGCTCAATTAATAATTTTAAATCTGAGATCAATATATTTTTGCTAGACAAGGGTATAACAGGATATGGATCCAAGGCAGGTGGATGGAGTTAAGATACAGATAGGCCATGATCTCATTGAATTGAGGAACAGGCGCTAGGAGCTGAATGGCCTCCTCTTGTTCCTAAGTTCCTATGTTCCTATAGCATTTGTCAGCTACTGATTTTTCACTTCTTCACTTTAATGGAGGAAGAATCACAGAGTGGCATGTGCAGAAGCAGAGGCCTCGATTTTTACCCCTCCGTCCCATCTCCCTCCGCTCCTGAGGGGTAGGAAAGAGTCAGAGGAAGCTTTAAAATCTTGGAAATCATGATCCTGCCTCCAACACCCAGTGTTCCCGGCCGCTGTAATATTAACAGCGGCAATTTAGGCCATTGATGAGGCTCCCGCTAAAAGCAGACGGGGGTTTACTTGACATGCAAAAGTCGCGGCCCAATGACGTCATCAGTGCCTTGACATAATATTACCATCAAGCCAGGGGGAGCCCCACGCTGTCTGCTGCATGGGCCAAATGGCCAGAAGAGGTCAAGGTAAATATTAAAATTGTCCTTCTCTTTGAACTCTTTTTGGGCCAGGAGAAGCAGAAGTGCTGACCCCAGGACCCTCGAGTAGTCCTTGGGCCTTCCCAGCCCCAGTCTTCCCCTGATTGTAAGGGAATCCCCATATTGGAAAATGAGCACATTGTTAAAGCTTTATAAAATATTTGGCTTGCTTCACATGCCAAGAGATTTCCCCCACTCTCACCTGAGCCATGTGCTTCAGTGGCACCGTAAATGGGTCCAGCACCCACCTGAAATATTTAAATGCAACATTCAAACGCAATTGAAGTTTTCTTTGTCAACCCTAGATGTTTAATGGAGGAAGCAAGATCAAAGGCTAGCAAATATTAAATGTATACCTGGTTTATCTATGAGTTACCAAAAAATGGCCAGGAGGTTATGAAGATGTCAGTCTAGAGCATTGTAAGAATAGAAAAAATATGCTGAATAATGTTAAATGAAAATTAAACTGGAATAAATAGCGGTCCACAAATAATACCATCACTTAACAGATTTAGGGACCAACTTCAGCACCTTGAATAATTGTTCAGCTTTTCACCTGTGCAGTGTTATTTATTCTTTCAAATTGAATAAGGCTTTGAACGATGATTAAAGTTCATATGTATATCCAAGACTGAACTGTAGTTGCTAGATTTCAGCAGTCGGAAGCACGTCTTTTCTGCTCCGAGATCTGACCACAGTTACCAATGGATTGAAAATTTTAACAGATAAGACAAAGTTAAAGTGCTAACAGCTGTGAATGCTTTTCATGAAATGTCTCAGAAATAATAACTAGATGCGAAGGAGGAAAATGATTGCATATCATCATAGAATTTATCAGGCCTAACCACTATTTGCAGAAACAGATGTAGATCATTATGAAATTTAATTTGACCTCACAGCTTGTTTGTCGAAACAGAATGATATTGTTGGGCGATATTAAGAAGCTGAGCTGCTATTTGCACTGAGTGAATTAGAGAAGTTCCACTATACAATCTACATTATTGTTTTGAAGGTTACCTCGATCCAGTTGTTTAATAGTGAGTGAAGCAGATGTGTTATTGCTTTGGAATTTTATCAAAGTGTTGTTTGCGATGAGAAGAGAGTCATAAAGTTCAGCCACTTATTAAAGCTGATACTAGCACTGTTAATCAACCCCTATCATGCGTGGATGTGTTAACTTCTCTATGTCCAATTGGGCTGTGGGGCCACTGGTGAGATTTTTCCTCTAAATATTCGGCACATGATTGTTGAAATTAAAATTTGGAGACAGTTCTCAACGAAGAATAATCTTTTCCAGTTTCTCCAAAATGGCTGGTGAGAGGCAAGAGGAAGAGCAAAACAAGCTAAGAATGTGTGTTAAATTTATATTTTTAAGAGAAAAGTCAGGTTAGGATAGATAGATCAGGTTATGATATTGAAAGAAATAAGATATTGACATTAAAATAATATTAATATGAAAGGGTATGAGGAAGAAAAAAGAATGGAGAAAAAAGCTAGGCACAGCAAGCAGTAAAAGTGTTTACATGTTTATTATTTGAAATTGTGTTTAAAATGTTTATTTTTGTAGTTTAGGGTTATTATTATTCAAATAAAGCGACTCCAGATATATTTGAGTTAATTAGTTATAACAATATATTTGTGTTTGTTTCAGCAGCAGACTGCATGAGCTGAAAACTTACAAATGGCTGCCTTAGTTTTAGGATTAAGTGTGAGAAGTACTGTTAACGGGATATTTTAATATTAAGTAAAAAGTGTAACAATATTCTTGTGGGTAATAAGTAGGAGTGAATGGATATTTTCACCTTTAGCTTCTGAAGGTCAAAAATGTTGATCCTCATGAAATTGAAGCCAAGGTCAAACTTTCATTATCATGTTAGAGATTGAACTCACAGCTAATAGAGCAAAATCTGTTAGTAATATATTGACAGCACTGAAAATTCCTATAACAACTTATAAATGACGTCTCCGGGTTATTCTTTGAAGTCACCTGAATCCGTTCTACCAACATTTGATTAAAATAGCATTTTATTCCACTATACAATCTACATTAGTGCAGTAAATGCAAGTACTGTACATGGAAATCCAATGATAATCCAGGAAAAATGCATTCAAATTATACATGCACTAAAATTGCTAAGAATGCTGCTACACCATTGAAATATGACCAAAACTGTCTGAAAACATTGCAAATGTAAAATCAGGCAAATGTTATTTAGAAAATGGCCACATATTCCAAAATAATTGGATATTGATTTAAAAAAATTGTTTTACCTTCATTGCGAAGAATGGTAAAAATTATAATTAGGAGGTGGAAAGAGGCAGAGGAAACGATAGGTCCCCTCCCTCACCTCTTTTTCCAGTACATTGATGACTGTATTGGTGCTGTTTCCTGCTCTCGCCCTGAACTAGAAAATGTCTTTCACTTTGCTTCCAATTTCCACTGTTCCCTCACCTTCACATGGTCCCTCTCGGACTCTTCTCTTCCCTTCCTTGACTTCTCTGTCTCCATTTCTGGCGATAGGCTATCGACAAACATCCACTACAAGCCCACTGACTCCCACAGCTACCTGGGCTACACTTCCTCCCACCCCGCTTCCTGTAAGGACTCTAATCCATTCTCCCAGTTTCTCCATCTCCGCCGCATCTGTTCTGACAATGCCACCTTCCATGCCAGTGCTTCCGATATGTCTTCCTTTTTCCTCAACCGAGGATTCCTCTCTACCGTTGTTGGCATGGCCCTCGATCGTGTCCAATCCATTTCCCGCACTTCTGCTCTCACCCCTTCTCCCTCCCAGAACCATGATAGGGTACCCCTTGTCCTCACCTTTCAACCCACCAGCCTTCACATTCAACGGATCATCCTTCGCCATTTCCGCCACCTCCAACGTGATCCCACCACCAAACGCATCTTCCCCTCACCTCCCCTTTCAGCATTCCAAAGGGACCGCTCCCTCCACAACACTCTGGTCCACTCCTCAATCACCCCCAACAGCCCCTCCCCTCCCCACGGCACCTTCCCGTGCAAGTGCAGGAGCTGCAACACCTGCCCTTTTTCCTCTTCCCTTCCCACTGTCCAGGGCCCCAAACACCCCTTCCAGATGAAACAGCGATTTACTTGTACTTCTTGCAATTTAGTATACTGTATTTGCTGCTCATGATGCGGTCTCCTCTACATTGGGGAGAGCAAACGTAGATTGGGTGACCGCTTTGCAGAACACCTCCGTTCAGTCCGTAAGGGTGACCCCGAGCTTCCGGTCGCCTGTCACTTTAATTCTCCGCTCCACTCCCACTCTGACCTCTCTGTTCTTGGCCTCTTACACTGTTCCAATGAAGCTCAACGTAAGCTTGAGGAACAGCACCTCATCTTTCGATTAGGCACTTTACAGCCTTCTGGACTCCACATTGAGTTCAACAATTTCAGACTATAACCCCCCCATTTTTTCAGGCGGCAGCTGTTGATGATTCTGCCATCCCCATTTGCAACATTTAATCTCTCCTTCCTTGCATTCTAGCACAGACTGTCCCTTCAGTTCCTTCCTCCCCTCCCCCCCGCCACCCCCCGCCCCCCCCCGCTTTCCCTGCCTCTGCACCTGCTTAAAACCTGTTACATCTCCAACTTTTACCAGTTCTGACGAAAGGGTCACAGACCTGAAACGTTAACTCTGTTTCTCTCTCCACGGATGCTGCCTGGCCTGCTGAGTGTTTCCTGTATTTTCTGTTGGTATTTCAGATTTCCAGCATCCGCAGTATTTTGCTATTGTATTAGAGGAAACGATAGACTGATTTAGATGTGGCCAATATTTATCAATAGCTCCATAGTATAACAAGGCAAGTGCAGCTCTTACCATTGAGGATGATGAAGGATTGGGTGGAACTGACATTTCCACCAGCAATCCAACAATCCAAAGAGAAGGCACAAGGATAATCCTGCAACTCAACTCATTTCAGGATAAGGCATAGCACAAGGGTAATGAAGATGTCGGTATGTTTTGTCATTTAATGTGAGGTTGTAGAAGTACAGGACATGAATACAAATTTAGCGAGCCCCAGTGAGTTAGGCAGATTTGTGACTTTTCAGCTTCCCCTCTCTCCTTCCTCCAGTGTGATTTATAGAACTACTGGAATTGGAATCATAGAATCATACAGCATATAAGGAGGCCATTTGGCCCATCCTGCCTATTCCGGCTCTTTGAAAAAGCTGTTCAGTTTAGTCCCACACCCCAGCTTTTTCCCCATAACCCTGCAAAATAGACCTCTCCAAATACATGTCCAATTGCCTTTGAAAGTTCCTATGGAATCTGATTCCACCACCCTTTGAGGTAGTGCGTTCCTGCTGTTTACAACCCTCTATGTGAAAGAACTTCTCCTCATTTCCCCTCTAATTCTTTTGCCAATTATATTAAATCTATGACCTCTGGCTATTGACCCACTTGCCAGAGGAACCAGTTTCTCCCTACTTACTCTATCAAAACCCCTCATAATTTTGAACACCTCTATTAAATCTCCCCTTAACCTTCTCTGTTCTAAGGAGAACAATCTTCTCCAAGAGAACCAGCTTCGCCAGTCTCTCCACAAAGCTGAAGTCCCTCATCCCTGGTACCATTCTGGTAAACCTCCTCTGTACCTCTCCAAGGCCTTGGCATCCTTCCTAAAGTGTGGTGCCCAGAATTGGACACTATATTCCAGCTGAGACCAAACCAGAGCTTTGTAAAGGTTTAGCATGACTTTCTTGCTTTTGTATTCAAAGACTCTATTTACAAAGCCAAGTATTCCATATGCTTTCCTAACCGCCTTATCAACTTGCTCTGCCATCTTCAAAGATTTGTGAATATGTACCCCTAGGTCCCTCTGCTCTTGCAACCACCTCAAAATGGTACCATTTAGATTATACTGCCTCTCCACATTGTTCCACGTCTCTCCCAAAGTGCATCATTACATACTTATCCGCATTAAATTACATCTGCCATCTCTCTGCCCATTTAACCAGCCTATCCAAGTCCTCCTGACGTCTGTTACTATCCTCCACACTATTTACTATGTTGCCAAGCTTCGTATTATCCACAAACTTTGAAATTGTACTGCCTATACCCAAGTCCAGGACATATATTTTACAAGAAAAGCAATGGTCCTAATACCAACCCCTGGGGGACCCCACTGCATATTTCTCTCCAGTCAGAAATACATCTGTTCACCACTACTCTCTGCCTCCTACCCCTGAGCCAATTATGTACCCAAGTTACCATCATCCCTTTAATTCCATGTGCTTCAATTTTCCAAATAAGTTTGTTGTGTGGTACCTTATCAAATGCCTTTTGAAAGTCCATATATACAACATCTACTGCACCACTTTGTTACTTGAACTCAATCAGGTTAGTCAGACATGATTTGCCTTTAACAAATCTGTGCTGGTTGTCTTCTCCAACTGAGAATTAATTTTGTCTTTGATAATGGTCTCTAGTAGTTTACCCACCACTGACGTTAGACTGACTGGCCTGTAGTTCCCAGGTTTATCCCTCTCCCCTTTTTTGAACAGGAGTGTAACATTTGTAATCCTCCAGTCCTCTGACACCACTCACATATCCAAGGAGGATTGAAAGATCGTGGCCAGAGCTTCTGCTATCTCCACCCTAGCTTCCCTCAGCATGCATCCCATCCAGGGCTGTGGAGCCGGTGACTTGTTAACTTTGAGTGATGCCAACCTATTTAGCACCTCCTTTCTATCTATTTTTATCCCGTCCAATACCTTTACTCCCTCCTCCTCTACTGCAGCATTAACTTCTTCCCCTTCTTTTGAGACGACAGTTACAAAGTACCCATTCAGTACCTCAGTCATGCCCTCTGCCTCTACAAGAAGATTGCCTTTTTTGTCCCTAATCATCCCACCATTCCTTTAACTATCCTTTTAGTTTTTATATGTTTATAAAAGATTTTGGGTTCCCTTTTATGTTACCCACTAATCTTTGCTCAAACTTCTCTTTGCCCTTCTTATATCCTTTTCCAATTTCCCCCTGCATACTCTGTATTCTGCCTGGTTTTCTACTGTATTCTGTACGTGACATTTGTCATAAAACCTCCTTCTTCTGTCTTATTTTAACCTTGAAGGCCTGCCATTGCTCATGTACTGTTTTCTTGGCCAATTCTTGTTTCCAGTCCACATGTGCTAGAGCCCTTCTCAAATCACTGAAATTGGCTCTCTTCCAGTTGGGTATTTTCACCTTTGATTTTTTACTTCATCCTTTTCCATAACTACTTTCAACCTAGTTATATTATGATCACTATTACCCAGATGTTCTTGCACTGAAACACACTCCACTTGCCCTAATTCATTCCCTAGAACTAGATCCAGCACTGCTCCCTTCCTCGTTGGGCTAGAAACATATTAATTAAGAATTTTCTCCTGTACACATTTTAGGAATTCTTCACCCTCTTTGCCCTTTACACTGTTCCCCCCCCCCCCCCAGTCTATATTAGGATAATTGAAATCCCTTACCATTAATGCTCTATTATTTTTACATTTCTCTGAAATTTGACTACAGATTGGCTCCTCCATCTCCTCCCTATTTGGGGGGCTATAGTAAACATCCAGCAATGTAATAGCTCCTTTTCTGTTCCTTAACTCGAACCAAATAGATCAGTCTTTCAACCCTCTAGTATATTGTCCCTCTGTAGAACTGTGATGTTATCCTTGATCAGTACTGCCACCCCCCACCCGCCTTCCTTTCTTTTTTCCTTCCCTATCTCTCCTGAATACATTGTAGCTAGGAATCTTTAGTTCACATTGCTGCCTATGTTTAAGCCAGTTCTGTTATAGCCACTATATCATAACCCCATGTGACAACTTGTGTCTGCAGCTCATTTGTAACACTCGTCGCATGAGCACACATGCATTCCAACACAATGCGAGTTAGCTTTGCCTTTTTCCTCTGTCTAATTCTTGCTCTTTCTGCACTATTCTTTATTCTGTTGTTGTTTGTCCCTCCTACTTTTCTATGCACCTTGTCTCTCCTCTCTGCTGCTACGTCCTGATTTCCCTCCCCTGTCAAATTAGTTTAAACCCTCCCCCACAGCACTAGTTCAACTCCCCGCGATAACATTGGTCCCAGCCCTGTTCAGGTGCAACCCGTCCACCTTGTACAAGTCCCTCCTTCCCCAGAACTTGTCCCAATTCACCAGGAGTCTAAAGCCCTCCCTCCTGCACCACTTCACCAGCCACGCATTTACCTGCACTATCTTTCTGTTTCTGTACTCATTAGCACATGACGCTGGGAGTAATCCAGAGATTGCCACCTTTGAGGCCCTGTTCTTTAATCTTTTCCTAGCTCCTGTAGGACCTCAACCCTTTTCTTACCTGTGTCATTGGTTTCAACTTGGACCTCCACTTCTGGCTGTTTCCCTTCCTATCGCAGAATGTCCAGCACTCATTCAGTGATGTCATTAATTACTGATTATAGAGCGATTGGAGAACGACAGGATTTTAAGTGACAAAGATTTTAATAAACTGGTCAAAAGTTTTTGAAAGCTCTGATTTTCTGGGGGGTTGAATGATTGGGTGGCCGACCATTGAAAGTTGTGTTGTTGGGGTGGGGGTGGGGGGGCACCTTGATCACCCCATTGAAGCCCAAAGCCTGCCTGATGCAATTTTCAGGCAGGGGCAGTAAATAGGCAAGCAGCATGCCTACATGTGTTTGGCGAGAGGCTGCTTAAGTGTGCAAATTGGGACACTACGCAGATTGTAGGATCTCGATTGCAATTTTCAGGTACAAATGGGAGAAGAGTGTGTTGTGCATGCTCTGCCCATTTGTACCAGAAGTTGAGCGGCCTAACCAGTGGTCCTTAAATGGACTGCTCGAGGCTGCTGAAAAAATGGCCAAAGACATTTTCAGTTTTCATTTTTGTGGGAGAGGAGCCGGAGTGGAAGCCAGATGATCTCCCACCCTGCAGTGAGCTGCAGGTGGGGCCCATTTGACACCCACAGTTCACCAGTGGCATTTAAATGAGGCTAAAATCTGTCAATGGTTCAGGCCTCCCAACAGCAACTTTGGGCAGAAGTTGAAGTTCACCCACTCTGAATCTGACAAAAATGGGTTAGCCTTGTACAGCTTGCAGGCTTACCTGCAGCTGCAGCTCAAAGGTCATGTATTCACCAAGGTCCCTTGCACCTGGCAGCAATGGAGCTGGTCTCTTAACAGCATTTTCCCCACCCCCATTGTGGACTGCTGCTTGCTGATGACATTATGCCTACTTCATAGATAATGGCCATTGATGTACGTAATGATATTGCAGTGACCAAATACTACCTGAACATTAATTGAGTGAAAACCTTTTGTCTTCATGAAGGTCATCGAGCTGCTATGAACAAACGTTATGCCGACATGGGTCCTATGTGCGACCCTTTGCATTCAAGGGAACCCTGCCATCCAGTGGAAGCTGTGCATCCTGTCCAGCTAATGCCTCCTTTTCTCAAGAAAAGTAATGAGAGTGTTGCCCCTTGCAAACATCGCAGTTGTCACTTCCCTGATACATAAATCCACTGCAGACTGCCGAACGTGGCAGATATTCTCTGGGGCGGCTCGTAAGGATGCAACTTCATGCTGTGGTAACCTTCACGTCTATGGGACAATGCGTCCCCGATCCAGATGTTGTGTGCTGATAGGGCAGCAGATGGCACAACTCTGCAGCAGCAGTCTTGAGAACACTGGACTCCTCTGACACAATCAGGGGCAATTTGGCATTGCTTTTGGAACTCTCAGATGAATACCCATCCTTATGTATTTAAAAAGGTACAACGTCAAAGCCAGCAGGAACCAAGAATATTGATGAAAAGCATTGTTGGAGGTAAAAGCCCTAAATTAAAAAATGGAGGTGTACCCAACAAAAACAAATAATGCATGAATAAAAATGCAGCCAAGGGTATTTAAAAGTACAATATATGTATATATATTTAATTGCCTTCTCCTATTAAGAAGGCGTAATAAGCAAGCTCGAAGGGCCGAATGGCCTACTCCTGCTCCTATTTTTCTATGTTTCTATTGATAGAAGTCCCAGTGCACCCAAGATGTAGCAGAGACTCACTCAAATTTTGAAAGTGCGTCATGAACCCAATATATATGATTTTTACCTTTAAAGAAGGCTTGTGCATGCATGAAGCGAGGTACACTTTGTCCCAGCAAAAAGGACCGTTGATGAATCGGACACACAAAGAACCAATGCCTGAGATCAAAGGTCCCATTTTCTGCCCTAAATGTGTCACAAGCAAGATTCTGCAAACTGTTTGCACCATCAGGCGATTCACCCTTACATCTACAGCCATACATATCATGAATGAATGTTGTGTCTAAATATTCTAGGATTATTTGACCTACAACAAGCCACCTGCAGCATACATAAAGGAAGGAAATAAGGATCCAAGTGCGCCAGAGCACTCCAGAAACTGAATGTACAGGACACAGGGCCAGCTTACAGACATAGAATTACATAGTATTTACAGCTCAGAAACAGGCTATTCGGCCCAACTGGTCTATGTCAGTGGGCTAGAAATTGCGGTCGGAGGCGTACCGCTGGAGTAGGCCTCCGACCCACAAAAAAATTACGAAAGTACGAGGCTGCGAAAGCTTGTGGTCCCAGGCCTCGAGACGGAGGGCAGTGTAATAGCCCATGGATCCCAGGGATGCAGGCGGCGCTGAAGTGTACCTGGGGTCACGTGCGTCTGGTCCTCCAATCAATAAGCAGAATTCATTTAAATCATTTACAAAGGGAATCCCCTAATGAGATGCAATGGAATCCCGAAATCTAATAATTATACAATTTACAGAAATGGAATTTTATTCGTAATTACCTTCATTCCACCAACCTCACTAAAAATTTAGGGGGGAAAATTGGGTATAGCCTATTTTGGGGTGCTAACCAATAGCGCCTTGAAAAAGTTAGCGCCTCTACCTCGTAAATTCAGTAGTAGCGCCCCAAGAAGGAGGTGGCGCGCTCCACCTCCTTCTTGGGATGCTACTACTCAATGTTGCAGCGCTATGTGCAGCCGCGCCACGTGCGGCGACACATAGTGCTGCGCCATTGCAGGCCTCTTCCCCTAATTAAAGGGGAGGGGGCCTAGTGCTGCATGCACCAGGGCCCTGCCGAACCACCGGGGAGCGGGGTGCCGTGGAAACAGCCCGGTACTCAAGAGGAGTGCCAGCACCCCGCATACAAATGTGAAAGGGGGCAGGTGCTGGCAGTCGGCCAAAATAAAAATGGCCGCCCGACACCTACCCTTTAAATTGCGCCGCCGCTGCAGAACCGCCCCTTGAACCTGTCGCACATAGGTCAGGGGGCGCAAGGGAAGTTTGCGGCCGGGTTGCAAGTGGGGCGCTGCGCATAGCAATGACGTCATCACCGGCGGCGCAGCGGAGCGGGGCGCTACCGGCTACCGCCACTGCTAACCTCCCGCTGAATTTCACGGGAGGCGATAGCTGCGCTGTGCCCAGGCGCTATGGCATTCGCGCAAAGCAACCCAATTTGTACCCCATTCTTTTTTGACAATAATTTTATACATCATTAAATCTGTAATCTGGACCAATATTTGCATAAACTCATTTCATACAGTGCATGTGCACAATTTAGGATATGAAACTGTTCAATTAATGGCTTAGATATCCCCTTACTCTGATGCAAATAGGCCCTGCCTGCACAATCGCTGGCTAGTCGGTGAGCAAATAGCCCAACTCTGCTCCAGCGATTGCATTTTCATGGCCCCTGCAATAGCCTGTCAACTCATACATTGACAGGCCCCAAGTTCCGGATAATGCGCATGCACATGCAGATGCGGAAATCCCGAACTTCCAGTGGATTTCAAAGGGAATACGATGGCATACTCTGAGAGTGCGCTGCCATACACACCGCAATTTCAGGGCCAGTGTTTATGCTCCCCAGGTGCTTCTTGCCACCCTATCAACATATCCTTCTAATCCCTTCTCCCGCATGTACTTATCAAGCTTCCCCTTAAATGCATCTATGCTATTTGCCTCAACTATTCCTTGTGGTAGCAAGTTCCACATTCTAACCAATTGCAGCCCCAATTTCATAATGTTTATTTTATTTGCAAAACTAAAAACATGTAAGTGATGAGAAAGAGTTTATATTTAACTCTTCAACAATAATAATATATATTAATACTCTTATACAATGAAATGAAGTGATTGACACTTTAATTTCACTGATAATTATCTACGCAGATAAATTTTTAAACAGTATTTTAAGCACAACATTTGAAAGGAAGCATCACTACAAGGTTCTTCTACAGGGTCAGTCTTTTGAGCGGAACAGCCCATCAATCACAGTGATTTGTGACTAGATCAGGAAGTAGATTGATGAGCGTGCCAAGTTTTATTTTTTGATTTATCCTTTCTCCTCTCCTCCTTATTTCAACCTTGGTAGCGTCCTACACCAGGGGTCTTGGCTCTTCACCTAGATTTCTCACGATAAAAAATTAAATTTGCAGAGCTAACTGAGCCCTTCCAAAGATCTTTATTGCAGCTGTCAAAGACTGTCTATCGCCAAAAACATTTTGGGGGTAATTTTGACTTTGGGTGATAGGAACATAGGAACAGGAGTAGGCCATTGAGCCCCTCGAGCCTGTTCCGCCATTCAATGAGATCAATGGCTGATCTGTGACCTAACTGCATGTACCCGCCTTTGGCCCAAATCACTTAATACCTTTGGTTAACAGAAAGTTATCAATCTCAGATTTAAAATTAACGATTGATCTAGCATCAATTGCCATTTTTGGAAGAGAGTTCCAAACTTCTACCACCCTTTATGTGTAGAAGTGTTTCCTAATTTCACTCCTGAAAGGTCTGGCTCTAATTTTTAGACTATGCCCCCAGTCCTAGAATCCCCAACCAGCAGAAATAGTTTCTCTCTATCTATCCTATCAATTCCCCTTAACATCTTGAAAACTTCAATCCAATCACCCCTTAGCCGTCTAAATTCCAGGTAATACAACCCTAGTTTGTGTAATCTCTCCTTGTAATTTAACCCTTGGAGTCCAGGAATCATTCTGGTAAATCTACACTGCACTCCTTCCAAGGTCACTATATCCTTCCTAAGGTGTGGTGCCCAGATAGTGAATAACTGACAGTGTAAAATGGGCAACATCGGATCAACCACCCGATTTCTATTTCTATTTACTGCAGATTCTAATATGGAGGACCGAATACAACAGATCAACCAAAGCAATGAAACTAAAAGCCAAGAGAGATAAGAAGAATTGGATAAACAACCAGTGCAAAGCAGCGGAAGATTACGCCAAAAGAACCAAAACACAGGGGCTGTATCGGAAGATAAGAGAACAAAGTGAATCTTACAAACTTAAAATGGCTACAGTGAAAGACCAAAATGATCAGGTAATTGTGGACAAACAGGCGAGGAGCAAGTGGTGCAAAGGATATTTTGAAGATCTATACAATGTGCGGAGAATGGTGGATGAATCAGTTCTGGAGCAATCACCCTGTACCACTGGAGGGGAGTTAACGCTGGATTTCTCGGAGGATGAAGTAAAGATTTCTACTGATAGTTTGAAAAAGAACAAGGCTCCTGGTATCGATAATATTACTGCAGAGTTGTTGCAGGCGGGTGAGCAACATACTGTGAAAGTAATTCAAAGGCTGTTTAACAAAGTTCGTGAACATAAGAACATAATAAGAAATAGGAGCAGGAGTAGGCCAATCGGCCCTTCGAGCCTGCTCCGCCATTCAATAAGATCATGGCTGATCTGATCCTCACCTCAAATCTAAAGAACACAAGAAGTAGGAGCAGGACCCGGCCACTCAGCCCCTGGGCCCGCTCCGCCACCCACAGGGCCTCGACCGATCCGAACTCAGCCTCATGTCCAATTTCCTGCCCACTCCCCGTAACCCCTAATTCCCTTTACTTCTAGGAAACTGTCTATTTCTGTTTTAAATTTATTTAATGATGTAGCTTCCACAGCTTCCTGGGGCAACAAATTCCACAGACCTACTACCCTCTGAGTGAAGAAGTTTCTCCTCATCTCAGTTTTGAAAGAGCAGCCCCTTATTCTAAGATTATGCCCCCTAGTTCTAGTTTCACCCATCCTTGGGAACATCCTTACCGCATCCACCCGATCAAGCCCCTTCACAATCTTACATGTTTCAATAAGATCGCCTCTCATTCTTCTGAACTCCAATGAGTAGAGTCCCAATCTACTCAACCTCTCCTCGTATGTCCACCCCCTCATCCCGGGGATTAACCGAGTGAACCTTCTTTGTACTGCCTCGAGAGCAAGTATGTCTTTTCTTAAGTATGGACACCAAAACTATATGCAGTATTCCAGATGCGGTCTCACCAATACCTTATATAACTGCAGCAATACCTCCCTGTTTTTATAATCTATCCCCCTAGCAATAAAAGTGAAGAGCCAGTACCTGAAGACTGGGGAAAGGCAATAATAATACCTTCCTTCAAATAAGGAGACAAGTGCGAATCAGCTTACTGAATATACCTGGAAAAGTATTTACGAAGACAATGCAGAGGAGAATGAAAATATATGAAGCAATGGTACTGCATAAATAAGTACACCTGTAGTTGGTTTTAGACCAGGACGAAGTACGATAGATCAACTGTTTGTGATAGGACAGATTTTGGAGAAAAATTGGGTAGAAGGATCACAGGCCCATAACGTAGCCAGCCTGACTTTCCTTCCATAAATTTTGCACAAGAATCTGAACTACAGTTGATTTCTAAACTGCTTCTGTACTGTGACTGGAATTAAAGGGACAGCGACAAACCCAAATTAGACAAAATCATTTCATTTATTCTCATAATCCCTTTGAACATACAAAATCATTAGTTAAGATGGCATCACATTGCAATTCATTAAAACAATGGCACCTTAAGATTTAATGGTATCCGTAGAAACAAATAAATATTTCAGGGAATTACTTGTTCAGCAAACTTATGCAGCAGCATTTTCTAAATGTAAGTACCTGCTGCACTATAGCTCATTGAGGGTCCCTTTATGTGTAACACACCTGAAGAATGTAGAAGGCAAATCAGAACATTAAAGGCAGGAATGCTCATTTATATTCCGAAACACATTCTGTAATCAACTCGAAGGACATCCTCTTTCTGTGGAACATCAGATTTCCATTGCACTGAAGTACTTTGTTATTCACACTCAGTGTCATGACCTAACAGATTTGAATGGAGTTTCTAAACCAAAACGGAAGTGTCACATCTGCCGACTGAGTTACGTTATCACATGGCTATTGATTTTCAAGTGAATTATATTTATGCAGAATTTCTACAAAGTTCTGCTCTGCCTGCAATGATTAGAGTTATAGATTGCATTCATGTGAAGATTAATAATTCTAGACCAGAGGTGTTTAAAATTTTATAAATGATAACTTTTTGCACTTATTAATTTTCAAACATAAAAATAAAGATCATCAAAGTGTAAGGTACAATTTTCTCCTGTGTGGGTATCACCATTGGGAGTATTGAATAATTACTTATTTCTATCACCCAAATTACAACCAGTCCACATTTTTCCCTATCCTTGGGTAGAGTCCGTAGTGAGTCATCAAGGGAACCAAAAGAAGGGAGTGACAAGTAGGCAAAGGGATAGTATAACAAAACTATTTGAGAAAATACCAGAATTAAATACGAATAGAAAATAGTTTCATCATCATCAAAAACTTGAATTTATTTAGCACCATTATGGGGCGATTTCTGATAGCTCCTTTCAGCACTAAAGAGCCTCCAAGGTGATCAAGATGGGGTCTTGAGCTGAAATGCCGGTTTAGTTCACGTTTAGCTCAAGACGCCATATTGGTAAAGGAGTTGAAGCACGCGCTAAGAACGGCCGCCCGGAGGATCGTTAAGGGGCTGATTGCCACTTAAATTGCTTGCTAATGCTCATTACCGAGGCTGCATGGCATTTTGGTGGATAGCACTTGTCCTAACACCCTCTCCTAACAGCGACCAGCTGACTAGGAGTAAACAAGTCGTTGCAGAGGATTTCGAGCGCAACTTAAAGGCACACTTACCTTTTACTGTTCACTTGCTGCTGGAGGTTTGAAGAGGACTTTTGAAACTTTCTGGGACACTTTGCGAAGACTTCACCAACACTCTATCAACATTCATTCCAGAAAGGGTGTAAGGATAAACCCAGCAACTACAGGCCAGTCAGTTTGACCTCGGTAGTGGAGAAGTTTTTAGAAACGATAATCAGGGACAAAATTAACAATCACTTGGACAAGTGTGGATTAATTAAGGAAAGCCAGTACGGATTTGTTAAAGGCAAATTGTGTTTAATTAACTTGATCGAGTTTTTTGATGAGGTAACAGAGAGGGTTGATGAAGGTAATGCATTTGACGTGATGTACATGGATTTCCAAAAGGCGTTTGATAAAGTGCCACATAATAGGCTTGCCAGAAAAGTTGAAGCATGGTTACGAAGTTGGCTAAGTGACAAGAAACAGGGAGTAATGGTGAATGGTTGTTTTTCAGATTGGAGGAAGGTATACAATGGTGTTCCCCAGGGGTTGGTACTAGGACCACTGTTTTTCTTGATATTTATTAATGACTTGGACTTGGGTGTACAGGGCACAATTTCAAAATTTGCAGACGACACAAAACTTGGAAGTATAGTGAACAGTGAGAGGACAGTGATAGACTTCAAGAGACCATAGACAGGCTGGTGGAATGGGTGGACACATGGCCGATTAAATTTAATGCAGAAAAGTGCGAATTGATACATTTTGGTAGGAAGAATGAGGAGAGGCAATATAAATAAAGTGTACAGTTCTAAAGTGGGTGCATGAATAGAGAGACCTGGGAGTATATGCGCACAAATCGTTGAAGGTGGCAGGGCAGGTTGAGAAAGCGGTTAAAAAAGCATACGGGATCCTGAGCTTCATAAATAGAGGCATAGAATACAAAAGCAAGGAAGTTATGACAACCTTTATAAAACACTGGTTTGGCCTCAACTGGAGTATTGTGTCCAATTCTGGGCACCACACTTTAGGAAGGATGTGAAGGTCTTAGAGAGGGTGCAGAAAATATTTATGAGAATAGGTCCATGGATGAGGAACTTCAGTTACGTGGATAGACTGGGGAAGCTGGGGTTGTTCTCCTTGGAGCAGAGAAGGTTGAGAGGAGATCTGATAGAGGTGTTCAAAATCATGAGGGGTCTAGACAGAGTAGATAGAGAGAAACTGTTCCCATTGGCAGACGTGTCGAGAACCAGAGGACACAGATTTAAGGTGATTGGCAAAAGAACCAAAGGAAAAACTTTTTTACGTAGCAAGTGGTTAGGATCTGGAATGCACTACCTGAAAGGGTGGTGGAGGCAGACTCAATCGTGAATTTCAAAAGAAAATTGTATAAGTACCTGAAGGAAAAAAATTTGCAGGGCTATGGGGAAAAGGCAAGGGACTAGCTGAAGTGCTCTTGCAGAGAGCCGGCACGAGCTCGACGGGCTGAATGGCCTCATTCTGTGCTGTAACCATTCTTTGATTCTAGGAATTCACCTAAATGCTGTGCTACTCTACCTTATTGGACACCTTATAGGAGTCACCAGGAGAAAGGGAGTGCTTGAACATGGGCACCTTGCTGGGGTTCCCCCTTGGTCAGCAGGAGGAATGGAGGAGGACATGAGGCCAGGCAGAGCAGCACCAGCTGCTGCAGCAGAGAGGAACAGGAGGGTGAGGTAGTCTCTTCCCCCCTGTGGGTACAGGAAATCCCTCCTCCTCTGGACCTCCTCCACCAGGACCTCCAGTGCTGCGTCCGAGAAGCTGTGCGCCCTCTCACTCAATCCCTGAGCCATTCTGAAATCTGCCACTGTGTATCAGCCAGCCCACTCCACACTCTCAGTGGAAGTGGGTGTGAGGAGCCCACATATACTGCTCCGTGAAAATTGCTTCTCATCAGTGCTTGAGTGCTAAACCTGCAGGTGTCTGTTTTAGCACACCCAGGCAAGTTCAAATTATGGTAATCAGCAATTAGAAACAAAATTCTAAAATTGTGTGCTAAAACCAAACTTTGAAACTGGTGTGTCTTATCAGTACAGCACCCATTTAGCATCTGTTTTCACCCTTTCACCAAAATAACCCCCTTAATGTCTTAAACATGCTGCTTGAACCATCTCCAGTGATTAACAACACAATTTACCTGCAATGCCTCTCTCCTGTTGTCCAAACCTGTAGCACTGTCCTTGCTGGGTTCCACTTTTACCTATCTGATCACAGCCAGAGCATCTCTAGCAATGGCTTCTGTAAAGTTTCGCCATTATCGCGATTCGAAATAACAAGATAGAAGCAGATTCGTTTGATCAGTTTATTTAAACGAAATGCTGTCATGATATAAACGACACAGAAGCCTGTAAAATGGTCACCGCGCATCGTGGCAGAAGCTTCCAGAATCACAGTGGGCAGACAAGATGGCATTCGAATAAACATTTCAATATAAGACGGGATCATACTCGATAAGCACCTGTTTGCATTTGTGACAATAGCAAAAGATATGAGTGCTGGAATCGTTTTCCATGCACAAGTAAGGACCATTGTACTGGGCAATCGAAGGCCCATCCAGACACATCAATACACAAATACCCCCACGGCTCTACAATGAGAGAGCCATTCTCGGGTGATTAAACAAGTATTCGGGGGCCCCCAAAACCAGTCAGGGAGACGATTCATACGATCCTGGCTGGGCCAACAATGGGGAAAACATTAACGGATAGTTGGCCAGTCTCAGGTGCTACCGAAACCCGTTAAAGACAAGAATCACCCCATGCTGGGAGTTTTGAGCACCAGCATTTCACAAAGGACAAACATTAAGATTTGGGCGGGAGATAAGGGAACACAGCACTATAACTATAGACATCAAATGTCCATCGCTCTCTTATTCGCTTGATTCGCTCTCTTATCTCTGCGGACTCTTGACTCGGGCTGAACTTTTATTCTCCTAATCTGATCCTCGGGTATCGCTCTGCTGGATGAGCAGCCTTCTGTGTTTTCTCTGGACTCTGTTGACTCTGGACTTTAGCCGCACTGGACGGTTATTCGAATGTTGGGTGGAGCTCAATTGGAACGAGCCGCCTCGACGAAGGTCAGTGACCGGGTGCACCATCCCGAGAGTCGGTAAATGGTGTTTGGACCCGAAGGCCCAACAAGACAAGACGAAATGACAAGAGAAGAAGAAGAATCCACGTGCCGCCGCGGTCAGTAAACCCCGACCGCGCCCGAAAATATACGGCCCATTTCTTGAACTCTACAGGTTACTGCACGAACCGGTCAAAGACTCTTCTTTGAATTCTACCGACAACTGGTGTCGGTACAGGAAGACTTTTCTTTGAATTCTACAGCCGGGTCCGAGTGCTGTCGAGTTCTTCATGACAACGGGGAGCCCAGCCTGCTTGCCGCAGCAGCGAAGATAAACAAGTGGGGCACAGAGACCCCTCCGAACACGTGACAGTCAGGCGCTGCAGCGAAACGAGCCGAGTGCCTCACTTAAAAATTCTCCGAAGTATCACGAGTGGTGAGCATGTTTCCCGATCCTACAAATCTAGACGTAGTGTAGGTATTGATAAGGGAGGGTGGTTTTATTAAGGATAAAGTATAATGTGTTCCCCTTTTTACGATGTGCCGTGCGTTCTTCATTACCATAGACCAAGCTTTATGAATGTATGTATACTTGTACTCTCGTTAATTTGCGCCTATGACATGTACTTCATGATTTTGGACGCTATGCAATAAAGATTTCCATTTCGCACTATTCAACCAGGTCTATTTGAGTTTTTCTCTGCATTACTGCTCTCGCACCTAAGTCCAGTGTTAGAACCGTAAGGGCGAGTGGGTCGAACCACTCACAGGTGCTTATTGCAACAAGGTGGGCCGGAGACTAGAGCAAGCAATAGTATTAGGCAACGAAGGGCTAACCTCGCACCAGCACCGTCTGCGATACAAGCACGCGACAAAACCCCTTACATAAAATGGCGACCGTGGCAGGACACTGGCAGCGAGAGTGTAATGTTTTAGACCCTGGTGTGAATAGGCGAAATGTGATGGATGAGAGGGTAGCCGACTATATGTTTGGGAAGGTTAACTTAGCCAAAAGGTGGATAAGTGACCTACTGATGGATAAGCGTCCGCTAGACGCAGCCATCAAATGGACAGGCAGTAAAGAGCATAAGAAGTAGGTGGAGAAAGCGGTCTGGCTGATGTGCTACAAGAAGCAAGTCCAACTTTCGGACCAGGTCATTGTGGCACAGGCAGCTCAGATCAGGGATTTGGAAGTTGAGATGGAGGAAAAGATCACGGGGGGACAGAAACTCATTGCATCCTTGAATGCGTTACATCAGGAACGCCAGATAGTAGCCAACCACCATGAGGCTAAAATTGATTACCTAGCGTGTCAGGTCACGGAAGCGAAATTAAACGAGGGTAGGATTAGAGAACGGTGTGCCCGCCTAGCTAACCAGATAAAAGCCCAAGAAGAAAGCTTGAAGGGAGTTAGGGCGGCATATAGGATGGCCCTCGAGGATAGGCATGAGGGTGCCAGAAGGAGATAGAGAACCTAAGAGAGGCCCTGAATAAGGCAAACGGCTTGGTGTGCCTCATCAGCCCGTCAGCAAACCAGCCACAGGTGGGTAGGGAATTCCCCAAATCCCTACCAGACAAAGCAGAGGAGGTATTTGCCACTGTGCCCTCCGCGCCACCCAGCTATTCGGCAACCTGGGTAAGGGAGGAAGTGGTGGAAATAGAAAAGGAGGTCCCCGAGGTAGGACAATCCCCGGAGGTAGAGTCGAGCCCGGGACCGATGTGTCCGCTCTGAGGTCACAAGAGAGGCCCGAACGCAGCCAATGGGGATGACGGGGATGTCCTGAACCAGCTTATATTGCCTCACAGCTCACACCAGCTGAGAGCAATGATTAGCCATGTACGGAAGCTGTCCGAATCAGACGACCCTTCTGTACACTTTAGAGAGGTAGAACAGACCGCAGCAATTAATGGCTGCGACGATGCGGAAAAGACCAAAATGTTGCTATTCTCATTAGATAGCTCGATCCTTCAGTGTCTCTCAGACGAGAGCAAGAAGGGAAATAAAACCTATGGGGAGTTACGGGACGAGGTCCTAGAAGTGTTAGGGGCGGATGACGAAGGTCCGTTCGTCAGATTGGGTCAGACCGTACAGATGGAGGGAGAACCCCCGAAGGTTTTCGCCGACAGGCTGTGGCCAGTATACCAGCGTAGCTGCCCAGGTGCGCCAGGGCGCGATTATCTGGACGGTGCCGGTTTAACTCATTGGCTCAGGTGTTTAGTAGCCAACAGTTTGCCAGCCGTCAGGGAGCAGGCCAAAGCGTGGTTTGATCCCACTAACCCTGCCACAACAGAGGAGTCTGTCCTAAATCGACTCACGATAGGGTATCGGAACACTAGGAGCACGGGAGCGCGTCCCCTTAAGGGAAAGGTGCATGAGGCACGGCCCGCAGCCCCGGCTCAAAAGGAGTGGCATCAGGAGGGAAACCGCGCCCCACAGGCCAGTGGTGCTTGTTACGGGTGCGGGAAGACAGGTCACTGGCGTAAGAACTGTAGGAACCCCTGGAAGGACCCCAGGGATAAAAATCCCGCAGCCCGAACCCAAGCGCCTGTCTCTGAGAGAGGAGCTGGTGTGCCCATCCATCCCGATGCAGTAGAATCAATGTTGGGAGCTATGCGGTCCCTTATGATTTCGCAAGGAAGGGTGGCAGTCGCTACCGGCCTCACAGATGCCACAACCCTGTCCACCAGTACCCAATGACTAGAGCCCGCGCAGCCCGTTTACCTGTGTCCGCTCAGCTATGATGCGTGGAAAAGACCCCTGGTTGAGATGGAGGTAGAGAAGCAGAAGGGTAGTTATTTGTTGGACACGGGAGCTTCATGCACCGTGATCCATACGGATAGCCTCTTTGACTCACCGCTGTCTACCAAGGTCCCATACACATTAGCGGGGTTCACGGGAAAAGAGCAGGCTGGCGCGTTCTCCATTCCGCTCTCCATTCATTTAGGAGCACTCCACACCACATGGAAGTGCATACTGATGAAATGGCAAGAGGGGGTTGGCAAAGGTATCCTCGGATCGGATCTCCTATCGGAACACAGGATCCTCGTGGACCTTAGGAATCACTGTCTCTGGGGAGCCAAGGGTGGGAAAGGCAAGGTAGTTGTAATCCCAGGGAAGGAAGGTAAAGGGGCCCTGTGTACCATGAAGCCATCCGGAGGTTATGACCTCGGGCTTATGGTCGCGGATGTCCCAATGGACATGCAAACGTACGTGTCAGATAATATGCATGCGTTTACAACCCACAAGCACGATTGTGGGAGGGTTACCGGGTTTGAGGTCAGCGTAGACGGGGATCCCATGACCCGGCCCCAAAAGCAGTATAACTTCCCCAAAGAAGCAGAACCCGATATGGAGACAGCAATGTCCTCCTTGGTGCAGCAGGGCGTGTTGAGGCCGATAGCCACACACGTGAACTCCCCATTATGGCCGGTGAGGAAGCCGGATAATTCGTGGAGGGCCACGGTGGACTACAGAGTCCTAACAGTAACATCCCCGCCTGCGCGCCCACAGTAGCAGCAGTTGCTGATCTAATAGGGAGTATCCCAGCGTCCACGACCACGTTCACGGTGCTGGATATCTCGAACGGTTTTTGGTCCATCCCGCTGCGGCGAGAGGACCAGTACAAGTTTGCCTTTACTTTCAAAGGACAACAGTACACATGGAACTGTTTGCCACAGGGTTTCCACAACAGCCCCAGTATTTTCCATCAGTGTATGGCAGGAAGTTTAAAGGAGTTTAGTCAGCCCAATCAGATAGTGCAGTACGTAGATGATTTGCTCCTGTTCACGGACTCAAGGCAGGAGCATGGACCACTGCTAGCCGAGTTATTGGAGCTGCTAGCGAGAAAGGGTTTTAAAGTGAACCCTAGGAAAGCACGTATCGGTCAGCAGGAAGTAAAATTCCTGGGTCTGACCATTCGCGCTGGGGAACGAGCCATAGATAAGGCTAGGAGGGAGTCGGTGCAGGAGTTACCGATTCCCAACACCATAACGGGTGTGAGGTCCTTTCTGGGACTGACCGGTTACTGTAGAGACTTCATCGAGGACTATGCGGCCACAGCAGCTCCGCTGCTCCGACTCCTCTATAAGGGAGTGGAGTGGTCTTGGGACGAGGGTTGTCAGGCAGCATTCGAGAAGTTAAAAAGGGATTTGCAGACCGCGCCAGCTTTAGGGGCCATAGATGGGGGGAAGGAGTTTTTCCTGGAGGTAGCTGCCAGCGGAGACAGCTTGAGCGCTGTGCTGCTCCAAGAGCGTCACGGCAAGCTGAGGCCGGTTGTCTGGCGAACGACTCACAGGGTGTGGAGTTTATGACCCTGCGGCAAACCTTGCCCTGGCAATTAAACTCCCCAGCACCATGAGCGCGCAGCAGGTACTGCCAAGATCTTGGTCCGGGAAGTGTTCTCGCGGTGGGGACTCCCCCGTTTCGTGGAGTCAGACCAAGGGAGTCATTTCACCGGCCAGGTGATGCAGAACACCCTCATGCTTTTGGGCATTGAAGGGAAGTGGCACGTAGCGCACAATCCCCAGTCATCCGGGATTGTTGAACGCATGAACCGGACCCTCAAGGAGAAACTGAGGAAAGAGACTATGAACTCGCCCCAAAAATGGGCGGAGGTTCTGCCTCTAGTCCTCATGGGGATCCGGGCCAGCCAGTCGAAGAGTACGGGGTATTCCCCATACGAGGTGATGACTGGTAGGATCATGCGAACCCCCACCCATGTACTAGCGCCGGTGCTCACTGAGGGTCAGCTCCAAGAGGTGAAAAGGGACAAGTTTGTCCAGACCCTCTTGGAGCGCCTGAAGCAGGTTTACGAGCAGGCAGCTGGGAACATGGGAAGACAGCATCAGGGCAATCGCCTGTTGCTGGAACCCCGCAAGAAGCAGGAGTGGGAAGTCGGAGATCAGGTCATGGTTAGGAACTATGCCAGAGTAGGGAGTTTGGAACCACTGTATATGGGGCCCTACAGTATTGTAGATAAAGCGAGTCCCATGGTGTACGCCGTAAAGGTACCTCGGCGCACGAAATGGTTCCACATTAACCAGTGCAAGCAGTATTAGCCGGGTGCACAAGGGCCAATCACAGGGGCCAGACCTGCGAGTGGGGACTCGCAGCCTGCTTGAGGGGAGAGGACATTCTAGAAAAGTGTAGGATCTTTTCTTGGTGTTGGGATTCAGATGAGGAAGAGTTCGAGGAGCTCGACCAAGGTAGTGACCCGATCGGAGAGGTGCTGGGGTCGGAGGACGAAAGTTTCGTCCTCGACTCAAGCTCAGGGGAGATAGGGGCTGTGAGTGGAGATCCACACAGGGTGGAATCAGAAACTGCAGATCCCGAGCCCAGGGGGGCGGAGCTAGGGGAGACGGAGCCAGCGGCTGTGGTAGGACCACAGGTCGTGACGGTGGAAGTCTCGGTACCCGGTCCGTCGGCCCTGGAAGTCTTGCCCTTGGGGGAGGTAGGGATTGCAAGTGGAGGACCACATACTGGGCCAAGTAGGGTGGAGCCAGAAACTGCAAATCCCGAGTTCAGGGGGGCGGAGCCAGGGGAGACGGAGCCAGCGGCTGTGGTGGAACCACAGGCCGCGACGGTGGAAGTCTTGGTTCCTGGTCCGTCGGCCCTGGAAATCTTGCCCAAAGTAGCCCTCCGTAGGTCAAGTCGGACACCCCAGCCCAGGAAGTCGTGGTCAAATCCCCCGTGCACCCCCAGGCGTAAGTTCAAGGTCAAGGCAGCCCAGGGAGATCCCAGTCCCAGCGCAGCGGCGACAGGCTGCGGCAGATCAAAGGAAGGGGTCAGTGCCCCCCCACCACTGGGAAAAGCTCGTGGCAGCCTTCGCAGAATTTAGGTAGGCCGCCCTGGGAACGGGCGGCGCTGTACAGTTTAAGTTTAGGATAAGTTTAAGTTTATAGTTTTTAAGTTTGCTAAGATTGTAGTTTAATTTTAAGTAAATGGTAAAATGATGGGAGTTAGAGATAGGAATAGTTAAAGTCTATCCAGCATACATGTCGTTATACGTGAGACGAGGTCAAGGGAACCGCTCACCCTTCACAAAAGCCAGAGACTCTTGGGAGGCTGGCTACATCATTTTATCTGATCACAGGAACCAGGAAAGATGGAAAGGATTCTGATAGTGCTCGCAACGATCGGATATGGATTGGCCTATCGGGGCCTCACTAAGGATTTCGTTGTGTTCGGTTGCTCCGGAGACACGGCCCCCATCGCGACGGATGGGACCGGGGAGCGAGAGGCTGAGGAGACCGCCACTTCTTTCCACAAGGGAAGGTGGCCGGGATGGCTGGGAACGAATTCGACGGAATACTCCAGCGCATCCGGATTTGCCTACAAAGAGACTTCTTTACTGTGCCCCAGAGTGAGGATCATTGCACCCAGAATCAGCGTCACCGTCGGCAAAAGGATTTGTTTGACATGCAATGGGAAGGTCCCATTGAGCCGATGGTGGTGGTTACGGAAGTTAAGCAAGACTATGAGAAATTCCTCGGTTGAGTGGGAGCGATTGGGTAACAATACCCATCGGACAATTACGGGGACTAACGGACAATTGAAAGTCTGTTGGGACAAATAGTGGGAACCGGATGAGGGAATATATGTTTGTATGTGGGGATCGAAGTACGTTTGCCCCAAGGGTATATCTATATTTTTCGTACACCAGTGGCAGGATAACGGGAAAGGGATGAGGTGGGATGTCAGCACAAAGGGGTGCGGAGCTCCATTCTCCCCGATCCCGGTAAACGCCACTGAACTCATCACGCGCCCACGCAAGGCCCCGCCCACGATTCTGGTGGTTTTGGCTCAGGAGGAAGGGTGCCCTAAAACCACTAAGGGGCCCGGGAATGGTTTGGTACTGGTCCCAACAGACCAGATACTATTTCAAGGGGTACATTACGCGGTGGCTTCGGTGATTCTAAATCTCACCGAGGTGCGGTTACCAGAGTGGTGTCCCAAAGAAACGGAACAATTGTACCAGGTCCTGTTAACAAACATGTTCTGACAATTCTACGAGTTTGATTTTGCAGAGATTGACAAAACAAGCTTGTACACCACACCACATGAAGTTTTGGGTCAGGTGGGGAGACAAAGAAGGGGTATTGTGAACGATATGTTCACCGCCTTTAATACAGGAAAAGAGAATTTCACCGACTTGCAGCGATTCGTCGCGCATTTCGGGTACATCATTCCCCCTCTCCCTGAACACCTCACCAAGCTTTTGAAAGCCGTCATGGTATCACAGAAACATTTTTACACCCTGGAACAAAAGACTGTCGAGATAGGGACAGAAATTTTGGACATAGTGATCCCACCGTGGTGGGATCTGTTCACTAATATTGAAGTTCCTTCATGGATCAGGATAGCCTCCCACATTTTGGTTGTGTGCCAAGTTATAATAGTAGTGTACCTATTGGTCGTACACTGCAAGAGAGGCAAACGCCTCACAAAGCAGGAGAACACAGGGGAGTGGAGAGAACGTTACGTGCGCGTGAACGAAGAAAGTGCCGCGTAAACGGCCAGGATGACGCTGCTCCATTTTACCATGTGTGTTTTTGTAATTGATTGTTAGTTATGAATATGTGTAACTAAGTTTGGAACTTTGTATTTTTAAAATGGTTGTTTGATTATTTTTCCTTGTCTAATAAAAACATGCATATACAGGTGGTGCGAGAGGCATCGGCCTGTTGCACCAGGAAGGCGTATACGCAATGTAAGTTTAAAGGCAATACTGCCTACGATTTGTCCAAGTTTAAACAATGTAATTTCCCTGGGAAATGAGGACGGCATGGAGGCCATAGATAGTTTAAGTTAAGGGAGTGTTTGGATGTGGAGAATCGGGATAATTTTGCTGACCACCACTTTTAATTGATACGATAAGCGGAGTTATTCGCATCAACAGGAGGGACTGTAAAGGTTCGCAATTATCGCGATTCGAAATAACGAGATAGAAGCAGATTCGTTTTATCAGTTTATTTAAACGAAATGCTGTCATGATATAAAGGACACAGAAGTCTGTAAAATGGCCGCCGCGCATTGTGGCAGAAGCTTCCGGAATCACAGTGGGCAGACAAGATGGCGTTCGAATAAACATTTCAATATAAGACGGGATCATACTCGATAAGCACTGATAAAGACAGGATGCAACCTGTTTGCATTTGTGACAATAGCAAAAGATATGAGTGCTGGAATCGTTTTCCATGCACAAGTAAGGACCATTGTACTGGGCAATTGAAGGCCCATCCAGACACATCAATACACAAATACCCCCACAGCTCTACAATGAGAGAGCCATTCTCGGGTGATTAAACAAGTATTCGGGGGCCCCCAAAACCAGTCAGGGAGACGATTCATACGATCCTGGCTGGGCCAACAATGGGGAAAACATTAACGGGTAGTTGGCCAGTCTCAGGTGCTACCGAAACCTGTTAAAGACAAGAATCACCCCATGCTGGGAGTTTTAAGCGCCAACATTTCACAAAGGACAAACATTAAGATTTGGGCGGGAGATAAGGGAACACAGCACTATAACTATAGACAACAAATGTCCATCGCTCTCTTATTCGCTTGATTCGCTCTCTTATCTCTGCGGACTCTTGACTCGGGCTGAACTTTTATTCTCCTATTCTGATCCTCGGGTATCGCTCTGCTGGACGAGCAGCCTTCTGTGTTTTCTCTGGACTCTGTTGACTCTGGACTTTATCCGCACTGGACGGTTATTCGAATGTTGGGTGGAGCTCAATTGGAACGAGCCGCCTCGACGAAGGCCAGTGACCGGGTGCACCATCCCGAGAGTCGGTAAACGGTGTTTGGACCCGAAGGCCCAACAAGACAAGACGAAATGACAAGAGAAGAAGAAGAATCCACGTGCCGCCGCGGTCAGTCAACCCCGACCGCGCCCGAAAATATACGACCCATTTCTTGAACTCTACAGGTTACTGCACGAACCGGTCAAAGACTCTTCTTTGAATTCTACCGACAACTGGTGTCGGTACAGGAAGACTTTTCTTTGAATTCTACAGCCGGGTCCGAGTGCTGTCGAGTTCTTCATGACAACGGGGAGCCCAGCCTGCTTGCCGCAGCAGCGAAGATAAACAAGTGGGGCACAGAGACCCCTCCGAACACGTGACAGTCAGGCGCTGCAGCGAAACGAGCCGAGTGCCTCACTTAAAAATTCTCCGAAGTATCACGAGTGGTGAGCATGTTTCCCGATCCTACAAATCTAGACGTAGTGTAGGTATTGATAAGGGAGGGTGGTTTTATTAAGGATAAAGTATAATGTGTTCCCCTTTTTATGATGTGCCGTGCGTTCTTCATTACCATAGACCAAGCTTTATGAATGTATGTATACTTGTACTCTCGTTAATTTGCGCCTATGACATGTACTTCATGATTTTGGACGCTATGCAATAAAGATTTCCATTTCGCACTATTCAACCAGGTCTATTTGAGTTTTTCTCTGCATTACTGCTCTCGCACCTAAGTCCAGTGTTAGAACCGTAAGGGCGAGTGGGTCGAACCACTCACAGGTGCTTATTGCAACAAGGCGGGCCGGAGACCAGAGCAAGCAATAGTATTAGGCAACGAAGGCCTAACCTCGCACCAGCACCGTCTGCGATACAAGCACGCGACAAAACCCCTTACACTTCTCTTCCCTCCCTCTCACTCACACTCTCACCTCCCAGAGATCCATCATTGCCTCCCTCCTCTATCACATCTATGTGCTGCCCCTTGGTAACATTGTCTGCAACGTGGGTTCAGTTTCCACTTGTACGCTAATGACACCCAGCTCACATTCACTGATAACACCCAACTCTATCTCTTTTGCTATCTCTTTTACTTCTTCACTGCCTCTGTGCTGTCAGATTGCTTGTCTTGGATGAGTTGTGGTATCCTCCAGCTTAACATTGCAAAGTCTGAAGCGATCATCTTTGCCCCCTGTCACAAATTCCACTCCTTCATGGTTGACTCTATCCCTCCTCTCCAGCCACTATCTAAAATTGAACCAGACTGATCACAACTGTCACAGGTTTCCCTCGTGTCAAGGACGCTCGGCCCTAGCTTACCCTGTCAGTGATTCGGTTTGGCAATCCCAATTGGGTATAACAAGGCTTTATTTTAACATTAGCAGAATCAATCATACGCACAGTATTCAAGCAACAATTAACAGAATCAAGGTCGCTATTACCTGCTCCAAACCTCTAGACAGCAATGCAGCATGTTGGGTCTTGTTCAAATCTGCTGTGTTTTGTTCTGTTCACACTTTTTCATTTACAGGAAACTCTTTATTAACCGGCACCGACGGGACCGGCGTGGTGCCGGTTAATCAAAAAGTCCGGATAACGGAGAGTTATATCTCCCAACGTACGAGAGCCCCGTACACACTGACATGCGCCTGCATTCGGAGCTCCGTCTCCCCGGGGACCGCCAGCTGACCATCTGTCGTGTCCGCTGCCTACCCGGGCTGCACATTCCCCTCCCAATCTACACGCTCCGATACAAGGCAAACGCCTCGGGGTTTTTTTCAAAGTTATTTTTAAAGGAGAGATGAAGGAAAACCCCGGTTACCTACTCAAGAATTTTGCCGGTTAAGAGAGATTTCAGGTTATTTGGGTGCCGGTTAAAAGAGAGTTTCCTGTATATCCCTTTCCTTAAGGTTCTGTGGTGCATACATATTCTTGCATCAGCCAAAACTCATTGGCACCACTCTGTCTAATTTCAACCAGCCATTCTATTACACAGACTACTGTGTTCTTGTTTGCATGGAATTAGAAACATAGAAACATAGGAAAATAGGAGCAGTAGTAGGCCATTCAGCCCTTCGAGCCTGCTCCGCCATTCAATATGATCATGGCTGATCCTCTATCTCAATACCATATTCCCGTTCTCTCCCCATACCCCTTGATGCCTTTTGTGTCTAGAAATCTATCTATCTCCTTCTTAAATATATTCAGTGACTTGGCCTCCACAGTCTTCTGTGGTAGAGAATTCCACAGGTTCACCACCCTCTGAGTGAAGAAATGTCTCCTCATCTCAGTCCTAAATGTCCTATCCCTTATCCTGAGACTGTAGCCCCTTGTTCTAGACCCCCAGCCAGGGGAAACATCCTCCCTGCATCCAGTCTGTCTAGCCCTGTCAGAATTGTATACGTTTCAATGAGATCCCCTCTCATTCTTCTAAACTCTAGTGAATACAGGCCTAGTTGACCCAATCTCTCCTCATACGACAGTCCTGCCATCCCAGGAATCAGTCTGGTGAACCTTCACTGCACTCCCTCTATGGTAAGTATATCCTTTCTTAGGTAAGGAGACCAAAGCTGCACACAGTACTCCAGGAGTGGTCTCACCAAGGCCCTGTATAACTGTAGTAAGACATCCTTCCTCCTGTACTCAAATCCTCTTGCAATGAAGACCAACATACCATTTGCCTTCCTAACTGCTTGCTGCACCTGCATGTTTGCTTTCAGTGACTGGTGTACAAGGACACCCAGGTCACTCTGTACATCAACATTTCCCAATCTATCACCATTTAAATAATACTCTGCCTTTCTGTTTTTCCTACCGAAGTGGATAACTTCACATTTATCCACGTTATACTGCATCTGCCATGTATTTGCCCACTCACTCTGAAGGGATTATTACTAGTCCTAGCCCCTTTAGGGCTACCCCGGATCAGGCGTAATCCCCAGACGTTCACTTTCAACTAAAGTTAGAGGTAGCCGAATCCTAAAGATGCTTAATTCGGTTTAAAGGTCCAGACTATCTCTCCCTAAAGAAAAGGAACAACCTGAAGATATTACCATCCTCCAGATAGCACTTTTAATGAGTTTAGCTAGACTGTAACATTCCGGATATTATGAGGGTCCAGAAAACTCCCCCAGAATTCTGCAACTCCTCACCAAAGAGCGTACAGAGATTAAGTTTGCGAGTTTGATACAGTAGTACTATGTGAGACAATTCTAAAAATATATAGATTTATTAAAGAACCGACATGTAATTTACAGTTGGTGATTCAATCACAACATTAACAGTTCCAAAAACAGAAATCTTACAATTCTATTATCAGAGATCCTTATTCTCAAATCTTAACTTCATTACATTTTTACATTTCTTAGTTTATTCCAGGATATCCACCAAAATCAAATACCTTTGATACCTTAGATCCCCGAGGTACAAAAAGTTGTATATTTACAGAGCTTGCCTCTGAAGCCGAGAATCGCTTTGCCCCTTTACAGCGAATCTGTCTTCCCATTTGAAAGTTCAATTTTTATACCCTTTCTGAGTGGTATATCCTTTGAAGTTTTCTGCTGATGTAAGCTAATTACCTCTAGTCATTTTTCTGCTGACTTCTGCTATTCTTACAGTCAGTTCAGCTGGTAGCATTAAGAATTATGTCACCTGTGTAGGTGTCTCAAGCTTAACGCAAAAACAATGTGATGGCTGGTGCATCTATTTGATGTCATTCTTAGCAAGGTCTTCTGTTTGTATCTTTTGCATTCAGAACACCTCAACCGGATGCACCATTGTCTTCTTAGTTACCTCAGCTGGTTGCAACACAGACTCGTGTCTCCTGTGTTTCATTTGATGTCATTTTTATGAAGGCATATGTTTCTTAATTTTTCTGTGTTTCTTTCCAAAGTGTTGGTTTAAGACACCTTAACAGGGAATACCATTGTGTTCTTTCCAAACTTCAGACTTTCAGGAACCTCCAACCTCCCATTTCAACAAGGCTATTGATTCAGTGTCAACAACTTATCTTATCTCAATAGCCTGTATGCTGTTTATAGCTTTTCCATTGTTGAGGCTTTTAGATTTTCAAACCTAGTATGTCATGTTTTAATAAAGTCAAAATTCCTTCATAGGATGGTGTATTTTTCTGAATAGGTATTATTCCTTCACAACTCAACTTGTCTAAATCGCCTTGAATTAGGTGTGACTCCCCTCTAATGAATTGTCAAAGCATGCAGTTGATGAGTTTTTAACACTTAACAAAGTTAAGGTCATCGAACCCCATTTATCAATTAACGAGATTATCTAACACAACCTGAACTGAGTTTCTGATATGTGAAACATTCGTTGTTCCAGTTCTACTCAGGTCCCTCCCTCACCTCTTTTTCCGGTACATTGATGACTGTATCGGTGCTGTTTCCTGCTCTCGCCCTGAACTAGAAAATTTCATTCACTTTACTTCCAATTTCCACCCTTCCCTCACCTTCACATGGTCCATCTCCGAATCTTCCCTTCCCTTCCTCTACTTCACTGTCTCCATCTCTGGGGATAGGCTATTGACAAACATTTACTGTAACCCACAGACTCCCACAGCTACCTGGACTATACTCCCTCCAACCCGGCTTCCTGTATGGACTCTATTCCATTCTCCCAGTTTCTCCGTCTCCGCCGCATCTGCTCTGACGATGCCACCTTCCATACTAGTGCTTCCGACATGTTTTCCTTTTTCCTCAACCGAGGATTCCCCTCTACCGTGGTTGACACGGCCCTTGACCGTGTCCGTTCTGTTTCCTGCACTTCTGCTCTCACCCTTTCCCCTCCCTCCCGAAACCACGATAGGGTTCCCCTTTCACCCCACCAGCCTCCACATTCAACGGATCATCCTCTGCCATTTCCGCCACCTCCAGCGTGATCTCACCACCAAACACATCTTCCCCTCACCTGCCCTTTCAGCATTCCGAAGGGACTGCTCCCTCCGGGACACCCTGATCCACTCCTCTATCACCCCCAACACCCCTTCCCTTTTGCCTGGCACCTTCACGTGCAAGCGCAGGTGATGCAACACCTGCCATTTTACCTCCACCCTTCCCAATGTCCAGGGCCACAAACACTCTTTCCAGGTAAAACAGCAATTTACTTGTACTTCTTGCAATTTAGTATACTGTATTCGCTGCTCACGATACGTTCTCCTCTACATTGGGGAGACGAAATGTAGATTAGGTGACCGCTTTGTGGAACAGCTTTCGGTCACTTGTCACTTTAATTCTCCACTCCACTCCCACTCTGACCTCTCCGTCCTCGGCCTCTTACACTGTTCCAATGAAGCTCAACATAAGCTCGAGGAACAGCATCTCATCTTTCAATTAGACACTTTACAGCCTTCTGGACTCAACATCGAGTTCAATAATTTCAGACCATAACCTCTGCCCCTATCATTTTTTTTCTCTCTCACACATGGCAGCTGTTGATTATTCTGCCATTGCCATTTAGACTTCATCTAGAGTCATCTTTTGTTTCTTAACTTGTCCCATTACCATCTCCTTGAGTACAAGGACTCACCAAACAACAGAGAATGTGAGTGTTTGACAGCTTCTCAAAGCTGTCTAATGATGACTATTCATGTGTCAAAAATTTTTGACAGATGAAACGTCATACACTGATGTTCTCTGTCACCGGCTTTCCCTTAATTGGCCTGCGGGCTTAACAAGGTCAATCAAGGGAAAATAGCGTGGGTTGGCTGGACGTCGATGGAGGCGGGACTAAAACTCGACAAGCAGCAGTCCCGCCTCCATCACGTCCCCATTGGCAAAATCACCCCCTGAGTTTCTGACCCCATTTACTCTCTATCACTAAAAACTACTAATTTCACTTTTGTAACATTGCCCACCTCCTCCCCTACCTCAGCCCATCCACTGCTGAGCCCTTCATATATGCTTTTGTTCCAGAATTGATTACTCCAGAGCTTCCATCCTTCACCCTCTATAAACTCCAGCTTGTCCCAAACCTTCCACTCATATCCTATCCCACACCAAACAACCTTTTCCCATTCACCTCTGTCCTCATTGATGTTACATTGGCTCCTCAGTCACACACAGTCTCAATTTTTAAATTATTTTCCTTTATATCCCTCAACGGTGTTGCCCCTCCTTATGTTGGTAACCCTCTTCAACTCTACAACCCACCACCCTGAACTCTCCATTTCTCTAAATCCAGCCTCTTGTGCATTCTCCTTCTCTTTGTTTCATTATTGGCCGTGATACCTTCAGCCACTTAGGTACCACTTGCTGGAATTCCCTGTTTAAAAATCTCTGCATCTTCACCTCCCTCTTCATCTTTGAAACCCTGTTAAAATCCACCTCTCTGTCTAAGCTTTTGATCCCGATTGCCCCCTTCTTTCGTCCATTTTCCACATGCCTCTGTGAAACACCTTGCTAAATTTTTGTATGGTAAACGTGCTATATCAATACAGGTAGTTGTTGGTGTAACTGGCTTTTCAGTCCTTTGGAACCATGGAATGGCATCTATAGAATGCAACCTGTTGAATTTATCCTACTGGTCCAGGGAGTGTTGAACTGTTTTGCATTATTTTAATTTTATAATCTTTAATTCTTTTACAATGTGCCTAGATAAACATCTAATCGTGAACTAAATTAATTAACTCCACATTAACTTTTCATGAGTGCATATTTGACATACCGACAGGTCAGTGAAGAAATGTAACATCTAATGCTAGATTATTTTGGTCCCATCAGAAAGACCAACCTCATGTGATCTTCCAAGGTTAGCCTAATTAAATATTCATAGTGAGGTTCTGGCCTAGATTGGGCCAGGTGCTGGGAGCTCACTTAGGAGCTGATAATTACATAGAATATAAAGCACAGAAACAGGCCGTTCGGCCCAACTAATCTGTGCTGGTGTTTATACTCCACATGACTTTCCTTCCATTCCATTTATCTCATCTCAGCCTTTCAGCATATCTTTCTATTCCCTTTTCTCTCATGTACTCATCTAGTTTCCTTTTGAAAGCATCTAAGCTATTTCCCTCAATCACTTCCTGTGGTAGCGAGTTCCACATTTGAAGCACGCTCCAAGTAAAGACATTTCTCTATTTCCCTATCAGATTTATTAGTAATTATCTTGTATTTATGACCCCTAGTTTTGCATTCTCCCACAAGTGGAAACATTCTCTCCACATTTATCCTGTCCAACCCATTCATAATTTTAAAAACCTCTATCAGGTTACCGCTAAGTATTCTCTCTTGTATAAAAAAAGCCCAATCTGTTCAATCTTTCCCAATAGCCGTAATCTCTCAGTTTTAGTACTATTCTTGTAAATCTTTTTTGCACTTTTTTCCAGTGTTTCTATGTCCTTTTTCTACCTCACCAGGTCCTATACAAGTTTAACATAAATTCACTACTTTTGAATTCTATACCCCTCAAAATAGATCCCAGTGCTTTGTTAGCATTTTAATTGCTTTGCTGACCTGCAATGCTGCTTTTAAGGCAATGGCAAATGTCTACTATGCTGAAGCAGATTGAGAGCCAGTTCTCCGTATTATCAAGAACAGAAGCCTGAAGAAAACCACTCACCTGATGTGGGGGACAAAAGAAGGCCTGAAGCTTTGTGGGCTCTCAGAGCCTGTGCACAAATTGTTCGTTAAGGCCAGAAAAGTTATGCAAATAATAGGGCTTCCCCAAAATGTCAGTGGAGCACATGAAATCTGCATAGTTGTCAAGCACTTATGTTTTGTGAGAGTGTTCCGATTTTAGGATGCCTGTCGGTATGCAGTCCACTTCTTGTTCGTTGATTTTCAGGACCTACAAAACTGTTTCACAAAACCTTACACTATTTCTCTTCTGTTCAGGCATGAACATCACGCATGCACAGAAGATAAATAATGCAAGGTTTTGAGGGGCAGTTTTAGAAACAACACTGGTGAACAGAGAGCATACTGTGGCAAGGGAAAGTCTTTTTTTTAAATGGCAAAGAATGTTGCAGAGGATGTTAAAGACCTGATGTAGAGATTGAGATACTGCACCTGACAGTCATATGTCCCACACAGCTATGTCCAATATCAATATGAATTACACAGTTAAATGAGCTCCAAACATAGGAAAACACTCAAATTGGTATGGTAATAACTAGCTGCTTTAACTACCAGACCCTCTAGAATATTCTGTCAAAGAATAACACATTAATACAAGAGAGACATTACAGTGCAATTGCTGCAATGTGCTCACTATCCCATTAGGGGGACCATCTAGTGTTCAGTTAACAATATGCAACTCATGGTTGCTCATTTCTAATGTGGTGAAATGCTACCACCGAGCTACTGATCTAGCTTATTATCCCTGCTGGCTTTAAACTAACTGCTGAGCTGAAACCACAAAGCCAACTATAAGTACACAACTGGAAACTCTTGGCCACTGAACTATCCATTTACAAAGCATCATTGGCTCTGCTCTCACACAGGCCTGACCCATGTTATCATCCCAAACATATGGGGCTGGATTTTGTCTTGGGGTCGTGTAATCCGCATTTTGTGTTTCCCCCCCGACTCCAGATTAATGTGGATGCCTGATGCAATTTTCACTTAATTGAGCAATTGAGTTGGAGCATGTGGGAACCCATGAACTAATTAGTGTTTTCAGTCTGAAAGCCGCCTCTGATGATGTCATCATTGCTGACTGGCTAGTCTCAGAGACTGTTGGTGAGAGAGGACCTGCCTGGCTTTTGATGTGGGTGGATGGACCTGGATGCAAAAATGGGGTGGTGGTGGTGTAGAGGAGAAGGAGAGAGAGAGAGAGAGAGAGAGAGAGAGAGAGCGCGCGCGCGCGCGCCGGCAGATCATGACGTCAGTCGAGTGCGCAACGTCCCGGTAGCGCCCCGGAGCGGATATTGAGTGGCGCCCCCTGCCTTACTGCCTACCGTTAGCAACGACAGGTTGAGGGGTGCGTTTTGCAGTCAGGAAGGGACTGGGTGAGCGCTATTTAAAGGCAACCGCTTCCTGCCTTTTTTTGTTGGTGACATTGTTGAACCACGCATTCTGAGAGAGAGAGAGAGACTTCTGGAGAGATTCAATGCTGTGTGAAGGAGTTTTGGGTACTGAGCAGGACTTTGCAGGTTCATTTTGATTTGCCCTTCCTTGTATCGATTTAGAAGAGACTGTGGGGGCTGCACTCTGAGATCTTTCCCTGGTTCTCTCCATTGTTCTTTCCAGCAGATTTGATGTACAGGTCTCTCCAGGCCGAGATTCAAGGCTGCAATGAGCAGGATGTGGATGGAAAGCAAAATCAACCCTCCCCTTTAAGAACTGGCCGGGGCCATTGTGCCTGTGTTCCATTGCTGACTGACATCACATGAGCTTCGCCAGCGCTCTGAGGTAGCGCCTCGCTCCTCAGCCTTTGCGCCTTAAGACAGATGTGTAGCGCCTGATTTAGCGCTCCAATCACCTCCAGGGGTGATAAAAGTCAAGTTTGCAGTCGGAGGCGATAATTAGCGCCAGGCGCTAATCTTTGCGCCCGGCCGATAATTGCGCCCCAAACGGGGCGATACTGAATTTTTCCCCCAATGTCTTGTGCTTTTGCATCAACTTGTGTTGGAAGGCAGGCCCAGTAGGATACCACAGCATAGGCTAGCTGTCGGCTCCAATCTGTCATGTACCTCTCCTGCCCCATCCACTTGCTGCTCCTCATTTGTGAATAGTGCTTTATGCAATGCCCTTTCCTCAACTTCAACAATTGCCTGCTAATAGTTGAGCTGGTTTTGGGTGCACGGGGAGTGCTTGATATAATCTGTGGTAATTTGCAAGATGCTGTGGTGCCAATGTGTTTTGATATATCATCTTAGGAAGATTGTATAACTGACATTTTTTTTTAATTTGTTTATGGGATGTGGGTGTCGCTGGCATTTATCGCCCATTCCTAATTGCCTTTGAGAAGATGGTGGTGAGCTGCCTTCTTGAACCGCTGCAGTCCGTGTGGTGAAGGTACTCCCACAGTGCTGTTAGGGAGGGAGTTCCAGGGTTTTGACACAACGACGAAGAAGGATCGGCGATATACTTCCAAGTCAGGATGGTGCGTGACTTGGAGGGGAACTTGGAGGTGGTGGTGTTCCCATGCGCCTGCTGCCCTTGTCCTTCTAGGTGGAAAAGGTCATGGGTTTGGGACGTGCTGCCGAAGAAGCCTTGGCGAGTTGCTGCAGTGCATCTTGTAGACAGTAGACACTGCAGCCACGGTACGCCGGTGGTGGAGGGAGTGAATGTTTAAGGTGGTGGATGGGGTGCCAATCAAGCGGGCTGCTTTGTCCTGGATGGTGTCAAGCTTCTTGAGTGTTGTTGGAGCTGCACTCATCCAGGCAAGTGGAGAGTATTCCATCGCACTCCTTACTTGTGCCTTGTAGATGGTGGAAAGGCTTTGGGAAATCAGGAGGTGAGACATTCGCCACAGAATACCTAGCCTCTGACCTGCTCTTGTTGCCACAGCATTTATAAGAACATAAGAAATAGGAGCAGGAGTAGGCCAATCGGCCCCTCGAGCCTGCTCCGCCATTCAATAAGATCATGGCTGATCTGATCCTAACCTCAAATCTAAAGAACACAAGAAGTAGGAGCAGGACCCGGCCACTCAGCCCCTGGGCCCGCTCTGCCACCCACAGGGCCCTGACCGATCCGAACTCAGCCTCATGTCCAATTTCCTGCCCGCTCCCCGTAACCCCTAATTCCCTTTACCTCTAGGAAACTATTTATTTCTGTTTTAAATTTATTTAATGATGTAGCTTCCACAGCTTCCTGGGGCAGCAAATTCCACAGACCTACTACCCTCTGAGTGAAGAAGTTTCTCCTCATCTCAGTTTTGAAAGAGCAGCCCCTTATTCTAAGATTATGCCCCCTAGTTCTAGTTTCACCCATCCTTGGGAACATCCTTACCGCATCCACCCGATCAAGCCCCTTCACAATCTTATATGTTTCAGTAAGATCGCCTCTCATTCTTCTGAACTCCAATGAGTAGAGTCCCAATCTACTCAACCTCTCCTCATATGTCCACCCCCTCATCCCCGGGATTAACTGAGTGAACCTTCTTTGTACTGTCTCGAGAGCAAGTATGTCTTTTCTTAAGTATGGACACCAAAACTGTATGCAGTATTCCAGGTGCGGTCTCACCAATACCTTATGTAACTGCAGCAATACCACCCTGTTTTTATAATCTATCCCCCTAGCAATAAAAGCCAACATTCCGTTGGCCTTCTTGATCACCTGCTGCACCTGCATACTAACTTTTTGATTTTCTTGCACTAGGACCCCCAGATCCCTTTGTACTGCAGTACTTTCCAGTTTCTCGCCATTAAGATAATAACTTGCTCTCTGATTTTTCCTGCCAAAGTGCATAACCTCACATTTTCCAATATTGTATTGCATCTGCCAAATCTCTGCCCACTCACCCAGCCTGTCTATATCCCCTTGTAGGTTTTTTATGTCCTCCTCACTTTCTACTTTCCCTCCCATCTTTGTATCATCTGCAAACTTTGATATGTTACACTCGGTCCCCTCCTCCAAATCGTTAATATAGATTGTAAAGAGTTGGGGACCCAGCACCGACCCCTGCGGAACACCACTGGCTACTGGTTGCCAGTCCAAGAATGAACCATTTATCCCAACTCTCTGCTTCCTGTTAGACAACCAATCCTCCACCCATGCCAGAATATTACCCCCAATCCAGTGATTTTTTTATCTTCAGCAATAATCTTTCATGTGGCACCTTGTCGAATGCCTTCTGGAAGTCTAAATACACTACGTCCACTGGTTCCCCTTTATCCACCCTGTACGTTATGTCCTCAAAGAACTCAAGCAAATTTGTCAGACATGACTTCCCCTTCATAAAGCCATGCTGACTTTGTCCTATTAAATTATGTTTATCTAAATGTTCCGTTACTGTCTCCTTAATAATAGACTCCAAAATTTTACCCACCACAGATGTTAGGCTAACTGGTCTATAATTTCCAGCTTTCTGCCTACTACCCTTTTTAAATAAGGGTGTTACATTAGCAGTTTTCCAATCTGCCGGGACCTTTGCTAAGTCCAGGGAATTTTGGAAAATTATTACCAAAGCATCCACAATCCCTACTGCCACTTCCCTCAAGACCCTAGGATGTAAGCCATCAGGTCCAGGGGATTTATCCGCCTTGAGTCCCATTATTTTACTGAGTACCAATTCCTTAGTGATTTTAATCGTATTTAGCTCCTCCCCCCCTAGAGCCCCCTGTTTGTCCAGTGTTGGGATATTCTTAGTGTCCTCTACCGTAAAGACTGAAACAAAATATTTGTTCAGCATTTTTGCCATCTCCATGTTTCCCACCATTACTTTCCCGGTCTCATCCTCTAAGGGGCCTATGTTTGCCTTAGCCACCCTTTTTCTTTTTATATAACTATAGAAACTCTTGCTATCTGTTTTTATATTTTTTGCTAATTTATTTTCATAATCTATCTTCCCTTTCTTAATCAATCCTTTCGTTACTTTTTGCTGTCTTTTGAAGACTTCCCAATCTTCTATCCTCCCACTAAGTTTGGCTACCTTATATGTCCTTGTTTTTAGTTGGATACTATCCTTAATTTCTTTACTTAGCCATGGATGGCTGTAATTTCTTTTACACCCTTTTTTCCTCAGTGGAATATATTTCTTTTGAAAGTTGTAAAATAACTCCTAAATGAACACCACTGCTCATGTACCGTCTTACCCTTTAATCTATTTTCCCAGTCCACTTTAATCAATTCCACTCTCATACCATCATAGTCTCCTTTATTCAAGCTCAGTACGCTTGTTTGAGAACCAACTATCTCACCCTCTAATTGGATATGGAATTCAACCATGTTATGGTCACTCATTCCAAGGGGATCCTTAACTAGGACATTATTAATTAATCCTGACTCATTACACAGGACCAGGTCCAAGGTTGCTTGCCCCCTTGTAGGATCAGTTACATACTGCTCAAGAAATCCATCCCTAATACACTCAATAAACTCTTCCTCAAGGCTGCCCTGCCCAATTTGATTTGTCCAGTTAATATGATAGTTAAAATCCCCCATAATTATAGCTGTTCCCTTATTACATGCCCCAACTATTTCCTGATTAATACTTCTTCCATCAGAGTTGCAACTATTAGGAGGCCTATATACTACTCCCACTAGTGTTTTTTTCCCCTTATTATTCCTTATCTCCACCCAAACTGTTTCATTATCCTGATCCTTTGACCCAATATCATTTCTCTGTATTACAGTGATTCCTTCCTTTATTATCATAGTTACCCCACCTCCCCTTCCTTCCTGCCTGTCCTTCCTGATTGTTAAATACCCTGGCATATTTAGTTCCCAGTCGTTGTCACCCTGCAGCCATGTTTCTGTAATGGCCACAAGATCATACCCATACGTAGTTATTTGTGCCGTTAACTCATCCATTTTGTTACGAATGCTACGTGCATTCAGATAAAGAACTTTCAAATATGTTTTGTGACACTTAGTTCCTGCTTTTTCCTTTTTTAACACTTTACCTTTTACTCCATACCTTCTGTCCCTTCCTGACACGCTTTCCTCTGTCTCCCTGCTCAGGTGCCCAACCCCCTGCCACTTCAGTTTAAACCCTCCCCAACAGCACTAGCAAACACTCCCCCTAGGACAGCGGTCCCGGCCCTGCCCAGCTGCAGACCGTCCGGTTTGTACTGGTCCCACCTCCCCCAGAACCGGTTCCAATGTCCCAGGAATTTGAATCCCTCCCTCTTGCACCATTCCTCTAGCCACGTATTCATTTGAAATATCCTCCTATTTCTACTCTGACTAGCACGTGGCACTGGTAGCAATCCTGAGATTACTACCTTTGAGGTCCTATTTTTTAATTTACCTCCTAACTCCCTATATTCTGCTTTTAGGACCTCATCCCCTTTTTTACCTATATCGTTGGTGCCTATGTGCACCTGACAGCTGGCTGTTCGCCTTCCCCCTCCAAAATGTTCTGTAGCCGCTCCGAGACGTCCTTGACCCTTGCACCAGGGAGGCAACACACCATCCTGGAGTCTCGGTTGCGGCCGCAGAAACGCCTATCTATTCCCCTTACAATTGAGTCCCCTATCACTATAGCTCTTCCACTCTTTTTCCTCCCAGCCTGTGCAGCAGAGCCACCCATGGTGCCAGGAAGTTGGCTGCTGCTGCCTTCCCCTGATAAGTCATCCCCCCCAACAGTATTCAAAGTGGTATATCTGTTTGAGAGGGGGATGTCCACAGGGGACCCCTGCACTACCTGCCTGCACCTCTTACTCTGCCTGGTGGTCACCCATTTACTTCCTGCCTGTACACCCTTTGCCTGCGGTGTGACCAACTCGCTAAACATGCTATTCACGAGGTTCTCAGCATCGCGAATGCTCCAATACGCATCCAATCGCAGCTCCAGCGCCGTAATGCGGTCTGCCGGTAGCTGTAGCTGGATACACTTCCCGCACACATGGTTGTCAAGGACACCGGAAGGGTCCCTGATTTCCCACATAGCACAGGAGGAGCATATGTGGCTGGTCCAGTTAAGTTTCTGGTCAATGGCTACCCCCAGGATGTTGATGGTGGGGGATTCGGCAATGGTAATGTCGTTGAAAGTCAAGGGGCGGTGGTTAGACTCTCACTTGTTGGAGATAGGCATTGCCTGGCACTTGTGTGGCGCAAATGTTACCTGCCACTTATCAGCCCAAGCCTGAACATCGTCTTGTTGCATGCGGGCATGAACTACTTCATTATCTGAGGAGTTATAGATGGCGCTGACCACTGTGCAGTCATCAGCGCACATCCCCATTTCTGACCTTATGTTGGAGGGAAGGTCATTGATGAAGCAGCTGAAGATGGTTGGGCCTAGGACACTGCCCTGAGGAACTCCTGCAGCGATATCCTGGGGCTGTGATGATTGACCTTCAACCACCACAACCATCTTCCTTTGTGCTAGGTATGACTCCAGCCAGTTGAGCATTTTCCCCCCCGATTCCCATTGACTTCAGTTTTACTAGGGCTCCTTGATGCCACACTCGGTCAAATGCTGCCTTGATGTCAAGGGAAGTCACTCTCACCTCACCTCTGGAATTCAGCTCCTTTGTCCATGTTTGGACCAAGGCTGTAATGAGGTCAGGTGCCTTCAAACTTAGGTAAGAACCTAAGACATTTTGTGTGTAATACAGCTACTTAACAAGTATAGCCTCAGGGGAAGAGGAAGACAGGGAGTGTGGGAAAGAAGTCAAAGAAAGGAGGATACTTGCTGGGTAGTGGTACCAAACCTGCAAATGCCTTGCACGGTCGCCATAAAGAACAGAGAGAGAGCCAGTTCCTTATGTGGAGTAAAGGTCTTGATGGTTGCAAGGCACCTACCTGTGGTCCTCTCCCAGTAGTTATGCAGAATCTTGGCTTGTAAGCAGAACACAGTCAAGGATATTAGAACCATTCCTCTTACACCCCAAGCATTACCCCTATACCCACGATACCTCCCTCCTAGGGCCACAACTTTGCCAAGGGAATTACCTGGTCTTTGTGATGGTGTTACTAATTTGCAGTAAAACTTGTCAGTGCTAAGTGAAAGACAGGATTACCACCACCAAGAGGGAGCTTGCCAGTGTGAGGGCAGAAAATCCCAATGTTGCTGCAACGGAGACACCAGAAGAGGTGGCGAGGGATCTTAAAGGCGCAGAAATGCATCAAACGAGGAATCCATCAGCAGATAAGTCCTAAGCCCAACCTGGAGGGAAAGGAGGCTGTTATAAGAACCTACCCTTCCTTTGGGGGAATCTCAGGACCATTACTGACTCTTCCTCAGGCTTACTGCCATTTTCCACATGGCAAGCTTGGGAAGCAGTGGCAAGTGGAACAGATGGGAGGAAACCCTCCAGTGACAAGGCCACATGCCCATGTGGGGAGGGATGGGGAGGGAAATGCTAGTTAGAGCAGTGATTTGATGATAAGCCTCACCATCTGGATTTTCCTTCAGTTTTTGGCATGAACTTGGCCAACTTCAGGCAGGGCTGCCCATGGAGGAGAATTCCTTACATTTCACAAATTGGATCATATATTATTTGTAGTGACGATATTAAATACAGAAGTCTGTCATAGTACACACAGGCCCAATAATGTTGATTGAGCTTCTTGGAAGATAACTAATGGTATTGTTTGAATTTCCTTTGGAAGAGGGAGAAGGGCAACAAGTACTGAATTCAAAACACTACAGGTAAGATAAGTTGGAGCAACTTGTGGAAGGTTACAATTGAAAATTAATTTAATGCTTTACCACAAAACAAAAAAAAGAACTATTATTATAAAATGTTGTCCAACAACAACTTGGCACTTCTGGCTGAAGATGGTTGTGAATGCTTCAGCCTTGTCTTTTGCACTCACGTGCTGTGCTCTGCCATCGTTGAGGACAGGGATGTACATGGCGCCTCCTCCTCCCGTTACTTATTTAGTTGTCCACCGCCATTCACGACTGGATGTGCCAGGACCGCAGAGCTTTCATCTGATCCGTTCTTTGTAGGATCGCTTAACTCTGTCTATAGCATGCTGCTTCCGCTGTTTAGCGTGCATGTAGTCCTGTGTTGTAGCTTCACTGGGTTGGCACCTCATTTTCAGGTATGCCCAGTCCTGGCATGCTGCTTCTACACTCCTTATTGAACCAGGGTTGGTCGCCTGACTTGATGGAAATGGTAGAGTGAGGGATATGCCGGGCCTTGAGGTTACAGATTGTGGTGGAATACAATTCTGCTGCTGCTGATGGCCCACAGTTCCTCATGGATGTCCAGTTTTGAGCTGTTAGATCTGTTCTGAATCTATCCCATTTAGCACGGTGGTAGTAGCACACAACACGATGGAGGGTGTCTTCATTGTGAAGATGGGACTTTGTCTTCACAAGGACTGTGCAGTGGTCACTCCTACCAATACTGTCATGGACAGATTCATCTGCGACAGGTAGATGGGTGAGGACGAGGTCAAGTAGGTTTTTCGCTTGATTTGCTTCTCTCACCACCTGCCACAAGCCTATTCTGGCAGTTGGGTCCTGTTGGACTTGGCCAGCTTGGTCAGTAGTGGTGCTACTGAGCCACTCTTGATGAGGGTCATTGAAGTGTCCACCCAGAGTACATTATGTGCCATTTCTACCCTCAGTGCTTCTTCCAAGTGGTGTTCAATATGGAGGAGTACTGATTCATCAACTGAGGGAGGGCGGTAGGTGGTAATCAGCAGGAGGTTTCCTTTCCCATGTTTGACCTGAAGCCATGAGACTTCATGGGGTCCAGAGTCAATGTTGAGGACTCCCAGGGCCACTTTTTTGTTGTACCCCAGTGAATTGTTTATTGAGCATAATTGTGCTGCTCATGTTGCAATATTAGAATCTTATACAATATTATGGCCACCGAGAGATTCATTCATGTGTAATAAGGCTGAGGAAATTAGGAGATTTAGATTATCAAAGAGCCTGGAATGTGCTGGCTTATTAATATTCTGCAAAATGCTTTGTGACTAAAGAACAAAGAGGACATCCCATCCCATCGCATTAAGGTACTTTGCTTTTGGCGCTCAGGCTTAATTCACAGTGGATTTGATTAGAGTCTCCTAAACTAAGCATATGGCACATTGCAACTAAAGTGTCACATCTGTTCAACTGAGTTCATCAACGTTGCATTTAAATCCTTACTGATACTAAAATAAATTATATTTACACTGCATTTCTGCAATATCCTATTTTGCCTGGAGTGACTGGAGCTATGGATTGTACTCATGTGTGGATTCAAGATCCTTGATTGGAAATAGTTCAACATTTTATGAATTGTCATATATATGCATCTTTTAGTATTCAAATTATCTGTAAGAGGAAGATGAGGAGAGATCTTGCTGATCAGACAGTAGTAATGACAGAAATATATATTACTGTTGATTTATTATCATGATAATACAATGGTACATAATTGGTGACAGCACAGGTTTCTCGTTAATGTTTGCTTGCTTCCTTTTTTGCATCCCAACAGCTGCTGCTGAGATTCCCATTGATTGTGCCCTTAAGCGTGCCGGTACTATTTGAAAGTAATGGTGTTCTTGACTGCAGTTTGTGAACAAATCCTTTGCATGCAGCTAATTTAACTTGCAAATACAGGAAACACTTGTTTATCCGGCACCCAAATATCCGGAATTCTCGCTTAACCGGCAAAAATCATCCTCCGAAAACTCCTCTCAAATAATCGGCAATGTTGCCGAGTCGCAGTCCGAGTCTCCGCGAACGCCGAGTACACCGAAAACTCCTCTCAAATAACCGGCAATGTTGCCGATCCCGAGTCCGCGAACGCCGATTTAGTCAGTAGGGGTAGTTTTCAAAAGTGCCACTACTCGGCCTCCTGGCGCTGTCGGAAGTCGGAAACACTGCAGTAGCAGGAGTTGATTCTCCCGCGCTGCCGGGAGTCTCACTTACTGTTAAGTAATTAAAGAGTTATAGATTACTCTCAACTGGCAGTACTGTACTTAATCAAGCATCTTCCACCATCCATTTAACACAACATTCTGTAGGTGAGTACCCAAATACTGTATACTGCACATTTCTTGATTTTTAAAATTTTTCTTTGTTAAAAATAGCCTCGGTAGATATAACTCTCTGTTATCCAGAACTTTCGATCAATCGGCACCACGCCGGTCCCATCGGTGCCGGATACCAAAGAGTTTCCTGTATTACATTTTTTTTTAGATTCAACACATCTATTGCTTCTTTGGTGGCTGGTGATTATGGCTTAAGAATTTGTCAGTTGCAACATTTAGTATGTGGACTAAGGAGGGGTGAAATTGGACTCGGGCGGGAACCCAAAACAGGTGGAATGGCTTTTGCCACCCATTATATGACATGCCCAATATTCAGTTCTATTGAAGTCCATGGAAATTAATATCGGGCAGGGCGTATAACGAGCAACTGATGCAATACCGCCTGCTTTAGGTCCCCGGCTCTGTCCTAATTCACCCCCAGTGTGTGTTACTAAACAGAAGTTTCAAGTGTGCGCATTTTGCTTCACTGAAATTTCTTAGCTGTTACAGGCCCTGCCATTTTTGTAACATAATCTGTGTATCCCTTTTTTTGAAACATCCATTCCTTGTTCAATGGTCATGATGCGGAGATGCCGGTGTTGGACTGGGGTGGACAAAAATGAGAAGTCGCACAACACCAGGTTATAGTCCAACAGATTTATTTAAAATTACAAGCTTTCGGAGCTGTTGCCCCTTCGTCAGGTAAGGTACCTTTACCTGACGAAGGGGCAACAGCTCCGAAAGCTTGTAATTTTAAATAAATCTGTTGGACTATAACCTGGTGTTGTGCGACTTCTCATTTTTGTTCAATGGTGATTAAAGCTGCCGATTGCAAAATAACCATGTCCGGCAATGTTTGTGTGTCTGCCAAACCCATTTAAAATAAGGGTGACAGCAGCACAAGGAGACAGCAGAGTTATTTAGCAGTGCATTAGCATTCAGCAACCAACTGAACTCTAATACACTTTAGTTATCTGACTCTGGCCGTCTGTGTATCCCCTTCTGATGCAATGGAAGCAGAACTAATGCAGTCCACCTCTCTCGTACCTTCCCTAAATCTTCACCTTGCTACTTCTCCCTGTATTTGAAAGCCTCCCCATAACTCCCTCCTAGAAGCTGGCAGCTGTCCTTCATTTTGCCAGTGCATTTCACACTTCTTTTAGCCTCAACCTGTCACATTAACACCACCTCGTGCCTTGATCATCTCTTAATGTCTCTTAATGTCTCTTAATCTCTCCTTTTGTTTTTCATCCCCTCCCCCTTTTCCCAGCTTTATCCTTGCCTTAAATCTATTTCATTTCCTGCTATTTCCAGTTCTGACGAAAGGTCTTCGACCTGAAACGTTAACTCTGTTTCTCTCTCCACGGACACTGCCTGGCCTGCTGAGGTTTTCCAGTGTTTTCTGTTGTTATTTCCCACAACTCACCTGTTTGGTCTTGCTTTCAGTTATCTCTCCTCTTAAAGCCCAGTGCCTCAGGACATTTTCTACAATAAAAGCACTTTATAAAGATGAGCTATCGCTGCCATCTTTCAGAGTGAAGCCACACCTGGTCTATTCAGCATCCCTGTGCAAATAACAGTATATGTGACAAAATGCAGGCAGGAGAAGCCAGCCATAGCCACAGTGGGCATAGCTGAATCAAGTGCATGCCCATCTCAGGAACCAGCATGAAGAAGTACAGGGCCACCTGAATCTCAAGTGGCTCCCACTGAAAGTGCACAGCCAGCAAGCACACTTACTCCTTCCACAAATAAACCACTTAGAACGAGTCACAAGTTAAGTGATAGACGATGCACCAGTACTAAGTACCATGGTAAAACTCACTGATATCACACACACTTGACAAAATAGGGTAATAGATTCTTTTCTCTGTATTTGAACATTGTCCAGAGAGTTAGGCCGGAATTTTCCTTACCTTGGTGGGTCCGGGGCGGCCCGTGTCCGTGGCAGGTCGCAACTCCGCTGCTGGCTCCATCCCACTGTAGAAAATGAACTTACCTTAATGGAACCTATTAAGCCCATATTACCTGGCCCAATGAGATGGAGCGGGTCGGTGGCGTCATTCATGACGTGTTTTAAGCCAGGATCCTTAAAGGGACCATGGCCATATATTTAATTTGAAATTTAATCTAACATAGTGGGTGTTGAATCTTTACTTACAATAATATAATAAACATTATATATGAGTGACAAAGAAATATTTAAATAATATTATCATTAAGTAATATGACACCATTTACAAATACGATCAAGAACTTAATTAAAAAAGTACATTAATTGGGAAGTTATTGGTGCTTTAGTCACAAATCTATAGACCTTTGTATCAGTAACTGGTACAAATAAAAGATGTGTGTGTATAGGTAATACATAAAATTAAGCAGATTTTAAATGTTATTGTAAAGGGGTGGACTTACAACCTTATGCAAGTTCAGCAGAAGAGCTGTGGAATCCCTGACAAACAGTGTAAGTGGTGCTTACAATGAGCTTCTGGGATTTCTGCAGCTCTTCCGTTGAAGTTAACACTAGACAAGTGAGAGAACCACCACAAAAATTCACTCTCAAAGTCTCTGACTGAAAAATTAATTTAGTCATATTCAGGGACTGAAAGCAAATTGAACCAGTGGAATGAGTGATGAGAATGAAATTGTTATGGTTGATGACTTGATTTAATGTGTAACTGGTCAATCACAGTATACTGTGAGAAAAACCTGACCAGAAACAACACAAAAATGCATTTAAATGGTATATGTCATTTTTTATAGTGCAGATCAATTCACTGCAATTACTGTTGAGTTGGAAGGCAACAGCCGAGAATGGCCAGTGAAAAATGTATTTCCCTCACCATCCAGGGTAGTACTTACATACCTTCAGGAATTTCTGAATTAACATTTACCAGTAGCTTTTCAAGTCGAACATAATCTCCATCAATCTGTTAGCTGATGTAATCAACATGTTTTTATTTTGGTTTGTTTTCCATGCTGTCAAGTAATCAGCTGGAGCAATGGCCACGGAACCCCTGCCTCAGGTTGATAGACATGGTTCCCGAGCTGTGTGAATCCTGTGACCATGCAGGAAAATTTAAAAAGTAGGGGAGAAAAGGCTCTTAAGTGCCTGTAAAGTACTTTTTTGATTTCAATTGAGTCCCCCGGCAATGCCGGTCGGGTCGGCTCCACGATGACAGGCGCGCCTGTGGGAAAGGCACGTGGGAGCGAGATGACAGTGGGTTCCCGGCCCGCTGTCAAAAAAACCAACTTTCCTACCCGACCCGCCACCGATCTCACCCGCTACCACTCCAGAAAATTCAGCCCTTAGTTTATGATTGTGTAGAACACGATAGCAGCCCAGCAGAGGATGGGAACTGATGGTTGTTGAGGAATGGCAGAATGCAGTTTTGCAGAAGATCCTTTGAGCCATTTTCTTCATTACTTATGGATAGGAGGGCTCCTTAAAGGGCCAGCTCAAGTATTTAGCTACGTATCTTGGAGGAGCACCTGGCACTCTAGTCTTTCGGGTTGCTCTCTGTTTTTGCAGCAACATCCCATGGTCGGTCTTTGTTTTGCTCTGACCGATTCTGAATTGTCCTTTTCTCCTCTATTAATAGCAGAAATAATTAGGCTGCTGTGTGCAGCAAAGCTGTGCAGCCTGCAGCATATGACAATGATCTTGGAGACCTCGAGAGACTGTACCACAAGACACATGGTGCCCATGTTATCCCACTAGTACCTGACCTAATTTTCCTTGGTGGAGTGGGGGGTAATTTATTATTCAGGATGGATTTAGAGTGAGAGTCCGCTCCTGACTGATTCTTATCCACAGGAAGGGCAGGAAATCAAGTCTAGCTGCAGCAGTTCAAAGGCTGCTGCAACTTAAAGGACTAGATGCATTGCCATTTGACTAAAAGAAGAGAAAGAGAGCCTGCACGTGTGTGCTGGAGCTAGAACTCATGCTTAATTCTTGGCAGAAGGAGAAGTTGCATGGGTCTCCAATAGCCAAAGCCCCGAGGTTTTTGATGCTCTGATGGAGATCATGTTGGCAGAGATAAAGGCAAGAATAGACTGGCTCTTTGGCAGCTGGGAAAAGAATCCCCAGAAAAAATACATGAGGTCAGTTTGGAGGGAGGTAGCTCAGGTGGTCAGTGCCACCTCACCCACCCAATGAATGGCTATTCAGTGTCAGAAATGTTTTAATTACCTCACCAGGATGGCCAAGGTAAGTGGAGGTATGAGTGTCCCTGCAGATGCTGATATAATGCTGGAAGCCTGGCTCACCTCCATGCAATCTAGGTGACAGCCATGGCTCAGTGGGTAGCACTCTTGCCTATGAGTTAGAAGGTTGTGGGTTCAAATCCCACTCCAAATACTTGAACATAAAAATCTAGGCTGAAGCTCCAGTGCTGTACTAAGGGAATGCTGCACTGTCAGAGGTGCCACCTTTTGGATGAAACATTAAACCGAGGCCCTGTTTGCTCTTTCAGGTGGACGTAAAAGATCCCATGGCACTATATTGAAGAAGAACAGTGGAGTTATCCCCAGTGTCCTGGCCAATATTTATCGCTAAATCAACATCATTAAAACAAATTATCAGGTCATTATCACATTACTGTTTGTGGTAGCTTGCTGTGCAAAAATTGGCTGCATGTTTCCTTCCTTACAACAATGACTACACTTTAAAAGTACTTCAATGGCTGTAAAGTGCTTTGAGACATCCTGAGGTCGTGAAAGGTGCTATATAAATGCAAGTCTTTCTTTCTTTTACCACACAATGTAAAAGAAGAAATGAATGAGTCAGTTATTAACCACAAGAAAATCTCATCAAACAAGCCCCCTCATAGCCACAAATCCATCTCCTACCATCCCACTGTCCCGTTTCACATTCCCTGCAGTTTTTGAGTAAATAGTGAAGAGGTTGCTGCAATGCTTGCACATGGTAGGATAATCACAATGGAAATTTTGCAGACACAATGGCCGGAATTTTACCCTAAAAAAATGGGTGGGTTTGGAGCATGGGGGCAATTAAATTGTTAAAAATGGGATTCCCAACCTGATCCCGCCTCCAACCCACCCACTTCCGGTTTTAATGGAGGTGGGACGGGGGCAGGATGTGGGGGTGGGTGACCAATCCACTCCCGGGGGCGAAACGTCAATTTAAATATTATAATGAGGCTGGAAGCCTCTTTTTTCACTTCCATTTTGAATTCAATTGCAAGTGGACGGGTTTCACATAATTCATGAAACCCAGCAGTTAAACCGAGGCAAGGACTACTGCATCCAGGAGGTAAGTGGCTTTTTACCTACCTCCTAGATCCAGGGTCCCGACCTAACCCATCCACCGTGATCGGAGACCCCACCACGAGGCCTTCAATCACCATCCCAGGCCTCCGATCCCCACCATGAGGCCTCCCCCCACCTCACCCCACCAATGATGCTGAGGCCGGCCACAATCCTCCGGTGGACAGCCGCGATCCTCTCTCCCCCCATCCCCCGGCTGACCCCGCACCCCCTGCCAATCCTCCAACCCTCTCCCCTGCCGATCCTTGGCCGACCCCACCTGTCGATCCTCCAACCCTCACCCCCACGATCCCCGATCCTCCATTGCCGATTCCCAACCCCGCCCCGGCAATCCCCGATCCTCCATTGCTGATTCCCAACACCCCCCCCCGCGATCCCCGATCCTCCATTGCCAATTCCCAACACCCCCCGGCGATCCCCGATCCTCCATTGCCAATTCCCAACCCCGCCCCGGCAATCCCCGATCCTCCATTGCCAATTCCCAACACCCCCTCCGCGATCCCCGATCCTCCATTGCCAATTCCCAACACCCCCCGGCGATCCCCGATCCTCCATTGCCAATTCCCAACAGCCCCATGCGATCCCCGATCCTCCATTGCCGATTTCCGACACCCCCACGATCCCTCCCCCGGACCGACCCCCCGCTCCCTCTTCGCCTCTGCAGGCCTACCCACCCGCAGCCAGCCAGACAGCCTCTCAATCTGGCTGGCTGCGAGCAGGAATCCGAGGCCTCACATGCAAATCAGGCCCTGCCGTTAAAGTTGGCAGGGCCTGCGGGAAACCCGGCCTCCCGGGTTTCCCGCCCACCTTGGAGGCCCCTCCCCCCCCCGCCCCAACCCGCCTACCTGGAGAAAATTCCGGCCAATGGGTGAAAAAATTACTGCGGTGAATTTTCTTATGTTGAGTTGTGCCTCTGTTAGGCCATGAAAAGGGGACTTGAGCCAGCCGGTGGTCAAGAGAGGGTTTCCTGGTTCAACTCTTTTGCAGATACATTAGAGTTGTGAAAAGGGTGTAAGCTGCTGGAGTGAATGGAAACTGGAGCATAGCCTTTAAAAAGACAGTTCAGCTGCACACTTTAGCATCAGACTGGGATGCAAGAAGGTAGGGAAGGGACAGTGCTTGGCCATCTCACTTGACTCTCAGCTAACTTTACTGCTCAAGCTTTTCGTCATACTTTTCAAAAATTATGTCTACAGTAGGAGCACCTGCACTAAGCAAGAGGAGAAGAATACAGAACTTCACTGATTCATACATCCAAGCCCCCCTGGAGGAGACTGAACTCAAGAGGCATAGACTCCTGGGTATGGGTGTCACTGGGTGTCCCAAAAGAATTTTATCTGCCTCAGGGTCAAAGGCCAACAGATCTACAGTCCAGAGATTTTTTTCCCCAGAGTAGTGGATATATAGAACAGAATCAGTAAGAACAGTTAACATTATGACATTTAAAATAAAAATGGGTGTTTATTGCTAATAGAACAGTATTGATATCCCAGATGGGTGGTAGATTTTCAAAAAGTTATTGTCGATTGCATATCCAAAGTTTTTCTTCAATTATTGTCTGGCTATCTGGATTTTGAAGTGTGACAAAAACCCTCAATTTATTTATACTGTTTGAATACTGTACACATGCTGGAATTTGGTTCAAAATAGCATACGTCCACAGATAAATGATGTACATATAAATGAAGACACCGTTTAGTTGTAAATTATGATTCCAGATCGCCTTATAATTAAATATTTTAGCCAATCATAAATTCATGACCTATATTTCATGGCAAGTAAGCTGACCACAGTGCCTTTTGGTCCCATATTTCACAGCAGTGAATAGAAGGCATACCATCCAAGCCTAATCCTTTCTGACACCATTAATTTATCTGTAAACTGATAACTAAGCTGTTGTTGAAGAATAGGGTGAGACCTCTCTACAGCAAACAAGTCACGCACCAGTTTATCACATTGCAACTCGTGACAGCAGCAAATTATGGCAGAAGCCACAAGGCATGGTTACCAGTAAGAAAGTAGCAGGTGTTTTTTTCCCCTAAAATGCCCATATGCCTTTATCTTTCTCGCATTTTCTGAATTAATTACAAAAAATATATTGGTGCAGAAATTCCGATCCCCACGGGTGTGTACGCGCTGTGTACTCATCCGTAGGGACATTGGAAATGCCGGTTTTAGGCATGCACTGCGCATGCACTGGAAACCGGTATTTCCAATCTGTCAAGAAAGCTCTTGACAGATCCTCCAGCTGCCCGGGAGAAGGGCCTCTGCGGGCGGAGAGTTCCTCTTTTTGGAGACCCTCTGCCCGCAGAAAACACTTACAATTCTTGCGCCTGGTAAAAGCAGGCGTAAGGCCTGCTTTTACCAGGATAAGAGTTGAAAAAAAGTTTTTTTAAAAATTTCCACTGATTTATCATTTAAAAATACTTTAAAGGAAGGTAAGTTTATTTTTAGCTCCATTAAAAACTTTAATTATTTTTTTCAAAAAATAAAATTTTTGTTTAAAATACTTAATTTATTGTAATTTAAAGTCATTTTAAAAATGTGATTTTTTTTAAATTTATTTAAAGTTTTACTATGTTTTTGGGGCTGATCTCTATTCATATATTTGACAGGTCTTCCTGTCAAATGTATGAAGGGAGATTCCCTTCTCTGATTGGCTCCCCATGGCCCACATGATCCCAGGGATGCTGCGAACCGCCTGCGCCTCTGGGATACGTGGGCCCTGCGCACCGGCAGTTTGGAGAGGCCCAGCAACGGAACTCTGCGCCTCCCGGGAGCCCTCCGGTCTTGGCGCAGATTTTTCCAGATCTCAGCCCTCCGCCCGCGGGAGGCCTGCGATCGGAATATCTGGGCCAATAATCAGACCAAGTACCCATAAATGAATGCTTGCTTGAGTTTCACCTCAAAATGAGAAGTGTATTTTTAAAAGATTACTGCAGCTTTAAAATAACGCATTATAGAGGTTGACTTTATTTTATTTTTATTACATGTAAGTGTTAGTTTGAGACAGAGTTGAAGTTGGTCCTGCTCCTTAAACTTTAGGTAAAAGACAAATCCTACATGGATCAATGCAAATTCATCCGGATGTGGAAAATCTCATTAGGACCTGTCCCATAAAGGAAACTTTGTCTCTCTGTCAATAATTATACCATAAATTAATTTAAAATGTCATTGGTTTCTGGAATCACATTTTACAAAAAAGTTTATTGAATCTGAAAAACAGAAAGGCGTGTACAGTTATTTCGTCACTGGTCATATTTGGTGGTAGATAGGAACATAGGACATAGGAACATAGGAACAGGGGTAGGCCATTGAGCCCCTCGAGCCTGTTCTGCCATTCAATGAGATCATAGCTGATCTGCAACCTAACCCTTTGGCCCATATCCCTTAGTATCTTTGGTTAACAAAAAGCTATCAAGCTCCGATTTAAAATTAACAATTGATCTAGCATCAATTGCCGTTTGCAGAAGAGAGTTCCAAACTTCTACTACCCTTTGTGTGTAGAAGTGTTTCCTAATTTCACTCCTGAATGGTCTGGCTCTAATTTTTAGACTATGCGCCCTAGACCTAGAATCCCCAACCAGCGGAAATAGTTTCTCTCTATCTACCCTATCTGTTCCCCCGAATATCTTGAAAACTTCGATCAGATCACCCCTTAACCTTCTAAATTCTAGGGAATACAACCCTAATTTGTTTAATCTCTCCTTGTAACTTAACCCTTGAAGTCTGGGTACCATTCTGATAAACCTACGCTGCATTCCCTCCAAGGCCAATATATCCTTCCTAAGTTGTGGTGCCCAGAACTGCTCACAGTACTCCAGGTGTGGTCTAACCAGGGTTTGTACAGCTGCAGTATAACCTCTACCCCCTTGTACTCTGGTCCTCTAGATATAAAGGCCAGCATTCCATTAGCCTTTTTGATTATTTTCTGTACCTGTTCATGACATTTTAATGATTATGTACCTGAACCCCCCAAGTCTCTTTGGACCGCCACTGTTTTTAGCTTTTCACCATTTAGAAAGTACCCTGTTCTATTCTTTTTAGGTCCAAAGTGGATGACCTCGCATTTGCCTACATTGAAATCCATTTGCCACAGTTTTGCGCATTCACTTAATCTATCAATATCCCTTTGTCATTTTATGCTTTCATCTACACTGCCTACAATGCCGCCTATCTTTGTGTCATCGGCAAATTTGGATATATGACTTTCTATGCCATGATCTAAGTCGTTAATAAATACTGTGAACAGTTGAGGCCCCAACACAGATCCCTGCGGGACACCACTAGTCACATCCTGCCAATTTGAGTACCTGCCCATTATCCCTACTGCCTGTCTCCTGCCGCTCAGTCAATTTCCTAACCAGATCAATAATTTGCCCTCAACTCCGTGGGCTTCTACCTTAGTTAACAGTCTCTTATGTGGGACTTTATCAAATGCCTTCTGGAAGTCCATTCAAATAACATCCATAGACATTCCCCTGTCCACTACTTTAGTCACCTCTTCAAAAAATTCAATCAGGTTTGTCAGGCATGACCTACCTTTCACAAATCCAAGCTGGCTCTCTCTGATCAACTGAAAGTTTTCGAGGTGTTCAGTCACCCTCTCCTTAATTATAGACTCTAGCAATTTCCCGACAACAGATGTTAGGCTAACTGGTCTATAATTCACTGTTTTCCCTCTCTCGCCATTCTTAAAAAGCAGAGTGACATGCGCAATTTTCCAATCTAAAGGGATGGTTCCTGAATCTAGAGAACTTTGGAAGATCTTAGGGCATCTACAATGTGCTCACCTACTTCCTTTAAAGCGCTGGGATGGAAACCATTTGGTCCTGGGGATTTGTCACTCTTTAGTGCCATTATTTTCTTTATTACTGTTATTTTACGTACGTTAATTTTATTGAGTCCCTGTCCCTGATTCAATATTAGTTTCTTTGGGATTTCCGGCATGCTATCCTCTTCTTCTACTGTAAATATGGACGCAAAGTAATTATTCAGCATGTCAGCCATTTCCCCATTGTCATTGACAATATCACCACTTTCAGTTTTTAAGGGGCCAACATTGCTCCTGACTACCCTCTTTTTCCTAATGTATAAAAATTCTTCATTTTGATTTTGATATTCCTTGCAAGTTTCTTTTCATACTCCCTTTTTGTAGCTCTTACTATCTGCTGTTCTTTGTATATATCCCATTCGCCAGGATCTGTGCTATTTTTTGCATTTCATCCCTAATCACTAAGGCTACCCCTCCCCCTCTGCCATTTTCCCTATCTGTCCTGTCGACCTTATAACCTGGTATATTTAGTTCCCAGTCCTGACTGTCCTGCAGCCATGTCTCAGTAATGGCTACCATGTCATACCCTCCAATTTGAATTCGCGCCTGCAGTTCATTCAATTTATTCCTTATACTCTGTGCGTTTGTATAAATAATGCTTATTTGGGCCACACACCCTAGCCTGTCCTTCAGCTCTGATGCTTTACTCACATGTTTCTTATTTCTCTCGCCTGGTTTAATCGCTTTACATCTTTTAGTTTTCCCTTTACCTGTAGTGCCTAAAGTACAATTTCTGACTGCTACTCTACTCTCTTCCCTTTTGGTTGTTTTAGACATTTCCAAGTTCATTGTAAAATTTTTCACCATACCCTGGTAAATTAAATGCTTGTAAAATTCCTTTCAACAGATTTTAACACTCTCCTTTTAATCTCAGGTATCTCATATTATCATGTATATACTTCAGGTCAAATGCTCTGTATTATCTATTTTCCTGAGACTGTTCTCAACAGCTTGACCATTCAAGCAGCAACTTTTAAAAGGTTTATTGACTGTAGGTTTCATGTTCTTAATCTTAAATGCTATTAACTTGTTAAACTTGTTGATTGCTGATTGTTCCCCTTGTGTAGCTTTTCCCCCCTGATACGACAGGTAGTGACTCATCAGAGCTGACAAATTCAATATTTCTGAATCGATACTGAGAGCAGCCAGCCATGGAGTTGCACTTTTTGTGCAGTGTAGGTGTCAGTGCTATACTGCAGAAATGACCAAGTGTTGCTTCTTTAGTGATAATAACCAATAGATTCCAGCACAGGTTATCTGCAGTCATGTTCACTTTTCCAGTCCATATTAAACAATGAATTTAAAATCAGACAATTTACCTTCTCAATTGTGCTTCACTATATCCATTTTTGCTCTGGCATTAGTGACAGGATTAGTATTTGAGTACAAAATGCAGTTGGCAGCAGGAAACAGAATCCTGAATCTTCTCACACATTTAATAAATGAGAAAATCTTATTCACCTTAATGTACATAACAATTCCGACCTTTTTAAGCTATTCACACTCTCTATTCTTCGTACATGCCCTTTACTTCTTTGATTTCTCTCATTATGCCTCCTATTCTCTCATACAAATATCATTCCTGCCATTTAACCATCTGCTATTCTGCATTCATGCACTTTATAGGCGATTGTATTTCTTTTCCACTGTGCGTGTGTTTTTACTCCATCTTCTCCTTGTTCTCCTCCTTTGTAAAAGCTGTTCATCTGTCATAGCTTCTGGTTCTGATAAAGAGACCACATCTGAAACATTAACTTGTCTGTTCTCTCCACAGATGCTGACTAACCTGCTGATTGTTTCCAGCTTTTTATATTTTTGTACCTTGCCTTTTGACAGCTGTGCAATGCTGTCCAGCTGTTTGGAGGGGATCAGGAGCCTGTGTGTCCCCTGTGTTATGCACCTATTGCAAATTTCTGCAAGGCTTTTGAGCAGGCAGTATACTTTAGCACACGCACTGAGTGTTCTTGTTCTTCTTGCAGATTGGAGGATTATAATTTAAGAGAGTGACCGACACATTTGCGACATCAATGCATTACACTTGCAGTGCACTAATGAAATGGGCATCAGAAGTTGGGCAGTTTCTAATCTGAGTTTGAAGCAATGGCAACAGTGTCGACCACTTTTTGCAATTAACACATTTTCTACAATGGAGATCATTATCAGTACACCTGTCAGTGTGGAGAATGACAAGCTGGGGCAGAGAAGGCTGTCAGAGATGGCGGATAGCACCGGATATATACCATCTATACTGCCAATTGGCCAGCCACTGCACTTGCAGGCCCTGGCACAGTATCTTGGCCATGACTGAGCAGCATTGCTCGAGTTTAGTAGAGAAGCAGTAGCAGAGTTATACCATTTGCCTGCAATAAGACCTGCAGACAATCTTGAACACTGGGGTGAAACTGCCTGTGACTGTCAAAGTGAGACCTTCATTGTTATGTCTCTGACTCCTTCCAGGCTAGTGCAGAAGGCATCAGCAGCATCAACCAATGTGCTTCCCATAGCTGCACCAAACAGGTGAATGAATCTTTATTCAGCGAGGCCAATACTTCATTTTCTTTCCCATCAGCTAGCAACAGCAACGAGAGGGCAGCTTAATTTTACCAGACTGCTGGATTGTACAAGGGTGACTGACAGTATCTATGTGATCGTTGTGCCCTAGGGAACAAAGCGATGGCCTACTTGAACTTTAGGGGCTTCTATTCCATTCATGATCAGCAATGTTATTTCATACTTTTTTATTGTGTCTGGCCTAGAATAGAGAATTTACATGACAACACTACCAAAAACATGTCAATAGACAATATTCCCATCTAACCAACGGCGAATTTGTGAATCCCTAAACCAGCCATAAAGCATGATGTGTGAGACTGAGCAAAGTCAGCAATCCAATGAAATATGGTAATAAGTTCTAGAATCAAAGCCAAAGATCACAAACCCACTCAATATGCACAACGCAAACATGAATGTGGTATAGAAGTTCATCAAATTAAACTATTCAGGCTAATGGATAACAAAAGCAAGCCTAGAGTAGCAATCCCTTCAGAAGCAAAAGACACTCAACAAAGCAGAATCTCAAACATGCTGCCTGAATATCCAGAAATGAAAATACCAAATATAAAAAAACTGACCCTAAACTAAATCCACTAATTCCCCATCTAATTATCTTTCTAAAAATATTTAATATACAGGTCTATTAAGCAAAACAATCAACTTAAACCCACAAACACCAAAAATAATGAAGTAATTTGACCTTCTGAACTAACATTTAGTTGACAGAAATGAATAAAGCATGAATAAAATGTTAAGTGTTTCTCATTTCTATTTTTGTGTTTCCAAATATTGTTGAAAACATTCAATGTTAATCTGACGCTGTTTCAATCTATTATTAAAAAGTCAAAGTATTTCAGTCTCAATAACATTTAACATGCACTAACCATGGATTTCACAATCGCCATGATTACTATTGTCTATAGTAACATTGTACCCATCATGGCAAAGATCAAGCCAGCAACCAGGGTTCACAAATTGAGTAACTTGTCTGTATTTGATTCACTTTCCATACAACCCATGCTGCATGTAAAGCACATCTATCAATTTCTATCTTATGAATTCTACCCATATATATGAGATACTTCTACAAAAAAATTATGTATAGTTTAGTATTTTACTGTACAACGCAAAAGTTAAAGTGGTCCCGGAAGGACAATCTGGACCCATAATAATCATTTGAAACTAATGAATGTATTTTGTCCTTGTTTCAGTTGTTGCTGCTCTTACTTTGGTTCTTCAAAGTTAACACTAACTGCAAGCACTTTCTCCAGTGCAAAGTTCTTCCTGATCATCATATAGTTTAATCACCAACATGCCTCTACCAAATATTCCCAGGTTGAACTTGCACCCTTTTCAAGTCTTTTAACTAAATCCTAGGTTCCAACTGTGCAGCCTTTCCCTGCTTCTCAATACTTGAAGCGATGAATTTCTTGAAAAGGAACTCAACAGACTTTTCCAGTCATCCATCATTTCATTTGCTCTGTTCCTTTTTGTTTTCAGTCTTTCTTCCTAACCATTCCCTAAGTTTTAAACTATATACATATAAGCATAATGTGCCTCATCTTAGTCAGCTATTGTTTTTCCTGTTAGATTCACCCACATTTACTCTGAATATCAACAACAACAACTTGTATTTATATAGCACCTTTAATGTAGTAAAACGTCCCAAGGCACTGCACAGGAGTATTTTAAGACAAAAAATTTGACACCGAGCCACATAAGGATAAATTAGGGCAGGTGACCAAAAGCTTGGTCAAAGAGGTAGGTTTTAAGGAGCGTCTTAACGGAGGAAAGAGAGGTAGCGAGACGGAGAGGTTTAGGCAGGGAATTCCAGAGCTTAGGGCCGAGGCAACAGAAGGCACGGCCACCAAAGGTTGAGTGATTATAATCAGGGATGCTCAAGAGGGCAGAATTAGAGGAGTGCAGATATCTCGGGGGGTTGTGGGGCTGAAGGAGATTACAGAGATAGGAAGGGGCGAGGCCATGGAGGGATTTGAAAACGAGGATGAGAATTTTGAAAACGAGCCGCTGCTTAACCGGGAGTCAATGTAGGTCAGCGAGCACAGGGGTGATGGGCGAACGGGACTTGGTGCGAGTTAGGACACAGGCAGCCGAGTTTTGGATGGCCTTAAGTTTACATAGGGTGGAATGTGGGAATCTTAGATTCCATTTAGCTACAGGAGTGCTCATACCCAGCTTCCCTCATCATCTCAACATTTCCTGCAGCACATGAAAATTCAATTAAATTGAGGAAATTACTATTTTCTCTCTGCGCATTGCCAGTAATAACTTCCCTTTTCTGTTCCTGTTCTCATGCCTCAGTAATTTCATGATTATTTTTGCACTTCCCTAGGTTTTGCTTTTACTAAAATGGCCAATGTACTGGAGGATGTACTTCTTGGTTAACCAGATTAACATGTAATTACTTTATCAGCTAAAAAAATTAAATTCATGTTACACTTTGGTGTTAGACAAGTTGTAATGCTCCCCTTTGAGTGTCTGAAGAGTATTCACTTTTACTATTTTTGCTCAGTGTTGATTCTCTATTAAGAAAGAACTTGAAGTAATGACATGATTGCAGCAAACAAAGTATTAAAGAGCCAGTGGAGTCTCTTAAGAATGGGGGAGCTGAGAAAATGGGAGACAGTAAGGGGTAGACCTTGACTTTGTGTGATAGTGTAAATGGGTGATAACGAGTCGGCAGCTCATTGACAGCAATGGAATTTAAAATCAGGAGAGATGTCAAACGGGCTGCCGACTCACCTGTTTTACACTACCACACAAAAGTCAAGATCTACCCCTAACTGTTTACAAATGTTTTAATTTAAAGCCCAGTGTCAGCTGTGGCTCAGTGAGTAGCACTCTCTAGGTGGGAGGGGCTACGATTGGGTGCTTGATTACTGCAGGGAGTGAGTTTGTAAAAAGTTGGTGGTGGTTTTTTTTCAGGTTTTAGGGCCTTTTTGGTCCATAAACAGCAGCCAGATGGCTGCTGAGGGGCCTGGAGTGCTGGGCCCCTCAGAGGACAATGTTCCCAGGAAGAATTTAATCAGGGGAGAATATGTTGGGGGAAGTGGGGAAAAAAGGCCCAAAGATTTGGGCCGGGACCCCAGGAGGTTTGGAAAAGAAAACACGGTGGTGGTTCAGTGCGAGGATAAGGAGATACGAGCTTGGGATATTATCCAGGTACATGAGGACTGTGGCGAGGGAAGCTGCTTTGCCTGCCATCAAAGCCGAATGTTGGGTTCGAGGTGATGGTCAGTGGCCGAGAGCAGGTGGAAAGACTTTTACTCAGTTTGAGGGTTGGTGATAAGTTCTTGGAGGTATCTCTGCTATACTCTTAAGAGTAGTCATGATGCGGAGATGCCGGCGTTGGACTGGGGTGGACAAAAATGAGAAGTCGCACAACACCAGATTATAGTCCAACAGATTTATTTAAAATTACAAGCTTTCGGAGCTGTCGCCCCTTCTTAAACATGCCGGTTTATATTGAGGATGATGTGCTAATCAAAAAGTTGGAGTCGTGGGACATTAAAATTTGCTCGGTAATAAAGAAGAGATACTATCCAGGAACGCGGTTAGCAGATGGAACCCGTTACGTAATGGTGCAGTTCCCAGAGGGGGTGAAGCCATTACCGTATAGCATGAAATTTGAGACAATGGAAGGAGTGCAGTACTTCCACTGAAGGTTTGTTATTATGTCTTGCACATGACCATCTTGTAAGAAGCTGTCTAGATTTGTACTGTGATAATTGCGGCGGGTCTGGACACATCGCTCGGAGCTGCAAGGTGGAGAGCTGTGGGGTGTTTCACAAAGGCCCCACCCGCTGTGAGTGTGAGGCAGAAGGAAGCCCCTTGAGTGACGAGGAGATGGGAGAAGGAGCAGGAGGTGTGAGTGGAACAGCCGGAGGAGCGGAGCAGGCGGAGGACACAGCTGGTGAATGGAAGGAGAAAAGAGCACAGGAAGAAGCAGAAAATTGCAGAGCAGAGAACAGGATGGAGATGGTGGAAAACACACCAAGTACAGTGGAAAAGAATAAAGACAGCAGAGGGCAGCACGGGTCGAGGGCAGAGTCAAGCCATAATACAGTTCAGCTCTCCCTAAAGAATCTGGTGTCCGCGGGGAGAGAGGAGGCGGGAGCGGGGTGCAGGGTAAGTGTAGGTACTCCAAAGAAAGACGGGGAGTCGGACATCTCGGAGAGCAGGAGGGGGCAAGACAAGGAGAGGGTGCAATAGGCAGGAGCCTTAAAGGGGCAGCAGGATGGGAGCGGGGAGACAAAGACGCCAGAAGGGAGCAAGATAGGTGCAGATACGCCATTGTCCCAGAGAGAGAAGAAACAGGGAGCAAGGGTCAGCGGTGGAGATGAGGCTGAAGGGAGAGGCGCTGTTGGAGAAACCGCAATAGCAGGAAGACTCTCTAAGGGAGATTATGGCCCTGAAATTCGCCTCTCCGGCTTGCCGCAGGGGTAAGGATCGCACGCGCACTTACCTACTGCGCCTGCCGTTGACCTCTGGGCCCACGGGAACTTCAGCTCCTGGGCCTGCTCCAAGTGCTGGCGTGCAGTTCTTGCGTATCCCAGGGGCGTAGTTAGTGCGATGCGTCCCCTGGGATCACGTGGGCCATGGAGAGCCAATGGCAGCAGACCATCTTTCATTCATAGTTTTGACAGGAGCCTGTCAAATCTATGAATTGAAATCGGCCCCAAAAGAACAGCTAAACTTCAAATACGTTTTTTAAAAACTATCACATTTATAAAATAACTATAAGTTAAATAAATTAACTACTTTAAACAAAAATTTAAATTTTTGAAAAAATTAAAATACTTTTTAACAGTGCTAAAAATAAACTTACCTTTCCTTAAATTATCTAAAAAAGATAAACCTGTTGAAAAAATGTTTAAATTATAATTAATTAACCACTTACCTTGTTGAAAACGGGTCCTGCGCCTCCTTTTTAAAAGCACAGGTTCTTCAATACTTACCCTCCCGGAGAAACCTGAAAAAAAACCTAAGTTTGCTGCGTGTGCGCAGCCTCTACTGCGCACGCTGTTCACCTCTGAACCGCTCCCTTCACCAGACCGGAAGTTCCGGTTTCCCGCGCATGCGCAGTGCATGCAGGAAACCAGCACTTCAGGAGGCCTTGCGGGTGAGTACACAGTGCGTACTCACCCGGGAAGGGCTGAATTTTTGGCCCATTATATTTAAAATCTCTTCTTTATAAGTTATTTCTTTCAGGTATTGATTGTTTAAAATCCACACCCCTTAGACCAATCTTAACTCTGCTGTTCCTAATTCTAAGAACCAAAGCCGAGTGGTCACTAAATAATACTATTTTGTAATAAATCTCCATGACCTCAGAACTTAACCCTTCCAAAATCTATTCGGCTCTGTTTTGAAGCATTACCCACCCAACCTGTTCTGGAGAACTCCCTTTTTATGGGGTTCCGATCCCTTCATAAGTCTCTCAAATTTAAATTTGCCATCATTTTTACAATCATTCCTCTGGAGTTATCGTCCTTCAAGGTTATCTGAGCTGAAATGTCCATCCGAGATAAAAATACATTAAAATCCCCCACTATACAAGGGTTTTCTGCCTCTGCCACTTCAGTGAATAACCACCGAAAAAACTCGCAACACTTGCAGTAGTCGTTCAGGTGCATAGATATTAAAGAGATCGCAATTAAATTCCTCCATTTTTACCTTTAGCCGTAAAAATGTCCCCTCCGTGTTCTTGTTCACCAAGGCAACGTTCTGATTTATGGACGGACTCAACAAAACAGCCACCCCTCTACGGTTATTGTTTGCACAACTTGCAAACACCTCTCCCTTCCAAACCTTCTGAACTCTTTCTAGGATATCCTCATCCCAAAAGGTTTCTTGCAGACACAACAAGTCAGTGCCCTTAAAACACTGCAACAGCTGCTGCAATTTCTTCTCACCCCTCAGTCCGTTCACATTAATCGAGACCAATGTAATCATGACTCCGAATAAGGGAACTGTGCCTGATAATACCCCCATCATTTAATCTCCGGGGCTTCCCTCCTCTCATGCTCCTTCCCAACTTTTCGGGCCGCTGTTGCTTTCTCCTGCAGCCTCCAGCTCTTTTTCACCTCCTGTTTGAACCTTCCCTGCAGTTTCAGCCCCTTCCTTACATTAGGTTTGGGCCGAGGAGCTGCCCCTTCTCCCTCCTTCTGCCCCTCACTAACCTTTCCCTTGCCACATGATGCCAGCCCAACCCCAACCCCCACTTCCATGCCTCTGTCTCCCTCTGACTCCTCACTCTCGAGCTCTTCTGTAACCTCCCGTCCCTGCTCCCCATCAGATACATAGGCCCAGAAATTCCGATCGCAGGCCTCCCATGGGCGGAGGGCTGCGATCTGGAAAAATCTGCGCCAAGACCGGAGGGCTCCCGGGAGGCGCACGCTTTCGCTGCTGGGCCTCTCCAAACTGCCGGTGCGCAGGGCCCACATATCCCAGAGGCGCAGGTACTTCACAGCTTCCCTGGGATCACGTGGGCCATGGGGAGCCAATCAGAGAAGGGAATCTCCCTTCATACATTTGACAGGAAGACCTGTCAAATATATGAATAGAGATCACCCCCAAAACATAGTAAAACTTTAAATAATTTTTTAAAAAAACATCACATTTTTAAAATGACTTGAAATTACATAAATTAACTATTTTAAACAAAAATTTAAATTTTTGAAAAAAATAATTAAAGTTTTTTACGGGGCTAAAAATAAACTTACCTTTTTTAAAGTATTTTTACATGATAAATCAGTGGAATTTTTTTTAATTTTTTTTACTTTTTTCAACTCTTATCCTGGTAAAAGCAGGCCTTACGCCTGCTTTTACCAGGCGCAAAAATTGTAAGTGTTTTCTGCGGGCGGAGGGTCTCCAAAAAGCTGTACTCTCCCCCCGCAGAGGCCCTGCTCCAGCACAGCCAGAGGATCTGTCAAGAGCTTTCTTGACAGATTGGAAATGCCGGTTTCCAGTGCATGCGCAGTGCATGCCTAAAACCGGCATTTCCGATGTCCCTACGGGTGGGTACACAGCGCGAAGGGATCGGAATATCTGGTCCATTATCATTAATTGGAGAGTTGAAGGTTGGGGAGAAGATCATTAATGAAAGTGGGGAGATTTTGGAGACAGCTAGCAGCTGTTATCAAGAGTTATATACAAAAGAAGACATTTCCAAATTGGCGATGGAGAAGGTTAGTGCTTTTATTGAAGAGGGTTTAAAGGAGGATGAGAGAAGCATGTGTGACAAAGAAGTAGGATTAGCAGAAATAAAAGTAGCAATAAGTGGAATGAAGGGGGGTAAAAGCCCATGGTCCGATGGACTAAGTGCAGAATTTTATAAAGAATTTTTAGAGATTTTAAGTCCATTGCTCTTAGAGGTTTTTAAGGAAATTAAAATTGATGGAAGCCTGGCCCCATCTATGAGGAGAGGTATCATAAGCTTAGCTTATAAAAATAAAGGGGATAGGAGGGATCTAAAGAATTGGAGGCCCATCACATTATTAAATGTAGATTATAAGATCCTGGTGAGGGTTATGGCAAATCGTATGAAGGAGGTGTTGCCACAGATAGTTTTGCTCTCTCAGTCCTATGGAGTCACAGGCCGGGACATCGCAGATTCTGTGGTCTCAATCCGAGATGCGATAGAGTTCATGGAAGAGAGTGGAAGGGAGGCTTATGTATTAAAGATAGATAAAGAGAAAGCCTTTGATAGGGTCTCTCATGAGTTTTTATTGATGGTTTTGGAAGCATTTTGTTTCAGGAAAAATGTCATTGAGTGGATAAGGATATTTTATTCAAACATATTTAGCTGTGTTAAATGTACTGTTTTTTTTTATCCAAGTATCTTCTGATACAGAGGTCAGTGAGACAGGGTTGTCCCCTGTCCCCATTGTTGTACACATTGGTAGCAGAACCATTAGGTTACATGATGCAAAAGAAACAAGGTATAGTCGGGATTGCGGTTCCCAGTTCCGGGCGGGTGTCGGTGATACACCAATATGCAGATGACACAACCTTAACATTGAGAGATGAGGTGTCAGTGAGGAAAGTTATGGGTATAATGCAGGAGTATTGTAGAGCTTCAGGTGCCAGAGTGAATTATAGTAAGTCCCAATGCCTGGTTGCAGGAAGGAGTAGGGGGGAATGGTTGGAGGAAGCCCGTTTAAGGTGGTGGAGGTTTTGGAAGTTCTGGGGGTGCATATGGGGTGCAAGAAGAACAGGGATGAAGTGGATCGATTAAATTGGGAACCGAAGGTTATGAAAATTAAAAAGATTTTGGGAAGATGGGAAAGAAGGTGGTTGAAAGTGCAAGGAAGAGCGACGGTGGTGTCCGCTCTCCTGCTATCTAAGCTATGGTACTATTGACGGTGGAGGATATTCCTGAGTGGGCGGAAAAGTCCATCCGAGGGGCTGGTGTAAGGTTTTTATGGGAAGGGAAACCAGCCTTGGTTGCTTACAATACCATCATTGGACGGAGAAATCAGGGAGGACTCAATTTCCCAGATATTCATTTGAAGAAAAAATCCTTTAGAATCAAATGGGTGAAGAGATTTCTTCAGAAGTCAAATACAAGTTTTTGGAAGAGTTCTTTTGAGCATTTTTTAAAACGAAATGGGATAGGAGAGCAGGGGATATTGTATATGGAATACCATAATATGTTTTTGAACTCGATTAAACCTCTCCCTAAGTTGTATAAGGGGGTTGTAGAGACTTGGGTCCAATTTTTAAAAAGTGTGCGGTTTATGCCCAAGGGTGCTGAGGAATTTTTAGAACAACCCTTATTTTTGAACAGGTAGGTCAACATTGAAGGAGAGGTATTATTTAATCAAGCTTTTATACAAGCTGGCATTATATGTGTGAAAGATGTATTATGTGAGGTAATTCCAGGTTGGTTGCCGGAGTGGTAGTGAGGGTCATGGTGTGGGAGGAGGAGCAGGAGGTAGAGGAAAAAGCAATTATGATCATGTATGAGAAGATTGTGAGGGCAATGGAAGAAATAAATGCAGAAATCTCCAAAGGAAGTAAAATGTGTTCCGCTTTTCCAAGCTTTCTGCTGGAGAAAGGGGAAGAGTTGGTTCAATTTGACAACTGTAATACTCAAGATTTCTATGGGGTATTTAGAGAATGGAGATTCAAGACCCCTGCTGGTCAGGAGTATTGGCAAAGTATATATCCACAGCTGGACGTCAACCGGATTTGGAAAGGAGTGTAAGCAAATTTTAAATGTCCAGAGTTGATTGAACTGGATTTCAAATTGGCTCATAACTGGAATTTTACCATGATGGTCTTATGTAAGATTGGGCGAGTGGAGGGGGCAACTTGCCCAGTGTGTGGGACACGGGATGACACTCTGTCCCATTTAATGGTGTTATGTCCGCAGTTAAAGGATTTTAAGTACTATGTTCGACAGTTGTGTGAGATTGTTTGCTGGGTGGGGACCGAAGACCGAGAATGGGAATCCCGTGCGACTCAATTTTGAGATGGGAATTGCAAAAGAGTCTGGCAGAGTCTAGTGGAGTGGCAATTAATTTAATGCTCAGTTTGGCTAGATTTGTGATTGTGCAAAGAAGGAATGCTCTGTTTTTTAAGAGGAGGAGAATAAATCTAAAAGAGTATCTTAAATATAAGCTAATAGATCATTACAAGGATCTGTGGATGTTTTATTCAGAAAGGAATTTAAAGATAGTATATTACGATCAATTTTTAAAGTACAATTGATTAATATATGTTACGGGAGACAAATTAAACTTCAGGTTTTGATGTTAATATGTGGTGGAGGAATGGTTGTGCAGAATGGCGGAATGGATTTGTATGATACAATGGAATGATCATGATATTGTAAATGTTTTTAATGTTTAATAAATAATATATATTAAAAAAGGGGGGTAGTACACTCGTCTCTGAGTCAGAAGGTTGTGGGTTCAAGTCCTATTCTAGGGACTTGAGCACATAAAAATCGAGGCTGACACTCCAGAGCAGTACTGAGGGAGTTCTGATGAAAGGTCATCGACCTGAAACGTTAACTCTCTTTCTCTCTCCACGGATGCTGCCTGGCCTGCTGAGTTTTTCCAGCGTTTTCTGTTGTTATTTCGGATTTCCAGCATCCGCAGTATTTTGCTATAGTACTGAGGGAGTGCTGCACTGTCGGAGGTGTTGTCTTTCGGATGAGACGTTAAACCGAGGCCCTGTCTGCTCTCTCAAGTGGACGTTAAAGATCCCATGGCACTATTTTGAAGAAGAGAAGGGAAGTTATCCCCAGTGTCCTGGCTAATATTTATCCCTCAATCAACATAACAAAAACAGATTATCTGGTCATTACCACATTACTGTTTGTGGGAGCTTGCTGTGTGCAAATTGGCTGCCGCGTTTCCCACATTACAACAGTGACTACACTCCAAAAGTACTTTATTGGCTGTAAAGCGCTTTGAGACATCCGGTGGTCATGGAAGGCACTATATAAATGCAAGTCTTTCTTTCTTTCTTATTAACAGATATCACTAGAGGAGACACCAGTAGTGTCCCAGATGGGTAACTAAATTCTTGGGATTTTCATACAGGAAACAGTCATCATAAACTGGATTGCTTGAAAGTTCATAAATCCCCAATCTTAGAATGCATCAGGAACAATTTTTAAAAATTCATTTTAAACTCCCTGTTGGCTAGAATCTATTGCCTTTCTTGTTTCTAAATGTTTATTACTTTTAATTATTTCTGTTTTATTTTCCTGCTAATAGATAGATCATTGACAGGAGCATACTTTGGATCTGCTTTTAAGGCTCCATTTACATTTATTGTCTTCAAATCCTCTTGCAACACCTCTCTATTCAATTACCTTCATAAGCTACCTGCCATTAACTTACAATCTCTTTCTCAAGGGCAATTAGGGATGGGCAATACATGCTGGCCTTGCTAGCGACGCCCACATCCCAGAACAAATTGTTTTTTGATCATCTTTGCCAATGTTTATAATATAAATTCAATGAAGTCATTTCTATATTTTGATAGGCATAAAAGGAATATAGAACAAGCCAACAGACAGCTGAAGGATTATTCATTTTTATTCTGAGTTTTAGATCAATTTAGATTGCCCCTACCTTGTGTCCTTTTGACTATAGCATTCTGCTGTTTAAGTTAAAGGATACTTCATTTGTCATGAGTACAGATCATCTGATAAAGTTATGCAGACAATTTTATCAGCATGCTCAAAAGTGTAAGTCAATCCGGAAGGGTTTTTCTGAATTATCAGAACACTACAGTAACAATAACAGTGGCAGCTTTGTATTCTATTGTTTATGATGTTGAGCAGATTGCATATAATAATATAATGCTTATTCAGCACAGTTTCAGTAGATAGGGAAATTATAATGGAACTTAAATTGTACAGAAGAAAGCAGAAAGATAAAGCATCTCAAAATAAAACACCTGAAGCTGGTATTAACAGTGGCCTATTCTCAACTCTTATGCTCAGCTTTTCCCTATTTTTGTGTTGTCCTCCATGATGCTTATTGACCACTGTGTTGACTAATTGTGATTTTCTGTGCTATATCATACAGCATGAAAAATATGCAGTCTTCTTCTCACCATTGAAAATGTATTAGTAAACTCAGAGAGTAAAGTGGTCAACAAAAATCTTTGGGGGAAAAATTCAGTTGGTTTGCGCCTCCCATTAGCGCCTTAAGAGGGCGCTAATGAGGCGCAAAGCAACTAGCGCCAGGGCGCAGCGATGTTTGCGCCGCTCACGAAATTAACTAGACATTTTGCGGTGGCGCTAAACACTACCGCCATGGTCTCCTGCGCCGGAAGATCGTGACGTCAGTCGAGTGTGCAACGCCCCGGTAGCGCCCCGGAGCGGATATTGAGTGCGCCCCCTGCCTTACCGCTAGCAACGACAGGTTGAGGGGAGCGTTTTGCAGTCAGGAAGGGACTGGGGGAGTGCTATTTAAAGGCGACCACTTCCTGCCTTTTTTTGTTGGTGACATTTTTGCACCACGCATTCTGAGAGAGAGAGAAAGAGACTTCTGGAGAGATTCAATGCTGTGTGAAGGAGTTTTGGGTACTGAGCAGCACTTTGCAGGTTCATTTTGATTTGCCCTTCCTTGTATCGATTTGGAAGAGACTGTGGGGGCTGCACTCTGAGCTCTTTCCCTGGGACTCTCCATTGTTCTTTCCAGCAGATTTGATGTGCAGGTCTCTCCAGGCCGAGATTCAAGGCTGCAATGAGCAGGATGTGGATGGAGAGCAAGATCAACCCTCCCCTTTAAGAACTGGCCGGCGCCATTGTGTCTGTGTTCCATTGCTGACTGACATCACATGAGCTTCGCCAGCGCTCTGAGTTAGCGCCTCGCTCCTCGGCCTTTGCGCCTTAAGACAGGTGTGAAGTGCCTGATTTAGCGCTCCAATCACCTCCAGGGGCGATAAAAGCCAAGTTTGCAGTCGGAGGCGATAATTAGCGCCAGGCGCTAAACTTTGCCCAAGGCCGATAATTGCGCCCAAACAGGGCGATACTGAATTTTTCCCCCTTTGCTTTTTTATAAAGAAAATAATTATGAAACCTTAAATTTAAGAGGAAAAAAGAATGGCCTGTTTAAAAATGTCAACAATCTATAATAGGTACTTGTTCCAACTACTTGGTATGTCAATCAATTGAAAATATTCCACAAATGAAGCAAGTTGGTTTCTTACAGTACTCATTTATTTAGACATTATAGAAAGCTATTGTCCCAACATTTGCGATCGGAGGCTTCCCGCGGATGGATGCCTCCGACCTGTAAAATATCTACGCATTTACCTGGTGGCCCAGGAGGTATGGAGACTCGCGGTCCTGGGCCTCTCCAGGTACCCGCGGGCAGAGGCCCACGTATCCCAGGGGCACAGGCGGTTCGCAAGCGCCCCTGGGATCACGTGGGCCGGCCCAACAAATGAAAGAAGGGAACTCCCATAAGTATGAATGGGGATCACTTAAAAAATACACAAACACATGAAATACATTTTTCTTTAATTACAGATTTAAAATTAATTAAAATGCCATTTGATTAAATATTTTAAAACGAAAATTTAATTTTTTGAAAAGCAAAATTATGTTTTAACGGGGCTAAAAATAAACTTACCTTATTGGACAGGGTTTTTAATGTATAAATGAGTGATAAAATGTTATTTTTCTATTTAAAAAAAATCTTATGCTGGTAAGAGCAGGCCTTACGCCTGCTTTTACCAGGCATAAGAATTTCACGGGCATTCAGCAGGCGGAAGATGGGCAAATAGCGCAACTCTCCACCCGCAGAGGCCCATCTCCCGGGGATGCGGAGGATCTGTCAAGAAGATTCTTGACAGATCGCAAGTCCCGGGCTTTAGCGTATGCGCTTCGCATGTCTAAACCCGGAACTTGCGTGACTCCAATGGGCGCGTGCGCACCTCGTATGCACCCGTAGGGGTCGCAAAATATGGCCCAATGTCTCACATGCATATTGCATTTTTACTTAGACGGCACCGTTAGTGTTACCTTCAAGATAGGTAATAAAGTAATTAGTTATGTTCAAAAAAATAAACTGGGTAACTTTTTATGTGTTGCTTTACCTTAAATAGTTCTTAGTCATGCAGTATCCACTAAGAAAGTGAGTGGGGACCTGTTTCTCGTCCTCCATCAATGTTGTTCTGAAAGCAATTGCTAGGAAGTGCACTCGAGGGCACCAGAATTGACTCTCCCTCTGATTTAACTTGATTCTCTCGAGCGGCATAGCTGAGGTCAGCTGTGCTGCTGAAATCGCCGACAGAATCCCATACCTCAGTGCAACAACACTGCAGTGACCAGACTAACTTTAAAATCTTTAGGGGGAAAAATTCGGTTGGTTAGCGCCTCCCATTAGCACCTCCGGGGGGCGCTAACGGGGCGCTAGGAGTGTCCGAGCGCGGCGACTTTAGTGTCGCTCGCGAAATTGACCAGTCATTTTGCGGCGGTGCTAAACATTACCGCCACGGTCTCCTGCGCCCGCAGATCATGATGTCAGTCAAGTGTGCAACGCCCCAGTAGCTCCCCGGACCGGATATTGAGTTGCGCCCCCTGCCTTACCGCCTGCCGCTAATCGGGAAGGGGCTGGGGAGGGCTATTTAAAGGCGGGTGCTTCTTGCCTTTTCTTGTCAGCGAAATTTTTGGAACACGCAGGTTGAGAGGGAATGAGACGTCTGGAGAGATTTGACGCTGTCCGAAGGAGTTTTGGGTCCTGAAAACCATTTTGGAGGTTCCTAAGCTCCGAGCTCTTTCCCTGGGCCTATCCTTTAGTGCTTCCAACAGAATTGCTTTTGAGGTCTCTCCAGGCCGAGATTCAAGGCTGCAGTCAGCAGGGTGTGGCTGGCCAGCAAGATGGCCCCTCCCCTTTAAGAACTGGACGGTGCCAGTCTGTCTGGTTTCCATGCTAACTGACATCGCCTGAGCTTCGGTAGCGTTCTGAGGTAGCGCCTCGCTCCCCGACATTAGTGCCTTGAGAGGTGTGTAGCGCCTGATTTAGTGCTCAAATCACCTCCAGGGCGATAGAGGCGAATTTTGCAGTCGGATGCAATAATTTGCGCCGGGCGCTAAACTTTGCACCCAGCCGATATTAGCGCCCCAAAATGGGCGATACCCAATTTTTCCCCCTTAGTCTTGTAACATTTATCTGCGAGTGTTGCTTGACTTAACACTCCATGTGGAATAAGATTCTGGTTAAAATAATTAAATGTTTTCACTTTGTAATTAATGTTAAAGGTGCAACTGATACTGGAGAGAGGCACAAGAACAAGAAATAAAATTCTGTCAGTCATGCTGCGCTGTATCAAACTGCGATGTGGGCACAAATTCTATGTGTACAAATATGATTTCACCACAGTAAATATCAAAATTATAAATGTAAATCCACAATTGTACGAATGTTCAAGAAGTGTAAAACTAAACATTTTGAGCTCAATTTAAATAATAGCTTAACTGCCAAGATCCTATAAATTATCCAGGCAACCAGTGTAATTTTGGAAAAGCATCACTACAATTCAATGTATCACACAAATCCAGTACCACAATGTTCTGTTAACAATCACCATCTACTTAGCAATGTATACAATTATATCTTTTGTTTTTTTTAAATCCCAGCTAGTGCCTTGCAGTGCAACTTCATTAAGTATAGCCTGTATCCAATCAAAGAACATGGGAGTGAATTTTCAGGCCTCCTGCCTGACAGAAACAGGGCAGTAGTGCCTCAAAAATGCTGGACAGCGGCTTACACTCCCGTTGCTGCTGTTCTCCAGGCAATGTTCTCTAGGGCCTACCTCTGGGTGCCCGGAGTGGCCTTTGAGTCAGGCAGAAGGCCCATTTTAAATGCTAATTGGAGTCATATGACATACATATGACCCCGATTGCCATTTTTGCACTGAACAGGGTGGAGCCTGCGCCGTGCAATTGGCGGCCCAGCTGAAGGTGAGCGCAATGGTAAGTTCCTCTTTATTTTATGAAGCTGGAAGGAACAGGAGTGCTTCTCCAGACTACACAAAACTAGCCTGGGCCACTGTTGCTATGGCCCCACCCTTCCATCCAGACATTGAGGTTCCCCCACAGACCTACCTTCTTCTGCACACAAATCTGTCCAAGAACACAAAGTGTTGAAAATAAAGCTTTCAATGTTTAACACCAAATTAACAGAAACTTTACATGAACATTGCATAAAACACCCAAGTGCCTACCCTTATGTGTTGTTAGTTGGTATGATTGCACTAGGATGAGGGTGAGTGTGAGGGGTGGCTAGTGAGATGGGGATGTGATAATGTAGATAGAGAGAGATGGGTGGAGGTGCAAGGTAAGTTGGTGTGAGTAAGGATGTGCATGCGTAGGGTAGGGAAGACAGAGTGATGGTGATGTGATGAGAGGCACAGCAGGCTGAGGTTGAGTGCGGCTTTGTACTGATGTTTCGTGATCTACTGAGATCATTGAAATGCTTGTGGCACTGCACCAGGGTTCTCCTGACAACATCCCAGCTTGTGCCCTCCTGTGCAATGTGCAACCAGGCTGCGTTGGTGTCCTGCGAGGTCTCTTCTGCCCATGGGAAGAGAAGAGGACCTTCCTCCATAAGCATATAGAGAGAGTCATGGGACAGCCTGGTTACAACCGTGCACCTTTGTGCAGCGGTTGTCAGTGTTTGCAGCACCTCAATGCTGTAGAACACTGACAGCACAACTGTCAAAATAAAGTTGGCCATGGTCCCTTTAAGGAAACCGGCTGATGACGCATCATCAAATGATGTCACCAGACCTGCTTCCTCGAATTGGCCGGCAAACGCACTGGGCGGGCTTAACAAGCCCAATCAAGGTAAATTAATTTCAGAGGCTGGATGGCTATAGTAACAGAGGCTGCAATTTTGCTGACCACAGCGGGTCCGTGGCGGGCGACGTCGGTGGCGGGTCCCAACCCCGCTGCTGAAATTCATTTACCTAGATTGGGCTTGCGCCCACTGACCCCCCAGAAAATCCAACCCATAGTAAAGCTTTGAGCAGGAGAAGACCACTGGTCCATCTAGCCTATCTTTCTAAACAATTCATCATTTTCCTCATCATGGTCCTGGAACGAATAGTCCTGTATTCCCTTTCCTAACAGGAATTCATCCAATCCTTTTTAAAACCTGCCTTGGCTTTCTGTTTCTTCACACCTGCTGATAAACTGTTGCACAATTCTATCATCATACTAAAAAAAAGTTTTCTGTATTTCCAATTTCTCTTTTGACAGCCTTAACTTTAAATTGTGCTCACTAGTGTGTTGTATATTAGGAATAATTATGCAATAGAGCAAAGTATTATGTGAAATCTGAAAAATATTCCACGGAAGTTGCAAAATCATGAGTATTATAATTTTATTTTATCCCCCTCCCTGGCTGGAGGAGTTGGAATGCCACTAACTCAAATTATGTTACATAAATTCAAACAGTATATAAATACTGATTGCTCCTGATGGCCACTATGTGAAACTTTGTGGTGAGAGTCACAGAAACCCTGGTTAGAGAACACATGGAGTACTGTGAGCAGTTCTGGGCACCACACCTCAGGAAGGAAATATTGACCTTGGAGGGAGTGCAGTGTAGGTTTACCAGAATGATACGTGGACTTCAAGGGTTAAGTTACAAGGAGTGATTACACAAATTAGGGTTGTATTCCCTAGAATTTAGAAGGTTAAGGGGTAATCTGATCGAAGTTTTCAAGATATTAAGGGGAATAGATAGGGTAGATAGAGAAAAACTATTTCCGCTGGTTGGAGATTCTAGGACTAGGGGGCATAGTCTAAAAATTAGAACCAGACCTTTCAGGAGTGAAATTAGGAAACATTTCTACACACAAAGGGTGGTAGAGGTTTGGAACTCTCTTCTACAAATGGCAATTGATGCTAGATCAATTGTTAATTTTAAATCGGAGATTGATAGCTTTTTGTTAACCAAAGGTATCAAGGGATATGGGCCAAAGGCGGGTATATGGAGTTAGGTCGCAGATCAGCCATGATCTCATTGAATGGCGGAACAGGCTCAAGGGGCTCAATGATCTACTCCTGTTCCTATGTTTCTACGTTCCTAGAAGCCATAAGCAGAAATGGGGAGACCAAACGCAGATTGGGTGACCACTTTGCGAAACACTTCCGTTCAGTCCGTAAGGGTGACCCCGAGCTTCCGGTCGCCTGTCACTTTAATTCTCCGCTCCACTCCCACTCTGACCTCTCTGTCCTCGGCCTCTTACACTGTTCCAATTAAGCTCAACGTAAGCTCGAGGAACAGCACTTCATCTTTCGATTAGGTACTTTACAGCCTTCTGGACTCAACATCGAGTTCAACAATTTCAGATTATAACCCCTGCCCCCATTTTTCAGGCTGTTTATGATTCTGCCATCCTCATTTGCAACATTTAATCTCTCCTGCCTCCTACCCTAGCACAGAATGTTCCTTCCTCCCCTCCCCCTTTTCCTGCCTCTGCACCTGCTTAAAATCTGTTACATCTCTAGCCTTTTCCAGTTCTGATGAAGAGTCCCAGACCTGAAACGTTAACTCTGTTTCTCTCTCCACGGATGCTGCCTGGCCTGCTGAGTGTTTCCATCATTTTCTGTTGTTATTATAGCAGAAATGTAGCGCCTGCGTTCAGTTAAGTAACAGCAGAATCCGGAGAGAGCAGAACTTGGAGATGGATAGCAGAGGAACGATGTTGAGGGGAAGAGTGTCAAAGGGGGAAGCTAGAGATCCAGATTACAAAATCAACCTTTAAAAATAACAGAAGTTTGTTTCAATGTTTAAACAAAAGAGTTGGATGCACAATTAATTTTGGAATCGTGTAAAGGGGAGGTGCTCCAAGAGCAGGGTTGTAGTATATCTTCAGATAGTGTAGCAAGAGGTCCATGAATATTCTTAATGTATGAAAGAATGGAATCATTTAATTCCAAACCCTATTACCCCTCACTTTAAAGGAGCACTGAGAATATCTGGTATTAACGTGTTACTGCTGTCATGAATTTTTCTTTAGCAATGAGCTGCAGGGTTCTTGGCTTCACATACTATACTTTCTGATAACCCGCTATGCTAGCAAGTTTAATTAAACTTTCTGTGCCTTACAGATACATATGGCTAATAGAATGGTTTTATCACTTTCATAGTTAAAATGACCTGTGGGGAAGTATGTTTGCATTCTATGTAATGTATTAATTCATGTGTACTCTGAGTAAAACTCCTCTATTTAAAGAAATGTTGCATTTGCAAACCACATATTCAAAGTTTTGTAGGGAATTAAAAAAAAATCAACTTGTACAACTATTTTTCCATGTTATATTTTTGAAATGAAGTGTAAATAGCATTGCCGATATGATAGACAGGGAGAGAAACTAGAAATGTTACCATATATTTTCCATCACATTATACCTGGTTTTGGTACAGTAATGAGACAAGGGTGGGAAATGGGGCAGGAATATATTTTGCAAGACACCCATGCACTTTAGCATACACCTGACTTTCGTCCATCACTTCCAGCATTGAAGTGAAACAGTAGGGCTAACAGACTCCATGGCCTAGAAATTCGGCCACACTGCGCCCGTTTTTTCTCTGCTAAACAGCGTACTAAGCTCCCAATCTGGCATGCAGGAAGTGCGCCCCCCATATTGGATAAGGTAGACGTGCTAGTGGCAGGAGCACACAGTGGGAACATTCTGGGGGAGAAATTGGCTAACCCCCCCGGAAGCGGGCTTGGGGATCGGGGTACGCGATTAACCCACGCCCGTTCATTGCGTTGCAGGCAGCATGTTAAATTGATGCTGGCTGCTCTTTTGAATGATTTCTGCGTGCATCCAGCACTCCCCGTGTTATTCATTGGCTGCCGCATAAGCAGGGGGCCCAACATTACGAGTGGTTAGTGCTACTTAAAGGAAGCCTGTACCTTTTAAAGGGGAGGTGCATTATGGCTGCAAGAAGTGGTGCAAGTTTTCTCAAAACTCAATCTGGGCTGCGATACTTTATTTAATGGTTAAACAAGTGAGAGAACAAGCACCAAGGTTTTAAGACAATGTACTGGAGGTCTTGGTGGAAATGGTGGAAAGAAGGAGAGACATCCGGGGTAGAAATTAGGTCGCGCCCCATTTGGGGCGCAAATATCGTCCGGACGCAAATATTAGCGCCTGGCGCTAATTATCGGCACTGACAGGAAACTTCACTTTTACCGCCCCGGGAGGTGAGTGGAGCGCTAAAGCAGGCGCTGCACACCTCTCTTAAGGCGCAAAGGCCAAGGAGTGAGGCGCTAACTCAGCGCACGAGCGCAGCGCAGCTGCTGCCAGTTAGCGAGGTAACACAGACACACTGGCGCCGGCCACTTCTTAAAGCGGGGGGGGGCCACTTGCTCCCCAGCCACACCCTGCTCATTGCAGCCTTGAATCTCAGCCTGGAGAGACCTGTAATCCATTTTGCTGCCAAGCATGGAGAGGGTGAGAGAACGCGCTCATCGCTTCACCGAGCGGGCCTTGGATGCTCTGGTTGACGCAGTGGAGCGCAGACGATGTATGCTGTTCCCTGAGAGTGGCAGGAGGCCTTTGCCACGCGAGTTCAGAAGAGTGTGGAGGGAGGTGGCTCAGAGCGTCTCCTCCAGGAGCATGGTGCCCAGGACCCATACTCAATGCCGCAAAAAGTTCAACGACCTCACTCGGGTCGTCAGGGTGAGTGGCTTTTTCTCAATACCTCTCCATCCCTCCATCTCAACCTCACTCTATGGCCAGAGGGTCTTAAAACCCCAATGCACAACACTCATCCAACACCTATGGCCCTTTCATCAAACACACACACACATTCCACACTTTGCATACAGTAAGGGCTATTCACCTATGGGAGGCACATCAGGCAAGACCATGGCTGTATATTGTAAGGGCTATTCACCTATGGGAGGCACATCAGGCAAGACCATGGCTGTATATTGTAAGGGCTATTCACCTATGGGAGGCACATCAGGCAAGACCATGGCTGTATATTTACTCAGATGCTGTCCTTTTTCTTGCAGGCTAAGCTGGCTCATAATCGGAGACAGCAGCAACGGACGGGTGGAGGGCGGCTTCAGCTGCAACCCCTCAGCGATCTGGAGGAGCGCGTCTACAGGATTGTGGCAAGCCGGGTGATCGGTCCCGTCGCCACTGGAGACGCCGACCCCATTGTGGACAGCAATGGTAAGGTCATCACCTTTTTGTCCTCTGTCCTTCCACTTGTCCCTCACAATACCAGCCTTTGACACTTTCAATCCAACTTGCTAACTCGCTGCACTTATTCCTCCCTTACTGCCACCCTGTCCTCACGCTAAAGCCAGTCTTGTACCTCCCTGCTTTCAGATGGTGATTCACCAGCTGAGGAGACGGGCCCTCAAGCTGCCACTGGGAGTGATGCTGCAGCTGAGGAGGAAGAGGAAGCCAGAGCATCAGTGCCACCCTCTCCCGAGGAAGCCCATGCCCACACTGGGAACACGCCTTCCCTGGAGGGGAGCAGGGGGGAAGGGGCTGATGATGGTGAAGCTCCAGGACCCAGCGGGCTGCAGCAACGCCATGGGGGGGGTAGGGAAGAACGGGGGCCTTCTCCCCAGAGGGAGAGTATGCCAGACACTCCTACTGCAATGGACGCAGAGGAGGAGCGGCTGATTGCAGAAATGAACACCCAGGCGGTGGGCATGCACACTGAGCTCATGGGTGCAGTGGGAAGGGTGCCCGAATGCATTGAGTCACTGGCAAGGAGTGTGGAGCACTTCGCTGTAGCACAGGCGGATGCCACACTAACGCTTAGTGCTGCAATTCAGTCACTGGCTGCCGTGATCCCACCTCTGACTGCTCTCATACAGACTCAGATGGAGGCCACGCGAGCACAGACTGCTGCCAACCTCGATGGTTCGTGCACATGTCCCCGGGGCTGTCACCGCGCCGCAGCAGGCCAGCAATCTGTTCTCCGGCAGATTGCTCCGGATGCTGAAGTGCTGCCCCGTGGGAGTGCCAGTGTGTCGGGCGAGCAGGGAGTTACTGGCCTCTCTCACGATGACAGCATTCCTGCTGCCAACACTGTCACTTCTCCACTGCACTTGCCACCGCCTGTAGGACAGACTGCTGCCGCCCATGCAGAGTTGGTGCAGTCTGCAGCCGAGCCCTCCAGGCCCAGAAGTGGTCGAGGCCGTCCTTCAGGGGCATCTGCAGTGTCAGGGTCTGACGAGCAGCAGCCTTCCACCAGCCTTGCTGCAGCCACTGAGGTCCCATTACGGAGGAGCAGTAGGGTTAGAAGGGGGGAAGTGCGCAAGGGAAGGAGATCACCCTCGAAGGGCAAAAAGTAGGAGGTGTGCCAAAATGCTGGTCATTTTTTTATTAAAGGCCGAGGTTCATGGTCCAACTTTTGTTTAGTGTTTTGGACATTATCTCCAGGTTGTGAGAACCAGTTATGTTATTGACTGTTTTTTTGTGTTTATTTCTATGAGTTTGTTATGAGGAATTGACACACACAGAGTTTGTAAAATAAATAAGTTTCTGTATTCAAAATATACATGGCTGGTGGTTGGAATTATTGGTGCCTTGGCCGGCTTAGGGGTTGCGTGCTGGGTTGATTAGTGTTTGTAGCAATGGCAGGGGCCCTAGAAGCGGCTTGCTATTAGTCGTTGATGGACGGCCCTTGCAGTTTGACCATTGTGGGCCGCCCTCCCGCCTTGGTGCTGCTGATGATCATCGTCCTCGTCCTCTTCCTCCTCTTCCTCCTCCTCCTCTGGTGGTGCTACAAGGCCTGGTGGCATTGGCTGGGTCCTGAGGATTGCCATGTTGTGCAACATGCAGCACACGACTACGAAGTTCGAAACTTGCTCAGGCGAGTACTGCAGGGCTCCTCCGGAATGGTCCAGACAGCGGAACCGTTGTTTCAGCACGCCGATTGTGCACTCAATAATGTTCCTGGTTGCTTGATGGCTTTCATTGTACCGCAGCTCAGCAGGGGTGTTTGGCGTACGGAGCGGTGTCATCAGCCAGGTGCTCAATGCGTACCCCTTGTCCCCCAGAAGCCAACCAACTGGCTGATGCGGTGCCTCGAAAACTTCTGCCACAGTAGTCTGGCGCAGGATGAAAGCATCGTGGCAGCTGCCCGGATAGTGGGCATTGACAGCGAGTATCACCTGTCTGTGGTCACAGACCAACTGCACATTCAAGGAATGGAACCCCTTTCTGTTCCTGAATTCCTCTGCATTCTCTCGTGGAGCACGCAAAGCCACATGCGTGCAGTCAATGGCGCCCTGCACCATGGGGAAACCCGCTACCCTCGCAAAGCCCAGAGCACGGTCACGCTGCTTGTCTGGGGTCATAGGGAAAGAGATGAAGTCTCGTCTCCTTCTGAAGAGGGCATTGGTGACCTGCCGGATGCAGCGATGCACCGCAAACTGGGAGATATTGGCGAGGTCCCCAACAGCAGCTTGGAATGAGCCAGTGGCGTAGAAGTTCAAAGCCACTGTGACCTTCACTGCCACCGACAGAGACGTCCTGGACCTCAGCTGAGGCTGCAGATCTGGCTGCAGCAGGTGGCAGAGCTCAGTGACCACCTCCTTGCTGAATCGCAGCCTCCGCAAACACAGCTCCTCGGACATATGGATGTAGGAGAGCTGTTCACGATATACCCTGGGAGGGTAAGCTCTCCTGTACATGCGCCTGATGGCCCTCCTCCATCTGGCCATCATTGCCACTCTCTGTCTGCGTCTCTGTATCCTCCGATTCAGCTGGAGCAGGACGACGCCCCCAATCATTGCAGCCCCCATATTCTCTTTGCCAGAAAAGTAATGAGGTACAGCAACTAAAGTAGCAACAAAGTTAGGATGAATAGGCAAAATTACCTCACAAAGCGTTGAGTCAATGTAGAAGTCTCTCTCTCTCTCTCTCCGAATCTCTCTCTCTCTCTCAGAACGAGTGGTGCATAAATGTCGACCACAGAAAAAGACAGGAAGAGGCCCCCTTTAAATAGCGCCCCCACCAGCCCCACACCGATTGATAACGTTCCAGTCTTCCGGTCGTTGGAAGCGCCAGGCGGTAAGGCAGGGGGCGCCACTCAATTTCCGCTCCGGGGCGCCCCAAGGGCGTTGCACCATGGAATGACGTCACAATCTGCGCGCGCAGGTGGTCGCAGCGGTAAGTTTTAGCGCCGCCGCACAATCTCAAGTTAAGTTCTCGAGCGGCGCAAACAGCGCTGCGCCCGGGCGTTAGCGGCTTAACGCCCCATTAGCGCCCTCTTAAGACGCTAACGGGAGGCGCAACCAAGTGAATTTTTACCCCCCTATATCTGCAGGGGGACAGGAAGTCCTCCAAACAGCATGCTATAGACAGAGCTAAGCGATCCCACAATCAATGGATCAGATCAAAGCTCTGCAGTCCTGCCACATCCAGTGGTGAATGGTGATGGACAATTAAATAATTAACCGGAGGAGGATGCTCCATGAACATCCCCATCCTCAATGATGGCGGAGCCCAGCACATGAGTACAAAAGAAAAGGCTGAAGCATTCACAACCATCTTCGACCAGAAGTGCTGAGTGAATGATCCATATCGGCCTCCTCCTGAGGTCCCCACCATCATAGAAGCCAGTCTTCAGCCAATTTGTTTCACTCCACGTGATATCAAGAAACAGCTGAGCGCACTGGATACAGCAAAGATTATGGGCCCTGACAACATCCCAGCTGTAGTGCTGAAGACTTGTGCTTCAGAACTAGCCGCAGCTCGAGCCAAGCTGTTCCAGTACAGCTACAACACTGGCATCTACCCGGCAATGTGGAAAATTGCCCAGGTACGTCCTGTCCACAAAAAGCAGGACAAATCCAAACCGGCCAATTACCGCCCCATCAGTCTTCTCTCAATCATCAGCAAAGTGATGGAAGGTGTTGTCAACAGTGCTATCAAGCAGCACTTACTCACCAATAACCTGCTCACTGATGCTCAGTTGGGTTCCTCCAGGACCACTTGGCTCCAGACCTCATTACAGCCTTGGTCCAAACATGGACAAAAGAGCTGAATTCCAGAGGTTAGGTGAGAGTGATTGCCCTTGACCTCAAGGCAGCATTTGACCGAGTGTGGCATCAAAGAGCCCAAGTAAAATTCAAGTCAATGGGAATTGGGGGAAAACTCTCCACTGGATGAAGTCATACCGAGCACAAAAGAAGATGGTTGTGGTGATTGAAGGTCAATCATCACAGCCCCAGGACATCGCTGCAGGAGTTCCTCAGGACAGTGTCCTAGGCCCAACCATCTTCAGCTGCTTCATGAGTGAACTGCTCTCCATCATAGCATCAGAAGTGGGGACGTTTGCTGATAATTGCACAGTGTTCAGCGCCATTCACAACTCCTCAGATAATGAAGCAGTCCCTGCCCACATGCAGCAAGACCTGGACGACATTCAGGCTTGGGCAGATAAGTGGCAGGTAACATTCGCGCCACACAATTGCCAGGCAATGACTATCTCCAACAAGCGAGAGTCTAACCATCAGCCCTTGACATTCAATGGCATTACCATCGACAAATCCCCCACCATTGATCAGAAACTGAACTGGACCAGTCACATAAATACTGTGGCTACAAGAGAGGTCAGAGGCTAGGTATTCTGTGGCAAGTGACTCACCTCCTGACTCCCCAAAGCCTTTCCACCATCTCTAAGGCACAAGTCAGGGGTATGATGGCATACTTTCCACTTGCCTGGATGAGAGCAGCTCCAACAACACTCAAGAAGCTCGACACCATCCAGGACAATGCAGCCCGCTTGATTGGCACCCCATCCACCACTTTAAACATTCACTCCTTCCACCACCGGCGCACTGTGGCTGCTTTGTGTGTTCCATCTACAAGATGCACTGCAGCAACTTGCTAAGGCTTCTTCGACAGCACCTCCCAAATGCGCGACCTCTACCACCGCTCAAACTGCTGCTTTGCAACCACAGACTGCTGCCATCGCGGCTCTGGATACCACTGTTCAAATGTGCTTCCAGGGTATCACAGCAGTCCATCAATCTGTTCACCAACAGATCTGCTCCCTAAAGACCCTCTGGGGATATGGCCTCCTGAAGAGAGCACTTCTCCCCCTCATCCTTCTCCTCATTCTTCCAGCAGCTTATCCTGTTCTGCATGCCTGTCTTCATTCACCCGGTCATGCTCAATTCACAAAGGAAGCCCTACCAGTCCACTCATGTCTGGAAGCAAATTATTTCAGCACAAGCTTTTAAATCAACAAAACAGTAATTCAGCACCAACCAAACCTTTCCCTGAGACTATTCAAACTTTAGGCAAGCATAGGAAAGCTCCAAAAATACATACAATTGCACCAGCAGCCAGAAGAAATCCCATAACTAACCTGTAACTACGTCATGATCCCTTTAAATAGCGCTAGTGGGGGGCCCTTCATGCCGTTTAACGTCGTGTTCAGCTGGGCGAGGTGAAGACAGGGCTGGAGCGTGGCATTTGAAAATGACAGCGCTGACGTCAAATCAGTGTTGCACACTGATTGACCTCATAATCTGCCTGCTTTGTGTGCTGCCGCCATTCGTTAAGTATGCGCGCGTCTTGGACTCCTTTTGAGTGATAGGAGGCCGTGTAGCTCCTAAAAAATGGGTGTTACAGAGCCCAATTTCTCCCCCTTAAAGTGCAGAATATATTATTTAAATTAGGGTCCTACACGTCTTGCAGGACTTGCTCTTGATTTTTGAAAGTCCCATGCTTCACTCGCCACATGCTGAACTCGCACAGCACAACATAGTGATAACTGGGAGGAAGGCCCCATAATTACCTGAATGTGGAGCCAGGAGAAGCAGGCGTACTTCTTCCAAACTCACATTAAAAGAATGCAGGCCGCTCCCTCACACACAGCCCCAATTGTGTCCCCCCCCACCCCGCCCCGGTGACCAATCCAATCACCCGGCCACCAATTGCCCCTCCCCTGGCCCGAGGCTCGATTTGTGGTTAGCAGTAATCACACCTATATGAAATAGACATCCAGGGCTGTCAGGAGCTGGGTAAGAGGTGGAAGTAAATTTTAAGCAGCCAGATACAGGTACATATTTCAAAGCTTTGAAGAATCTTTATTTCTCAGAATTTGTTTTGTTCTTGCCAATTACTACCTTCCAGACACATAGACCAGAATTTTCATGCTGCCGTGCATGTGGGATTGGAGGTGGGTTGGGAGTAAAAGTCGCAATAAATGGGAGCAGGTCGGGAATGCGCCGTCATCCTGCCTCCTCACGCCTTTAACTCAGAGTGTTTGCTAGCGCAGCACGGACCCGAACGGCAGAGGCGGGCGACCTAATTTACCTCATTAATACCTTGTCGTCAGACCTTTAACAGTGCATTTAACCAGACCTTTTGAATTTCACTGCATGACCATGGGAATCTCGTAGCTCAGGAACCATGTCTGTCAGCCTGAGGTGGTAGTTCAGTGGCCATTGATCGAGGTCATTACTGCAGAGCAGTAAGCACAATAAATACTGCCACATGACTCCTCATTACTTGCCTAATGGAAAGGCTCTTGCTGAGTGGATTTTGAGCACAGATTTAGGTGTCTACAGTTTGCAAGTTTTTTCTGCAAATTCGGAAGCCACTCTCACCTCATTGCTACTACCTATCACACCATTAACAGATTGGTCCTCTAATCTCTACTTGACCTGCCATCTATTACATCAGCATGGGTGCCATTTATACTGTCTCACCTTAGTCCTCAGAACCAGACCAGGATGAGCCCCAACACCACCATCAGCAGACACACCAGCAACAGCACCAACAATCTTCTCAAAGACCTGATGCACCACAGGACAGAGGGCATCAGCACAGGGCTGCACCTTATCAGAGGCGATATCCCAACACAGGGTATACAGGCAAAGGATGAGCTTCTTCAACATGACTGAGCAGCAGTGCCAAAGGTGGCTCAGGCTTGCACGCCAGGTCGTCGCAGACATTTGCACATTGCTGGAGCAAGACCTGCAGCCCAGAGAACCTGGTGGACACGCCTTACCAGTGGTTGTCAAAGTCACCAGCGCCCTCAACTTCTTCGCCTCAGGCTCCTTCCAGGGATCTGCAGCAGACATTTGCGACATCTTGTGGTCGACCGCCCACAGATGCATCACACAGGTCACCGATGTCATGTTTGATAAATCAACTTTGCCACTGATGAAGCCAGTGTTACTGAGAGGGCGTTGGGCTTTGCTGCTCTGGCTGGCTTTCCATGTGTATCTACTTCTGTGTCATTTTTCGCTTACGCATGCTTCTACGAGGTACAACCACTGTGGCTTCAGCCTTTCCAGAAGAAGGTGTAACTACCGCCTTGCTCCTTGAGCTGGCCTTCCCCTGCCTGCCGGGTCTCGCTTAGGGTGGCGATGTCTATGTCGAAACGTCTGAGCTCCCGGGCAACGATCCGGTCTGTTGCTGTTGGGGTTGTTGTCCATGAGGGTCCTGACGTTCCAGGTCCCGAACTTAATTTTAAAGGGTGGAAGATGCCTGTGCGTGAATTCTTTTAACGTGAGGTGGCCGTTGCACACCAGCTACCACACGGGCTTGACAGAGCAAGGTCTTGGTCCAATGGCAAGGGGATCCAAGACGATTGGAGACCAGGCTCTGCTACATCGGCCTAGCACACACACACACAAACATACTTCTACTGACCTCCTCCCTCCTTCCCGCAGGTCCTCTCTGCCTGGGTTTCATAGGCTGCAGTGTGGTCCTCCTGACCCCGCTGCTCACCTGTGACAGAGACTGTAGGTCCCACATTGGACTCATCAGTCACCTGAGAACTCATTTTTAGTGTGGAAGCAAGTCATCCTCGGTTCCGAGGGACTGCCTAAGAAGAAGAAGAAGAAGAAGCTCCATGCAGGTGGCCATACTTTCCATAGAGGAGCCGACAGTTGCCATCGCCTGCGACACGGTGGTGCTCATGTTGGAGATGGACTCCTCCATTCTCTGCACATTTGCAAAACCTGTCAGAGCCTCCTGCACTTCTTCCTGCACCTCCAGGATCGCCCTCTTTCTTGCAGGCCCCCGAGGCTGAGCGTCTGCATGCAGCTGAGCAGAGCTGTGAGCATCCGGCACCCTCCGTCAAGCAGTCTCCACTGCTGTCCCTGTCTCCCCCATCTCTTGCTCACTTGTGACTTGTGAGACAGCAGGTGACAACACTACTCTATCTCACATAGGACCCACCGAGGTGTGCGTATCTGCACTGGTGCTGGGTGTGCTTAGGTCTGGTGATGGTCCACTCTCAGAGGCTGGAGGCTCCTTTGAGGAGTCATCTTCCTCTTCCACCTTGGACAGTGGGGGTGCTCTTGATGGACCTGTGGGAGAGTAAAGAGATGAGTTAGAAATGTTATATCAAGAATGGATAAATATACCATTATGCACATGATGAATATTCACTGGCTGCTGACATCAGTCCCCATATGAGTGACTGCTGTATGCCATGTGGCTGTATGAGATGTAATTCTGTCACTAGGTTGCTGAGGTGTCCGCCTCTCCCTGTCTCCCACCACCAGCTGCTCCGTAACTCCTGAGACCTCCAGGGTGACCTCCTCTGCTGGATTCAACGTGGCGAATGAGGGAGGGCCACCTCCCTCTCCCTCTTATTTTGGGCTCTCTTCTCCTGCAAGGACGGAAAGAAGAGATGTTTGAGTGAGAGTGATGGCATGATTGTAAGGAATGTGTGGGTTTCTTCTTTAGATGGTGACTAAGAGGGAGTGGAGTGCCAATGCAAAGTGGCCTCCTTGTGTGTTGTTAGTTGGTATGATTGCATTAGGGTGAGGGTGAGTGTGAGGGGTGGTTAGTCAGATGGGGATGTGAGTATGTAGATAGAGAGAGAGGGATGGGTGGATGTGCAAGGTATGTCGGTGTGAGTAATGATGTGCAGGAGTAGGGTTGGGAAGGCAGAGTGATGGGGATGTGATGAGAGGCACAGCAGGATGAAGTTGTGTGGTTTTGCACTCACAATTCCTGATCTAATGAGATCATTGAAGCGCTTCTGGCACTGCACCCAGGTCCTCCTCACCACATCCCTGCTGTTCACCTCCTCTGCAATTTGCAGCCAGCCTCTTTTAGTCTCCTGGGAAGGTCTCTTCCGCCCATCATAAGGGAAGAGGACCTCCCTGCCTGCTCTGACTCTCTCCACAAGAATATGTAGGGAGTCATCGGCGAACCTGGGTGCAGCCCCCTGTCTCTGTGAAACCATCTGTGCAAGGCTGAGCAATAACCAGATGGTGATATGTAGTACCTACACACTCCTAGATGAACCTTCACATGCAATGTGGTCAAGGTTGCTTTAAATATCCCGGCTGCAAATGAGTCATTGATAACGTCATCAGACCCGCACCATTTAATAGGGCCGGGAAACGCGCAGGCTTGCCTTAATAGGCGCCATTAAGGGAAAGTCGCTCTGAGGAGCGGGATGAAAAGAAGAATGGGGATCCGAGCTGCCACGCCAACCGCCCGCACTCGACCCGCCCTGGTAATGAAAATTCCAGCCATACTGTGGGGCTGTCATTCCTCTCCTTCCCCCAACTTCAGGCAGGGCTCAATGGATTTCCCACTGGGGATCCCCCTCTACCTTTGCATAGTAGCTACTTCTGCTCTTCAGGCAAATCCAGGTTTTTTTTTGTGGGGTGGGTCTGGGGAGGTGGTGGCATCCTCTGCCTATGCCTTCCAGTGTAGAATGCCAGCTGATGAGTGCAATGCAGCTCCTGTGCAACTTCATCACCCTGACGTTCTTGAGTACCTTCTTCTCTTCTCTTCTCTTCCTCCAGAAAGGACATGCACTCCAAGGTTCCTCTGTACTTCTCAGTATCCTAATGTTTATTGTGTATTCCCTTGCCTTGTTAGCCCTCCCCAAATGCATTAAATGCATTACCTTCTTTCGCCTACCACAGCAGTCGACAGTCCTATGTACAGCTTCCCTGCTTCCCACCACTAACAAATCATTAACTACAGAACCTTCTTGTGCACTCCAAATTGCACAGCAGCCATTCATTTCACCAGATCAACGTAACTTACAACTTTGAAAGAATAATGTCTGTACACACAACAAATTTATTTCTATTTGAGTGCCTACTAGTTCCCATTCATGCCAGTGTGTAATATATAACTTTGTAAATCTAACCTTATATTTCTCCTATGTACTATCATTCATGGCAAAAGCACGAGACGTGGCAGGATGCTGGGTATGAGCAGCCCTCATATCATGGCAGCTAAGTTTCAAGATGGAGAAGCTGCAAGTTGTACTTCTTGTTCAGTAGCTTGTGCATCCTTCTCACCACGTGTTGTCAGGCATTGGAATGGGCAGGCAGGAAGACCCATATGTGCTGCTATCCTGAGAGGCAACACCATTTTCTGAGCACATTTCTGCAAAGCCATTAGTACAGGGCAATTGATCTGCAGAAATGCAGACCTAATTGGACCAGCAAAGCCCCTGAGATGCTTGTCTGGAACCTAGCCCTAATCTTTGAGGCTGGAAAAGACAGCCTTTTCAATCTGACACCCCAGATCTCAATGGCAACAGTCTGAGCATACATGACAGAAGCACAGATTGCCCTTACCTCACTCAAGTCCTGAGATGGATCTGCACTTCTTGTTCTGCTGTTTGGGCAGCCTGGCCCTGCATCCTTTCTGCGAGCTGGCACAGGCTTCAGAAGGAACTGGCAAAAAGGCATACTATTCTGAGATACACATGATTATGAGTGCCCATTCCTGCCGTGCCACAAGTTTTAGGCACTGGATCTGCATGGCCACTGATCTGCAAGAAAGCTGAACTAATGGCATCAATGAAATAAATGAAACCTTGCCTCATAGTTCTCTCTCTTTCCAATCACCAAGGCTGTTGAAGGCAGAAGAGACAGCTCCCTCAAATTTGGCACCACTTCATGGCAACAGTCTGAGCAATGATGGAAGAAGCACAGACTTCCCTAAAGGCCTCTGTCATGGGGGTTTCCACAGCAGATGTCACTGAAACTGCCACATGCTCCATTATAGATTGGAGTACTGAAGAGCCATCCAGCATGGTACAACAAATGACTTCTCCACTCAAGTAGCCATCTGCAGCACACTGTCTGACAGAGACCCCAAGCCCTACACATACACTTAATGCTCTGAGAGCATTCTTCCTTTAAAGCAGGGCTCATTAAATGCAGATCCCTAGACTCTTCCACTGAAGGGCAATGTATCCTGTCCCTCTGGATAACAATGTGTTCCTTATGTTCCACCCCAAGCTATTCCTGTTCTGATATTGTGTGCCTTATTCAGAGCATTTCCCTCTGGTGTACTCTCTAATTACCCCAGGGTGATTGTCTTTGGGCTGCGGATTGGAAGCAAGATAGTGAATGTTGTCATTTGATTTGAAGGGCTGGCAAGGTTTGCTGGTAGTGCAGCTTGCACTGCAGCCTGGCTCATCTTCCCCCGACACAGGACAAAAGGAGGAGAGGTAATAATGTGTTGCTGAGGAACAGAGTTCACATGCCACTTTCAATAAGAGTGACTTGAGAGTTACATGCTATCATTTGCAAGTTGAATAATGCAGTGTACAGTAGGATAAGAAGGAAGAGAAGCAGAAGTTAAAACATTCCTCCAGCTGGCTCGTGTGTCCTCTACTAATGTCGCAATGAAAGGCCTTCTTACTGCCCTTTTCTTAACCTATCTCTCATTTTCTCTTTCCTAATCTCCCTTTTTGTAGCTTTTCTATATTTTTTTTAATATTTGCCTTGGCTTTTGTTATTATCTTCCTACTAAATGTTCCTTTGTTTCACATTTGATCAAATTTCCCTATTCAGCCTAGAGAACCCGAACCATTGATAAAGTTCCTTTTCCTCCTTACTGTAGGGCTGCCAAACCTCAAGGATTGTCCTGGAATCTCCAGGAATTAAAGATTAATCTCCTGGACACTGCTGTGAGCAACCCGGGAGAAAAATAATAGGGGCATTAAAAAAATTGTGTGCTTTTTAAATTTTCTTTGAACACTTTTGTTGATTAGATATAAAAATATTGGAGATGGGGAAGAAAGATTATTTGAGTCGGGCGATTGGAGGTGAGAGTTCATGCGATGAACCCTCCAGAGTTGCCAACCCTACTGGCATATACTTGATTTGTACTCTTTCCATCTGAATTTATATACGTCCCATTGCTGATCTATGCGCCATTTTTCCTTCGAACACTATTAATACCTTTACACAAGTCACCTGGTCACATTAATATTTTATAGGTAATAGAAGTTTATGTCATTTATGAATTGTCTAAACAATAGATATGGGGTGATGGATATCCTCAAAGTGAGTTACACCACTACAACAATACAAAGGCAAAATACTGCAGAAGCTGAGTGACACCACTCTTCCGCTTTAAAAAAAAAGTGTTATGGCTTCCGTTGGTCTCTAGAGGGAGTTACACGTGGATTTCCTGGGTCTACTGATTGGAATCAGCAATGGTATAAAATTTGTGTAAAACTGCATGGAAACTCATGCAGCCTTTTAAAACATGGTTCAGCCTGCACACTTCAGCAGCAGACTGGGGAAACCAGGTAAGATAAGAACACTGTTTTACTCTTTCATTTCTCTCTTGCATAACTTCATTACATGTCTTGTCAATTTTTTCATTATACTTTTCAAGAAGTATGATGGCATCAGCAACACCAGCACCAAGAAGGCAGCAGTACATGGCACCAAGCCAGAGATGAAGAATGCAGAACTTCACTCATTCAGACCTCAAAGCCCTCCTGAAGGGGATTGAAGACAGGAGGCACAGAATCCTGGGTGTGGGTGCCTTGAAAAAGTATCACTCCTGCCATCTGGCAAAGATGGGTATGTATTTGGGAGGAGTCAACTTGTTCAAGAACTTTGGAGAGGAAAGGGAAATTGGAGATGGGGGAGTAGTATAGAAAGACAGAGGGTCTGATCGTAGGTGTTATGAGATGTTGATGACAGCGGTTTTTAAAGAGAGGGGAAGGTGCCTGAGGAGAGGAAACCATTTACAATGTCAGCTGACATGAGGACCAGGAAGGGAAGTTGGGTGGTGAGATGTTGGGCTGGATTTCGTCATTGGGGGCGGGCTGGGGGCGTGTCAGATGTGAGGCGGGACAAAAGTGCGATTTTACCTTAATTGGACAATTAATTTCCAGCGTGTGGGAACCCCTGGCCCAATGAGTCTTTTGATACTGAAACTCGCCTCCGATGACGTCATCAATGCAGCTGGATTTAAGGCCTGCAAGCAGCCTTGGTTCTTTTTCAGCCGTACAACTTTATGACCATACTTCTGAGGGATTACTACTGCTACTATGTCCAGCACCAGACCAAAGTGTGCACCCAGATTCAATGAGGCCTCCCTCCAAGCTCTGGTGGAGGGAGCAAGAGCAAATAAGGAGGTGCTCTTTCCTTCTTCGGGGAGAAAAAAACCTCCACAACAGACCAAAGCTGTGTGGTTTCAAGTGGCACAGGAGGTGAATGCCATTTCAGTGCGCAGCAGAACCTGGCTGCAGTGCTGAAAGAGGTTTCATGACCTTCTCTGCACAGGAAAAGTGTGTATTCCATCCCCATGACCCTCAATTTCATCCCCATCGCCTCTCATCACCAGCACTCTGCTTTGTCAACCTCCTCCTCCACATCCCACTTCACCCTTACATCCCTGCACCCTTACCCATTCCCTCTCTCTGTATGTTCACATTCATTTAACTATTCGACTATGCAGTCCTCACACTCCCTATCACTCTGATGCTATGAAAACAACTTGCAACACACAGGGAGGGCCCTTGGTCTTGTCACCTCACTCCATCTTTGTGTCCTTCTAAGCATCAATGCTATGGATTCTCCACACTCACTCCTTCATTCTCACTCAAACTCCACTTGTCTCCCTCATTGCAGGTAAAGAGAGCCCACAATAAGAGGGAGAGGGCAAAGACAGGAGGAGGGCCACCTTCAATAGCCCAGCTCACCACTTCAGAGGAGGCGGCCCTGGAGATCGTGGGAGTGGAGGAGGATGTGCAAGTGGGGGACGGACAGACGGGCGCATCACAGCAAGTTGGTGACAGAATAGTTTTTCATCTCTCTCATTGACATTGCATGAGTGACTGATCTTGATTCTAATGCTCTAACAGATTGACTTATGATCATCTGCACAATTCAATGTGCATGCAACCTTTATCTCACATGTCTAACTCTTTCCTTTACTCCCCCACAGGACCATCGACAGCCCCCCTCCCCACTGTCCAGGAGGAACAACCTGAGCCCCAGACTCCTCCGAGGAAGCTGCAACCTCTGAGGGCGCAGCATCAGCAGAATTCAGCGCACCCAGCACCAACGCAGACACTCACACCTCGGTGGGACCTTCGGGACATAGAGTAGTGTTGTCACCTGGTGTATCACAGCTCACAAGTGACCATCAGCAGATGGTGGAGACAGGGACAGCAGTGGAGAGTCCTCGTCGGAGGGCGCAGGACTCTCCCAGCTTGGCTCCGCTGCATGTCGATCCTGTGCCTCCAGGTCCATCCAGAAGTAGAGCGGTGCTGGAACTCCAGGAACAGGTGCAGGAGTCTCTGGCAGGTTTTGTCTCCAAGGTCGCTGCGAGTGTGGAGCGAATGGAGAAGTCCATTGCTAACATGAGCAGAGCCTTTGTGGAGGCATTGGCGCATGAACGCATCACCATGGAAAGGATGATAACCTCCGTGGAAAGGATGGCTACCTCCATGGTAAGGCTGGCTACCATAGAGGAGAGGATGGCTATGGTAGAGGAGAGGGTGGCTACGGCCATGGAGGAGCTTAGTCGCCAGGGTCTTGAAAACATGGTCATTGTTCAGAATAGACTGACATCTCTTGAGGAGCGATGGTCAGCTATTGAGCAGAGCAACCAGACCTTCATGGAATTCCTCTGGAGTAGGACTTCCAGTGCAGAAACGGGTCCTCATGGCCCCCCTGCAGTGCAGCAAGGTGCTGTCAAGCCACTTGCTTGCCCTGAAGTGGGGCTGACCCATGAGAGGAATGTTGGTGGCAGAGAACAAGGAAGTGGGGGCTCCTCTCCAAGCGCTCACATGACCATGCCTCTGCAGAGCCCTTGGTCAGAGCCCCACCAGAGTCCTCACCCAACTGAGATCGGTGTCTCAGCCCCTGCACAGCCGCAGGAGCAGCAGACTGTTGCTGAGCCCTGACAGGCTCGCAACCCCAGAGGAAACCCACCAAAGGTGTCGAGACAGGAGCAGCAAGAAAGTGAGCAAGGGGCCTCCACATCTGCTGAAGCCACAGGGGAAGCACCATGTAGGAGCACGCGTAAGAGGAAGATAATGCACAAGTAGTCACAAGGGTAGTCACTTGGGTGTTATGTTGTGTTTATTTTTGAAATGCCATCAGTTGCTTGTTGTGATAAAAAATTCTGATGGCAAACTGTTGAAGTTGTGACCTGTGTCATTTCGCAAATGGGACTTCCACATTGAGGGCTTAGGCCGACTTGGAGTTGTCAGTATGGTGGTCAGAGTGATAGGAATCCGCAGGTTCTTGGCCATTGTCGATGCTCTGGTAAGAAGGTGAGACAAAAGTGTTTGATTGGCTAGGCTAAGCAAATCTAGCCAAGATGAGTGCATCCCTTGCACCTTGGGCAGCAATGTGCTTGCGTGCTGCTGCCGATGGTTGATGCGCCTCCACAAGCTGTTCCTTGTTGCTCTCCTCCTCCTCCTCCTCCTCCTCATCTGAGGAGGCTATGCGATGAGCCACTTGTTCCTCAGGCAGCTGCAAGCCACGATGCTGTGCCATGTTGTGAAGTGCACAGCAGACCTCGACGATTCTGGAGACCCTGACTGCTGAGTACTGCAGGGCTCCACCTGATCTATCAAGGCATCTGAAGCGCATCTTCAGCAAGCTGATGGTTTGCTCGATTATGGATCTGGTGGAAATGTGGCTGGAGTTGTAGCGACCCTCAGCTTCGTTGGATGGGCTCCTCAACGGCGTCATTAGCCACATCTTCAGGGGATAGCCCTTGTCTGCAAGTAGCCATCCAAAAAGTTGATCTGGCGGACTGAAGAGCGGAGGCACACTAGACTGGCACAGGATGAAGGAGTCATGGCAACTGCCAGGGTACATTGCGCAAACATGCAAAATTTCCCTCTTGTGGTCACACACCAGCTGCACATTGAGGGAGTGGAAGCCCTTGCGGTTGACAAAAATACCTGGATTGTGATGGGGTGCCTTAAGGGCCACATGTGTGCAGTCAACGACGCCCTGCACTCTTAGAATGCCTGCCAGATTAGCTAATCCAACCGCACGCGCGCTTACACTTGCTTGATCCTTGGAGAAATTGATGTAATTGTGCGCGATGGCAAAGAGGGCATCGGTTACCTGCGTGATACAAGTGTGTGCGGCCGCCTGGGAGACGCCGCTGATGTCTGCTGCTGATCCCTGGAATGAGCCTGAAGCAAAAAATTTGAGTGCGGTGGTGACTTTGACGGCCACTGGTAAGGGCTGTCCACCTGCTCCTCTGGGCTCCAGGTCTTGCTGCAGCATTGCGCAGATGTCACCCACTACCTCTCGCGAAAGTCTGAGCTTCCTTTGGCACTGCTACTCAGTCATGTTGAGGTAGCTCATCCTCTGTCTGTAAACCCTGTTTTGGGGGTATCTCCTGCGGCGACGTGCTTCCATGCGCTGGTGCCTTCTGGCCTGTGCAGCTTCAGGTGGGTGAGCAGCAGCTTGGCTCTCCTGTTGTTGCTCCTGCTGTTGGTGCTGCTTTTGTTCCGGGTTCTGCTGCTGCCGCGGCTGGTCTTCGTCCGAATCTGATGTCTAGGAGGAAAGGAAATAAATGGTTCCCATGCTGCAGATATATACCTCAGTTGAGGAAGTGCTCAGTCAAGGTGGCGAGAGGGGTTTCCCAGGAGGTCACACTGGAGATGGGTCTCAGACTCCAAACTTCCACAACAATGAGTAGGGCTGCTAAAAGTTCCCCCAGACCTGAAACAACAAAGTTCTGCCACCTGCAAATGATGATTGGTGAAAACTCCTTTTTAATGGTGGAGCTGTAGCTGTTAGTAAGCAATCCACTTGTGAGACCGCCAGGATTCACTGGCGTGCTCCAGAGGAGACGTGCAGCACGGGGGAAAAGTGTTAAATTCAGAAAGGCCTCTAAAAATGGGATTATAGAGGCACTTAGCTGGTTGTTAAGGGCCTTAAGGGCCTATCCCGCCTCTTGGAGGCGGAATGGAAACGGGGTCTGAAACCCCAATTGTGGGAAAATTGCTCGGAGGCGGGCTAGAGGTGGGATCGGAGCCGCCCGCCATTTTTTGCGATTTTAACACCTCACACGCCTCCAAACCCGCCTCCTCGGGCCTGGCAAAATCGAGCCCGTTTAGTAGAAATGAGGTCAAGGGAACAGGAGGTGGGTCGTATGGACAAGATGAGATGGTAGAGGACATGAGGGGCGATAGGAGTGAAACTAGCGAAAGGGGCAGGTTCAAGGCTACAGCAAGGGAGAGCCTTGAGGACGGTTTGGCCTGATCGGCAAGGGAGGAAAGCAACTGAGGCAGCTGAATGGATAATCTCAATCTTAGTGACAATGAAGTCCTTGAGCACCTCACACCATTGTTTCTATGTTGCTGTCTCCTCCTTTTGCTTGATTTTTCTTAATTCTCATACAAAACAACAGTTTCTTCTGAGAAATCAGCTGTGATGTGGTTGAACCATCTGTATACATGTGAAAGTTTAATTGATGAAAATTTGACTTCAGACTATCATTTGGGGAGGTTTTATTTTCAAATTGCTGGATAAGACATTGTGCTACCACATAACTTTATTGCCTATCATAATTTTAATGAAAGCCTACACTGAGTGTAAGCCTAATGCTTCTTACCAGAGTGCTTCACCTTGGTGTCAGTCTATGAAGTACGAGACCATAACTGTATTCTTGTCCGTCTCCTCGGTGCTAGCTCAGTGCATCAACTGACTGGCTACTATGTTGCAATAGGAGCTTCTTGTGACTAAGGTAGGCCTCATCTCATGGCAGCTAATGCGAGACTGCGAACACGCTGCATGCATGTACCTTGTGTTGGTGTCATGCTTGCTATTTAGTCCCTGAAATGCAGCAAGGAACAAACAGAAAATGCATTGATATCGCAGTAATACAGAGTGCAGTGCTAAAACATGGATATGCTTGTGTATTTAGAATGGCTGCGAGTCTAGTGTGCTGTTATTCTCTCTTTTTGATGTTCCACCAATCATACAGTAAAATGCTGTTAAGATGCATCATCAGACAGAATTATAAAGTTAAGTAAAGTGTGAGAACATTTACCATGCAACTTTTCAGACACCAGCGAATTTCATTCTTATCTGTTGATTTTACAGGTGAGACAGCCTTTATTCTTTCTGCTACCTCCGTCCAAACTTCTCACATGCTATTCTTCAAAGCAAGTGCCCCTTTACTCCAAAAAAGGACTGTCCTTTTCTCCAGCATCTCCTGCGACAGGACCGCCAAAGCTGTATCCTGGAAGGTTGCCATTCATAGTCCTAGTCTTGCTAGTTTTTAATCTACCCCTCAGTAATAGTACAACGTTAAGGTGACCAGCATGGCTTTAAGAGCTTTGCTTCATCGGCATGCGCCAGGAGCACTGAAATATTACACAAAGCAGCTGACCTTGCATTATAGTGAAAGATCGGTTCCTAGCACTACAGGTAGTGCAGCATCCAAAGAGAAGCTGCCCCATTGCCACAGTGTTGAGACTGCCTGGTGCTTTAATCATGCAGCAGATATGCAACTATTTAAATCTGCTCCCCATAGACAGTTCGCAAATTAGGAGGCAGGGAATCAGGTGTCGCAGCAGGTTTTTGAAGGCCTGCAGCAGCTTAAATGCCAAAGCAGAGAAGCAACAAAGTGTGGAGCTGTAGGAAGATGTGTGGTGGCAGGAAGCGTTTACAGCAGGGCTCCGAAGTTTTCATACACAGCCGTGGAGAGACAGAGCGAGCAAGTTCAGGATAGAAAGGAGTCTTCTTCCCCTCGGATAGTTGGTGGGTCCCAAATGAGGTTGGTGAAAGGGCACGGTGAGAGGTGGCACAACAGCTGAATGCCAACAGCCAGGACCTGGTTACAGTGTAGAAAGAGATTTAATGATCTCATAAGGAGTGCTAAGGTATGACTCTTTTTCACATCTCTCATGCTTTCTGCACAGCCCTACCTTTGCCAGAGCACTATCAATCCTTTCCCTTCTGCTTCCCATGGCTGTCCATAAGTCTGACAAAATTGAGAGGTCGCACAACACCAGGTTATAGTCCAACAGTTTTATTTTAAATCACAAGCTTTCGGAGTTAAAACTCCTTCGTCGGGTGAAGTGAGGAGATACAGAATCGTCAAAGCATATATAGATAGAGAACAAAGCATGTGTAACTTACAATTGCAGACAACTGAATTCAATCATCCTGACTGTTTATCTGCCGAGGTGTGATAAAGTTAATCAGGTCAGCCAGGAAGGTACCACATCAAAGACATAGCAAGATACAACTGAGACAATGAGGTGGAATCGCATGGGGTCGAACGTGTCAAAAGCTGCCGTCTGTATGTAAAACGATTAACTTTAAAATTTTTACTTTTTTACTGGGAATCACATCTGTGAACAAGCCAACGACGACTCGAGTCCGGATCACGTCATGTATCGTGACATAAACCCAAGATCCCGATTGAGACCGTCTTCATGAGTGCGGAACTTGGCTATCAGTTTCTGCTCGATGATTTTGCGTTGTCGTGTTTTCCTAAGGTCGCCTTGGAGAACGCTTACCCGCAGATCCGAGGCTGAATGTCCTTGACTGCTGAAGTGTTCCCCGACTGGGAGGTAACAATCCTGCCTGGCGATTGTTGCGCGGTGCTCGTTCATACGTTGTCTCAGTGTCTGCATGGTCTCGCCGATGTACCATGCCGCGGTGCATTCTTTCCTGCAACGTATGAGGTAGACAACGTTGGCCAAGTCACATGAGTATGTACCATGTACCTGGTGGGTAGTGTCCTCACGTGTGATGATGGTATCTGTGTTGATGATCTGGCATGTCTTGCAGAGTTTGCCATGGCAGGGTTGTGTGGTGTCGTGGTCGCTGTTATCCTGAAAGCTGGGTAATTTGCTGCGAACGATGGTACTTCTGAGGTTAGGCGGCTGTTTGAAGGCAAGTAGTGGAGGCGTGGGGATGGCCTTAGCGAGGTGTTTGTCGTCATCGATGACATGTTGAGGGCTGCGAAGAACATGGTGTAGTTTCTCCGCTCCGGGGAAGTACTGGACGACGTAGGGTACCCTGTTGGTTGTGTCCCGTGTTTGCCTTCTGAGGAGGTCTATGCGATTTTTCGCTGTGGCCCGTCGGAACTGTCGATCGATGAGTCGAGCGTCATATCCCGTTCTTACGAGGGCGTTTTTCAGCGTCCGTAGGTGTCCATCGCGTTCCTCCTCGTCACGATACATGACGTGATCCGGACTCGAGTCGTCGTTGGCTTGTTCACAGATGTGATTCCCAGTAAAAAAGTAAAAATTTTAAAGTTAATCGTTTTACATACAGACGGCAGCTTTTGACACGTTCGACCCCATGCGATTCCACCTCATTGTCTCAGTTGTATCTTGCTATGTCTTTGATGTGGTACCTTCCTGGCTGACCTGATTAACTTTATCACACCTCGGCAGATAAACAGTCAGGATGATTGAATTCAGTTGTCTGCAATTGTAAGTTACACATGCTTTGTTCTCTATCTATATATGCTTTGACGATTCTGTATCTCCTCACTTCACCCGACGAAGGAGTTTTAACTCCGAAAGCTTGTGATTTAAAATAAAACTGTTGGACTATAACCTGGTGTTGTGCGACCTCTCAATTTTGTCCACCCCAGTCCAACACCGGCATCTCCGCATCATGTCCATAAGTCAGCAGGGAAGACTTCACTACACCTCCTTTCTGCTTGCAGTCACATACATATAAAAGATGCTACTGCCCTCACAACTACTTCTCACTCTTGGCCTTACTTGCTGCTTCTTGCCATTGTCATGTATACTATTTTAAGTTGGCTTATATATATGCAATGGTTGAAAGTCCTTGCTCAGAGCACATATTAACCCACTTCCATTCATCTTGCCAGAGAAGCTGACACACAACAGGAGGAAGGTAACCAGCACAGGAGGAAGTCTTCCCACAGTGCAAACACTCACCCATTGGAAGAGGCCTCCAATGGCATAATAGGAAGGTACATATCAGTCAGCATTGGACATGGTAAGGCTGGAGGCCTGTCCCAGCAGGGTTAGTCAGCATATTCCTTTCTATTTTCTTTCTACTTAACTATCTCAATCACACACTCTCTAACCTTGTGCATCCCACCCTCCTTTCACTCCACCATTTGCAGATCTGCCTTCAGCTGTTTAGGCCCCATGATCTTGAATTCCCTTCCTGAGTTCCTCTGTTTTCTCCACCTCCCACTCCTGCTTTAAGACTTTCCTTAAAATCTACCTCTTTGACCAAGCTTTTGGTCTCCTCCTTTTAATGTCTCATTCTATGGCTTAGCGTCCACTTTTTGTCTGGGTGCGCCTCTGTGAAGCGCCTTGGGACATTTTTTACATTATAGATGTTATATAAATGCAAGTTGTTTCGTTGTTGTCCAAGCAGACTACACACTGGCAAAAAATATAGCTTTCACATTTCAAAGAGGGATCAACTCCAATCGCAATACATCACCAGACACTTTAATTGCAGACTTCCAGCATTCTGCATGTTGGTAGCCGACTGATGTGTGGCGCAGTACTATATTATCCAACAATTGCTTCAGTCCTACATACTTATCTGCAGGAAAATTCCTATTGAGCCAAATCATAAATTGAAAGTAAAAGAATCATTTCAAAAATTGCCTGGAGAACAGTGCTTTCAATTTTTCAACCAGTCAACATAGTTTAGGTAATTCAAAATGCCATTCTACAAGTCCAGCAAAAGCAAAAACGGATTTGTCAAGCCCGCAGCATCTGTACAGTAATTCTAATTGCTGCTATATATGGTCATTTTAATAAAACTCTTATGTCAGCATCAAGCCAGCAGTGGGCGAGGCACTAGCAACGGCACAACAAGAAGCTGATGATGAGGAGGAGCCACGAACTATGAAGCATTAAGTGCAGCTCTCAGAGGAGGGAATCAACTGAGCTGAGCAAATAGGTCCTAAAAGAGCCATAATGGTGGACTTTCTAACATTGCAAGACTATCCTACCCCATACTTTCATAAGATAAAAGCCCAGCATTCTGATTGTAAGATAAATGCAAGTTAATAAATAAATAATGTATAAAGTCAGTGCTCTTCTTAATGAACTTTTGAATTGCCCAGATATAATTTCACTGATCTGCTAAAAAGGTTCTAAACTGATATGTTTACATAAATGAGAAAGCAATTACTGTAGCATGCAATTAATTTGTCACTGGTTCTAAATTAATATAATTCTCAGCACAAGACAACAAAAGGCTGCAGTCTCATTATTCATATATTTAACTGTCGTGCTGAAGTAATGTGAGCAGGACACAGGTAGTTCATATTTATATAAGTAATTTCATATTGCATTCTTTTACCTGAATGAAGGGTCCTTCACTGGCCCTTCATGTTCTTTATTGATCCATGAATTTGATCCGCAAAAATACTGCAGCCCGCTCCACGCCGCTGTGGATGGGCCCCCCCACTCCCGCAGTGCACCCCCACCCCACTCCCGCAGTGCGCCCCCCCCACTCCCGCAGTGCGCCCCCCCACTCCCGCAGTGTGCCCCCCCACTCCCGCAGTGTGCCCCCCACTCCCGCAGTGCACCCCCCCACTCCCGCAGTGCACCCCCCACTCCCGCAGTGCGCACCCCCCCCACTCCCGCAGTGCGCACCCCCCCCACCCCGCAGGCCCCCCCCCTCCCACCCCCTTTTACTGCTGATTTCCATTTTGGTAACACATACAAATGGTCCTGAAAATGGCTTGGGCCTCCCGCTCAATTGATTGGGCGGGCGCAGCAAATGCACCACTAACTTTGCGCCCATATTGGGTGCATGTTGAAAATCGCCCCCACTGTTTCCTGCCACCACATTTATTTTGTCAGCAACTAGGTTTGGTTACCTACCTTTTTAGCCCCAAATAGCCTTTGTAAAAGCCATTTTTTTGCTCCATATGTATCCATTCTTAAGTGACTGCTTCCATTAAACTTTTGCCAACAGCCCTTTAAGGGTTGCTCATGCATGCAATTTGGTAATCTCCCATCACTGGTCCAATATGGGCCAGAAACTGAACTGAATATTTATTGGCATCAGCCCCAGCAGATTGGCCCGGTTGGAAGTTACTGAAGATTATGCTTACTGCTCTGTTAGGTTGCTGTTTTTTGAGTTGTAGAAAAGCTACCTCCATGTTTGACAGCAAATCAAAGCTGGGTTGGTGATGGAATTACCAGTACTGATAGTTCTGGTTTCTCCGTTGGATACAGCAATAAAATGGTAAACACGTATTGCATGTGTGACCTACGTGGCAAGAAATAAAAACGTTCTAATAACTGAGCTGAGTGAATTCCTGAGTGAGTCATCAAGTAGATTCTTGAAGATTTTTGAGCTGTGAGAGGCCAACTGAGTAAAACCCTGACAAAATGGTTCCCTACCTTTTCAGCCCCAAATAGCCTTTGTAAAAGCAATTTTTTTGCTCCATATGTATCCATTCTTAAGTGACCGCTTCCATTAAACTTTCGCCAATAGCCCTTTAAGGGTTGAGAGGAGGTAAGGAAGCAAGTTTGGTCTGAGACAGGTAGTTAGGCAAGAATTAGTTTGAATTCATTAAACCTAACTCAGTCGACAGGACACTGACAGGTTTGGATTGGCTGCTTGTTTTTCATGCCGCCTAATTTTACTTTCCATTGACTTCAAACATTGAGTTGGGTGTAAGATAGGTGGCTGATCTGATCCCATAAGTTTCCCGCCAAGCGGATTAGGTTAAAATGACACCCTAAGTCTAGAGTAGTATAGAAGTGAGGAGTATAGCAGAATGCATGATGTGGGATATTTTAGGTTTTGCAAAGTATCCAAAATAGCCTGAAGTATCACAGGATTGCTGCAGCAGAAGAATGTTAAGTTCGGGGACCAGCTGTCTACTCTCCACAGCATACTTGGGGAGGGAAGATTTCTGGGAAGACACATTTCAGAAGGTGGTTGCCCCACAGTTAGGCTTAGCGAAGCAAAGGAAGGGAAATGAGGATGAGTGCTGGAAGAGGGAGGAGAGGTGGCATAACAAACCAATACAGGAAAATCCTTCTGTTCTGGACTTGTACACAAGGATAGCGACAAAGGGAAAATAAATCCATTCCTGTTCAGTCCAAACTTGCTTCATTACCATCTTTCAGCAGGAGCGCAATCTGTCAGGGTCTCAGCCAGCTGGCCACTCAGACAGCTCAAGCCTCTCACTAACAAACTTATTTTATGTTTACAAGAATCTACTTGATGACTCACTCAGGAATTCACTTAGCTCAGTTATTTAAGTGCTCTTTACTTCTCATCATAGGTGTGCCACTGTGGCACCGTGGAGCATGGTGAAAGAGAGACACTGGCCATGAAAACTATCCGTGGTTATGGAGATTCTATAATTAAAAGGATAGACAGTCTGTTTCACAGCTGTGACTTGAGCCCCAAATGGTATAACATAACAGATTGGGTGGAAAAACTTCTGAAAAAGGAACAGTTCATGTAGTAACCAATGACGGATGAAAGAGTCTGAAAATGAACTTTTAGAAAGATTGTGAAAAGTTAGGACTTTAGATTAAAGTGCTAGACTTTGAGGTGGTGTTCTAAGAATAAGTACAGTGCAGAGGAAAAGTAGTTTAATGTAGCAAGCTTGAGAGAGGGGACGGAAATAAATACTTTAGGGAGGAGAGGAGACAGGTTAAGAAGAAGAAAGATTAAGGAAAAAAAGGGAAAAAAGTACTGAAGAATATAAATGAATCAGGGTTGTAGAGGCTATGTGTCAATGTACAAAGCATTAGAAATAAAGTTATGGAACTAGAAGCACTAATTAGAATGGAGGAACACAATGTCATAACCCAGATGGAAGTATAACTTCAGCCAGGCTGAAATCGGGAACCAATTATTACAGCTATAAAATTTTAAGGAGAGATTGGGCAGGAAAAAAAAGAGAGAGGAAGGGTATCTGGAATGGCCTTGTGGGTGCGGAGCCATCGTCCGCCCCGGAAGGCCATCAACAAAGCGGGCAGGGCGTGGAGTGAGGATTCCCTCAGTCTGGACCCAGCATAGCATCAGTGGAAGTGCGCCCCATCTGGGGATCTAGGCCGAGATTAGGGCTTGGACACACAAAGATTCGAGCCTCAAGTTTCTGCTCAGTTGCGCTGGTATTTTGGTGCAATTTGCCCGAAACCGGCCAAACCGGCACAGATTTGAGGAATTTTAAGTGCAAATTATGTTCAGCGGAAATCGAGTTTCCGTGATCTTTTGCGTTAGTTTAAAAACATCGCACCAGAAGCTGGCGCTGACCACAAAACTGGAAATGTGCCAAGATTGAATTAATCACTATTGTGAGTTTTCGCTAATTGCGCCTCTTTGCGTGCCTTCGAGGTGGCTCCTAAAATTAAGCTTTTTTTTAGGCACAAAGACATTAATAGGCACTTTTTAATATCTTTTGAATATTTTTTTTAATTTACTAAGGAACTGACTACTGTACACCAATATAACTATAAAATTATACAGAACCCTTTGCTAAAGTCATTTTCAGTTATTTAAAATCGGAATACTCACACGTGGTGCACGAGACACTCTGATTAAAATGCTCCTTTTTTGTGATGAACCCATTTTCAGATGCGTTAATAAACTGCCCTAGGTTACCACTCTTAAATATAAATACATCAAGGAATATTTTTTAAAGCAAAATTAAAAAACCCAAATTATGTTCTAATATCAGTGCCTGACTGCGCTGGTTCATGACAGATTGTACGTTTGCTGATATGCAAATGAGTTTGAGCGGAAAGTTGAGAAAAAACACCTGAAAACCAGCGCAATTTGTACCCGGATCACCCAAAGCAGAAACTCTACAACTAGATGCCTAATTTTTTTTTCATTTTTAATGTGGCTTTGTCATGTTTCGGGATATTTTCACTGAGATAATTTTGCAATGGGTTATGTTTAAATGAGGCGCTTTAAAAGAAAATAAATCTGCAAAAAATGTAAAAAGCTATAGGCTACAGCTACTGATACAAAGAAGAAATTGATTTGGTAATTTCACCAACTGTCCTTATCGTTATCCATGACGACTGGCGAAATGAAGCAATTTTGTAAATCTAATCTCAGATGGCCTAACAAAACAACATCGATGACGGTGCGAATAATTTTATTCATGTGGGCCAGCAAGAGGTGTCTGCTGAGAATATACTCTTGGGAGAGGGGGTATCAGTTTGGTTGACAGATCTATTGGCAACATCCCTAAAAGGGAAGGAGTGGAAGGCACAGCCGTCCCACTTGCTGGGAACACTGAGAGAAAAGAAGCAATCAGGTGTTAAACAGGAGAATGTGAGGTGCAAGTCTGGTCTGGCATTGGTTGCTGTTGGAACATTTTTATGCCATTCGCTTGTGAGTTGAGATGTTGCTGCAACCCCTTAACATGCGGCTGCCGCACCACATTTCCCAGCTCTAGATTAGCGAGCTATCCATCGGGGAATAACGTTGTGTGCTGGCAGCTCATTAATCACATTATAATGAGCGTCCTTCAACATAGTGAACAATTTTGTTAGATCAATTTTGACAGTTCTCTTCTCAATATTGAAAACTTCACCTCAAAGTGTTCTCTTTCTCAAAGAACATAAACTCAAGTTCACCTCTCCTCATAATTTAAATTGCTGACAACCAGAATCATCTTTGTTGCTTGGCTCTGTACTTTTCAAGGTCAATAATATCTTCCCTATGACCAGAACTGCACATAGTCCTCCAACATATTATGCAGCCTCTTTAGGTTTTCACTCTGTTGTCTTCTGTTACTGTGACACTGTACCTTGTTTTCTTCTTTAATGCTAAGCATTGGGGTAATGGGTTCATAGATTTATCTGTTGGCTTCAGATTTCTTTTCTGATCAGCATGTTGTATCACTATTTCATTTAACATATATTCTTCATTTGCATCCTTGCTCCCACACTAATCAGTTAACTTATCATTGAGCTACTACATCTGTTCGTTACCCAGTTATCTAATCTAAATTTGTTTGCATTGTTCTTCATTATTTGTCTTGCTTCCAATTTTGGTACTATTGAGATTTTCCTTATTATACCACCACACAAGTCATTCATTATATTTTTAAAAATAGCAAGGAGCTCAAGAATCAAATTCTAATCCAGTCAAATTCCCAGTTTGCCCAACATACATAATTAAAAAATTCTAATCCAAACATCTTTAAGTACCAAATTATCCAATTTATTGCTCAGTGCATTAAGATTCCAATTTTCATGTGTTACAGTGGAATCAAATGTAAAATGTGCTCAGAATTTGCCAGTTCCCATTAGGTTTCATGTCAGAATAGGAACCCAAAAAGTCTACAACAGTTTTAGGACATGAATTTGGAGATTTCAGTATCCGGAAAGTAGAATAAGGTTGCAGAAAATGAAACAGCTTTACTATAAAATAAATTCTTCTCCCTTACTTCAGCAGATCTGAATATTGAGAGTTTAATAGAGGTGAGTATGGTAGAATCTAGACCCATTTTTTGTTTCTTTTCTTGTTCCATTACCACTGTCTTTTGCCTTGCACCATCATCCCTTTTGCCATTTAATCTCTCCTGCCTTCTACCCTATCACAGTCCTTCCCTTTTGTTCGTTCCTCCCCTCCCCCCTTTCCCTGCCTCTGTGCTTGCTTAAAACCTGTTATATCTCTAACTTTTTTCCAGTTCTGATGAAAGGCCAGCGACCTGAAACTTTAACTCTTTCTTTCTCCACAGAGGCTGCCTGACCTGCTGAGTATTTCCAGCATTTTCTGTTTATATGGCAGAAAAAATGCTTTGCTTCAGATATTCCTTTATAATTCAATGTGTGCAGCAACTGGAAACTCACTACTGTAATTGCTTTATGCCATTCCTGTGATATTGAAAGTACTGGTTGCCATCAACTGCACACATTTCAAGATATTGACACCGATCCGTAGTATCTTGCCAAATCAACGAATTTGAGGAGTTAATTTCAAAACTCACATTTCCACTGGGCAATCTTGCACACCGGGAGCACCACAGTTTCTGATTATTAATTTAAATTGCTGGAAAATCATCCGAAGCGCATATTTGAATTTCTGATATGCACTTCTGGCAGACGAGGCTCCCCACTAGGAATACAAAGTCATAAAATAACACCTTTCATTCCATGAATGCAGTAACAGCCTGGAGCATCAGCTCGTAGGCAGCAGTAGCTGTGACTTCAAAATGCAGTTGATGTCTCGTCAATATAAGTTTCAAAACTTTTCTAAGCACAGATTTAGCCAACCACAAAGATTTAGTCACGTCGGATTATCAAATGTACTTTTGGCATGATGGCGTCATTCTTCTAGTGTCTTTGTAAGTGGTTTTGAATAAGCCTGTAAAGTATCAAGTACTGTCAACCCCTCGCTCTGTCTAGTCGCATATCAATCTCAGTAAAATATCTTCCAGTGCACTAGGGTGACACTCACATTTCTGACACCACATATCCTTGTGGCTAACGAGCAACATTTGCCCTGAAATTGCAGTCGGCAGCGTAGCTAATGAGTTCCCTGCCAACCTCTGAAAGAAATCCGCACTTACCTGGTGCGAGGACCCCCTTCGAAAACTCGCTTTGTTTCATTGCGGAGTTGTGCGCAGCGTGGTGGCCCACGGATCTCAGGGGCACACCATGTATGGACGCATACCTGGGATCATGTGGGGTGGTGCGCCAATCAGGAAACAGAAGTCGCTGCTGCCCATTCATGCTTAATTTTAGCAGAGATGATGTAAATATCCTGCTTGTGTGTCTAGATTTCTTGTGCGCAAAAGTTTCACTGCAAGGAATTTGCATTTCATTAATAGTTTGTTAAATTGGTTCAAATCATGAAAGCCTCAGGGAATAGTCAACTATGTCATCGGCATTTCAAACAGTTAACTGAAACGGTTAGACACTTGGGGGGAGAAATTCGGTATAGCCCCCTTTGGGGCGCCAAAACTTTAAAGGCTGAAAAATTAGCGCCAGGTGCTAATCATTCCCGCTTACTGCAAAATTCAGTTTTAGCGCTCCAAGAGGGAAGTGGAGTGCTAAATCAAGTGCTAAACACTTCTCTTAGGGCGCTAAAGTGTGTGAGAGGGGCGGTAGCAGCAGAGCGCTGAAGAATGTGCAGTGCAGTGCTACCGGCATCAGAGGCTCCTTCCCTCGCTTAAAGGGAAGGGCCATTGATGGTTTGCAACATTCTTCTTCTTAGTTCTGTGGGGCCAGGGGACCTGCGTGACTTCCATTACAGCCCCAATCACTCTCAGAGAGTGGAGGGCTTAGGCATCGCGCAGCAATGAGGCTTCAAAAACTTTTAGCGGGCACCAGACTGGTGCGAAGAATAAAGTTTGGCCGATCTGACCACCACTGCCTTTAATTATCGCTCCCCCAGCGGCCAGCTGAGGTGACAACGCCTCCTGTTGCTGCCGTCGTTGACGCCCGGTGATGCAGCAGGGGGCGAGAGCGAATTTCACATCCGGTGCGGTAACGGGGCGCAGTGCACTTGATGACATCACGATCTACGGGGCGCTAGAGATCGAGGTGGTAAGTGTTAGCACCAGTGCAAAACCGCCAGGGAAGTTTGCAGGCGTTGCTGAATTTGCCGTGCCCAGTTGGTAACCCCATTAGCGCCCCATTAGCGCCCCCGGCAGGCGCTAACGGGAGGTGCAAAGCAGCCGTATTTCTAGCCCTTGTTCCTTTCCTTTTTTTCCTGTGAGTGAACCAGTTTTGTGAAGTACTTCGCAGCTACTGCACAAGGGGTATCTTTTTCTTATAAGAACAGCCTTGTAATCTTGCTCTGCAATGAAAAGGACATCGGTGCTTTGGCAATTTGTTTTCACCCTTTGCCTAGTTGTCTCTGTGGGTAGTGTTGGAATCAATCGTAATAATTAGAAAGAGGAGATATTAGTTAGGTGGATATAGATATTTATTTTGAAGATAATTTTTAATTGCAATATTATCATTATGAAAATAACTGATGTATATTTCATGCTGTCTACTTTTTCCCCCTACCCTTACGCTGTGCGAACAGGCTCCTGCGTAAGTGCTGAGCAGTTGGTGAGCAATTAGCCTAACTCTGCGCCAGCAATGCAGATTTAACAGTCGCAGCGGGTGATCTGTCAAATCGGAACTTGACAGTTCGCAAGTTCGGGATTTAGCACATATGCAAGTGCGTGCGGAAACCCCTAACTTGCGGGCAATTTCAAAGGTGGTATGGTGGCGTATCTGAGAATACGGGGGGGAAAATTGAGTCACGCCCCCTTTGGGGCACTAACTTCGCCGGGACGCTACTTTCAGCGCCCCGAAAAAGTTAGCGCCCCTGTGGCCGAAATTCATCGGTAGCGCCCCAAGAGGGAAGCAGGGCGCTACTGGAAGTGCCCCGCCTCCCTCTTGGGGTGCTGCGAGGGAATATCGTGGTGCTACGTGACGCAGCGCCACGTGGGCCTGTAGGCCTTCCTCCCCTTCTGAAAGGGGAGGGGCCTTGTGCAGCGTGACCCGGGGCCCAGCTGGGCCACCAGGGATCGGAGTGCCGGCAAAAGAGCCCGGCACTCAAGAGAAGTGCCAGGCTCACGGAGTGCAGCCAGCACTCCGCAGGGGTGCTGGTCAGGGGGTCGGGGACAGCCACGGGGGCAGGTGCTGGCAGGCGGCCAGCAACAAAAATGGCCGCCCGGCACCTCGCCTTTAATTAGCACCGCCCCGGCCACAGGTAGGCTCCCCTGACCCTGTCGGACACAGCGTTCGGCGGTAAGTCAGGGGGCGCTAACGAAGATCTCAGCTGGGGTGCGAGCGGGACGCTGCGCATGGTAATGACGTCATCGCCGGCGGCGCAGCGCCACAGGGCGCGAACGGTCACCGCCGCCGCTAACCTCCCGCTGAATTTCGCGGGAGGCGTTGGAGGCGCCGTGCCCGGGCACCAGTTGCTTTGCACCCCATTAGCGCCCTCTTAGGGTGCCAATGGGAGGTGCAAAACAACCAAATTTTTAGGCCACGGTGTCATACAGACCGCAAATTCTGCCCCTATATTGAATTAGTTCAAATTGTACAGAATTCAGTATAATTTTTTGTCCTAGACTTTGAACCACTGGAAATTGTGTAAACCTGAAGATCTACTACTTATGTCTTATTTACAGCTCATGATGCGGAGTTGCCGGTGTTGGATTGGGGTGGACAAAAAAGAGAAGTCGCACAACACCAGGTTATAGTCCAACAGTTTTATTTAAAATTACGAGCTTTCGGAGCTCCGCTCCTTGTTCAGGTAAAGGTACAGTGAGGGAATCTATTACACAGTACATATACACAGAGAACAATTTGTCTGCAGAGATACAATCTGTTAGGGAGGCATTACATCAAAGACACATCAGAATACAGCTAAGACAATGAGGTGGGTCACAGGGGGTCCAACGTGTCAAATGCTGCCGTCTGCAGTTAAGCTTTTAACTTTTTTTTTTTTTCGCCTCCACTACTCGCCTTCAAACAGCCACCTAACCTCAAAAGTACCATCGTTCACAGCAAATTACCCAGCTGTCAGGAGAACAGCGACCACAACACCACGCAACCCTGCCACGGCAACCTCTGCAAGACATGCCAGATCATCAACACAGATACCATCATCACACGGGAGGACACTACCCACCAGGTACATGGTACATACTCATGTGACTCGGCCAACGTTGTCTACCTCATACGTTGCAGGAAAGAATGCACCGCGGCATGGTACATCGGTGAGACCATGCAGACACTGAGACAACGTATGAACGGACACTGCGCAACAATTGCCAGGCAGGATTGTTACCTCCCAGTCGGGGAACACTTCAGCAGTCAAGGACATTCAGCCTCGGATCTTCGGGTAAGCGTTCTCCAAGGCGGCCTTCGAGACACACGACAACGCAAAATCATCGAGCAGAAACTGATAGCCAAGTTCCGCACCCATGAGGACGGCCTCAATAGGGATCTCGGGTTCATGTCACGCTACAGAACGTGACTCGACATCGTTGTCTGTTTTTCCAGTTTAAAAAAAAAGTTAAAAGCTTAACTGCAGACGGCAGCATTTGACACGTTGGACCCCCTGTGACCCATCTCATTGTCTTAGCTGTACTCTGATGTGTCTTTGATGTAATGCCTCCCTAACAGATTGTATCTCTGCAGACAAATTGTTCTCTGTGTATATATACTGTGTAATAGATTCCCTCACTGTACCTTTACCTGAACAAGGAGCGGAGCTCCGAAAGCTCGTAATTTTAAATAAAACTGTTGGGGGTAAAAATTGAGTCGCGCCCCATTTGGGGCGCTAACCTCGCCGGGGCGCGACTTTTAGCGCCCCGAAAAAATTAGCGGCCCCGCGCCGGAACTTCAGTGGTTGCGCCCCAAGAGGGAAGCGGGGCGCCACTGGAAGCAGCCCGCATCCCTCTTGGGGCGCTGCGAGTGAATATCCTGGCGCTACGTGCCGCGGTATTGCAGGCCTTCCTCCCCTTCTTAAAGGGGAGGGACCCTGCGCAGCGCGAACCGGGGCCCAGCTGGGCCCCCAGGGATCGGGAGTGCCGGCAAAAGAGCCCGGCACTCAAGAGAAGTGCCGGCTCTTGGAGCGCAGCCGGCACTTCACGGTGGGGGGGCTTCACGGGGGCCGGGGGCAGCAACGGGGGCAGGTGCTGGCAGGCGGCCAGCAACAAAAATGGCCGCCTGCCACCTCCCCTTTAAATATCGCCGCCCCGGCCGCACGTACGCCCCCCTGAACCCGTCGGACATAGCGTCTGGCGGTAAATCAGGGGGCGCGACTGAAGATCACGGCCGGGGCGCGAGCGGGGCGCTGCGCACGGCGATGACGTCATCGCCGGCGGCGCAGCGCCACAGGGCGCTACCGGCTGCCGCCGCCGCTAACCTCCCACTAAATTTTTCGGGAGGCGTGGGCGGCGCTGCGCCCGGGCGTTAGCTGCTTTACGCCCCATTAGCGCCCTCTTAAGGCGCTAACGGGAGGCGCAAGCAGCTGAATTTTTCCCCCTTGGACTATAACCTGGTGTTGTGCGACTTCTCATTTTTATTTACAGCTGATAGAAAAGGAAAACTTCCATCCATCAGTTTAAAGTGATTCTGACCTAATTTTCGGAAGTGAAAGGTAAAGGTTATCTGCTGCTGCCACTTAGCCTAACTGACTGAATTTTCTTCTGGTTGGCACCACTGTTGTTCACAATTTATAATAATGATTTAGACGTTGGAATCAAAAACACAATTTCTAAATTTCCAGACGACACCAAGTTGGGAGGGATAGTCAACACTGAAGAGGACGGCAACAAATTACAAGAAGACATTAATAAACATGCAGAATGGGCATATAATTGGCGAATGAATTTCATAGAAACATAGAATCTAGGAGCAGGAGTAGGCCATTCGGCCCGTCGAGCCTGCTCCGCCATTCAATACGATCATGGCTGATCATCCAAATCCAGTACCCTGTCCCTGCTTTAATCCCCACAGTACACATATCCCACCCTACCCCTGTAACCCCACGTAATTAATTCCCCCTAACATATCCCATCCTATCCCCATAACCCCACATATTTAATCCCCCCTAACACTAAGGGTCAATTTATCATAGCCAAATCAACCTAACCCACACATTTTTGGACTGTGGGAGGAAACCGGAGCACCTGGAGGAAACCCACGCAGACACGGGGAGAATGTGCAAACTCCACACAGACAGTCACCCGAGGTCAGATTCGAACCCGGGTCTCTGGCGCTGTGAGGCACCAGTGCTAACCACTATGCCACCGTGTTGCCCTAGACAAGTGTTGCATTTTGGTAAGAAAAATAAGGAGGGCACATGATGGCCCTGAATTTGCGGTCAGAGGCTTCCCGCTGGGAAACCCCTCCGATCCGCAAATAAAATGCCTGCGCACCTGGTGGTCCGGGAGGTACGGAGACGCACGGTCCTGGGCCTCTCTGGGTACCCGCGGGTAGAGGCCCACGTAACCCAGGGGTGCAGGCGGTTCGCAAGCGCACGTGGGCCGGCCCAACGAATGAAAGAAGGGGATCCCCATTCATGCTTATGGGGATTCTGTATGTACCCCCCAAAAATACATGTACACATCAAATAAATTAAAAAAATTACATATTTAAAATTATTTAAAATGCCATTTAATTAAATATTTAAAACAAAAATTTAACTTTTTGAAAAATAAATTTAAATGTTTTAAAGGGGATAAAAGTAACCTTACCTTATTGTACAGGTGTTTTAATATTTAAATGATTGAAAAAATATTATTTTTATGTTCATTTAAACTCTTATGCTGGTAAAAGCAGGCCTTACGGTATAAGAATTTCACGGGCATTTGCTGGGCAGAAGTTGGGCAAATAGCCCAATTCTCCGCCCACAGATGTCCTTTTCACAGGAATGTGGATGATCTGTCAAGCAGATTCTTGACAGATCACAAGTTCTGGGTTTTTGCGCATGAGCTTCGCGCGTGAAAACTCGGAACATTGCGTGGCCCTTACGGGTGCATGCGCACCTCGTACGTCCCCATAGGGGCGGCAAAATACGGACCAACACTTGCAAAATAAGAATCTAAATGGGATCTCAGAGTACAAATATACAAATCAGTAAAAGTTGCGATGCAGGTCAATAAGGCCATAGCAAAAGCAAACCAAGCACTAGCGTTTATATCTAGAGGGATAGAATTGAAAAGTAGAGAAGTTATACTAAACTTATATCGAACCTTGGTTAGACCACACTTGGAGTACTGTGCACAGTTCTGATCGCCATATTATAGAAAGGATATAGAGGCACTGGAGAGGGTGCAGAGAAGATTTACAAGGATGATACCAGAACTGCGAGGGTATACCCATCAGGAAAGGATGAACAAGCTGGGTCTCTTTTCTCTTGAAAAGAGAAGGCTGAGGGGTGACCTAATAGAAGTCTTTAAAATTATGAAAGATTTTGATAGAGTGGATACAGCGACAGTGTTTTCACTTGTGGGGAAGAGCAAAACGAAAAGCCCCCAATATAAGATAGCCACCAAGACATCAAATAGGGAATTCAGAAGAAACTTCTTTACCCAGAGAGTGGTGAAAATGTGGAACTTGCTACCACAGGGAGTAGTAGAGGCGAATAGTATAGATGCATTTAAGGGGAGGCTAAATAAGCATATGAGGGAAAAAGGAATAGAGAGTTATGCTGATAGAGTTAGATGAGGAAGAATGGGAGGAGGCTCGAGTGGAGCATAAACGCTGGCATGGACTGCTTGGGCCGAATGGCCTGTTTCTGTGCCGTATGTTCTGTGTAATTTTATGTAGTTCTATGTCCCTGCCATTGTTTTTCTCATAATGGCCCTAATTATTTGGCTGCGATTTCCCCTACCTCGGCGTGTCCGGTGCGGCCCAGGTCAGTGGCGAGGTGCGACCCTACAACTGGCTCCAGCCCACTGTCCAAAGTATTCTTATGCTGATTGGGCTTGTTAAGCTCACCCAGCACATTTCCCGGCCAATTGAAAGAAGCAGGTCTGATGACGTCACTTGATGACACGTCATCAGCCGGTTTCCTGAAAGGGGCCAGGTCCAAATTGATCTTGACAGTTCTGCTGTCAGTGTTCTACAGCATTGAGGTGCTGCAAACACTAACAAGCACTGTGAAAGGTGCACGGCTGCACCCAAGCTCTCCCATGACTCCTCCATAGGCTTATGGAGGAAGTCACAGCATGCAGGGCGATTCTTTTCCCTTCCCATGGGCGGAAGAGACCTCCTTGGGAGAACAACGCAGCCTGGTTGCACATTGCACAGGAGGACACAAGCAGGGATGTCGTCAGGAGGACCAGGCTGCAGTGGTGCAAACCTTTCAATGATCTCAGTAGATCACAAAACGTTACTGCAAAGCCACACTCAACTGCATCCTGCTGTGCCTCTCATCACATCCCCATCACTCTGCCTTCCCTACTCTATTCCTGCACATCCTTACACACACCAACTTACCTTGGACCTCCACCCATCCCTCTCTATCTACATTATCACTTCCCCACCTCACTAGCCACCCCTCACACTCACCCTCATCCTAGTCCAATCATACCAACTAACAACACACAAGGGTTGGCACTTGGGTGTTTTAGCCAATGTTCATGTGACGTTTCTGTTAATGTGCTGTCAAACATTGAAATCTTTATTTTCAACACTTTGCATTCTTGGACAGATTTGTGTGCACCTTTGGATGTGGCTTAGTGAGTTGCAGTGAATAGTGAGATATAACCGTACCCCACCTCCCCCCCCCACCCCACAATGGTGATGAGTGTGAAAGGAATGGCTTGGACATTGTAGGGATGCTTTATGGTGTTAGTGTGGGGTGGTGCCAACCTAGCACATCATGTGGCAGCCGGGTGTACAGCGTCAAGTGAAGTAAATCTGGCCATGGTGAGGCCATCCCTGGCCTCCCGGGCAGCAATGTGCTCGGGTGCTGATGCCCTCTGTCCTGTGCAGCATTAGTTGATTGCAGAGAAGGTTGGTGTTGTTGTTGGTGCTGCTGGTGTGCCTGGTGCTGCTGGTGTTGGGGCTGATCATGGTGGGGTTCTGAGGACCAAGGTGAGATAGTTTCAAGGGCACCAATGTTGATGTAATGATGGCAGGTGAAGTTGAGATGAGAGAAGCGATCTGTCAAAGGTGAGAGAGGTTGTTCGAATGAGGTGACACTGGATACAGAGTTTGCTCCAAACACTTGCAAGCTGCATAAAGCTCAATCTGTCTTCCAAATGCAGTAAGCACCAGCTTCTGACCTTGGAAAGTGAACAACTCTGAGATGGGAGCTTTTATAGACCATTTGCAGCTGTCAAGCTAAGAAATGATCCCATGCTGACAAAACTCCCGCCCTGCTTACCTGACGTGATCCCCGAGCAGTGGGGAACCCATGGGTGAACTCTTAAAATCTAAAGGTGAGCTTAAAATAGTTTAAAATAGCCTGTTAACAAGCTCCTAATCATCTAAATTGCCTCCCCCGCCGCTTGGTGTGATGACAGACCCAACATCTGGAAAACTAGTGTGACAGCGTGTTAACAGCAGGTTCCCTACCCGCTCTCAAAAAGAACATTTTCCCACCGACTCGCCACCAAACGCACCTGCTGACCCCCCGAAAAATTCCCCCCTTTATGTGGGTTTAGTTAGGAATAGTAATACCATACTTTATTGGCTAACTGTGGCTAGGAGGGAGGGACTGATGCCACAGCGTTTTAAAAGGGGCATGTATTTTTTGAGAGCGGGAGCAACAAGTGGAAGAAAACCTGAAGGAGCAGCAGCCTCGGGGAGGTGAGGGCCTCCAGCAGGACGGGTTCCCAGATTCATCTGTGAATGTTTTACTGGCTGAAGTAAACTGCTAGGGTTTGAGGGCAGGAAGCCCCTAAGAAGGTGGCTCAAGGCCTATGGAGGAGATGATAAATGCTGGAAACACTCAGCAATGTTGTCTCCTGGCAAAGGGAAAGATCGCACACAACCAGTGCCAGAGAAATGCAACAAAGAAACAAAAAAATAATGACTCTAGGGAGGAACACCACTTTGAAAATCCTGACTCTGCATGAAGAAGACTCTGTATAAATAATAGGCAGCCTGCAGAAGAGGCTGTGGGAGATGCACAAGATTGGAGGCGAGGTGGCAAGAGAAAGGCTGGGCAAGGCCCATCATACATAACTTTATGTGCTTTCTGAAAGTATTGCAGTGCCCTTACATTCCTGTCACTGTTTGCACAGCTAAACAAACTCCATCTTGGTATCTTACTTACTACAGCACCAGCCCAAAGACACCCACTTGTGAGGAAGCAGGAGTCAGAAGAGTTTTCACTTGGGTGAAGCACTGAGTACTAGTGAGCATGAAGATCTGGAAGTGCAAGAGAGGGAGAGTGCATTCCTCCATAGAGGGCGGAGAAGTGATTGACCCAACTCTCAGCCTCCTATCTCAAAGCCCTCTCCCTCTCATCTTTATAACCTTTCTCAAAACATATATCTTCAGTCAAACCTTTTAGTCGTCTCTCCCATTCCTGCGGTAACGCTCAATGCCAACGCCTTTCCTCTTCCGTGAGGTACCGTAGAATGTTTTGCTACATTATAGGTCCCACATCAATGGAAGTTGTTGTTGATATACTTTATAATTCTAAGGTACTGAGTGGGAAAACAGGCATGGCTAGTACTTGTTGAAGTTCTAAAACAGATTGGGGAGAAATATTCATTCAAGCATCACGTAAATAAAGTTAGTAGCAGTGTCATTTTGTTGTCAGTTTCCAAGGTCCAGGTCAACATGATGGATCAAAAATAGAAAGAACAATATTTGTCAGAAATGGAAACTTAACCTCCAGAGAAACTAACAAGGACTTCAAGGTAAATGAAACATAACAGCTGCAACTGAGGCACCCGCCGTACATTTTGATGGATGATTTGATGGAGATGGAGATTTACAAAATGACTGCTAAGGTTTCCAGTTCCCATCCCAGTGAGTAGATGAAATCATAATTATTTATAAGAAGCACTGGGAAATATTTGTATTTTGATTGGAGAAACCTAGCTTAGAAATTCCTGCTGGCTAGACTGTTTTTGCTGGCAGGAATTAGACCAGCCTGGACCAGAAAAGCACAAGCTTGAAAATTCACGACCTTCTCACCTACTTCACATATCAAGCAATTTTCTTCAACTAACTGTCTGCTGACAGCGTTCTTCATTAAAGGATCATAATGGCACGGCTACTTAAATTCCAATTTTCTCACCCTATTCCTGCACTGTGCTAAACTCACCGATCTAAAGTGGGCAATAAAGGCAAGCAAGCCTCTCACCTGATGGCAAGTAATCGTTTAAAGCTTTCTTTTTTAACTGTCATTCAATTGCAAACCGTGAGGATTGCTTTCAGTGCTCCCCTCTCACAGGATTTCATGGAGAAGGACAAGAAAAACAAACAAGAGCATATGGATCCAGAGCCAGATTGGCTGTACCTGCCATTACGTCATCAACCGTATCTACAGGCCCACACACAGCCATTTGGCAATGATGGAGGAGAATTACCTTTGCAAATTCAGCAGGGAAGCAATTATAGAGCTGTTCCATCTGATGCAAAGAAAGTTGGTAGCTTCTAGTCAAGGTTATCACCATTCTTGAATTTTGTGTCTCTGCCTCTTTCTAGGATAGTACAGAGAGCATCTACAGGATAAGCCAACTTGCTGTCCACAGTTGTATCAAATGTATGACTGATGCATTGTTCAGCAGGCACAACAGTTCCATTTCCAATTCCCAGGGAATACCAACAGCAGCATGACAGGGCTGCCCAATCTTACTGCATTACAGGATTTCCTAAAGTACAGGGGTCATTGATAGCACCCATGTGCCCATCTGGGTATCTTGGCACAATGCACCAGTGTACAAGAACAGAAAGGGCTTCAACTCCATCAATGTGCAACTAGTCAGTGACCAACAAACCAAATCATTTAGGTCCGTACCTGCTTCCCAGGTATGCCAGGTTTATTTGAAGACAAAAATCAAACTGCAAGGAACGATTTCTTCGACACCAAGAGCAACCCCTTCAGCACAAAGCCTTTGCACCAGTATAATCAGTGCACAGGTACAGCGGGGCCCTTGCTACCAGCATTATTATGGAGAATACTACTGGTATTTTGAAACAGTACCATACATGTCTTTGCATATTGAGGGCACCTAATTCCTGGCATCTGTCGCATGGTCCACAACTTTGCAGTACATCAACAACTTGCATTTATATAGCGCCTTTAACATAGTAAAATGTCCCAAGGCACTTCACAGGAGTGTAATCAAACAAAATTTGACACCAAGTGTAAAGTTTCGCAATTATCGCGATTCAAAATAACGAAAGAGAAACAGATTCGTTTGACCAGTTTATTTAAACGAAATGCTGTCATGATTATAAAGGACACAGAAGCCTGTAAAATGGCCGCCGCGCATCGTGGCAGAAGCTTCCAGAATTTCAGTGGGCAGACAAGATGGCGTTCGAATATACATTTCAAATATAAGACAGGATCATACTCGATGAGCACCGATAAAGACAGGATGCAACCTGTTTGCATTTGTGACAATAGCAAAAGATATAAGTGCTGGAATCGTTTTCCATGCACAAGTAAGGACCATTGTACTGGGCAATCGAAGGCCCATCCAGACACATCAATACACAAATACCCCCACGGCTCTACAATGAGAGAGCCATTCTCGGGTGATTAAACAAGCATTCGGGGGCCCCCAAAACCAGTCAGGGAGACGATTCATACGATCCCGGCTGGGCCAACAATGGGGAAAACATTAACGGGTAGTTGGCCAGTCTCAGGTGCTACCGAAACCCGTTAAAGACAAGAATCACCCCATGCTGGGAGTTTTGAGCGCCAATATTTCACAAAGGACAAACATTAAGATTTGGGCGGGAGATAAGGGAACACAGCACTATAACTATAGGCAACAAATGTCCATCGGTCTCTTATTCTCTTATCTCGCTGCTGACTGCGGAGAGTTTATTCTCTTATTCGCTTGCGACTTCATGGACTGGCTTGATTGGTGAGCTTCTGTGTTTTCTCTGGACTCTGTTGACTATGTTGGGTGGAGCTCAAACGGAACGAGCCACCTCAAACGAGGGCAAGTGACCGGGTGCACCATCCCGAGGGTTGGTAAACGGTGTCTGGACCCGAAGGCCCAAAGAGACGAGACGAGACGAGACGAAAAGAAGAGGAGAAGAATCCACGTGCCGCCGCGGTCAGTAAACCCCGACCGCGCCCGAAAATACAAGAAAGAACTTTTTATTGAAGTCCCCCGACAACTGCTTTCGGGGACAGGAAGACTCTTCTTCGAATTCTACCGACAACTGGTGTCGGTACAAGAAGACTTTTCTTTGAGTTCTACAGCCGGGCCCGAGTATTGTCGAGTTCTTCATGACAACGGGGAGCCCAGCCTGCTTGCCGCAGCAGCGAAGATAAACACGTGGGGTACAGAGACCCTTCCAAACACGTGACAGTCAGGCGCTGCAGCGAAACGAGCCGAGTGCCTCATTTTAAATTTCTCCGAAGTATCACGAGTGGTGAGCATGTTCCCCGATCCTACAAATCTAGATGTAGTGTAGGTATTGATAAGGGAGGGTGGTTTTATTAAGGATAAAGTATAATGTGTTCCCCTTTTTACGATGTGCCGTGCGTTCTTCATTACCATAGACCAAGTTTTATGAATGTATGTATACTTGTACTCTCGTTAATTTGCGCCTATGACATGTACTTCATGATCTTGGACGCTATGCAATAAAGATTTCCATTTCGTACTATTCAACCGGATCTATTTGAGTTTCTCTCTGCATTACTGCTCTCGCACCTAAGTCCAGTGTTAGAACCGTAAGGGCGAGTGGGTCGAACCACTCACAGGTGCTTATTGCAACAAGGCTGGCCGGAGACCAGAGCAAGCAATAGTATTAGGCAACGAAGGCCTAACCCCGTACCAGCACCGCCTGCGATACAAGCACGACACAACCCCTTACACAAGCCACATAAGGAGATATTAGGTCAGATGATCAAAAGCTTGATCAAAGAGGTAGGTTTTAAGGAGCATCTCAAAGGAGGAGCGAGAGGTCGAGAGGCAGAGGTTTAGGGAAGGAATTCCAGAGCTTAGGGCCGAGGCAGCTGAAGGCACAGCCACCAATGGTGGAGCGATTAAAATCGGGGATGCGCAAGAGGCCAAAATTGGAGGAGCACAGAGATATTGAAGGGTTGTAGAGCTGAAGGAGATTACAGAGATAGGGAGAGGCGAGACCATGGAGGGATTTGAAAACAAGGATGAGAATTTTTGAATTGAGGCGTTGCCGGACCGAGAGCGAATGTAGATCAGCGAACACAGGGGTGATGGGTAAAAGGGACTTGGTGCGAGTTAGGATATGGGCAGCAGAGTTTTAGACAAACTCAAATTTATGTAGTATAATATAAAATAAAAACAGAAAATACTGGAAATTCTCAGCAGGTCAGGCAGCATCTGTGGAGAGAGAAAAATAGTTAACGTTTCATGTCAATGATCTTTTGTCAGAACTAGAAATAGTTAGAGGTAACAGGTTTTTAGCAAGTACAGAGGCAGGGAAAGTGGGGGTGCGGGTAGGAAAGAACAAAAGGGAAGGTCTGTGATAGGGTGGAAGGCAGGAGAGATTAAATGACAAATGGAATGATGGTGCAAGGCAAAAGTGGTGGTAATGGGACAAGGAAAGAAACAAAAGATGGGTCTAGAAGAGGTGTAAATGGCAATAGCAGAATCATCAACAACTGCTGTCTGAAAAAATGGTAGTAGTGGTTATGATCTGAAATTGTTGAACGCAATGTTGAGTCCGGAACTGCATCCGCAATATTTTGCTTTTGCCAAGTTTATGTAGGGTGGAAGATGGGAGGCTGACCAGGAGAGCATTGGAATAGTCAAGTTTAGCCAAAGAGACCTAACCCTGGAGGAGGTCTATCTAAATCTTCCAGATTGGGTATAGAAGAGCTGATCCTTGCTACAGTGAGTAAGAGTAATGCAGGTTGTTGTGAGATGCTGGCTTGTTCTGAGTCACTGGCAGTGCTTTTAAGCTGTATCTCTAAGGGACATATGTTGTATTGCTGGCTGCAAGATACCTCTTGAAACAGTGATTACATTGTAATAGACTATGGGTAAGAACTTCTGTGGAGGTTCTCCTGCTTGTCCACCGAAGCCTTGGTAGAAGAACTATGGAAACCATGGAAAAATTGCATTTATGCGGATGAGCAGGAGAATCTCTGTAAATATTGAGAGAGTGATTGATTAAAATGAATGAGTGGGTAGGTGGATGAAAGATAAAAAGAAGCTGATGGTATTAGCCCTGAACATGGAGCAGCATCTGGCATCCACCTCTCCCACTCCGATGCTATTATGGTCTATCCAGTATGGCCTCTTGAAAGGAAGACAGTGGGCTGGATTTTCTGCTGGGTCAGCGGGTGCAATCGGTGGCGGGTCGGGTGGGAAAGTGTTTTTTTCCCCCAGCGGGTCGGGTGGGAAAGTATTTTTTTCCCCCAGCGGGTCGGGACCCCGCTGTGAACCCACTGCCACGCGCCTTTCCCCGATGTCGGGTCTGTCAGCGCTGAGCAGACCCGACACGCAGCGGCAGGTTTACAGCGGGGGACCCAATTCAGGTAGTTAGTGGCTTGTTTAGAGCCACTTAAGAATGAATTTCAGCTCACCTTCTGCATTTGATGACTCACCTACAGGGTCACGTCTGTCAAGCTGAGGTGGGAGTTCAGTGGCCATTGAATCAGCTGTTGAGTTGACAGCTTCAAATGTACAATAAAAGCTCCCACTATACAGAGATATCTTCCCTCAGTCACAAACTCTTCCTCACTGCATTTCCACAACAGATTCGCCATGCTGCAAGTCTTTACACAAGTCTCCATCCAGTCTGACCTCATTACCTCTCTCACCAGTGACAGATCGTTTCTATCATCTCTACTTCACCTGCCATCTATTCCGTCAGCATGAGTGCCCTTTATACTCTTTCACCTTGGTCCTCAGAATCCCACCACGATCAGCCCCAGCACCAGCAGCACCAGGCAGAGCAGCAGCACCAACAACAACATCAACCTTCTCCGCAATCACCTGATGCTGCACAGGACAGGGCATCAGCACCCGAGCACATCGCTGCCCAGGAGGCCAGGGATGGCCTCACCATGGCCAGATTTACTTCACTTGATGCTGTACACCCTGGCTGCCACATGATATGCCAAGTTAGCACCACCCCACACCAACACCATAAAGCATCCCTACAAAGCCCAAGCCATTCCTTTCACACTCATCACCATTTTGCTGGGGGGGGGGGGGGGGGAACCGTTATGTCTCACCATTCACTGCAACTCACTAAGTCACTTCCAAAGGTGCACACAAATCTGTCCAAGAATACAAAGTGTTGAAAATAAAGGGCTAAAAATTTGTCCCCTTAGCGCGGCCCGATGGCGCCAGTAGATGCGCTAATGCGGCATTGAGACCAGTACTGACAGGATGAGGTGAATCTAGCACCGCACGCCAAGTCGGGACCCCTTGTAGAGCTGCCAGTAACAGCTATCGCTGGGGACCTCAATACCAGGGAAATCGTGACGTCAGTGAGTGTGCAACGCTCACTGAACGGCCGATTTCCCAAATTGCTTTTAGCCACTTACCTCACCGCCTGTAGTAAACACTGACAGGGAGAGCTGGCGTGCAGCACCAGGAAGCTGGCTGCAGGGATGTTATTTAAAGGGATCATCAGTAATCACTCACAGCTGTCAGGTTAGTGCCGTTTCAGTGGCTTTTTGTTAGTTTCAGCTACTGCAACAGTTTCATTGAGTTATTGCAAGGCTCTTCTGTATCAGAAGTCTTGTGGCACGTACACAGTAGCTACATTTATTCTTCAAAGATTAAAACTGCAAAACTTGGTAAGATTAATAGGGACTGTACTGGCATGCCACCTCACCCTCCAGGATCTACACTGGAGTGAGCGTAGGTAGTGTGAAAGATGGGAACAAGTGCACAGAGGGAGGAGGATGGGTTTGAGGAGGAAGACGAGGATGAGGAGGAAGATTTTGATGAACAGGAGGGAGGGAAGAGGCAGCCGGACAATCTGGCTTCCGGATGGGCGGTCCATGATGTGGTGTGCCACCTCCCTCCACATAATGCAGCAGACTTGTGGTGAGGGCCTCCTGCCAGTTGGTGGGTACAGGACTGTCCACCTTCTCTCCAGCGCTAAAACACATGTCTCCAAAGCTTCATGGGAAAATATGTAGGCTCTCTCCCTGGGGCGGCAATCTGCCATGATGATTTGAAATAAGTGCTCCTTCTCCTTGTCCTCTTTCTTATTGTTGTTGAGGCAGCTGCACAGTCAACAATGCTGAGAATGAGGTGCTGCAACATCAATGAACCTCCCCTTTAAGTAGTGAAAAAAGCCTATGGCAATCATGATTTGCGATTAGACTGCACCCGATATTGGTCCAGCCTTTAAGTGTAACACCAATGAGCTTGGGTTTTTAGACTTGATTTAAGACTCCAATCATTTTATTGAGCAGTGAGGATGAATTTTGTGTGCAGTCTATAGCATTTTCGCTTGGCGCTAATTCACCATCTTTTGTCCTAACACAGCCCATTCCTTGGCTATAACGAATTTCTAGCCCAAAGGTTTCAATGTTTGACACCACATTAACAGAAACTTTTCGCTAGAAATTGGGTATCGCCCCGGTTGGGGCCCTAACTTTGGCAAAGTAGGAAAAGTAGCGGCAGGCGATAATGCTTCTCACCTGACAGGAAACTCAGCTTTAGCACTCCAAGAGGGAAATGGAGCGCTAAATCAAGTGCTAACCACTTCTCCTAGGGTGCTAAAGTCCAGGAGAAGGGCAGTAGCAGCAGAGCGCTGAACAATTTGGAGTTCATTGCTAATGACATCAGAGGCTGCATCTCTCACTTAAAGGGAAGGGCCAGTGATGCTTCACAACCCACTTGTCAGCAAGTCTGCATTGCAAAGCGACCTGCGCAACTGCCGTTACAGCCCCAAACACTCTACAAAGTGGAGGGCTTGGACATCTTGTAGCAATGAAGCAACCAAAAACTTTCAGCAGGATCCAGACTGGTGGAAATATTAAAGGTTGGCCTACCTTAAAACCCTTCCCTTTAAATAGTGCTCCCCAAGTGGCCAACCGAGTTGACAATGACTCCTCTTCCTGCCGTTGTTCACGGCCGGTGATACAGCAGGGGGCAGAAGCCAATTCCAAATCTGGGGCGGTAATAGGGTGCTGCATACTTGATGACGTCACGATCTGCGAGGCGCTTGAGGCCCAAGCGGTAAGAGGTAGCGCCAGTGCTAAGCATGAAATGATATTCGCGGGCGTCGCTGTATTTGCTGCACCCAGTCGGTAATCCCTTAGTGCCCTGTTAGCGCCCCCACCCCCATGTGCTAACGGGAGGCGCTAACCAACCAAATTTCTCCCCCTCAACATGAACATTGCATAAAACACCCAAGTGCCTACCCTTGCGTGTTGTTAGTTGGTATGATAGCACTCGGATGAGGGTGAGTGTGAGGGGTGGCTAGTGAGATGGAGATGTGATAATGTAGATAGAGAGGGATGGGTGGAGGTGCAAGGTAAGTTGGTGTGAGTAAGGATGTGCAGCAGTAGGGTAGGGAAGGCAGAGTGATGGGGATGTGATGAGAGGCACAGCAGGTTGAGGTTGAGTGTGGCTTTGTACTAACTTTTCAAGATCTGCTGAGATCATTGAAACGTTTGCAGCACTGCACCCAGGTTCTCCTGACCACATCTCTGCTTGTGCCCTCCTGTGCAATGTGCAACCAGGCTGTGTTGATCTCCTGGGGAGGTCTCTTCTGCCCATGGGAAGGGAAGAGGACCTCCCTGCATGTTGTGACTCCCTCCATAAGCATATGGAGGGAGTCATGGCACAGCTGGGTGTAGCCGTGCACCTCTGTGCAGTGCTTGTCAGTGTTTGCAGCACCTCAATGCTGTAGAACACTGACAGCACAAATGTAAAAAGAAAGTTGGCCATGGTCCCTTTAAGGAAACTGGCCGATGACACGCCATCAAATGATGTCACCAGACCCGCTTTCCTCTAATTGGCCGGCAAAAGCGCTGGGTGGGCTTAACAAGCCCCATCAAGGGAAAGTCATTTTACACAGCGGGTTGGAGACAGCAGCGGGGTCTGGACCCACCACCGACCTTGCCCGCCACGGACCCACCGAGGTCAGCAAAATCGCAGCCAATGAGTTGACATTTTTCAGGCCTTTTGTGTCCTAAGGAAATCCCAAAGCACTTCACAGCCAATGAAATAATTTTGAAATGTCAGTGCTACACTGAAGTTTCAGTCTAGATTATGTGTTCAAGTCTCTGGACCAGAACTTGAACCCAAAATCTTCTGACACTGAGCCAAGGTTGACACTTCTAAGAAGGTTTTTAAAGATGGAATAGCAAGTGGAGAGGTAGAGAGATGTAAGCAAGGGAGTTCCAGAGAGTAAGGTCAATGTGGGGAAAATCTCTGTCACCGGTGGTGGAGTGAAGGGAGGGGAGGTTGCACAGGAGGCCAGAGTTGGATGACTGAAGGGAATCATTAAACGATAAGGTGAACATTTGATTGATGCTTCATGAAAATGTAATGTTTTTGCCCTGGGTTATGCTAAGAAGGATATACTCTCTGTCAAAAATATTAGAAGTAATACATCAGTGCAAAAGATAGCAAAAGACATAAATGTAAAATCCTATTAGTAATAAGTAAAGACATATATTTGCATACAACTGGGCAAGGAATGGATTCACAGATCCAAATCTTATTACTTATTCCATTCCTGTCTACAAAAGGGCTGCAGTCTTCACTTTTTCATGATGACCATTAACTTAATGAATTGACTACACCCAGTAGATAGCTCCTATCTTTTATTGCAAGACCTTACAGACACAATGGGTGTTTATGCTAGTTTTTCATTCTGAACCAAGGTCATTCGTACCATGAGCAGTTCATTGGTGAGGAATCAGCTTTAAGTACTCCAAGTAGAAATGCTTATACATAAATTTAGGATAATAACTAGTGCAGCACAGAGTTTTAGTGAAGTGTATGGATTTTCTTTCAGATTTTGTGCTTTATTACACCAGAACCTTTGTGGACCATGCGGAATATATCTCTAATTTGTTACAGCACCTCAAAAATGTTGCAAAGTTAAAGCCAATGAAATAGAAAATAATTTAGACACAAATTGCACTGGACGGACATTAATCTTTAATTTAGCTGTTTTAGTCCTGAAAGCAAAAAATACAATCACATCTGGCGAGATGGGATTTCTAAACTATTACTATTCCTGTATCAAATACGTTTTAAGAATCACTGAGTCTCTGCATCAGCTCCTTCAAGACAAAGATAGAAGGTACAACATTGATGGCAACAAAGGAGTTTAAAAATTTGAATTGGAAAAGCAAAACAATCAGATTTTATTATGTCAAAAACTGCTGCTGGTATAATTTACCGATTACAGTAATTCTGTTCACACGCAACCATTAGATTCCCAATGATGCAGTCTTCTTTATTCCATGTTGAATGAGAAACACTTCATTGTTCAAAAGAGACAGCAAAAATGGCTTGTACACCACTAACATAACTATCCAAAAAAAGGAATGAATGACAAAAAAGGAAAGTCATAAACTAAAAAGGATAAATAGAATTCTAGCTACGACACCTTTAAGAATTATTGCTGATTTTTTTATTATGCTTCTAACACATAAGAAATCAGAGTGACAATTGTTGGGGGAACATTTTAGATGAAAGGAGTTGCTCTTCCAGGTGTGGAATGTGTATGTAATTAATCCATGCAGAGGACAATTTAAATTGCATTAAATCTCATCTATATTAACAGCAATTTTTTTTGTTTTATTACAGAAGATGGGATCGTAAAGGCTTATGTCTTACCTGTTTCCTACAATGTGACAACAAATGCATTTCAATCTCTAGATTGTTATAACTGTCTTCCATAACATTTTGCTTCAATCCTGCATCGGTCATATTATCCCAGAGTGGTATTACCTGGTTTGACAATGAGTGCTGCTGGACAGTGACTCTCTGATGCAATGCAACTTTAGGTGCCAGGGCCCTGCATTATTGGACATGAAGGGCCAAGGTCTACTTCACTCCTGATGCACAGAACAGTGGACAATGCAGGCGGGAAGCATGTAGAGGCCTGCCCCCTAACTGTGCATAACATTTACTAAGGTCCAAATCCCATGCAAATTAGGGGGTCTCCACTCATTCAGTGCTCATTTGTAACAGAAAAAAAATACATTTCGCTCCTTGGTGGCCAGCTTGATATAATAGGGCCACAGCTCTCATTTCTTCAGCCTCCAAATGCCAACATATTGAAGGAGTTATTTTGCTCCAAAGCATTTTTTTAAAAATGGCACCACTATATATAAGTAGTGAGTGAGGAGGACATAAAAAATCTGCAAGGGGACATAGACAGGCTAAGTAAGTGGGCAGAGATTTGGCAGATGGAATACAGTACTGGAAAGTGTGAGGTTATGCACTTTGGCAGGAAAAATAGTAGAGCAAGTTATTATCTTAATGGCAAGAAACTGGAAAGTACTGAAGTACAAAGGGATCTGGGGGTCCTGGTGCATGAAACTCAAAAGGTCAGTATGCAGGTGCAGCAAGTGATTAAGAAGGCCAATGGAATGTTGGCTTTCATTGCTAGGGGGATAGAATATAAAAATAGGGAGGTATTGCTTCAGTTGTATAAGGTATTGGTGAGACCGCACCTGGAATACTGCATACAGTTTTGGTGTCCATACTTAAGAAAAGACATATTTGCTCTCGAGTCAGTACAAAGAAGGCTCACTCGGTTAATCCCGGGGATGAGGGGATGGACATATGAGGAGAGGTTGGGTAGATTGGGACTCTACTCATTGGAGTTCAGAAGAATGAGAGACGATCTTATTGAAACATATAAGATTGTGAAGGGGTTGGATCGGGTGGATGCGGGGAGGATGTTCCCGATGATGGGTGAAACTAGAACTAGGGGGCATAGTCTTAGAATAAGGGGCTGCTCTTTCAAAACTGAGATGAGAAGGAACTACTTCACTCAGAGGGTGGTAGGTCCATGGAATATGCTGCCCCAAAAAGCTGTAGAAGCTACATCATTACATAAATTTAAAACAGAAATAGACAGTTTCCTAGAAGTAAAGGGAATTAAGGGTTACGGGGAGCGGGCAGGAATTTGGACATGAGTCTATGTTCGGATCGGTCATGGCCCTATGGGTAGCGTAGCGGGCCCAGGGGCCGTGTAGCCTGATCCTGCTCCTATTTTGTGTGTCCAATTCTGTTAGGTTCAGGAGATGGTTCTGTGATAGTAGATTGGCGGTTAGGATCAGATCAGCCATGATCTTATTGAATGGCGGCGCAGGCTCGAGGGGCCAATTGGCCTACTCCTGCTCCTATTTCTTATGTTCTTATGTTCTTATATGGGCAGACAGGAATTGTGATGCCCACAACTCCTGTCGTCCATCCCTGTGGTGCTCCTAGAGTGTTCTGCTCTAAGTGCCGTGCACACTTTAAAAATATTTAAATAAGCTGACCTTACATTATCCTGTGAGGTCAGCCCATTTGAACAGCAGTTCCTGTGGTGCTGCACTCGGACCACATTCTTGGCCCCTATATGTATCATTTCATATTTATCTATGTTAAACTCCACTTACTAATTTTTAGTCCAGGTTCTATTTTCTAGATTCCTTTGAATAATAGCTCTTTCAGTTACATATTTTCCCTCCCCATATACTTCACAGTCAACAGAAAACCTAAAATTTCTGCATTTCATCCTCTCACAAAGGTCGTGTGTGAGGACTGTAAACCATAAAGATCCACAAACCGATCCAAGTGAATGCTACAAGTCACTTTTCCACAAATTTTAAATATTCATTTATAACTACATACAGTTTTCTATTATCTAGCCAAATGTTAATCCATTTCATTGGTTCCACCTTATTGTCTGAATGGTTACCTTTCTAAAGTATCTTGAGAGATTAATATTTTAAAAATGTGGATATAAATCTTTGACAAAAATCTAGCTTAGTAATGGCTGTTTTAATTCTGTCACAGCACACATGGAGTTAAAGCTTCACTCAAAGAAATGATGTCCCAGATTGCATCAATGTTATTACAATCATCGCTTGGTTGTCACCAGCTAGTTTGCTTGAAGGAAGAGCTAAGCCACTCAATTCAAAGACACACGTTCCATATGATTTGTTCAGATATGTGTCTGATTGGCAGCATTTTGAATTGAACAGACACTGTGACTATTGTTTTGTATGTATTTATCAGCCTGCCTTTGTCAAATCACTGAGTTTGATCGGCATCCTTCAAAGAGAAGTGGGGTAATTTTGACATTAGACGATAGTGTAAAATGTGCGATATCGGCTCGGTCATCAGTTAAACACCTCTCCTGATTTTCATTTCCATTGAAGTCAATTGGAAAAAATACCAGCTGGGAGGTACCCTTCCATCCAGAGTGCACAGACTACTTTGCAATTGGGACATACACCATGGCAGGTGATATGCAGATATCAGCGATGCAGCCACCTCGCATTTCACTTTTTTGGCTTCAATGTGTTTTCATGTGAGTGGCCCACCATTTCACTACAGTAAATGGAGATTAGAATCCTACTGGTATTTTGCAGTGAGACACAATTGCTTTTTTTTTAACACACAACACTTCTATAACTACTTTGTGACTCACAAGGAAGGTTGAGGTGTCAGATAGATTGGCACTGATAGTATTCATCAAACCAGGATTTCATTTTTTTTCTGCAAATGCTGATGTTTTTTCCCCCCTTAAGAAGCATAGGTCTGGCATCTGTTGATGTGGTCATACAGCGTTGCGTTCAACCACTGATCCTCATTATACTGGTGGCTGTCAAAGAGTGGAGTAAAAAAAAAATAACTGCTTGTCTCAAACCGAAGACCTAGTATAACCTTTTTTTATTTTCATCATTTCTTTTTCAATCTGTTATCCCTGTCAGGTACTGAACAGTAAAGAAAAAGAAAGCAAACTCCAGAATCAAGTTTAAAAGTTTAGCAACATAGCTTTTTAGGACTTCATTTTGTTTTATTTTCATTGTTGGTAGAATTTTGGGAATATTGTCTCTGTTTGTTATTTGTAATGAAATTGTAAATGCACTCATATAAACAGCGCACAAAGGAAATCCTCCCCTCAATTGTATTTTCTATGCAATTCATTGTTTATTTTTTTATCTCTTCGCTTTATTGCTATTTTAAGCTTGTCATTTTACTACATTTTTGTAAAACTTTAAAACATCTGCAACCATTCAGATTTTTGAATAATGCTATTACAGGCAAATGTTGGTTGGAACATTAACCTCAACTTGGAAATCCAAATGCAAACAACTGTATGTTCAAACTAAAATATATGAAGCACATGTACTGCATGGGACACAACTTACCACAGAGAAAGTTGAAAGAAACCAATTGGAGGCAGCTGATTCGCCATTTAGCATATCTAAACAGAGTATGATAGCAATAAACCAAAGCAAATAGTATGTCCCTGAACTCCCTTGGGGTCAAAGGTACACTCCCAGTGTAAGTCAGCTGTGACTACAGCATTGTGCAGGAAATTTGGGTGAGTCCCAGATGCGATGGGTCCCAGGCAAGGCCGACATTTTCTGATGAGACCTCTTGGGGCAGAACCTCCATCTGCCACAAATGCGGCCCATGGTATCAGAGGGGCAGGGGTGGAAGTGACTTCCCACATCAGGAATTTTCTCGACCCTAAACTCTCTAACACCAAGCAACATGGATGCCGGGATGAACCCATGAAGAACAACTTGATAAGCTTCCCAGATGGTACCTTATAGAGGTATATATTATACTTAATGATAGAAAAAACACATTTTAAATAATTATTTCAGATATACTAGGGCAGTAGTAGGCTCAGGATTATGAGGGAAAATTTAAGCTCCAGTGCAGCTAGGACCCTGTCATTTACCTGATAATGTAAAAAGAAATTGCCCGAGTATATCCTGTCCATAAAAACAAGACAAATCAAACCTGGCCAATAACCACCATATGAGCTTCCTCTCTATCATCAGTAACATGATGGAAGGAGGCATCAGTAGTTCCATCAAGTGGTACCTACTCATCAATTCCCTACTCACTGATACCGAATGCCAGTTAAGAGATCATCATAGAATCATAGAGATTTACAGCACAAAAGGAGGCCATCCTGCCCATCTTGTCCGCGCCAGCCGACAAAGAGCTATCCACCCTAATCCCACTTTCCAGCACTTGGTCCATAGCCTTGTAGGTTACGGCACTTCAAGTGCATATCCAAGTACTTTTTAAATGTGATGAGTGTCTCTGCCTCTACCACCCTTTCAGGCAGTGAGTTCCAGACCCCTACCACCCTCTGGGTGAAAAAAATTCTCCTCAAATCCCCTTTAAACCTCCAACCAATTACTTTAAATCTATGTCTCCTGGTTATTGACCCTTCTGCTAAGGGAAATAGGTCCTTCCTATCCACTCTTTCTAGGACACTCATAATTTTATACACCTCAATTAGGTCTCCCCTCAGCCTCCTCTGTTCCAAAGAAAACAACCCCAGCCTATCCAATCTTTCCTCATAGCTAAAATTCCCCAGCCCAGGCAACATCCTCGTAAATCTCCTCTGCATCCCCTCTAGTGCAATCACATCCTTCCTGTAATGTGGTGACCAGAACTGCATGCAGTATTCTAGCTGCAGCCTAACTTGTGTTTTATACAGTTTAAGCATAACCTCCCTGCTCTTATATTCTATGCCTCGGCTAATAAAGGCAAGTATCCCGTATGCCTTCTTAACCACCTTATCTACCTATCCTGCTACCTTCAAGGATCTGTGGACAAGCACTCCAAGGCCCCTCTGATCTTCTGCATTTCTCAGTGTCCTACCATTTATTGTGTATTCCCTTGCCTTGTTAACCCTCCCCAAATGCATTACCTCACACTTCTACAGATTGAATTCCATTCGCCACTGTGCTGCTCACCTGACTAGTCCATTAATATCTTCCTGCAGTTTGCAGCTTTCTTCTTCATTATCAACCACACGGCCAATTTTAGTATCATCTGCAAACTTCTTAATCATACTTCCTACATTCAAGTCCAAATCATTGATATACCACAAAAAGCAGAGGACCTAGTACTGAGCCCTGCGGAACCCCACTGGAAACAGTCACAAAAACACCCTTCGACCATTACCCTTTGTTTCCTGCCTCTGAGACAATTTTGGATCCAACTTGTCACTTTGCCTTGGATCCCATGGGCTTTTACTTTCATGACCAGTCTACCATGCGGGACTTTATCAAAAGCCTTGCTAAAATCCATATAGACTACATCAAACACACTACCCTCATTGACCCTCCTTGTTACCTCCTCAAAAACTTCAATCATATTAATCAGACACGACCTTCCCTTGACAAATCCATGCTGACTGTCCCTGATTAATCCGTGTCTTTCTAAATGAAGATTAAAAGATGAGAGTACCTGCCCTTGACATCGAGACAGCATTCAACCAGGTATAGCACCAAAGAGTCCTAGCAAAACAGAGATCAATGGTGGTCAAAAAGAAAAACCTCCAATAACTGGAGTCATACCTGACACACAGGAGGATGTTTGTGATTGTCGGAAGGCAACCATTACAGCTCTAAGGCATCACTGCAAACATATTTAGCATAAACATGCAGCTCCATTTAGTAATTATTTTTGCACTGTATAATGTAGAGGATGGAAACATTGCAGATGTGCCACAACCAAAGTAGTTTTGACATTGTCACTGATTATTTCCTTTATTGTTTCACATGCAGACAACTGTTGAGAATTTTAACATACTTGGATGCTCATCTATAATATACCATAAAATAGGCCCCTGTTTTGGCTTCTTATATTGGTATTTTCCTGAGGTCAAAATAATTCTTCCACAAAGAAAGGATGATGGAAGAGTATATTCATTTGCATTAAAGCACGTAATGTATTCCATTTTGAAGTGTAGCCCAAGAAAAAGCATTCACTTCCTCTGTGATTTGCAGCCATGTTTGACAAATTAATTGTAACATTTTAGGTTGGGTGTGTAACATGCAAATACCATTTCTGCGATGCCGATCCTTGTCAATTAGTGCCTGCAGGACCCTCAAATCTGTCTTTTCTCGATCTTTCTTGCTGTCAATGCTCCTTCTGCCATAGATCCTGGAGGGTGAGGTGGCATGCCAGTACAGCCCCCATTAATGTTACCAAGTGTAGTGGTTTGAATCTTTGAAGAATAAATGTAGTTACGTTTTAGTTGCCAGAAGACTCCTGATACAAAAGAACCTTGAAATTACTGAATGAAACTGTTGCAGCGTGTGAAATTAACAAAAAAACACTGAAACTGCACTAACCTGACAGCTGCGAGTGATTACTGATGATCCCTTTAAATAATGTCCCTGGAGCCGGCTTCCTGGTGCTGCACGCCAGCTCTCCCGGCTGGTGTTTACTCCAGGCAGTGAGGTAAGTGGCGAGAATCAATTTTGCAAATTGGTTGGTCAGTGAGTGTTGCACACTCACTGACGTCACGATCCACCTGATGTCGACGTTCCCGGTGATACCTCTTACCGGCGGCGCTACGGGGCGAGGGGGGCCGGATTTGGTGTGCACCGCTGGATTTGCCATGCCCCAGCGATCCTGGTCCAGCCCCCCATCAGCACCATCTACTGGCACTAATGGGAGGCACTAAGGGGACACATTTTTCCCCCTCGATGTTTTAATGTTGGAGTGAAAAAACACAAGTCTCACCCATATCTGCTATTTTATCTCATTCTAGGTTGGCCAGGACCCAATGGAGAGCCGTTGCTCAGTGGCAGCATGCATCAGCATGACATGTGCCAGCCCAGAGACATACATCACAAGGGATTTAGATAGTGAGGAATCTTCTTCTTCTTAGGCAGTCCCTCGGAACCGAGGATGACTTGCTTCCACATTAAAAATGAGTTCTCAGGTGACTGATGAGTCCAATGCGAGACCTACAGTCTCTGTTACAGATGGGGCAGACGGTGGTTGAAGGGGCGGGTGGGTGGGGTGCTTGGGTTGACATGCGCTCCTTGCACTGCTTGCGCTTGGCTTCCGCTTGCTCTCGGCGAAGAGACTCGAGGTGTTCGGCGCCTTCCCAGATGCTTCTCCTCCACTTTGTGCGGTCTTGCGCCAGGGATTCCCAGGTGTCAGTGGGGATGTTGCACTTTTCAAGGAGGCTTTGAGGGTGTCCTTGAAGCGTTTCCTCTGCCCACCAAGTGAGGAATAGAAGAGAGTGCACAGACAAAGTGATTGAGTACAACATCAGACAAAGTGACAAATAAAAGAGGCCATAGAGGTAATGGAGTCTATCAAGGTGATTAAGAAGAAAGATTGGACAATAGAATTGTGAAACAAAGGCAGGACATATCAGTCTGATGTGTCACATGAGATCGGTGCACCTAGCCTCAATTGACTTACCTGTCAATCAATGAAGGTAAGCTAATCATCGAAGCCTAAACTGCCAATCATTGAGGCCTAACAAATGGTACTCATGCCCAACTGAGAAGAATGTATAAGAAGACGACATTGGGGAAGAAAAGAGCCCTGCAGTTAAAGGTTAGAGCAACAGGAGCTCTGAATAAGATGCAACAGCCTTGAGTGCGACAGACTGATTATGCCTTTGTTACCTCTAGACTTGACTATTGCAATGCTTTCCTGGGTGGCCTCCCATCTTCTACCCTACATAACCTTGAGCTGATCCAGAACTCTGCTGTCCATATCCTAACTCGTACCAAGTCCCATTCACCCACCACTCCTGTGATCGCTGACCTACATTGGTTCCCGGTCCGGCATTACCTCAATTTAAAAATTCTTCTTGTTTTCAAATCCCTCCATGGCCTCGTCCCTCCCTATCTCTGTAACCTCCTCCAGCCCTACAACCCTCCGAGATCTCTGCATTCCTCTAATTCTGGCCTCTTGCACATCCCCCAATTTACATCGCTCCACCATTGCCGTGCCTTCAGCTGCCTAGTCCCTAAGCTTTGGAATTCCTTCCCTAAACCTCTTTGCCTCTCTACCTCTCTCTCCTCCTTTAAGATGCTCTTTAAAATCTACCTCTTTGACCAAGCTTTTGGTCACCTATCCTCATATCTCCTTATGTGGCTTAGTTGTCAAATTTTGTTTGATAATGTTCCTGTGTAGCGCCTTGGGACATTTTACTACGTTAAAGACGCTATATAAATGCAAATTGTTGTTGTTGTAGAACTCAAAGACCACTTTTTACTTCAGTAAGTTTGTACAAACTTATTGTTTAGCCTTAAAATGATTTGCTTGTGTAGTAATTTTCCAAAGTTACCGCCCAGACTTCGCCAACCTTTTGGATGCCGGTAAGGGCCAATGTTTGGATTGTGTAGACAAACCCTACAATGTGCAGCACCTGCTTTTGTCTGCTATAACAGAGCAGGAATCTGCAATGCACTCTACCACTGATTCCTTGGTATTTGCACTGCCATTTTCACTTACCAGTGCTATGACTCACAGGTTCAGTTTAGTGGCAGAAATGCTTGAGAACATTAGCAGTGATGCAGCCTTAGATTTACAGAACCTATTCCTGAGGCTCTAACAGCTGGCTTTTACTCCCTTTGCAAAATGATGTGACACACCATGAGGGGAGTTTCATAAATTTTATTGAAAGCCAAAAAGTGTTTGCTCAGTGAGATTAAGGACCCTCATGAAGACTTTTCCTCCATAGACATGCAGCACCTGCCATCTGTACATCGTGTGCTTATCTTCAATGTTGTCCTCCATGGTGTACAGTAGAGGTTAAGGACCCCAATGTTTTCCTGGGCCCAGAATTTCCTTTCACTTTATGCCTGAAAATCGGTGTCTAAATGGGGTAGAGGAACAGAGATACACAAATCACTAAAGCAGGTTAATAAAGCCAATAAAAAGTAAACAAAGCACTGGGGTTCATTTGTAGAGGGATAGCATTGAAAAGCAGTGAAGTTATGTTAAACTTGTATAGAACCTTGGTATGACCACACCTGGAGTAGTGTGAACAGTTCTGATCTTGATATTATAAAAAGGACATAGAAGCACTGGAGAATGTGCAAAAAAGTTTTACTAGAATGATACCAGAACTGAGAGGTTATACCTATCAGGCTGGTACACTTTTCTCTGGAAAACAGAAGACCGAGGGAGGACCTGATAGCGCTCTTTAAGATTATGAAATGGTTTGATAGGACAGATGTTGAGAAGATGTTTCTACTTGCTGGCGAGACCAGAACTAGGGGCCATAAATATAAGATAGTCACTAATAAATCCAATAGGGAATTCAGGAGAAACTTCTTTACCTAAAGAATATAAGAATATAAGAATGAGGAGCAGGAGTAGGCTATACGGCCCCTCGAACCTACCGTGCCATTCAATAAGGTCATGGCTGATCTTCGACCTCAACTCCAATTTGCCGCCTGATCTCCGTATCTCTTGATTCCCGTAGAGTCCAAAAATCTATCTATCTCAGCCTTGAATGCACTCAACGATTCAGACTCGACTGCCCTTTGGGGTAGAGAATTCCAAAGATTGACAACCCTCTGAGTGAAGAAATTACTCCTCATCTCAGTCTTAAATGGCCGACCTCTTATCCTGAGACTATGCCCCCTAGTTCTAGACTCTGCAGTCAGGGGAAACAACCTCTCAGCATCTACCCTGTCAATCCCACTCAGAATCTTACATGTTTCAGCGAGATCACCTCTCATTCTTCTAAACTCCAGAGAGTATAGGCCCAATCTACTCAACCTCTCCTCATAGGTCAACCCCCTCATCCCAGGAATCAATCTAGTGAACCTTTGTTGCACCGCCTCTAAGGTAAGTATATAATTCCTTCGATAAGGAGATCTAAATTGTGCACAGTATTCCAGGTGTGGTCTAACCAAAGCCCTGTACAATTGTACCAAGACTTCCTTATTCTTGTATTCCAACCCCCTTGCAATAAAGGACAACATGCCATTTGCCTTCCCAATTGCTTGCTGTACCTGCAGGCTAACTTTCTGTGTTTCCTGTATGAGGACAACTAAATATATCTGAACACCAATTTTTTAATAGTTTCTCACCATTTAAAAAAAAATTCTGTTTTTCTATTCTTCCTACCAAAGTGAATAACCTCACATTTTGCCACATTATACTCCATCTGCCACCTTATTGCCCACTCACTTAACCTGTCTATATCCCTTTGCAGGCTCTTGTGTCCTCCTCACATCTTACTTTCCCACCTAGCTCTGTACCATAAGAAAACTTGGATACATTGCACTTGGTCCCTTCATCTAAGTCATTAATATAGATTGTAAATAGCTGGGGCCCAAGCACTGATCCTTGCGGCACCCCATAATTTACAGCCTGCCAACCGAAAAATGACCCGCTTATCCCTACTCTCTGTTTTCTGTCTGTTAACCAATCCTCTATCCATGCTAATATATTACCCCAACCCCATGAGCCTTTATGCGGCACCTTATGAAATGCTTTTTGGAAATCCAAATACACTATATCCACTGGTTCCCCTTTATCTACCCTGTTAGTTACATCCTCAAAAACTCTAATAAATTTGTTAAACACAATTTCCCTTTCATAAAACCATGTTGACTCTGCCTGATCATATTGTGTGATTTTCTAAATGTAGGCCATCAGATCCAAGGGATTTGTTAGCTTTTAGTACCATTAGTTCCTTAAGTACTTTTTTCTATTGATCTTAATTACTTTAAGTTCCTCACTCTCATTAGCCCCTTGATTCCCTACCATTTTTGGTATGCTTTTTGTGTCTTCTTCTGTGAAGACAGGTACAAAATACTTGTTTAAAGTCTCTGTCATTTCGTATTCCCCATTATAATTTCTCCTGGCTCAGCCTCTAATGGATCAATGCTTACTTTTGCTACTCTCTTCCTTTTTACATACTTGTAGATGCTCTTACAATCTGTTTTTATATTTCTTGCTAGTTTACTCTCATATTCTATTTTTTCCCTTTTTATCAATTTTCTAGTCATCCTTTGCTGGTTTCTAAACATGTCCCAATCCTTAGGCTTACCATTTTCCTTTGCAACATTATAAGCCTCTTCTTTTAATTTAATACTATCCTTAACTTCTTTGCTTTGCCAAGGATGGATCATTCCTGTGAAATTTTTATTTCTCAATGGAATGTTCATTGAGAATTTTGGAATATTTCTTTAAATGTTTACCACTGCTTATCTACTGTCATACCTTTTAATCTAATTTCCCAATCTACCTTAGCCAACTCACCCCTCATACCTATGTAATTGACTTTATTTAAGTTTATGATTCTAGTTTCAGACTTAAGTATTTCACTCTCAAACCCAATGTGAAATTCTATTATATTATGATCACTCTTCCCCAGCGTATCCTTTACTATGAGATTATGAATTAACCCTGTCTGAGTACAAAAGACAAGATCTAAAATAGCCTGTTCCCTGGTTGGTTCCATGACATATTATTCTGGGAAACTGTTTTGAATGTATTCCATGAACTCGTTCTCCAGACTACTTTTGCCAATTTGATTTGTTCAGTCTATATGAAGCATAAAGACCCCCAAAATTATTGCATTACCATTGTTACAAGCTCCTATTATTTGTTGATTAATACTTTGTCCAACAGTATAGCTACCGTTAGGGGTCTATAAATTACTTCCACTGGTGTTCTCTGCCCCTTGTTATTTCTTATCTCATGATAATAAAGGATGACATAAGGACAGTAGTGAGAAAAGATCTTGGCTCTAAAGATCAGACAGTAGAATCAGTACTTCCTGATCTTCCAAGCCAAGATCCTTTCTCACTACTGTCCTTATGTCATCCTTCCTTATCAGGGCTACCCCAACCACCCACCGCCCCCGGTTTTCCATTCTGCCTGTCTTTTTGAAATGTCAATTACCCTGGAATATTTAATTCCTAACCTTGGTCACCTTGCTACCATATCTCTATAATGTCTATTAGATCAAAGCCATTTATCTCTATTTTGCCACTAATTAGTTTATCTTGTTACAAATGCTTCATGCATTCAGATAAAGAGCCTTTAATTTTAACTTTTTACCATTATTCCCTACTTTCACCTTATTCGCAGATGCATTATTACTGTTAAACTCTCGGGGGAAAAATTAGGTCGCGCCCCATTTGGGGCGCAAATATCGTCTGGACGCAAATATTAGCGCCTGGCGCTAATTATCGCCACTGACTGGAAACTTCACTTTTACCGCCCCGGGAGGTGAGTGGAGCGCTAAATCAGGTGCTGCACACCTGTCTTAAGGCGCAAAGGCCAAGGAGTGAGGCGCTAACTCAGAGCGCTGGCGAAGCTCATGTAATGTCAGTCAGCAATGGAACACAGACACAATGGCACGGGCCAGTTCTTAAAGGGGATGGTTAATCTTGCTTTCCATCCACATCCTGTTCATTGCAGCCTTGAATCTCGGCCTGGAGAGACTTGCACATCAAATGTGCTGGAAAGAACAATGGAGAGTACCAGGCAAAGAGCTCAGAGTGCAGCTCCCACAGTCTCTGCTAAATCGATACAAGGAATGGCAAATCAAAATGAACCTGCAAAGTGATGCTCAGTACCCAAAACTCCTTCACACAACGTTGAATCTCTCCAGAAGTCTCTCCCTCTCTCTCTCAGAATGCGTAGTTGAAAAATGGCACCAACAATAAAAGGCAGGAAGAGGTCACCTTTAAATAGCGCTCCCCCTTTCCCTTCATGACTGCAGAACGCTCCCCTCAACCTGTCATTGCTAGCATCAGGCGGTAAGGCAGGGGGCGCCACTCAATTTCCGCTCCGGGGCGCCACAAGGGCGTTGCACCATGGAATGACGTCACAATCTGCGCGCGCAGGTGGTCGCAGCGGTAAAGTTTAGCGCCGCCGCACAATGTCTAGTTAAGTTCCCGAGCGGCGCAAACATCGCTGCGCCCGGGCGTTAGCGGCTTTGCGCCCCATTAGCGCCCTCTTAAGGCGCTAACGGGAGGCGCAACCAACTGAATTTTTACCCCTCTGTCCTTTCCTGTCACACTCTGCTTATCTTTGCCCAGATCACTGCACTGCTCCATTGCCTTGACTTTTTGTTTTAGATTTCTAAATTTCCCCTCACCTGACCCCCCTCACCCCCTTTTTAGTTTAAAGCCCTATCTACACTTCTCACTAGATTGGTATATGCCAATTATTGTCATTTCATGGGTGGTGTCCTCACTGCCAGTGTCTGCTGGCACAAATCACATGGGATTTCGACATCTGCTGCTGTCTCGCTGCTTTCTTGAGGATGCCCCAGACTCCGGTATACATCTCTTCCACACATGCACGGAATTTGTGCCATGCATGGCTGCCCGATTCAAATGGCTCTTGCTCTGGCTTGTGATCAAGTCATTTGGCAGGAGTAGGTAAGTTAGCATTTGTAACTTGAAATGTAAACTGAAATATTCCTGTGGCAGCTAGAACATCAAGCTATGTTTAATAATATGCTGAAAGCCAAACAGCTAACATGTAATTCAATTAGGTTTGCTGCAAAATGAATGATGCACTGCACCTTATTTGCTGCTTAATACTTTCTGGAAAGCTGTTTCCTGGCATAATCCCAATCAATGAGTGTAAGACAGAAACAAATGGCTTTCACATTGTGCTCAGCTTTTAAAGTCCTTAACCAATTCCAAAAATTTTGTCAGCATTCTGTGGGTTGTTCTCACTTGTCACTATTTGTTGACAAAAATGAGGGCAGGATTGAAACTTCCCACAGTGCCTTGCAAGTATGCTGGAGAAACGAAGTGATGTGAAGTGCATGGGAGAAAGAGGTATGCAGCAGAGATTGATGTAAAATGTACTGGTCAGAGCGTCTGAGTCAGAAGGTTGTAAGTTCAAGTCCCACTCCAGAGACTTGAGCAGTTTTCTAGGCTGACACTCCAGTGCAGTACTGAGGGAGTGCTGCACTGTCGGAGGCGTTGTCTTTTGGATGAGACGTTAAACCGAGGCACTATTTCAAAGAGGATCAGGGGAGTTCTCCCCGGTGTCTTGGCCAACATTTATCCCTCAACCAACACCCAATAGCAGATTATCTAGTCACTGTCACATTGCGGTTTGTGGGATCTTGCTGTGCGCAATTTGGTTACCGCATTTCCCACATTACAACAGTGACTACACTTCAAAAAAGTACTGAATTCGGCTGTAAAGTGCTTTGGGATGTCCCAAGGTCATGAAAGGCACTATATAAATGCAAGTCTTTCTTTAATATAAAATATACAATCAGGGAGGTGATACAAACATGCCAACCATCAGCATTGCACTCCTGCTATTGGCAAGAGATGGGCAACATAGTAATGACCTTGGAGATTATCATCATGAAGGACTGACTTTCTTTGCCATGGAGGCTGGTGAATAGTATTCTGTTTGAAGTACGTGTGACCTTGATGTTCCATAGCGCACAGTGGGTTTCTATCCATGAGACCTTAAAAAGTTGGAAAATGCTAAGCCCTATTGACTAATTCAGGTAGCAGATGTGTTGCTTTAGGATCCTGAATGGCCTCACTTTAACCTGTGCCTCATTGTGCAGTCCCCACCACTTAAAACATCCAATTTTAAAATGCGCAGTGGCTTATATTGGCCATAAGGCGATAACAATTAATCATTTGCATTAACGTCAATTTCAAAGTCGTCGGTTATAGGGTCTTAAATGCTCTGTTTAATTCAGGCAGAAACAGCTGTGCTTAGTCACCTGTGATATTGTATGAGTGACGTACACATGAAAAATGTTTCATGTTTATTAATATATATTTATATTTAACACTTCATGCACAATAATCCCAGCAGGCAAAATTTACTGTCCTAATTAGGTATTTGGGTTGTTTAAATGGTTGTTTAGTGAAAGAGTTATCTATTGCTTAGACTGAGGGACATCAACAGATGAAATCACCAAGTGCCAGCCTCGAGGTCTGCGGGGCTTATAATTCTCACCTGCACTTAACAATGCTGAGATGAGTTCTGGCCATGGCCATTGCAACCATGGCATACGATGTGAGGCCATTTCACTTCTCATCAACGCTAAAGCTGGGGAACAAACCCTGTCAGGCCGCAATCTGGCTCGAGAGCAAATCAGTGAGATCACTTGGAGGAAGGAATCTCATTCTGCTTCGCTCTGGCGTCGAGTCAGGCTCTGACTATTGATATACCGTGGAACCTCTTAGCTCAGGAAAGCAAGAACTTCATTTTCATTGAATCCAACATTCCTATAGCACTACCATGTTATACTGGCCATTGCGTGTAATGGGCAGATTGATTTGCACAAACGTACCCGCTATAAGTGGTGGGGACAGTATTGGGCCAAATTTGGCTGTAGCAGGCCATCTAACGTCATCTGCCGTTAGTTTGACTTGCCCTTGTACGCTTAGGTTTTTTAATTTTCTGCATGGCAAGTTGCTGAAATTGCAAGCTGATAATGTCACAGCAAGGGAAACAGGGCATCTGGGACTTGAGTAAGCCGGGCAACCAACAGGGTATCTCCTTAACTAACCATATTGAAGGATTGGGAAATCAACAGCATTAGGACTGAGAAGGAAATGTAAATTAGAGTGGGTGAATTCAATGTCGAATCAGGTACAGAAAGAGAAATAGAGAGGGAACGAAAGATTGAATTGAGAGAAAAAGAGGGACAGAAAGGTAAAGTTAAAATAAATAAATTAAAGATCTTACATTTTTAAAATCTCCACCAACAATTAAAATCTGAAGAAATGATTCTCCACACATAGAATGGTTAACTTTCAGTACCAGAAAAGGTTGACAGGTAGTAATTAACTCTTACCACGTTGTTAAAGGGTACTTAGGCTGGAATGGACAAGACTTAACTTTCTGTGGCAAGTTTAGTTTGTAAATACCACACAAATATAACACCTTCACACCATTCAATACACTTCAATGGTGAACCAGACAGCGAGATGCCTTTTTTGCGAAGCTAACGATGAAGCGGGGCAACATGGACAACAACTTTTGGATATTTGAGTTTAACTGTGCATCTGCCCCTCACCTGAAGTTGCTGTACCATTTGTGCATAAAAAACGGTGAGCGCCATTAGCCTTACTGTAATTTTGACAGGAAAATCTGGGCTAATATTCACCTCAGATTGAGGGTTCTGCCATGGAGACATTGGGCTCGATTTTGCCAGGCCCAAGGAGGCGGGATTGGAGGCGTGTGAGGTGGTAAAATCGCAAAAAATGGCAGGCAGGCCCGATCCCGCCTCCATCCCGCCTCCATCCCGCCTCCGAGCAATTTTCCCAAATGCGTGTCTCCTCTGGAACATGCCAGTGAATCCTGGCGGCCTCACAAGTGGATTGCTTACTAACAGCTGCAGCTCCACCATTAAAAAGGAGTTTTCACCAATCATCATTTGCAGGTGGCAGAACTATGTTGTCTCAGGTCTGGGGGAACTTTTAGCAGGCATACCCATTGTTGTGGAAGTTTGGAGCCTGACACCCATCTCCAGTGTGACCTCCTGGGAAACCCCTCTCACCACCTTCACTGAGCACTTCCTGAACTGAGGCATATACCAGAAGCATGGGAACCATTTATTTCCTTTCCTCCTGGACATCAGAGTCGGACGACAACAGCAGCAGCAACAACAGGAGCGCCAAGCTGCTGCTCACCCACCTGAAGCTGCACAGGCCAGAAGGCGCCAGCGCGCGACCACATTGCTGCCTGGGATGCAAGGGACGCACTCATCTTGGCCAGATTTGCTTAGCCTGCACAATCAAACACTTTTGCCTTGCACCTTCTTATCAGACCATCGACAATGGCCAAGAACCTGCAGATTCCTATCACTCTGACCACCATACTGACAATTGCAATTCGCCCTAAGCCCTCAATGTGGAAGTCCCATTAGCAAAATGGCACATGCCACAGCTGCAACAGTTTGCAATCAGAATTTTTTATGACAATAAGCAACTGATGGCTTTTCAAAATTAAACACGTTACACCCAAGTGACTACCCTTGTGACTACTTGTGCATTATCTTCCTCTTACGCGTGCTCCTACATGGTGCTTCCCCTGTGGCTTCAGCAGATGTGGAGGCCCCTTGCTCACTTTCTTGCTGCTCCTGTCCCGAAATCTTTGGCGGGCATCCTCTGGGGTTGCGAACCTGTGAGGGCTCGGCAACAGTCTGCTGCTCCTACGGCTGTGCAGGGGTTGAGACGCCGATCTCAGTTGGGTGGGGACTCTGGTGGGGCGCTGACCGAGGGCTCTGCAGTGGCATGGTTGTATGAGCGCTTGGAGAGGAGCCCCCACTTCCTTGTTGTCTGCCACCAACATCCCTCGCATGGGTCAGCCCCACTCCAGACCTAGCAAGTGGCTGGACAGCCCCTTTCTGCACTTCAGGGGGACCATGAGGGCCTGTTTCTGCGCTGGAAGTCCTACTCCAGAGGACTTCCATGAAGGTCTGGTTTCTCTGCTCAATAGCTGACCATCGCTCCTCAAGAGATGTCAGTCTATTCTGAACAATGACCATGTTTTCACGACCCTGGCGACTAAGCTCCTCCATGGCTATAGCCATCCTCTCCTCTACGGTAGCCATCCTTTCCACGGAGGTTGCCATCCTTTCCGTGGTGATGCGTTCATGCGCCAACGCCTCCACAAAGGCTCTGCTCATGTTAGCGATGGACTCCTCCATTCGCTTCACACTCGCAGCGACCCTGGAGACTAAACCTGCCAGAGACTCTTGCACCCGTTCCTGGAGTTCCAGCACCGCTCTTCTTCTGCATGGACCCAGAGGTACAGGGTCAACATGCAGCTGAGCCGAGCTGGCAGAGTCCTGCGCCCTCCGATGAGGACTCTCCACTGCTGTCCCTGTCTCCACCATCTGCTGATGCTCACTTGTGAGCTGTGATACACCAGGTGACAACACTACACTATCTCACGCAGTTCCCACCGAGGTGTGAGAGTCTGCGCTGGTGCTGGGTGCGCTGAATTCTGCTGACGCTACGCCTTCAAAGGTTGCAGCTTCCTCTGAGGAGTCTTGAAGCTCAGGCTCTTCCTCTTGGACAGTGGGGACAGGGGCTGTCGATGGTCCTGTGGGGGAGTAAAGGAAAGAGTTGGAGATGTGAGGTAAAGTTTGCATGCACATTGAATTGTGCAGATGATCAAAAGTCAATCTGTTAGACCTTCAGAATCATTATCAGTCACTCATGCAATATCAATGAGAGAGATGCAAAGCTATTCTGTCACCAGCTTGCTATGATGCACCCGTCTGTCCGTCCCCCACTTGCGCATCCTCCTCCACTCCCACAATCTCCAGGGCCACCTCCTCCGCAGTGGTGAGCTGGGCTACTGAGGGTAGCCCTCCTCCTGTCCTCTCCCTCTCCCTCTTATTGTGGGCCCTCTTTTCCTGTAATGAGGGACACAAGTGGAGTTTGAGTGAGAATGAAGGAGTGAGTGTAGAGATTCCATAGCATAGATGCTTAGAAGGGGACAAAGATGGAGTGAGGTGCCAAGACCAAGGTCTCTCCCTGTGTGTTGTAAGTTGTTGTCATAGCATCACAGCAATAGGGAGTGTGAGGGCTGCATAGTCGAATAGTTAAGTGAATGTGAACATACAGAGAGAGGGAATGGGTAAGGGTGCAGGGATGTCAGTGTCAAGTGGAATGTAGAGGAAGAGGTTGGCAAAGCTGAGTGCTGGTGAGGAGAGGCGATGGGGATCAGATTGAGGGTGATGGGAAAGTCATACTCACTTTTCCTGTGCGGAGAAGGTCATGAAACCTCTTCCTGCATTGCAGCCAGGTTCTGCGGCACATAGACATTGAGTTGACCTCCTGGGCCACTTGCATCCACACAGCTTTAGTCTGCTGGGGAAGCTTTTTTCTCCCTGAGGAAGGGAAGAGCACCTCCTTATTTGATCTTGCTCCCTCCACCAGAGCTTGGAGGGTGGCGTCATCAAACCGTGGAGCACACTTTGGCCTACTGCTGGACATATTTGCTGAATGAAGCGATCACAACAATGGTCATAAAGTTTGCAGTCTCCAGAAGAAGCAAGGCTTCTTGCAGGCCTTATATCCAGCAGCACTGATGACGTCATCGGAGGCGACTTTCAGGGTGGAAAGACTAATTGGGCCAGGGGTTCCCACACGCTGGAAATCAAGTGCCCAATTAGGGCAAAATCGCACTTTTTTCCCACTTCACATCGGAGTCGGGGTCCTGACACGAAAACCACCTGACACGCCCCAGCCCGACCCCCAATGGCAAAATCGAGCCCATTAACTCAGCATAACCCTTGTCCACCAAGAACCCATCTTTACAGCTTCTCTGTTAAAAAGAAGGGTCACATAGGATTGCTGCAAAATGAAGATGGAATGTAAATTATCATGGAATCAGGCACTGACATGCTACATGGCTACAAATCATATGTACAATTAGGGAGGACAATACCCTGTGGCTGATATAAGTCTTTGGATTGTGGGTGGTACTCTAATGCCTACATTTGTGCAAAATGTTTAACTCTGCACTCTAGAGGGGTTGACATCTGATAAAAACAATTCAGCCTCTGCTGTGGAACTGCTGCTGTAGCTTCTGGGTAAAATTAATATAAGTGCCTGTATGATGGAATAGTGTTAACTTCCTCTTTGGAGCAGTGAACAGCAAGGTGACTAATATTGAAGGTATTGTCTGCAGGGGGATTGGAAGTAGCAGCAGTGACCCTTAAATGTCAGTGGCAGTGATGTGCGGACAGTAAAACATGGTTACAAGACTTCCTACTGTAGGTTACAGATGTATGTCACTCTAGCAGCCTTCTGAAGCACTGCTCCCTGACATAGTCAAGTAGCTTTGATATTGATGACACAACCACTGGATGGGGTAGGTCCGAGTGCTGGGGCTGACCTCCAATGCAGTCTGACTTAATTCGCCCAAAGCTGCTGCTACTGGCTCAGCTCAACTTTTTTCAAGCGTGGATCTGTGTTCCACCACTAATCCACCCAAAGAAATGAAAAGTGAAGATGTAATATTGGGAGACTTAAATTAGTAGGGCATCATTAAAGTGGTATGAAAAAGAGTTGAGAGCAAACAACAATAAGTACCAGCTATATTAAGTGAAACAAAAGACCAAAGACCACTGTACATGATAAACTTTTTCAGCTGGCTGTGAATACAGCTGTAATGCTAACTTTTATTGTGAGAAACTCTCACACAGGCCCTGTGAAGCGCCTTGGGATGTTTTACTATGTTAAAGATGCTATATAAATACAAGTTGTTGTTATTATGTAAGCAGCAGGAATTCTCACAAAGTGTCTGCTATGGCCATTATCAATCAATGAACCACAGTAAAAGCTGTTACACACGTTATATGTTACTACTGGGCTCAGTAATTTTCTGAAAGGTGAGATTGCACAATTAATTGCATTCCCTCTCATACTTGAGTTCCTGCTGCTGAAACATACTCGGGGTGATTTTCCCTGGATACTTCAGGTGCTAAAGAGCCTCCGAGGTGGCCAAGATGGGGTTTTAAGCTGAAATGCCGGTTCAGCCCGCCTTTAGCGCAAGATGCCATCTTGGTAAAGGAGTTGCGCTAGGAACGGCTGCTTGGAGGATCATTAAGGGGTTGATTGCCACTTAAATTGCCTGCTAGCACTCATTAACGAGGCTGCATGGCATTTTGGTAGATAGCGCTTGACCTAACGCCCTTTAACAGGAACCAGCTGATTGGAAGTAAACAAGTCGTTGCAGAGGAGTTCGTGCGCTACTTAAAAAGGTACATCACCTTTTACTGCTCACTTGCTGTTAGAGATTTGAAGAGGACTTTTGAAACACATCAGGAGACTTTCTGTGACACTTTGTCAAGACTTCACCAACACTCTATCAACATTTATTCCAGAAATCCTCTGAGGACTTCACCTAAAAAGAGTAAGTGCTGTGCTACTCCACCTTATAGGAGTCACCAGGAGAAAGGGAGTGCTTGGTCATCGGCATCTTGTTAGGGGACCCCTTGGTCTGCAGGAGGAATGGAAGGAGGGCAGGAGGCCAGGCAGAGCAGCACCAGCTGCTACATCAGAGAGGGACAGGAGGGCGAGGTGGTCTCCTCTCCCCCCACCGCCCCCCTGTGGGTACAGGACATCCCTCCTCCTCTGGTCCTCCTCCACCAGGACCTCCAGTGCTGCATCCGAGAACCTGCCGCTGTGTGTCAGTCAGCCCACTCCACACCTTCAGTGGAAGTGGGTGCAGGGAGCCCACATATACTGCTCCATCAAAATTGCTTCTAATCAGCGCGTGAGTGCTAAACCTGCAGGTGTCTGTTTTAGCAAGTTTAAATCGTGGTAATGATCAATTGCGGGCTGAAACCAATCTTTCAAACAGGTGTGTCTTATTAGCACAGCACCCACTTAACGCCTGTTTTCACCCTTTCCCCAAAATAATGCACACTGAGCACACATTCATTCACTCCACAAACGGGAGGATGTCAAGCCCTTGGTTTCGATTGAGGACTCTTGGACTTATGGTTTGTGTTTGGCCCACCAACTTACATCCTAGAATTGAAGGAAATTCTAATTTACAAATGTCACATTTTATACAGTTTAATGTACCTTGAATCTCTTTCTGCATTCAAAGATTTCACATTCATATCAGTTTTTCAAGGTGCAACTAGATAAATAAATGCATATATTATTAGACTGTCAATGATTAGAATCACAAGCCCACTAATGATCAGAATCCCCACTAGTTTTCCTGACACACATTAGCAGATTGCTAGAATATGATACCCCTTCATAACCTTCTAAGTAAAACAAGCAACATTTCCATTGCTGCTGAGTTTTCACGCACTGACTGTATTATGACAAGATGTGGAGATGCCGGCGTTGGACTGGGGTGGACAAAAATGAGAAGTCGCACAACACCAGGTTATAGTCCAACAGATTTATTTAATTTTACAAGCTTTCGGAGCTGTCGCTCCTTCCTCAGGTAAGTTAGCAGTGAGAGAATCTCCCAGAATTCACAATTTAAACACAGACAAAATCTATTCAAATATTTCCCTACATCAAAGACACACTAAGAGCACAGCCAAGACAATGAGATGTGTCCCAGGGGGTCCAACGTGTCAAACCACCTGCTGGCTGCATATCCTGTCAATTTGTGTTGGTTCTTGATAGCCAAGTTCCGCACTCATGAGGATGGCCTCAATCGCGATATCGGGTTCATGTCACGATACAGAACGTGACTTGACATCATGGCCGGTCTTCCCAGGTGTTTTTTTTTAAAAAGACTAGCACAAGAACCAACACAAATTGACAGGATATGCAGCCAGCAGGTGGTTTGACACGTTGGACCCCCTGGGATACATCTCATTGTCTTGGCTGTGCTCTTAGTGTGTCTTTGATGTAGGGAAATATTTGAATAGATTTTGTCTGTGTTTAAATTGTGAATTCTGGGAGATTCTCTCACTGCTAACTTACCTGAGGAAGGAGCGACAGCTCCGAAAGCTTGTAAAATTAAATAAATCTGTTGGACTATAACCTGGTGTTGTGCGACTTCTCATTTTTGTATTATGACAACAATAAATTGTGGTTTGACTGAAATAAAAGGACTAATAGGACTCTACAACCCTTTCAGCAGTGGAATTTTCCGATAAACCCTGTAGATACTGGTGACTGGGGAGATTTTGTTCTGACAGGAGGAATTAGATTTCCAAACCACTTGTACCTCTAACTTGGAAACAATTGCTTGCACTGATTTCACTGCTCCCAAGCATTTTTTGATTGTTTTTTGTGGGTATACCTGAATAGAATTACACAGAAATTACAACATCATTCGGCCAAAGCAATCCCTGCTGGTATGTATCCTCCAAGTGAGCAGTAGGCCAAATCCCATGTGCACAAAAGGATTGCTTGAGTGCTGTAGATAATGGAAAATCGGGTGGGGAGGATTTTACACCAATAATGGAGCCGGCCCAATTCATTAATTAAAATGGATGGAAAGTCAGGCCAGCTCTGTTACATGAATGATCCTTCCCATCCAGTTTTCCAGTTTTCCTGCCCAGGCAATCTTTTATGCCCACGCGCAGCAAGAGGAAAATCTGCCCGTTCTTTAAAAGTAATCAATGATTGATTTAGGAGGGGAGTGAGGGACGTGGGGTTACAGATATGTTCCTATTTTTAACTGTCTCTTGCTGGCAGGCCCAATCTCACTTACACAAGCAGTCCAAACTTGACCCAAACCTACTGCTGCTTGCAGCCTTTACCTGACCCAACACCAACTGCCAGCCTTAAGGGCCACTTTTGCAAATTCATTCATTCACTTTTCAGTGTGAATATTTAGTCCCAGATTTCTTCAGCGATCGGGGTAAATTGGCAACATTATCGAGGCGGGTGGTGATTAGCAGGGGCAGGATATGATTACACTGGGTCCTATCTCCTCAGAGCCTCCTTTCCTTTACAAGTAGTAGTCCTTGAGCAATCCAAGTTCCAAACACTTGTTTTTAAATGCACATAGCACAAAGCCAGGCCACACCGCTCAGCTCAGCTTTCCAACTCCCAACCTCTTTGAAGGGGAGGTTCTTAAAGGGGCCACACCTTTACTCAGGGATCAGAGCCCTCAATCATCTTGCTATAACCCCCTTCCATGATGTGCTGTGGTTTCCTAATGGGGGGTGTGGGTGATCCTTACATCCACCTCTTTGCAACCTGACATAAAGAATGGAGGTGGGACTGGCAGGATGCCGTCACCTGCTGGAATTCCCACTAGTCCTGCTCTGGTGACCCAATGTACAGTATGCCTGCAGGAGACAAGTATACACAACTTCACAGTGGCAGAAGTGGGGCCCACAGGATTGTTTAAGGCAAATCTCTTTACAGCAGGTGGTCACAGATTGACTGGCTGTTGTAAGGGAAGATTGCTTCACAGAAAGGGACCCATCTTTCTTCTTTTGTGTAAACTTCAGCTGGAGCTGTCAGCTCCGAACCCAAGTGGCGAGCCATCACCACATATTTCTGCCCATGGACCCCACATAGCAGGTGTCCCAGCTACATCGATAATGTCATGAGTGCCCACCAACAATATGCTAATTGCCTGAGCCAGTGATTCCGACTGGGTCAGGCTTGTAAGTCTCTGGTGGCATTGTTATTGTGGTGAAGTGGTATTGAGGATTTTTGGGCCCATTAACTTTATCAAGAACTCCTCTAATAAAGCCATGTTAAATGCGACACTCCAATAATTATTTGAAGTTCCTTGTAGGCCAGGAAGAACAGGAGTGCTTCTCCGGTCCTCACAAAGAAACCTTGGGCCTCCCCTTCCCTGGGCTTCCCACAACCTCCTCTCCCCTGACCGCGATTCCTCTGCTGGCCCCCTTACCAGGCAGCCGCTTCCCACCGACGTCCTGGCATGTTTTGGTCGGGAATTCGGCATGCAGCATGCTAATGAGGCCCAGCCATTAAAACAGGCAGCACCTCCCTTGCCCCGCTCCCGGATGGACTGGCTGCTCCCTAGGCCACATTCCCACCCAAGAGTAAAAATCAACCCCATCACATATAACGTATAACTGGCAAAGACAATTAGTTGGAAATCATTAAAGTGTCAACATAAATGAATTATCGCAATTTGGTATTTATATTTAGAGACCGTGGAGGGGTCGAGAGAAGTGGTGGTGAGGTAGAGCTCGGTGTCGTCAGCGTACAGGTGGAAACTGGCGCTGTGTTTTCGGATGTTGTCGCCAAGGGGTAGCATGTAGATGACAAATAGGAGTGGGCCTAGGATAGATCCTTGGGGGACTCCAGAGGTAATGATGTGGGAGTGGGAAAAGAAGCCATTGCAGGTGATTCACTGGCTACAACTGGACAGATAAGAATGGAACCAGGTGAGTGCAGTCCCACCCAGTTGGACGACGGAGGAGAGGTGTTGGAGGAGGATGGTGTGGTCAACCATGCCAAAGGCTGCAGACATAAGAACATAAGAAATAGGAGCAGGAATAGGCCACTTGGCCTCTCGAGCCTGCTCCGCCATTCAATAAGGTCATGGCTGATCTTGGGCTCAAAGCCACTTCCCAGCCCGCTCCCCATAACCCTTCACTCCCTTATCTTGCAAAAATTTGTCTATCTCCACTTTAAATGTATTTAATGACCCAGCCTCCACAGCTCTCTGGGGCAGAGAATTCCACAAATTTACGACCCTCTGAGAGAAGAAGTTCCTCCTCATCTCAGTTCTAAAAGGGCGACCCTTTATTCTGAGACTGTGCCCCTGAGCTAGATTTCCCCATGAGGGGAAACATCCTCTCTGCATCTACCCTGTCGAGCCCCCTCAGTATCTTATATGTTTCAATAAGATCACCTCTCATTCTTCTAAATTCCAATGAGTATAGGCCCAGCCTGCTCAACCTTTCCTCATAAGTCAAACCCCTCATCTCTGGAATTAACCAAGTGAATCGTCTCTGAACTGCCTCCAATGCAAGTATATCCTTCCTTAAATAAGGAGACCAAAACTGTACGGAGTACTCAAGGTGTGGTCTCACCAATACCTTGTACAGTTGTAGCAGGACTTCCCTGCTTTTATACTCCAACCCCCTTGAAATAAAGGCCAACATTCCATTTGCCTTTTTGATTACTTGCTGTAGCTGCACGCTAACTTTTTGTGTTTCATGCACAAGGACCCCCAGGTCCCTCTGAACTAGCATTTTGTAATCTCTCTCCATTTAAATAATAGTTTGCTTTTTTATTTTTCCTGCCAAAGTGGATAACCTCGCACTTTCCCACATTATACTCCATCTGCCAAATGTTTGCCCACTCACCTAGCCTGTCTATATCCCTTTGCAGATTCTTTGAGTCCTCTGCACAACTTGCTTTCCCACCCATCTTTGTATCATTCGCAAACTTGGCTACATTACACTCGATCCCTTCATCCAAGTCATTAATGTAGATTGTAAATAGTTGGGGCCCCAGCACCGATCCTTGTGGCACCCCACTAGTTACCGTTTGCCAACCAGAAAATGACCCATTTATCCCGACTCTCTGCTTTCTGTTAGTTAGCCAATTCTCTATCCATGCTAATATATTACCCCCAACTCCGTGAGCTCTTATCTTATGCAGTAACCTTTTATTGTGGCACCTTATCGAATGCCTTCTGGAAATCCAAATACACCACATCCACTGGCTCACCCTTGTCACCCTGCTTGTTACATCCTCAAAGAATTCCAGCAAATTTGTTAAACATGATTTCCCTTTCCTAAAACCATGCTGACTCTGTTTGACTGCAGTATGTTTTTCTAAATGCCCTGCTACTGCTTCCTTAATGAAGGACTCCAGCATTTTCCCAACGACAGATGTTAGGCTAACTGGTCTATAGTTTCCTGCTTTCTGTCTCCCTCCTTTCTTAAATAGGGGTGTTACATTAGTGGTTTTCCAATCCGCTGGGACCTCTCCAGAGTCCAGGGAATTTTGGTATATTGCAACCAATGCATCCACTATCTCTGCAGCCACTTATTTTAAGACCCTGGGATGCAGGTCATCTGGTCCAGGGGACTTGTCGTCTTTTAGTCCCATTATTTTACCGAGTACTATTTCCTTAGTGATAGTGATTGTCTTTAGTTCCCCACTCCCTGTGGCCCCTTGAGTATCATTATTGGGATGTTGCTAGTGTCTTCTACAGTGAAGACTGATGCAAAATATTTGTTCAGAGTCTCTGCCATTTCCCCGTTCCCCATTATTAATTCCCCAATCTCATCCTCTAAGGGACTAACGTTTACTTTAGCTATCCTCTTCCTTTATCTATACCTGTAGAAGCTCTTACTATCTGTTTTAATGTTTCTTGCCAGCTTACTCTCATAATTCATCTTCTCTCTCTTTATTATTTTTTTAGTCATCCTTTGCTGGTTTTTAAAATTTTTCCAATCCTCTGGTCTTTCACCAATCTAGGCAACATTGTATGCCTTTGTTTTCAATTTGATACCATCCTTTACTTCCTTAGTTAGCTACGGATGGTGCTCTCTTCTCTTAAAATCTTTCTTTCTCACTGGAATATATTTTTGTTGAGAGTTATGAAATATCTCCTTAAATGTCCGCCACTGCATTTCAATTTTCTTACCCTTTAATTGTTTTTCCAGTCCACTTTAGCCAGTTCTGCCCTCATGCCATTATAATTGCCTTTGTTTAAGATCAGGACACTGGTTTGGGATACAACTTTCTCACCCTCCAACTTGAAATTCAACCATGCTATGATCACTCTTTCCGAGAGGACCCTTTACTATGAGATCATTTATTATTTCTGTCTCATTACACAGTACCAGATTCAAGATAGCCTGCTCCCTGGTTGGTTCCATTACATACTGTTCTAGGAAAACATCCTGGATGCACTCTATGAACTCCTCCTCCAGGCTACCATGGCCAATTTGATTTGTCCAATCAATATGGAGATTAAAATCACCCATGATTATTACCATACCTTTTTTACAGGCCTCCATTATTTGTTGATTTATACTCTGTCCAACAGCATTGCTACTGTTCGGGGGCCTGTAGACTACGCCCACCAGAGACTTTTTCCCCTTATTATTTTTTATCTCCACCCAAACCAATTCTACATCTTGATCTTCTGAGCCAATATCACTTCTCACCACTGCACTGATCCCATCTTTTACCAACAAAGCCACCCCACCTCCCTTTCCTTTCTTTCTATCCTTCCGAATTATCATATACCCTGGAATATCAGTTCCCAGCCCTGGTCGCCTTGCAACCACGTCTCTGTAATGGTGATCAGATCATACCCATTTGTATCTATTTGTGCCGTCAACTCATTTATCTTGTTACGAATGCTTTTAACTTTGTCTTTTTACCATTTTTCCTTGTTTTGGCCTTTTTTTCTGTTACACTCTTATTTTTAAACATTCTGTCCCTTCCTGTCACACTCTTGGTTATTATTTCCCCCATCTCTAGCCTGCTCTATTGCTTTCTCATTTCTCATTGACTTTTTATTTTCCCGCTCACCTGGATCCTCTCCCCCACTATTTAGTTTAAAACCCTCTCTACAGCCCTAGTGATTCGATTTGCCAGGACTCTAGCCCCAGCATGGTTCAAGTGAAGCCCGTTCAAATGGAACAGCTCCCTCTTATCCCAGTACTGGTGCCAGTGCCCCACAAATCGAAACCTATTTCTCCCACACCAGTCTTTGAGCCACTCGTTCATTTCTCTGATCTTATTTACCCTATGCAAATTCGCTCGTGGCTCAGGTAGTAATCCAGAGATTATTACCTTTGTAGTTCTGCTTTTTAATTTAGCCCCTAGCTGCTCATACTCTCTCAGCAGAACCTCTTTCTTTGTCCTACCTATGTCATTGGTACCTATGTGGACCATGACAACTGGATCTTCCCCGTCCCACTCTAAGTTTCTCTCCAGCCCAGAGGAGATGTTCTTAACCCTGGCACCGGGCAGGCAACACAGCCTTCGGGACTCACGTTCTTGGCTGCAGAGAACAGTATCTATCCCCTCACTATACTGTCCCCAATCACTACAACATTTCTTTTTGCTCCCTGTACCACGGTGCTGTGGTCAGTTTGCTCATCCTCCCTGCAGTCCCTGGCCTCATCCACACAAGGAGCAAGAATTTCGTACCTGTTGGACAAGGCCAAGGGCTGAGGCTCCTCCACCCCTACCTCCTGGATCCCAATACCTGCCTCGCTTGTAGTCACGCCCTCCTGTCCCTGACCATGGGCCAAATTGGAAGTAATTATTCTAGTGGGTGTGACCGCCTCCTGGAACATAGTGTCTAGGTAACGCTCCCCCTCCCTAATCTGTCGCAGTGTCTGAAGCTCGGACTCCAGCTCATCAACTCTGAGCCGCAGTTCCTCAAGCAACCAACATTTGCTGCAGATGTGGTCACCCTGGATCTCAATGATGTCCACGAGCTCCCACATGCAACAACAACAACACATTGCCTGGTCTCCCATCTCAATTAATTAATTTGTTTTGAAATTTGGAACACTTATATCTTTTAATCTACACCAAGGCACTTAAATTTAGACGCTCAAGTTTGGAAAAAAAGCGAGAAATAGAGAAATACTCACCATCCAATCACTTACCTGCTTTCTGGTGACGTCACACTTCGATTACTTTTTACTTCTTTACACTTTGTATCTCGCTCTGCTCCCGCTGCTTTTGAACTCTCCCGGGTTTTGGCGCTCTCGCTCTGCTCCCGCTGCTTTTGAACTCTCCCGGGTTTTGGCGCTCTCGCTCTGCTCCCGCTGCTTTTGAACTCTCCCGGGTTTTGGCGCTCTCGCTCTGCTCCCGCTGCTTTTGAACTCTCCCGGGTTTTGGCGCTCTCGCTCTGCTCCCGCTGCTTTTGAACTCTCCCGGGTTTTGGCGCTCTCGCTCTGCTCCCGCTGCTTTTGAACTCTCCCGGGTTTTGGCGCTCTCGCTCTGCTCCCGCTGCTTTTGAACTCTCCCGGGTTTTGGCGCTCTCGCTCTGCTCCCGCTGCTTTTGAACTCTCCCGGGTTTTGGCGCTCTCGCTCTGCTCCCGCTGCTTTTGAACTCTCCCGGGTTTTGGCGCTCTCGCTCTGCTCCCGCTGCTTTTGAACTCTCCCGGGTTTTGGCGCTGTCGCTCTGCTCCCGCTGCTTTTGAACTCTCCCGGGTTTTGGCGCTCTCGCTCTGCTCCCGCTGCTTTTGAACTCTCCCGGGTTTTGGCGCTCTCGCTCTGCTCCCGCTGCTTTTGAACTCTCCCGGGTTTTGGCGCTCTCGCTCTGCTCCCGCTGCTTTTGAACTCTCCCGGGTTTTGGCGCTCTCGCTCTGCTCCCGCTGCTTTTGAACTCTCCCGGGTTTTGGCGCTCTCGCTCTGCTCCCGCTGCTTTTGAACTCTCCCGGGTTTTGGCGCGCTCGCTCTGCTCCCGCTGCTTTTGAACTCTCCCGGGTTTTGGCGCTCTCGCTCTGCTCCCGCTGCTTTTTAACTGTCCCGGGTTTTGGCGCTCTCGCTCTGCTCCCGCTGCTTTTGAACTCTCCCGGGTTTTGGCGCTCTCGCTCTGCTCCCGCTGCTTTTGAACACTCCCGGGTTTTGGCACTCTCGCTCTGCTCCCGCTGCTTTTGAACTCTCCCAGGTCGAGAAGGACGAGAGGGATAGTTTACCAAAGGGAGCAGTGTTCATGCTACACCTCTCCTAATAAAACTCCAGATATAGGAACATGACTAAGGAGTACGTAGATCTACATTTCCATGAATAACAAGCTGCCTAGTTGTTTTGGTGAGAAACATTTTGAAAGGTCGAGCAGGAAAGCAGACTATTTCGTAACATCAAGCATACAACAGTAACCAATTTAACAGCAGTTTTATTTTTACACAAATATCTGAGCCTGTTTAAAATTTCCTAAGTTCTAGTGGTCAGAACATACAGCAATAATCCTTTCTGAAGTGTTCCTATAGACCTGCATTCTTTCCACTTTCCATACTTTCTATTATGATTTGTTTATATAAGCTTCACAGCTATATGCCAAAGGTATAATGCTTGTCAACTTGGCCACCCGCTCAAATGAATGGATTTTGATAAATCATAGAATCATACAGCACAGAAGGAGGTCATTCAGCCCATTGTGTTGGAGCTTTGAAAGAGCTATCCAATTAGTGCCTGTGCCGGTTCTTTGCCTATAACCCTGGAAATTTTTATTGTTACAAGTTATTTATCCAATTCCCCTTTGAAAGTTACGACTGAATTTGCTTCCACCACTCTTTCAGGCAGTGTGTTCCAGATCATAACAGCTCGGCGCATACAAAACATTCTCCTCATCTCCCCTCTGAAATGGGAAGGGAGATATCAACTATGAAATTACAGTGACAACAAAAATAATTTAAATATAAATGTAATGCTTTTGGTTACTGTATTTTAATACTTCTCATATATCCTGTGACATTGATGTTAAATATCAATTTTGCAGTTACCAAATTTCAATCTATAGAAGCACCAACTGTAAAGGGAAGCAGATTAATTACTGGAGAAGGAAATGTCTGATTAGGTTTGGCGCATAGATTTTCTGATCAGTATAAATCCAACCAGAGACAGGGTGTTGCGTAAATCGCATCCACCTGACCCGTATTGTGCACATTTCTGGGTTCAGGCTAATTTTAATATTGTTTGTGAGCTCGAAGTGAAGAAATTGCCTGCAATTGGACGCCCAGCTGTTGGCAATGGGAGAATCGCACACTGTCACAGGATTTGAAGTCCTATAACAGCTTAAAGGGACAGACATCATGATTTTTGTAGTTTGTGGAGCAGCAAATCTCTGAAGAAAAGCTATGTTTGAAAGGAGTGGAGTAGGCCTTAGAGTGGATCGGTTCTCCGATGGGGCCATCAAGATTCTTCGAAGGAAGTGATGCGAGGAAGGAGTTCCTCCTTAGCACTGAACACCACCGGCAGTCAAAAAGAGCAGCCCGGGGGGGAACAGGAAACGGTGAGCACTAGCGTCAGTGCTTCCTCTGCCAAATTGTGTACATGGAGTCATTAGCAGGTCAGCAAAAGTAAAAGAACCCACAAGCACTTTCTATTAATGCAATGAACTCTGCATCTATGGCATTTACAATTACCTCCCCTTCACGCAGTCTTAAAGGGGGAAACATTCGGTTGGTTAGTGCCTCCCGTTAGCGTCTTTGGGGGGCGCTAATGGGCCGCGAATGACTTACCGCCCGAGCACGCTGATTTTAGCGCCGCCCGTGAAATTGACCTGGTGGTTTGTGGTGGCGCTAAACACTACTGCCACGATCTCTTGCGCCCAGAGATCATGACGTCAATGAAACGCGCAACGCCCTGGTAGTGCCGCGGACCGGAAATTGATTCTTGTCCCCCACCTCAGCGCCTGCCGCTAGGAATGACAGGTAGAGGGGGACATTTTGTAGTCAGTTGGGTGCTGGGGGAGCGCTATTTAAAGGCGTGCTCTTCCTACTTTTTCCTGTCGGCAAAATATTCTGCATACGCAGGTTGAGAGAGGGAGAGAGGCGTCTGGAGACATTTACTGCTATCCTACAAGGAGTTTTGTTAGTCAGCAAGACTTTTCAGGTTCCCATTTCTGTCAGCTTTATTACTACCACATTTAGAAGATTAAATGGGGGCTGTACTGGCACGGGGCCTCGTCCTCCAGCTTCACCTTCAGAGGCAGCGGAGGCGGAGAGAGAGAGTGGCAAACATGGCCAGAGGGAGGAGGGCCAACAGGCCTCTGCACAGGAGACCTTACCCTCCCAGTGTATTCCGGGAGCAATTCTCATACATTCATCTCTCAGAGGAGCAGTGTTTTAGAAGGCTCCGCTTCAGCAAGGAGGTGGTCACAGAGCTCTGCCACCTCCTGCAGCCAGAGCTCCAGCCTCAGCTCAGGACCAGGACGTCTCTGTCAATGGCAGTGAAGGTGACGGTGGCTCTGAATTTCTATGCAAGCGGCTCCTTCCAGGCTTCAACGGGGGACATTGCAAACATCTCCCAGTTCACTGTTCATTGCTGTATCCGGGAGGTCACAAATGCTCTATACCAAAGGAGAAGGGAGAACATCTCATTCCCCATGACCTGAGACAAACAGCATGAACGCGCATGTGGCTTTGCTAGGGTAGCGGGCTTCCCCATGGTTCAGGGCGCCATTGACTGCACGCACTTAGCATTGCGGGCACCACATGAAAATGCAGAGAAAATGCAACCACAAAGGCTTCCACTCTTTGAACGTCCAGTTGGTTTGCGACCACAGACAGCGCATCCTCGTCGTCAATGCCCGCTATCCTGGCAGCAGCCACGATTCATTCATCCTGCACCAGACTGGTGTCCCAGACCTGTTCCAACCACTGCATCAACCTCATGGCTGGCTCCTCGGGGACAAGGGTTATCCACTCTGCACCTGGCTGATGACACTGCTCCGTAACCCCAACACTCCTGCTGAGCTCGCATACAATGAGAGCCATAGCGCCACCAGGAACCTCATTGAACAGACTATTGGCATGCTGAAGCAACAGTTCCAGTGTCTTGACCACTCTGGAGGAGCCCTGCAGTACTCCCCCAATCGATTATCGGTTTATATTGTTGTGAGCTGCATGCTTCACATCCTCGCCACTCTGAGGACACAACCATTGCCACCAGGGATTGGTGCACCACCTCAGGAGGAGGAAGAGGGAGAGGAGGAGGAGAAGGCAGAGGAGGAGGATGAAGAGGAGAATGAGCAGCAGCAACATGGGTGGGAGGCGCACAGTGTTGCTTCTGCATGGGCCATTCGTGAGCGCCTCATAAGACACCGCTTCTGATGAATAACAGAGAAGATGGCTTTTGGGATGAAGAAGCACATCATTGCAGCCATCCCGCAGCCCCTATTACTGGGCAAAGCTCCAATGAGAAACATGAGCAAATTTGTTAGGTTTCAATAAAAACATTATTTTTCTGACCAACTGTGTCTTATTAAACACAACCAATAACAAAAAAACCACAACAATTCATTAACAAACAAAACTGGTTATTACCACATCGAGATAAGTCGTACCAGAGTGAACAATATATTAACATAAACATCCAACTTTGGGACAAACATTCCCCCAATTTGTTAGGGAATTTTTAGTTATTCGCCCTTCGAGAATTATCTCCATCCCCTGCGCACTCCCCCGCCTTCCCACCCTACTGCTCCTCTGTAATGTGGCCCCAGTGGTTGCAGCAAGGCTGGAGGAAGGTTGCTGAATCTTGGATCCAGAGACTGCAGATGGCCTTGCAGGACGCCCTCGACCAGCTCTGGGCCTGGAGGGCCCGGCTGCAGACTGCACCAACTCTGCATGGGTGGCAGCAGGCTGGGCTGGCTGGGTTACAGGCTGTGGCAAGTGCAATGGCGGAGTGACAGTGGTGGGAGCAGGAATGCTGTCATCCAGAGAGAGGACAGCACCTTCCTGCTCGACCGACCCACTGCCACTCCCCCGGGGCAGAACCACAGCATCCGGAGCAATCTGGAGCAATCCGGAGCAATCTGTTCGAGCACAGATTGCTGGCACAGATCCCTGGTGGACAGTGGGCGACCCAGCGAGGATGGCAGCAGTCAGCGCTTGCGTGACATCAATCTGAGACTGCATGAGAGCAGTCTGTGATTGGATGGCACCAACCAATGACTCGATTCCAGCACTAAGCCGTTGCGTTGCCTCGGCCTGTGCTGCAATAGATGCTGCCACCTCACCCATTACACATGGCATGGGCTCTGGGTCCCCACGGTCTCCCTGCAATTCAACCATCCTCTGCAACGAGGCAAGGATGGCTTCAAGGGTTTGTGCACAGATGACAGCTGTGCTGGCGGCGGACTCCTCCACACTCCTAGCCAGTGCATCCATGCTCTCAGGCACCCTTGCCATTGCACCCATGAGCTCAGTATGCATGCTCATCGCCTGAGTATTCAGCTGAGTCCTGTGCAGTAGAAGTCATGCGCGCACTCATCCTCCGGGGGCTGGCCCCCGAGCTTCCCTTTCGCCATGGCGTTGCTGCAGCCCTCTGGTTCCCGGAGCTTTACCCAGATCAGATCCAAATCCCCTGCTCCCCTCCAGTGAACGCGTGGCCCCAGTATCAGAAGTGTCGCCCTCGGAAAATGCAGGCGGTGAGGCCGCGGGCTTCGTTTTCCTCCTCCTCTGCCGCGTCGCTGCCACTTGGAGGCTGAGGGACAGGCTGGTCAGATGGTGGCTCACTATCTGAAAGCGGGTAGGTACAAGAGTGGCTTTAACGTGAGGGCAGGGGGGCAGGAAGGGAGCAAGGACTGGAGACAGTATAGTTAGATGGAAAGTGGGAAAGGCTGGTGTTGTGAGGGGGAAGTGGTATGAGAGAGGAGATAAAGATGATGAACATACCATTGCTGTCCCCAAGGCGGTCGACCTCTCAAACTGCCACAGCGCCCACGACATGACTGACGATGAGTCTGTGAACTGACTCCTTCAGCTGTGTGAGGGCGTGTAGCTCCACCTGACCTCTTCCCATGCGTTGTTGCTCGATGATAGCCAAGTTCCGCACTCATGAGGATGGCCTCAACCGGGATCTTGGGTTTATGTCACGATACATGACGTGATCCAGACTCGAGTCGTCGTTGGCTTGTTCACAGATGTGATTCCCAGTAAAAAAGTAAAAATTTTAAAGTTTATCGTTTCCCATACCGACGGCAGCTTTTGACACATTAGACCCCCTGTAACTCCACCTCATTGTCTCAGTTGTATCTTGCTATGTCTTTGATGTGGTACCTTCCTGGCTGACCTGATTGCCTTTTGTCACACCTCGGCAGATAAACAGTCAGGATGATTTAAATGTAGTCGTCTGCCATTGTAAGTTACACATGCATTGTTCTCTATCTATATATGCTTTGTCGATTCTGTATTTCTTTACTTCACCTGAGGAAGGGGCCACGTAAGCTCCGAAAGCTTGTGATTTCAAATAAAACTGTTGGACTATAACCTGGTGTTGTGCGACTTCTCATTTTTGTCCACCCCAGTCCAACACCGGCATCTCCGCATCATGACCACTATCATTAACTTTCTTAACTGTCTCACCATTATTCATAAATCCAATGGTTTTTCCCTTAACTGTGTTAACTGTCCACCATTGTTCCTAAAGTCAATGGTTTTTCTGCTACTGTCTTGAAACCATTGTTTCACTATCTTTCCGGAGACAGGCAGGCAGCTTTTAAATGGTTTTGTGGTCTGAGTCATCTAAATTCAGTGATTGTGTTAAGCTAGTATTCTTCCACTTTAAGAAAAGCAGTTAAGAAGGATTTGTATTGCAGGATGGTTAATATGACTTCATAGGTAGAAGATCAGCCATGATCTTATTGAATGACGGAGCAGACTCGAAGGGCTGAATGGCCTACTCCTGCTCCTATTTCTTATGTTCTTATCTTCTTATGTCCAAGCAATAGATGTCAATTTTACTCTCATCTCCAATATTCTTTCAATGGGGAAATGGAAACTGCTTTTAACTAAAAGAATGCTTTCTCACTGGTTGGCATATGACCAGCACAGATGATGGTAAAATGGAGGTCAGGAGTGGGATTCCATTCCTACTGGATGCCACTAATTGTTTTATTTAATATTATTGTCAATGCTGTTGTTTCCAGAAGTAGAGAAATGAGCATGGGTGGGCTGTTTATCGGAAAGGGCTGGAAATTTTGCTAATCTGTAGCTAATTATCATCTGTCAGGAAAGAATGAAAGTGGGATCCACAAATGGAGCATAAAATGCTTCTTACAATTATTGAAAGACCAACAGCTCAAATATGAAAAAGATTTCCATTTCATGAGTAATTCTGCTATTGACTGCATGAAGTCAAATGTCTGACGGCCTCTATCCAGAAACTGTGGAGACAATTGTACATTTTCCATAGAATGTTAAATATTTGAGGATACTAACTCTTTGACCATGAAACAAAGGGATCCCATGTTAACAAAGGATGTATGCCCTTTTCAGTAGCTGATGTGAATAGAGGAAATTGGGAAAAAAGACAGCTAGGGTGATGCTTTCCAGTCAGCGTAAAGTAAATCATAATCTGTTGATGCTGAGAAGCTTTTTCACCACACCTAAAGAAGACCATTAACTTGATTATTTACAAATCTTTTAAGCGGTCACTCCTTTTATCATCACAGAGAAAATGGAATCTCGAAATTAACATCATATTCTTAGGCACATCTAAAATTCGGGCCATATTGGAATTATTGATTCAATCCAAGATAACGCTTAGAACAGATTGTGCTATTAAGAATTACATGGAATAGAATAATAACCCACTCATTGAAGTCAATGACAAATCTGTTCAAAAAAGTTTACTGCTAATTATCTGTAACATTGGATTGTGACATTACCTAAATGTGTTTGTGTCACGTTACTCTGTTTGCTTTTTAACAGAGACACTAACCTGTTTAAAATAAACCACCTAATGTTCACAGTAAAATAGTGGACAGAGGAATGTCACATGAATATATAAAACGCTCATCTGCTAATACCGTAAACAGTCATTTCTGGGCTATACGGGTGATTTTTTGATTATGCGGTGGCAGCGGGCAATCATCAATGTGTGTTGGAAAATCACAGGTAGCATGTGATCATTTTCCAATATACCTCTGTGACGAGCAAGGTTTCTTGCTGCCAACACATATCAAAAAATGTTCTCTATAGTGCCATATCTATTTGGGACATCCCCATTTTTTGCACACAACAAAAATAATAAACAATCCTGTAGTCTAATTGTACACAGGCGTTTTTGGATTTATAAGTGGACCTGTAGATAATACAAGCTGTGCAGAAGCCGAAGAATATATTTATATGCAAAAAGAACACATCTGAGGCTTAGACGTATTTTCCCCAACATCTCCTGTCAACTGCAGATATACAGGAATATTCCTTTTGTGTTTTTGGCAATTATTTTTGAAATGGGCATATGGAGGGTAATATTTTCCCTGCCAAGGAAATAGCTTCAGCCCAGTCAGCAAGTAGTTCAATTACAACTCAAATCAAGAGCTGCAACAAAGGGACAACAAATCTAATAACATTAAGAAATTAAGTTGGTCTGCAACTTGAGGAATATCATTAATCTTTACTTATACCACAGAGACAGCCAACTATGCTTGTGATAGCATCAATGCAACAGGGCTGTGTGCCCACAAAAGTTTAAACACAGTCACCTGGAATTTCCATGGGGAGTGGTCTCCACACCTCCCACTGTAACTTCAGTGGAAGACTGGCAGAAACCCTGGAGAAACAACGTAAATGGCCAAAGTTATGGCGGGATTTGGTAGAACCCCTACGGAAATTCCAGGTCACTGTTTAAAACATTGGGTTGCATCAACATTAATCAAAATGGATCCTTGCACTTTGTTATCTCACAATATATTGTTGTTAGGTAAGGGTATTAAGGGTTACAGAACCAAGGCGGGTAGATGGATTTAAGATACAGATCAGCCCTGATCTAATTGAATGGCGGAACAGGTTCAAGGGGCTTAATGGCCTACTCATGTTCCTATGTTTCTAACTCTAATTGCTGTCAAGTGGACCTATGTGCATTGTAAGATCTCTTTGGGCTTCTTTTATTTCTATTCAGCTGTTTCATTGTTTCGTGCTGATGTAGACTGCTATGCTGTATGCTTTCTACCTGCCATACATCTAAGGCAGGCAACCCCACTGTGGTAGTGAGGAAGCTGATCTTGGAGAAGAGTACATGACCTGATAATGATTATGCTGTACTACTCTTGTCTTATTTCCCAATTCAAGTTCCTTCATGCTAGAATGCTTTGAGAAGTAATCACCTTATTTGCACCAAGGGACTAAAAGGTGATCTTGGAAGACTTAGTTTGGTCTGGTATCTAAAAGTAATGTAACCTGGATAATAGGTTTTGATCATTTCCACCTCTCCCTCAACTAAAGATGACATGTATAGTATTATTATGTAGTGATTGTAAAAACATGAAGCTACAGTAGCTAAATGAAAAATAATTTGACTGCCAGAATTAACGGAAATGTAATTGAAGGATGTGTTTGTTGTTAATAGGAATCAAAATCTCTGATAAGAGGCCATGTAATGAATGCTTTTATTCATTAAATCATGGCTTAACTTTTTATGGGACGTTTAGCAGTGATATTAGAGCAGAAAAGGGGAAGTTTTTGTCAGTTCAAGTGATTTCACTGATTGCCAGCTATGGGGAGTTCCTGTAACGGAGCAGGGAATGACTGATCGCAACTTCAGGATTTCCATGTTTATCAGCGCATGCGCTAAATCCTGAAGTTACGGTCAGTTTCAGAGGGCTGATGATGGCGAATGCTGACAGTTTCGCCGTCGTTTTCACCACAAAATCCAGGCCATCATTTCAAAATTAGTAACAATACTGTGGAGGAGGAATTCCTAGAGTGTATACGGGATAGCTTCCTGGACCAATATGTCGAGGAACCAACTAGAGATCAGGCCATCTTAGACTGGGTATTATGTAATGAGGAACGATTAATTAGCAATCTTGTTGTGTGAGGCCCCTTGGGGAGGAGCGATCATAATATGATATAATTCTTCATTAAGATGGAGAGTGAAGTAGTTGACTCAGAGACTAGGGTCCTGAATTTAAATAAAGGAAACTACGATGGTATGAGGCGTGAGTTGGCTAGGATGGATTGGGGAGCGTTACTTAAAGGGTTGATGGTGGATAGGCAATGGCAAACATTTAAAGATCACATGGATGAACTACAGAATTTGTTCATCCCTGTTTGGCATAAAAATAAAACAAAAAAGGTGACTCAACCGTGGCTAACAAGGGAAATTAGGGATAGCATAAGATCCAAGGAGAGGGCATATAAATTGGCCAGAAAAAGCAGCAAACCTGAGGATTGGGAGCAGTTTAGGATTCAGCAAAGGAGGACAAAGGGATTAATTAAGAAGGGGAAAAAATAATATGAGAGTAAGCTTGCAGTGAACATAAAAACTGACTGTAAAAGCTTCTATAGATATGTGAAGAGAAAAAGATTGGTGAAGTCAAGCGTAGGTCCCTTGCAGTCAGAATCAGGGGAATTTATAATGGGGAACAAAGAAATGGCAGACCAATTAAATACATACTTTGGTTCTGTCTTCACAAAGGAGGACACAAATAACCTCCCAGAGATGTTGGGGAACATAGGGTCTAATGAGAGGGAGGAATTGAATGAAATCAGTATTTGTAGGGAAATGGTGTTCGGGAAATTGACGGGATTGAAGGCCGATAAATCCCCAGGGCCTGATAATCTACATCCTAGGGTACTTAAGGAAGTGGCCCTAGAAATATTAGATGCATTGCTAGTCATCTTCCAAAATTCTATAGACTCTGGAACAGTTCCCATGGATTAGAGGGTAGCTAATGTAACCCCACTATTTAAGAAAGGTGGGAGAGAGAAAACGGGGAATGATAGACCGGTAAGCCTGACATCGGTAGTGGGCAAAATGCTAGAGTCCATCATAAAAGATGTAATAGCAGAGCACTTGGAAAACAGTGACAGGATCGGACAAAGTCAACATGGATTTACAAAAGGGAAATCATGCTTGACTAATCTACTGGAATTTTTTGAGGATGTATCTGGTAGAATAGATAAGGGAGAACCAGTGGATGTGGTGTATTTGGACTTTCAGAAGGCTTTCGATAAGGTCCCGCATAAGAGGTTAGCGTGCAAAGTTAAAGCACATGGGATTGGGGGTTAGGTACTGACTTGGATAGAGAACTGGTTGGCAGACAGGAAGCAAAGAGTTGGAATAAAAGGGTCTTTTTCCAAGTGGCAAGTAGTGACTAGTGGGGTACCGCAGGGATAGGTGCTAGGACCCCAGCTATTCACAATATATATAAATGATCTAGACGAGGGAACTAGATGTAATATCTCCAAGTTTGCAGACGACACAAAGCTGGGTGGGCGTGTGTGCTGTGAGGAGGATGCAGAGAAACTCCAGTATGATTTGGACAGGTTGGGTGATTGGGCAGATGCATGGCAGATGCAGTATAATGTGGATAAATGCGAGGTTATCCACTTTGGTGGCAGAAACAGGAAGGCAGATTATTATCTGAACGGCAATAGATTGGGAAAAGGGGAAGTGCAACGAGACCTGGGTGTCCTTGTGCACCAGTCGCTGAAGGTAAGCATGCAGATGCAGCAGGCGGTTAAGAAGGCAAATGGTATGTTGGCCTTCATAGCGAGAGGATTTGAGTACAGGAGCAAGGATGTCTTGCTGCAGCTGTACAGGGCCTTGGTGAGACCACACCTTGAGTATTGTGTGCAGTTTTGGTCGCCTTATCTGAGGAAGGATGTTCTTTCCATGGAGGGAGTTCAGCGAAGATTTACCAGACTGATACCTGGGATGGCAGGAATGATGTATGAAGAGTGATTGGGTCGATTAGGCTTATATTCGCTAGAGTTTAGAAGAATGAGAGGGGATCTCATTGAAACTTATAAAATTCTAACAGGACTAGACAGACTAGATGCAGGAAGGATGTTCCCGATGGCGGGGGAGTCCAGAACCAGGGGTCACAGTCTAAGGATAAGGGGTAAGCCATTTAGGACAGAGATGAGGAGGAATTTCTTCACCCAGAGAGTGGTGAACCTGTGGAATTCTCTACCACAGAAGGCAGTTGAGGCCAATTCATTAAATATATTCAAGAAGGAGTTAGATATATTTCTTAAGGCTAAAGGGATCAAGGGATATGGGGAGAAAGCAGGGACAGGGTACTGAATTTGGATGATCAGCCATGATCTCATTATATGGCGGAACAGGCTCGAGGGGCCGAATGGCCTACTCCTGCTCCTATCTTCTATGTTTCTATAGCACCATAGAATGATGCAGCTCAAAACGAGACCTTTCGGCCCATCATGCCTGTGCCGGCTCTTTGAAAGAGCTATCCAATTAGTCCCACTCCCCTGTGCTTTCCCCATAACCCTGCAAATTTTTCCCCTGTAAGTATTTATCCAATTCCCTTTTGAAAGTCACTATTGAATCTGCTTCCACCACCCTTTCAGGCAGCGCATTCCAGATCATAACAAATTGGTGCGTAAATATTTTTTTCCTTCTGTCACCTCTGGTTCTTTTGTCAATTACCTTATATCTGTGTCCTCTGGTTACCAACACTGGAAACAGTTTCTTCTTATTGACTTTATCAAAACTCTTCATGATTTTGAACACCTCTATCAAATCTCTTCTTAAGTTTCTCTTCTCTAAGGAGAACATCCCAGCTTCTCTAGTCTCTCCACATAACTGAAGTTCTGTACCCATGATACCATTCTAGTAAATTTCCTCTCCACCCTGTCCAAGGCCTTGACATCCTTCCTAAAGTGTGGTGCCCAGAATTGGCCACAATACTCCATTCAAATGAGAGTGAATACCTTTGACACAACCTCTTATGCCCATACCATATTGGATTTTTCCCTTAGTTCTCTGATTGCCAAATGTATTAATGATTCTGGTTTTACTTATCTGTTGGTTGTTGAAAAGCCCAATAATCCCCTCTTAGCCATACTCCTTTGAGATCATAAAGTAATATTGTTAGTGATATAAGTGAAAATTTTAGATTTGATGTTTCCCTTTAAGGTAAAAATCCTTTCATTAATTTTCTTTCATTATAATTTTTCTGCTTTTAATTCCAACGTGCTTGCACCGAAGGAGCAGTATTTCATAATATTCTCCACTAAATGTTACTTTTTTCTTAATTTCAAATATAATTAGATAGATAATATATGTCTAAAACCATCTAATTAGTTTGTCGAACTTCATCATCTTCAAAACTGCCCTTCGCCAGTGAAGAATTTGCAAATGTAAGGACTGTTCATAAAGGGACTGTGTTAGGGGGCTTCATTCTGAGATCAAGAGGTGCCAAGAAGGTAGGTAAATGAGGTGCAATGTTTCTGCCAGCTTGCTGCTGAGCAAAAAATGATTGGTAAGTGATGGCAAGTTCCTTTTGGTTATATTCCTGTCATGACACATTTTCAGACAAAGATTTAACACAGCAATAATGGATTTTTGCTTGCGAACAAAGGCAACAATTAAACAAATTACTAGGGATGGATCTCATTAGAATTAGCCCAATTAACATTTTCCATTTTTAACCCTTTGCCGTAGGAGCACTGTAAATAGAGATTGAATAAGTTTTAACACCTGTTAATGATTTTCAGTGTTACTCGCCCAGATTTATCTTCCGTTTTTAATGGTGGAACAATATATTGTGAGATAACAAAGTACAGAGATCTGTTTTGATTAATGTTGCTGCAAACCAATTTTTTTTTTATAGCTTTAGTGCTGCATAATTGATAGTGCCAGACACAGGACCGCCTCACACGAAGCTTTAAATTCTTTCAATGGAATTAGAACAGATTGTCTGCACTGAGGCAAAAGGTGCTAGAGTCAGGAGTAATGAAAAGTAATGATTTATTTAACAAATGGCTTTAATACAAAGGCATACAGCTTCAAGCCAAGATGCTTTAGCACTTAGCAACCATCTAAATGAGGATTAATTGCTCACTACCAATGATATCACAGACTTAATACTGTAACGTAATTCTCAGTCTGAATCTCATCCCAATCACATACCATCAAACATAGGACAAAACAAAGGGGGAAATTACTAGTTGAGTCAGAACTCAGTAATGTCAAAATTCAGAGCTATTAGACTGAAGGTATTTCAACAGGGTGAATGGTTACAGTGTCAGAGCAGAAATCTATGGATTTCCTTTCAGCACAATGCTTTGAAATTTGGCTATGCGATAGTAGCATACAAATGCTCATTACATTAAAAAAAATTGTCATCTCTGTTCTGCTTTTGATTTTGTTTCTGCTTTTGATCATCTCCCACTGTTACATTCCAATTCAGTTTATGCTGTGCACTTCCTTATGCCCCAATTTTTTTTCATGTATCTCCAATATAGCTGACCTCTGAGCCAATATTACTCTCAAATTAAAGCAGAAATGTTATCCTCGTGCATCTGTGCTCCATAACTTCTATTAATTTAGGTATTTGCAACGCTTCATTCAAATAGAGGAGTTCTGCTTAACTGCTGAAACAACTCATCCAACATGAACACTAAAATGTTGAGCCCTTACTTGCGCAAATTTCCACACAAGACTGTAAAATATATTCTGTGTGAGACCTGCCATGATAACGTTTATTAACCCTCATTAGCATGCTGCCACGTAATACAGCAAGCTTTAGTTATCTGAGTAAAATACATTGCATTAATGAAAAGGCATGCCTGAAATTAACTATGATGTGGAGATGCCGGCGTTGGACTGGGGTGGACAAAAATGAGAAGTCGCACAACACCAGGTTATAGTCCAACAGATTTATTTAAAATTACAAGCTTTCGGAGCTGTCGCTCCTTCTTCAGGTAGGGTAGCTGTGAGAGAATCTCCCAGAATTCACAATATAAACACAGAAAAAATGTATTCAAATCTTTCCCTACATCAAAGACACACTAAGAGCACAGCCAAGACAATGAGATGTGTCCCAGGGGGTCCAACGTGTCAAAACACCTGCTGGCTGCATATCCTCTCCATTTGTGTTTGGTTCTTGTGTTAGTTTTTTTTTTAAAAACCTGGAAAGACCGGCCAAGATGTCAAGTCACGTTCTGTATCGTGACATGAACCCGATATCGCGATTGAGGCCATCCTCATGAGTGCGGAACTTGGCTATCAGTTTCTGCTCTATGATTTTGCACTGTTGTGTATCCCGAAGGCCGCCTTGGAGAACGCTTACCCGCAGATCCGAGGCTGAATGCCCCTGACTGCTGAAGTGTTCCCCGACAGCGCAAATCATAGAGCAGAAACTGATAGCCAAGTTCCGCACTCATGAGGATGGCCTCAATCGCGATATTGGGTTCATGTCACGATACAGAACGTGACTTGACATCATGGCCGGTCTTTCCAGGTTTTTTTTTAAACTAACACAAGAACCAAACACAAATGGAGAGGATATGCAGCCAGCAGGTGTTTTGACACGTTGGACCCCCTGGGACACATCTCATTGTCTTGGCTGTGCTCTTAGTGTGTCTTTGATGTAGGGAAAGATTTGAATACATTTTTTCTGTGTTTATATTGTGAATTCTGGGAGATTCTCTCACAGCTACCCTACCTGAAGAAGGAGCGACAGCTCCGAAAGCTTGTAATTTTAAATAAATCTGTTGGACTATAACCTGGTGTTGTGCGACTTCTCATTTTTGAAATTAACTAGTGAGAGTTAACTAGTCAGGACAAACAATTTGGCTTATTTTTTTCCAAAGGATGATGTTAAAATTTTAACAAGCTATTCTAATTGTACAATATCGTATTTGGTTAGAGGATAATTTGACTGCTGCGTCACAGGGATACCACGGCAACTGTCTCGGTGCACTGCCATTAACCTGCAACCTATACTATCCCACCAATCTCACCCTCTGTCAATCCCAAGGTCTGCTCCTTGTAGGGAGTGCGATGTCTCTAATGTTGGAAATGGCTCTTCCAGTCCCCTGCCTCTCATGTACATTGTGCATAGGTTTCTCCTGTAACATGGTTGAGTTGTTAACTGATACAGACTTTACATTGATAGTAGTTCTCTCCCATACACTACACAGACAATGCCATTCTTCTTTAGCCTAATCATTTTTACTCCTGACTTTGTATTTACTTGTAAGAGTTACTAATATTTTATGTATGTTTTAATAAAATGGCATTTTTTGAAGATTGAGTCAGCAAACTATATACAGTAAATATACTTGCAGTAGAATGTACTTGTTTAATTACTGTATATCTCTAGCCCACTGTGAAACTGATACACTGTGACAAAGGGTTTCCATAGTAACTATCTGTTTATGGCAATTTGGTCCTTTATGAAGCGATGTTGTTGTCAAGCTATATCTGAACTTTCAATCTCCAAATCAAGTCCCAGAATTTCATCAATGTGATTTACACCACTGCTGCACTTTTAATAATGGCCCAAAAATTCATCCCGGTGCGCGAGAGTACGCAGTGCGTACTCTCGCGTATTCCCTCTGCAATTGCCGGTTTTCTGCATGCCCTGCGCATGCGCTGAAAACCGGCAATTGCTCTTTTGAAAAGGGGGCGGTTCCTCGGTGCATCGCGTGCGCGCTACAGGCTGCGCGCACGCTGTGCACTTCATGCTTTGGACGCGCAGGTAAGTACTGAAGATTTTAGAAATGTAAAAAGGAGGAGTAAGACCCACTTTTAACAAGGTAAGTAGTGAATTAAGTATTTTTTTGATTTTTTTTTTACAGGTATATCTTTTTTAGAGACTTTAAAGACAGGTAAGTTTATTTTTATAACTTTTTAAAAGATTTTAAATTTTTTCAAAAATTTAATTTTTTATTTAAAATGGTTAATTTATTTAACTATACTTATTTTATTAATGTGATGGTTTTTTTTTAAAATTTAATTGAGGTTTAGCTGTTATTTTGGGGGTGTGTAAGATTCATAGATTTCACAGCCGTGCTGTGAAACTTATGAATGGAAGATGGTGTGCTGCCATTGGCTCTAACTGAGTCACGTGATCCCACAGCTCGCACGAATTCACTACGCCGGTGGGATACGCAAGCACTGCCCGGCTGATGTCTGGAACATCAAGTTCGTGCGAGCTGGATCTGAAAAAGCACAAGCGAGGTGAGAGATCGCGGGGAAGGCTTACCCCCGCGGGAACAGAGCGAGATCAATTTCTGGGCCATTATGTTAGGACTGCCTCTGGCTTCTAGAGTGAAATGCATGGAAGTTTCCTTGTCATGCTCATTTGCCTGTCCATTGGTGCAGGAACTGGTGTAAAACCCGTATAAAACAGATGTAAGCAGTTGAGCCTCCAAGAAATTTCTGTGCAGCCTTTTAAAAGCACTGTTCAGCCTGTACTCTTCAGCAGCACTCTGGGAAACAAATGGGTAAATCACAAACACTGCTTCTCTCTTTCATTTCTCTCTCAAATTCTTCAATGCATTTCTCACCAATATCTTTATATTTTGTCAGCAATACGACCAGTCAAATGTCATCTGTGCCCAGAGGGCAGCAGGGCAGAGCTACAGCAAGGAGCATGACCTAGAATTTCTCTGAAAAACTTCAAGCCCTCCTGAATGAGATTGACAGCAGATCGCACAGACTCCTGGATCTACATTCACCAAGCTGGCCAGGAATGTTAGTTGTGCCACCTGGAGGGAGATGACTGCCATCTTCATCACTCCTAGGATGGCAGAACAGTTCCAAAAGAAGTTCAACGACTTGACCAGTGCTGGCAAGGTAACAAATTCACCACTTTCTGTCTTTCACCCTTGCCCACTCTGAGCACCACCATACTCTTCAGCTTCTTAAGAAATAGGAGCAGGAGTAGGCCATACTGCCACTCAAGCCTGCTCTGACATTTAATAAGATCGTGGCTGATCTTCTACCTCAACTGAACTTCCCTGCCCTATCGCCACATCTGTTGATTCCCTTAGTGTCCAAATCAGCATTTAAATCAGCACTTATACAACTAACCCTCTGGTTAAGGGCACCTCTATCTCCTTATCCTGCACTATAGCTACACAGCTGGCATTAGGAGAGGTAATTGTACCCTTCTATATAGATGTTTATTCTTCCTCCATTGAATGTGTGGCACCAATGTCAACGTTTCTGCACTGCACCCTCAGGGAGATACTATATAGAGACTCCATCCCACTTCTTGCAACACTGTTTCATGCAACAGGTAGAAGGTAGAGGGGACATGAGTGGAGGGCATGATGAAAATTTGCATATAGCAATTCAAAATTCAGCTCGTATAGAGTACTGAAAGCAGAAGCACCATGCTTGCTCATTTGCTTTTTTGCAAAGTCTGGGATGGATGTTGCCAGGGCACAGGGGCGCTTTGGGGGTCTCCAGGTAGCTGCTATCACCTTCCTAAATGTGTTCTCCTTATAGGCCAAGGCAATGCACAGGCACAGAGAGACAATGAAGACGGGGGGAGACCAGCCATTCTTTAGCAGCTCACATAACATGAGGAGATGCTCCTTGCCCTTTTCAGCCAAGAAGCTGTATTGGTAAGAGCAGGTTTGCTGGGATGGTGCCATCACCCAGCAAAAATCCACCATTTATTATTAACCTCCTCAAGCTCAACTCCTAAATCTGCCCCATTGAGGCTTATTTCACAGAATCCCAGAATCCCCACAGTGCAGATAGAGGCCATTTCGGCCCATCGAGCCTGCACCGACACATATCCCACCCTATCCCCGTAACCCCATGTATTTAATACCCCCTAACACTTAAGGGTCAATTTATCATAGCCAAATCAACCTAACCCGCACATCTTTGGACTGTGGGAGGAAACCGGAGCACCCGGAGGAAACCCACGCAGACACGGGGAGAATATGCAAACTCCACACAGACAGTCTTCCGAGGCCGGATTCGAACCCGGGTCCCTGGCGCTGTGAGGCAACAGTGCTAACCACTATGCCACCGTGTTGCCCAAGTGCTAAGTGACTGCATGGTGTACAAAAGGGATGAATTTCTTGGCCCTTGCAACACAGAAGCATCTGTAACAGAACCAGAAATGTGGGCAGAGACTCAAGTCACATGACATGTTTAGTACTTGTGTGCCCAGTTTTTATTGACGAGACTAATGTTGTGGGGGAGCCTTACAAAACTCATGAAATTTGGCATGGGACCTTAGTTGAATATTTTAACCATTTAACTAAGTCCTGAGTGTGCCAAGAGTGCGGCCTTCACCTTGATCCTCAAAACTGCATGTTTGAAAATCCCTGTCACTGAGAATCGGATCTGTGTGCCTGATTTTCCAATTCATGCTCACTGTTGGAAGGCCCTCACAAAATTAGGTCTTATTTCTGTGTTGGTTTCATCAGAAATGTGTTCATAGAATCACCGAAGGAGGCCATTCAGCTCATCACACCTGTGTCGGCTCTTTGAAAGAGCTACCAATTAGTCCCACTCCCCTGCTCTTTCCCCTTAGCCTGCAAATATTTTCCATTTTAAGCAGAGGTCCAATTCCCTTTTGAAAGTTACTAATGAATCTGCTTCTATCACCCTTTCAGGCAGTGCATTCCAGATCATAAAAACTCGCTGAGTAAAAAACATTTTCTTCATCCCCCCCCCCGGCATTTTTGCCAATTATTTTAAATCTGTGTCTTTTGGGAACCGACCCTCCTGCCAGCGGAAATAGTTTCTCCCTATCTACTCTATCAAAATCCCTCATAATTTTGAACACCTACTATATCTCCCCTTAAGCTCTCATCTCTAAGGAGAACAATCCCAGCTTCTCTAGTCTCTCCAGATAACTGAAACCCCTGATCCTATGTACCATTCTAGTAAATCTTCTCTGCACCCTCTCCAAGGCCTTAATATCATTTCTAAAGTGTGGTGCTCAGAATTGGACACAATACTCCAGTTGAGGTCTAACCAGTGATTTATAAAGATTTAGCATAACCTTCTTGCTTTTGTTCTTTATGCCTCTATTTATAAAATTGAGAGGTCGCACAACACCAGGTTATAGTCCAACAGTTTTATTTGAAATCACAAGCTTTCGGAGCTATCGCTCCTGAGGAAGGAGCGATAGCTCCGAAAGCTTGTGATTTCAAATAAAACCGATGGACTATAACCTGGTGTTGTGCGACCTCTCAATTTTGTCCACCCCAGTCCAACACCGGCATCTCCGCATCATGACCTCTATTTATAAAGCCAAAGATCCCATCTGTTACTTTAACAGCCTTACCAACTTGTCTTGCCACCTTCAAAGATTTGTGTATGTGATCCCCCAGGTCTCTGTTTCTTCACCTACTTTCAAATTGTACCATTTAGTTTATACTGCCCCTCGTCATTTTCCCTTGCAAAATGCAAGTGTTGTAAGGCCTATATTTTTATCTGTTGCTTTCGTCTGTGTTCTATTGCTCATGTTAATGCTATTTATTCAGCTGGAAGTATTAGTTAGGTGAGCTTTATTTTTTTCTGTTTGCTGTGCTTAGTTTCCACCTGCTTTCGAATGATGCAAAGCACATGAGTGGACTCAGGGTTAATTTGCAGCTATTGTAGTTTACAATTTTGCAGCTGTTTAGCTGAATCGTGGAAATGTTCATTGTGTTGACTCCTTTGTGGTACACAGTTCACACTTCACAAGTCAGCACATTTTGCATCTTTGTCAAGAAGCACTTTTGGTATTCCGTTCTCACGGTCAGTACATTTCATATTAAATCATGCAGCAGTTGAGCATTGAAGCATAAGAGATTAAATAGGGTGTTGATTATATTACAATGCATTCATATTGGCCAGTAAATTGATATCCTCAATAGGGTTACCAGCTCAGGTTGGTTTCTCACATGACATCCTGCTTCTAACTGCCCCGCCCCCATGTACCTGCCATTGGTTGTGTGACACATGCATCCTTGTGACGCCAATTGTGAAGTGAACAGACTCTGTTACCCGATTAGATGAATCTTGGCTGTCAGTCAAACAGCCTTTTTTTCCTATCCTCAATAGTCTTATAACGAATAAACAAGTGTTCAAAGAAAAAAAATGCACAATTTTTGCTTGCAGCAGTTGATTAATCTTTAATTCCTGAAGACTCCAGGACATAAATATAAAATAGTCACTAATAAATCCAATAGAGAATTCAGGAGAAACATCTTTACTCAAAGGGTGGTGAGAATGTGGAACACACTACCACATGGAATAGTTGAGGCAAATAGCATAGATGCATTTAAGGGGAAGCTAGATAAGTACATGAGGGAGAAAGGAATAGAGAGATCGGCTGAAAGGGTTAAATGAAGAGGTGTGGGAGGAGCCTGACATCAGTCAACAACAACAACAACAACAACAACGTGTATTTATATAGCACCTTTAACATAGTAAAATGTCCCAAGGCGCTGCACTGGAGTATTTTAAGACAAAATATTTGACACTGAGCCACGTAAGGATAAATTAGGGCAGGTGATGGTCAAAGAGGTGGGTTTTAAGGAGCGTCTTAAAGGAGGAAAGAGAGGTAGCGAGGCGGAGAGGTTTAGGCAGGGAATTCCAGAGCTTAGGGCCTAGGCAACAGAAGGCACGGCCACCAAAGGTTGAGCGTTTATAATCAGGGATGCTCAAGAGGGCAGAATTAGAGGAGCGCAGATATCTCGGGGGGTTGTGGGGCTGAAGGAGATTACAGAGATAGGGAGGGGCGAGGCCATGGAGGGATTTGAAAACAAGGATGAGAATTTTGAAATCGAGGCGCTGCTTAACCAGGAGCCAATGTAGGTCAGCGAGCACAGGGGGCGAAAGGGACTTGGTGTGAGTTAGGACACGGGCAGCTGAGTTTTGGATGACCTCAAGTTTACGTAGGGTGGAATGTGCGAGGCCAGCCAGGAGTGAGTTGGAATAGTCAAGTCTAGAGGTAACAAAGGCATGGATGAGGGTTTCAGCAGCGGATGAGCTGAGGCAAGGGACGGAGACGGGCGATGTTACGGAGGTGGAAGTAGGCGGTCTTTGTTATGCTGCGGCTATGTGGTTGGAAGCTCATTTCAGGGTCAAATAGGACACCAAGGTTGCGAACAGTGTGGTTCAGCCTCAGACGGATGTTAGGGAGAGGGATAGAGTCAGTGGCTAGGGAACAGAGTTTGTGGCGGGGACCAAAACAATGGCTTTGGTCTTCCCAATATTTAATTGGAGAAAATCTTTGCTCATCCAGAACTGGATGTCGGACAAGCAGTCTGACAATTTAGACACCGTGGAGGGGTTGAGAGAAGAGGTAGTGAGGTAGAGCTGGGTATCGTCAACGTACATGTGGAAACTGACACTGTGGGCTGGATTTTGCCAGCCGAGACGAGTTGGGGGCAGAACTGCTGGTTTCCGGGTTTTAGTCCCACCCCCAGTGACGTCCGACGAACAGGCACTATTTTCCCTTGATTGGCCTTGTTAAGCTCGCCCTGCGGGCTTGCCGGCCAATTAAGGGAAAACCGGTGTCAGATCACGTCAGTGCAGGACACTTCATCTGCCGGTTTTCTTAAAGGGACAGGCCCCATAATTTTTTGACAGATGAATTGTCAGTGTTTGACAGCATTGAGGTGCTGTCAAACACTGACAATCACTGTCAAAAGGTGAGCCCTTGCATCCAGGCTCTCCAATGACTCTCTCCTTAGGAGAAAACAGATGGCAGCTGCATGTGAGATTGCAGAAGCCATCTGTCAATTCTCCCGATCAGATGAGGCTTCACAGAAACATCAAATCTTGTCACCTGCAGATACATATAAGCAGAATAAAAATATTTCTCACTACATCTCTCACCTGTCATACTTATCTGTGCACCATTGCATCCATCACACTACCTCTGCAGCTGTCATTTGCACACTTACACTGCAGCAGACCCACAGCTCACCTCGCTGACCCTGGCGGGGTTTCCCGCCATCGGGAAGGCCGCATAAGCAGGCTGAAAATGGGGAAAAGCCTCTTAACTGCCTGATAACTATCTGTTAACAGGCAGATAATTGGCTCTAATCCCCTTCCCGCCGCTAGGAGATGGGTCCCTACGCAAGTCGGGGACCCGCCTCCCGGGAAGATGGTTCGGAGGCAGGTTGGGAGCGTGGTTGGAATCTATCTACGATAGCAAAATACTGCGGATGGATATCTATCTATATGGATTCTATTTTTGTTTTGCTGATATCTGCGTCACTTTTTTCTACTGCCATTATGTTATCCCTAATAAGTACAGCTACTCCACCTTCCCTTTTTCCCTGCCTTTCTTTTCTAAATATGTTATACCCTGCAATGTTTAATTCCCAGTCCTGATTTTTCTGTAGCCATGTCTCAGTAATCCTTACTATGTCTGGTTCCTCACAATGCATGATTGCCTCCAGCTCTCCTGTTTTATTACGGACACTGTGTGCATTGCTGTACAGACAGATTAACTCATTTTTAATAGGATTTCTTTTCACATTGGCCCAGAAATTAAACATCGATGGTTCCCGCGGGGGTAAGGATTCCCCACGATATCGCACTCCGCGCCTACCTTTTTGTTTCGGGCCCACACGAACTTCAGTTTCAGGGCCTCTCCCTGTTGCCAGCGTGCAGTGCTTGCGTGTCCCAGAGGCGCAATTAGTTCGTGCGAGCTCTGGGATCACGTGATTCAGTTAGAGCCAATGGCAGCACACCATCTTTCATTCATAGTTTTGACAGCAAGGGCTGTCAAAGCTATGAATACTACAAGCCCCCAAAAGAACAGCTAAACCTCAATTAAATTTAAAAAAGCCATCACATTAATAAAATAACTATAGTTAAATAAATTATCCACTTTAAACAAAAAATTACATTTTTGAAAAAATTTAAAATCTTTTTAAAAGTTATAAAAATAAACTTACCTTTCTTTAAAGTCTCTAAAAAAGATAAACCTGTTGAAAAAATTTTAAAATAACACTTAATTAACTACTTACCTTGTTAAAAGGGGGTCCTACGCCTGCTTTCTTTGGGCCGAAAATTGATCCCGGGACGCGAGAGTACGCACTGCGTACTCTCGCGTATTTCCACTCCAATTGCCGGTTTTCTGCATGCCCTGCGCATGCGCTGAAAACCGGCAATTGCTCTTCTGAAAAGGGGGCGGGGCCTGGGTGCATCGCGTGCGCGCTACAGGCTGCGCGCACGCTGTGCACTTCATGCTTTGGACGCGCAGGTAAGTAGGGAAGATTTTGGAAATGTAAAAAGGAGGAGTAAGACCCGCTTTTAAGAAGGTAAGTAGTGAATTAAGTATTTTTTTGAATTTTTTTTTACAGGTATATCTTTTTTAGAGACTTTAAAGACAGGTAAGTTTATTTTTATAACTTTTTAAAAGATTTTAAATTTTTTCAAAAATTTAATTTTTTATTTAAAATGGTTAATTTAATTAACTATACTTATTTTATTAATGTGATGGGTTTTTTTTTTAATTTAATTGAGGTTTAGCTGTTATTTTGGGGGGGTGTAAGATTCATAGATTTCTCAGCCATGCTGTGAGACTTATGAATGGAAGATGGTGTGCTGCCATTGGCTCTAACTGAGTCACGTGATCCCACAGCTCGCACGAATTCACTACGCCGCTGGGATACGTTTGCCCAGCACAGCTGATGTCTGGAACATCAAGTTCGTGCGAGCTGGATCTGAAAAAGCATAAGCGAGGTGAGACATCGCGGGGAAGGCTTACCCCCGCGGGAACAGAGCGAGATCAATTTCTGGGCCAATATGTGTAAAATCTTCACCACTTACCTGCGCGTTCAAACCTGAAAAAAAACTAAGTGCACTACGTGCGCACAACCTGTAGTGTGCACGCGGTTCACTTAGGAACCGCCCCCTTTGCAATACACGAAGTGCCGGTTTCCCGCGCTTGCGCAGTGCATGCAGGAAACCGGCAATTCGGGACCTAATACGCGAGAGTACACAGTGCGTACTCTCGTGTATTAGGTCTAATTTTCGGGCCTTTATGTTTAACCATCTTTTTAGACTCCTGTTCTATAACTCTATTTATTCCCTTGCTATCAATGCGCTCCCTTACTTTATTCTTTCCTATGCTCTCTTTACCTGTTTTGTTTATATTTAGGCTGGTTACGTTTCTTGTAGATCCCTCCCCCCATCTTACTGCTAGTTCACGGGTCCCATCCTGGTTTAGGTGGAGCCCATCCCATTGGTACAGCTCCTTCCTGCCCTAGAACTGGTGCCAGTGTCCCGTAAAAAGGAACCCCTCCTTCCCACACCAACCCTTTAGCCATGTGTTAATTCTCCTCATCTTTCTGCTTCTATGCCAATTTGCACTTGGCTCAGGCAATAATCCAGAGATTATTACCCTCGAGGTCCTGCTTTTTAATTTAGATCCTAACTCCTGATACTCTTTCAGCAGGACCTCCTCCCTGTTCCTACTTATGTTGTTTGTTCCAACATGGACCACGACAACTGGATTTACCACCTCCCTTTCTAAGTTCCTCTCCAGCCGCCATGAGATATCCCTTACTCTGGTGGGCAACACACCCTTCGGGATTCTTGTTCTTGGCTGCAGAGGACGCTATTTATCCCCCTAATTATAGAGTCCCCTATCACTACCACATATCTATTCTGCTCTTCCCCCCATTGGACAGCCTTCTGACCCATGGTGCCTTGGTCTGTATTGTGGCTGTCCTCCCTGCAGTCTTTCTTGTTGTCCTCACAGGTAGCGAGTACATCGTACCTGTTGGACAGGACCAGTGTCTGTGGCACCTCCTCCTCAACCTCTCCTAAATCGCCAGTGCCCATCTCCCCAACAGTCACACCCTCTCTTTCCTGAACCTGTACTTTCCTCTAGGGTGTGACTGTATTGTGGATAAAACTGTCCAGAAATTCCTCCCCCTCCCTTATGTGTCAGAGTGTCTCCAACTCGCACTCCAGCTCAATGACTCTGAGCCGGAGAGATGCGAGATGGAGACATCTACTGCAGACTTGTTTGCTCGGGACAGTCTCGCTGTCCACAAACTCCCACACACTGCAGTCCAGACACACAACCTGCCCTGCCATATCTTAGTCTAGCCTTATTTTATTTATTTAATTATTTAAAGTCTTTATTCAATGATTATTTAAAGTTATATTAATTAGTTTAACTAGTTAAGCTATACATTTAATACAGTATGTTATAGTTTCCCACTCCTAGTTTAAACCACTGTCTTAGTTTAGAGAGAAAAAAACCTTAATATTCATCAACCAATCACCTACCTGCTGTCCTGTGACGTCACACCTTGTTTTTTTGAAATCCTGGAAGGTTCCGCCTCCGCAGCCTCCGATTGGGTCACGCTGTTCCTCCGCTCTCTCCTTTATGTCCCGCCGCAGCCTCCGATTGGGTCACGCTGTTCCTCCACTCTCTCATTTATGTCCCGCCGCAGCCTCTAATTGGGTCACGCTGTTCCTCCGCTCTCTCCTTTATGTCTCGCCACCGCCACCGCTGCCTCCGAAGCACTGGAAGTTAACACGCAGTTACAGCAAACAATTAGGAAAGCAAATGATATGTTAGCCTTTATTACAAATGGATTGGAATATAAGAGAAAGCAAGTCTTACCGCAATTATATAGATTCTTGGAGAGACCACACCTGGAGTATTGTGTACAGTTTTGGTCTCCTTACCTAAGCAAGGATATACTTGCCTCAGAGGGAGTGCAACAAAGGTTCACCAGATTGATTCATGGGATGGGGGGATTATCCTATGAGAAGAGATTGAGTAGACTAGGCCTATATTCCCTAGATTTTAGAAGAATGAGAGGTGATTTCATTGAAACATATAAAATTCTTAAGGGGCATGACAGGGTAGATGCAGGGAGGATGTTTCCCCTGGCTGGAGAGTCTAGAACTAGGGGTCACAGTCTCAGAATAAGGTGCCATTTAGGACCGAGATGAGGAGAAATTTCTTCACTCAAAGTGTTGTGAATCTTTGGAATTCTCTATCCCAGAGCGCTGTGGATGCTCAGTCGTTGAGTATATTGTACACAGAGATCGACAGATTTTTGAATATTAAGGGAATCAAGGGATATGGGGATAGTGCAGGAAAGTGGGGTTGAGGTAAAAGATCAGCCATGATCTTATTGAATGGTGGAGAAGGCTCGAAGGGCCAAATGGCCAAATCTGCTCCTATTTCTTATGTTCTTGGTGTTCCTAGGAGGCTTGTGTAGAGCATAAACACCAAAATAGACCAGTTGAGCTGAATGGCCTGTCTCTGTGCTGTAGACTCTATGGCCGCGACTTTCCTAGTGGTGACGGGTTGGAGTCGTGTTGGCGGGTTCCGATCCCGCTGCCGGTTTAATCCACTCTGCATTAAGTATTTTGCCTTAACTGGGCTTATTAAGCCCGTCGTGCGCGTTGCCCGGCCCAATCAATAGGTTCGGGTCTGCTGCTCGCTTCTGCTGACGTCTTCCATTCAGCTGCATTTAAGGGGCCCGTGCAGCTTTGTGATTTTTCCTTCATTTTCTGATGCTTTTCAGTGAGGCAGATAGAGAGATGAGTGGGTCATGATCAAAGGCCTCTCCATGATTTGATGATGACTCCCTCCATGCTCTTGTGGAGGGAGTGAGAGGACGCAAAGTGGTTCTATTCCCCTCAAATGGTCGGAGGAAGCCTCCTCAGCAAACCAAGGCAGCCTGGCTGCTAATTGCTGAGGAGGTGAGTGCCAGGTCTTTGTGCTCACGCACCTGGGTTCAGTGCCGCAAAAGGTTCAATGATCTGCTCCGCTCAGCAAAAGTGAGTATAACATCACACTTACCCTCAATCTGCTCCCCATCTCCTCTCATCACCAGCACTCTGTATTGTCAACCTACTCCTGCACATCCCAACCTACCCTTACATCCCTTGCACCCTTAACCATCCCTCTCTCTCTATGTACAGAATCACTCCACCATTCTACGATGCACCTCTCACACTCGCTATCACTGTTATGCAATGGCAACAACTAACAATGTACAGGGAGGGACCTTGGTATTGGCACCTCACTCCATCTCTGTCTCCCTCTAAGCATCTATGCTATGGATTCTCTACACTCACTCCAACATTCTCGCTCAAACTCCACTTGTCTCCCTCATTGCAGGAAAAGAGAGCCCACAATAAGAGGGAGACGGGGAGGACAGGAAGAGGGCAACCTTCCTTGGTGCACTTGACCACCGCTGAGGAGGCTGCAATCGACATCATCGGAGGTGCTGAGGAGCTGGAAGTGGGGGACGGAGAGATGGGCGCAGTAGAGCAAGCTGGTTACAGAATAGATTTGCAACCCTCTCATTTAGATTGCATGAGTGACTGATATGGCTTCTGATGTTCATACAGATTGAGTTCTGATCATCTGCACAATGGGATGTGTCTGCTAAGTTAATATCACATGTCTAACTCATGCCTTTACTCCCCCACAGGACCATCGAGAGCCCCCCTTTCCCACTGTGCAGGAGGAAGAGCCGGAAGACTCCTCAGAGGAAGCTGCAACCTCTGAGGGTGCAGTGTCAGCAGAATTGAGCGCACCCAGCACCAGCGCAGAGACGCGCACCTCGGTGGGTCATTCGCGAGATAGATTAGTGTTGTCACCTGGTGTATCACAGCTCACAAGTGAGCATCAGCAGATGGTGGAGTCAGGGACAGCAGTGGAGATTCCTCGTTGGAGAGCGTGGGACGCCCTTAGCTCTGCTCAGCTGCATGTGGACGCTGTGCCTCTGGGTCCATCCAGAAAGAGAACTTCAGGAACAAGTGCAGGAGTCTCTGACAGGATTTGCAACCACTGTAACTACGAGTGTGCAGAGAATGGAGGAGTCCATCTCAAACATGAGCAATGCCATTGGTGCACTCAATGGCGAATGTAGGTGCCACCATGGAAAGGATGGCAACCTCCATGGACATCCCCATTATGAGGACTGTCAGTACAGAGATGGGTTCTCATGGCCCCACTGATGTGCAGCAAGGTGCTCTCCAGCTACTTGCTAGCAGTGAAGTGCAGGTGACTCATGAGAGGGATGTTGGTGGTCGACAACAAGGAAGTGTGGGCTCCTCTCCATACACGCACACTCCCATGCCACTGCGGTCAGAGCCCCCGATTCCTCACCCAAATGAGATGGCTGTCTCAGCCCCTGCACAGCTGCAGAAGGAGCAGACTATTGCCGAGCCCTCCCAGACTCCCAAACCCAGAGGATGCCCGCCAAAGGCGTCGAAGCAGGCGCAGCATGGTAGTGAGCAAGGTGCCTCAACATCTGCTGAAGCCACAGGAGAAGCACCACGTAGAAGCACACGTAAGAGAAAGTTAACACACAAATAGTCACAAGGGTAGTCACTTGGGTGTTTTGATATAATACAAAGTAAAGATTGTCATCATTATTTCAATTGTAATAAAGAGATGCGATGGCAAAGGTTCAAAGAGTTGGCCTATGTGTGCTCAGAAATGGAAGTGTCACAGTGAGGGGTCAGGCGCCTTTCATCTGTAATGATGATGCTGAGAGTGATAGGATCCCACAGTTTATTGTACAGAAGCTGTATGGTGTGTTAAGAAGGTCGGCCAGACACTCATTTCCATGTGCCAGCCATATGTGTTTGCTACGTCAACTTACACGAATCTGGCATGGATTAGTGCATCCCTTGCCTCACGGCCAGCAATGTGCTCGCATGCTGGTGGAACTGGCACATGCGCCTCCGCAAGGTCTTCCTCATCTATTCCTCCTTCTCCTCCTCCTCCTCCACCAAGGAGGAGGAGGAGGAGGCTGTGCGCTGAGCCACTTGTTCCTCAGGCAGCGGTAAGCCACGCTGCTGTGTGATGTTGTGCAGTGTACAGCAGACCACGATGATTCTGGAGACACTGGCTGGTGAGTACTGTAGGGCTCCACCAGATCTGTCGAGGCATCTGAGTCACATTTTGAGCGAGTCGATGGTTTGCTCTATGATGCTTATGGTGGAAATGCGGCTCACATTGTAGTGCTCCTCAGCTTCGTTTGATGGCCTCCTCATTGGTGTCATTAGCGAAAGTTGGGTTGGTGGATTGAACAGCTGAGGCACGGTAGACTGCCACAGGATGAACGAGTCATGGCAACTGTCAGGGAACTTGGCGCAAACATGCATAATGTTCTTCCTGTGGTTACACACCAGTTGGACGTTAAGGGAGTGGAAGCCCTTGCAGTTGACAAATACAGCTGGGTTGTGATGGGGTGCTCTAATGACCACATGTGTGCAGTCTACAACACCCTGCCCCCTTGGGAAGCCTGCCATATTTGCAAAGCCAACCACAGGCGAGGTTACACTTGCTTCATCCGTGGAGAAGTGGATGTAATTGTGCGATTTTGCAAAGAGGGCATCGGTTACCTGAGTGATGCAAGTGTGTGCGGTGACTGGGAGATGCCGCTGACGTCTGCTGCTGATACCTGGAAGGACCCTGAAGCAAAGAAGTTGAGTGTGGTGGTGACTTTGACAGCCACTGGTAAGAAGTGTCCACCCGCTTCTCTGGGCTCCAGGTGTTGGTGCAGCATAGCACAGATGTCACCGACTACCTCTCGCAGAGGTCTCAGCCTCCTTTGACACAGCTGCTCACTTATGTTGAGGAAGCTCATCCTCGGCCTGTAAACCCTGTGTTGGGGGTATCTCCTGTGGCGCGGAGCAGCCCTGCGCTGACGCCCTCTGCCCTGCGCAGCATCAGGTGGGTGAGGAGAAGGTTGGTGCTCCTGTTGTTGCTGCTGCTGTTGTGCCTGGTTCTGCTGCTGCCATGGCTGCTCTTCCTCCAATTCTGAGGACAAGGATGAGAGGATATAAATGGTTCCCATTCGCTGGTATATATCTCAGTTGAGGAATAGATGTTATAAGCGCTCAGTCAATGTGGAGAGAGGGTTTTCCAAGGAGGTCACAGTGCATATGGATCTCAGCTTCACCACTTACAAGCTCAATAGACCTGCAAAATGTGTTCCAAAACCTCAAAACACAAAGTTCTGGCATCTGAAAGTCAGCCATGTTACAGTTCCGCTTTTATGCTGCAGGTGCAGCTGTCAAGAATTCAGGTCATAGAGTCATAACGGTACAGAAGGAGGCCATTCGGCCCATCGAGTCCGTGCCGGCTCTCTGTAGAGCAATCCAGTCAGTCCCATTCCCCCGCTCTATCCCCGTATCCCTGCAAGTTTATTTTCCTCAAGTGCCTATCCAGTCTCCCCTTGAAAATATTGAGTGTCTCCGCTTCCACCACTTCCAACGGCAGCAAATTCCAGGTCATCACCACTTGCTGCGTAAAAAAGTTTTTCCTCACGTCCCCTCTGTATCTCTTGCCCAAAACCTTAAATCTGTGTCCCCTTGTCCTTGTACCATCAACTAGTGGGAACAGCCTTTCCCTGTCTAGCCTATCCAAATCCGTCATAATCTTGTACACCTCTATCAAATCACCCCTCAACCTCCTTTGCTCTAATGAAAAGGTTGTTGCTGAACCCAGCACAATCAGCTGGTGTGTTTGTCGCACGACGTGCAACACGCTGAAAATGTAGTAAAATGGGAAGAGCCTGTAAAAATGGGATTATGTAGGCAGTTAACAAGCTGTTAACTGCCTTAAGTGCCTCTCCCGCTGTTTGGTGTCGAGTCTGATGCCTGGAGGTGGGATGGCGGCGGGTTCACAACCCGCCGTCAATCATTTAGATTTTCACTACTGACCCGCCTCCAAACCCGCCCTCTGAGCGCCAGCAAAATCGCGGCCTATGTAATCCTGGAGGGATAATAACCCTCATTCCTCAAGGCAATATATTGCGGCTTATTAAAGATGGCAGAAGGTGGCCACAGCTTCAGCAACGCTGGCTCAGTCCTCAAGTAATCATTTCAATAAATAGGATGTGAAATTCTTCATTGTAAATTTAAAGAAAATATGCTAAATTCACAAAGATAGAAAACAAAAAATTTAATTCTAAGTTGACATTGCTGAACTTATTTAAAATGAATGCTTAAAGATTGCTAGTTAGGCTGCTACCAGGTGGTCTGGATGCTGGCAGTGGGGCTTCTGATGCTCATTACAGTCCTGCAGCATCCTAAATGCAACAGCAGCTTGTCCATCACTGTAATACAGCACATTTACTTATCTTTCATATGCGATGTAGTGGTACATGTTACTGCCAATGAAAGATATATTTCTCAGAGATATAATATTTTGAAATCCAGGCCCAAAAGTCTCTGGCTTTTCTGTCAGACTCCCAGTATAAGGCCTATAAGCTGCCTTTTCATCATTTCAGGCAGGGCAATCTTTTGCTTCCCACACTTCTGGCATGAAGCCCTTACCACGAGATTCACTGTCCTAATAATACAGGCAGAGATCATAGAATCATAAAATCATAGAAAGTTACAGCACGGAAGGAGGCCATTTCGGCCCATCTTGTCCGTGCCGGCCGACAAAGAGCTATCCAGCCTAATCCCACTTTCCAGCACTTGGTCTGTAGACTTGTAGGTTACGGCACTTCAAGTGCACATCCAAGCACTTTTTAAATGTGATGAGGGTCTCTGCCTCTACCACCCTTTCAGGCAGTGAGCTCCAGACCCCCACCACCCTCTGGGTGAAGAAATTTCCCCTCAAATCCTCTCTAAACCTACTACCAATTACATTAAATCTATGCCCCCTGATTGTTGACCCCTCTGCTAAGGGAAATAAGTCCTTCTTATCCACTCTATTTAGGCCCCTCATAATTTTATAGACCTCAATAAGGTTTCCCCTCATCCTCCTCTGTTCCAAAGAAAACAAGCCCAGCCTATCCAATCTTTCCTCATAGCTAAAATTCTCCAGTCCAGGCAACATCCTCATAAATCTCCTCTGTACCCTCTCTAGTGCAATCACATCTTTCCTGTAATGTAGTGACCAGACCTGCATGCAGTACTCTAGCTGTAGCCTAACTAGTGTTTTATACAGTTCAAGCATAACCTCCCTGCTCTTGTATTCTATGCCTCGGTTAATAAAGGCAAGTATTCCGTATGCCTTTTTAACCACCTTATCTACTTGGCCTGCTACCTTCAGGGATCTGTGCACTCCAAGGTCCCTTTGTTCCTCTACACTTCTCAGTGTCCTACCATTTAATGTGTATTCCCTTGCCTTGTTAGCCCTCCCCAAATGCATTACCTCACACTTCCCCGGATTGAATTCCATTTGCCACTGTGCTGCCCACCTGAACAGTTCATTGATATCTTCCTGCAATCTACAGCTTCCTTCTTCATTATCAACCACACAGCCAATTTTAGTATCATCTGCAAACTTCTTAATCATACCCCCTACATTCAAGTCTAAATCATTGATATATACCACAAAAATGATGGCGCAGGAGAAAGACGAGATGACATAAGCAACCAGGATAAGGCAACATCAAAGGAGGAAACCAACTAGGAGGTATTCTTCCACCAGAGTCTACAGACCACAGTTACGTCTCAGAAGAGGTCTGCTTAAGAAGGCAACAGTTCAATAAGGAGTCACGGAAGGATCTCTGTCTGCCATTGCAAACTGACCTCCAAACTTCTTCTGCAAAACAAGGAATACACATAGCTCAGAACGCTGGAATTCTTATCACAAAGTGGTTTTGCTGGGCACATATGTATTTAAAGCAAGTGTTCCTTATTACCACTATGTCTATCCTGGTGCTACATTGAATTGAGACCTATGGGCCAAAGACACAATGGTGCTTGGCTACACTGTGGTACATGAGCTTCTTTGGACTGAGATGGTCTTCTCCTCAGGGCTTCTGAGTCCTGGGAGAATTCTTCAGCAGTGTCACCACTGCAGGTACACGGGCAGCCTGGTTCTGTATTGTGACACCGACATGAGCTGGTGTCTGAGGGGGCTGGCTTAGAAAGGTCATATGATCAAAATGATAGTAAAATCATACATTCTTAATAATCATGTTTATGATTTTGTCACATATAGAAAACAGAGGAAATCTTTCCCCATAGCAAACACTGTTATGTAGTTTATATCACTGGTAGAGCTGTTGAATTTGAAGAGTCCAGGAAAAGAAAGTAAAAGATATGGGCCGGAATTTTCATTACCTGGTCAGGCGGGGTGCGGGCGGTCGGCGTGGAAGGTCGGGACCCCGTTCTTCTTTTAATCCCGCTCCTCAGAGCGACTTTCCCTTAATGGCACCTATTAAGGCAGGCCTGCGCGTTATCTGGCCCTATTAAATGGTGCAGGGTCTGATGACGTCATCGATGACAAAATTCCAGCCGGGATATTTAAAGGAGCCTTGGCCACATTACATTTGAAGGTTCATCTAGGAGTGTGTAGGCAGTACGTTTCAACATTTGGGTTTTACTTAGCCTTGCACACATGACTGCACAGAGACAGAGGGCTGCACCCAGGTTCTCAGATGACTCCCTACATATGCTTGTGGAGGGAGTTAGAGCATGCAGGGAGGTCCTCTTCCCTTATGATGGGCACAAGAGACCTCCCCAGGAGACCAAAAGAGCCTGGCTCAAGATAGCAGAGGAGGTCAACAGCAGGGATGTGGTGAGGAGGACCTGGGTGCAGTGCTGGAAGTGCTTCAATGATCTTATGAGATCAGGAAAGGTGAGTGCAAAGCCACACTCAACTTTATCCTGCTGTGCTTCTCATCACATCCCCATCATTCTGCCTTCCCAAGCCTACTCCTGCATATCATTACTCACACCGACATACCTTGCACATCCACCTATCCCTCTCTCTCCATCAACATACTCACATCTCCATCTGACTAACCACCCCTCACACTCACCCTCACCCTAATGCAATCATACCAACTAACACCACACAAGGAGGCCACTTTGCATTGGCACTTTGGCATTGGCACCACACTCCCTCATAGTCACCCTCTAAAGATGTAATCCACACATTCCTACACTCATGCCATCACTCTCACTCAAACTTCTCTTCTTTTCCTCCTTGCAGAAAAGAGAGCCCACAATAAGAGGGAGAGGGAGAGAACCGGAGGTGGCCCTCCATCATTCGCCACGTTGAATCCAGTAGAGGTGGTCGCCCTGGAGGTCTCAGGAGTTGCAGAGCAGCTGGTGGTGGGAGACAGAAAGAGAGTGACAGAATTACATCTCATACAGCCACATGGCATACAGCAGTCACTCATATGAGGACTGATGTCAGCAGCCAGTGAATGTTCATCATGTTCATAATGGTAGCATTACCCATTCTTGATATGACGTTTCTAAATCATCTCTTTACTCTTCTACACGTCCATTAAGCGCCCCCCGCCACTGTCCAGGAGGAAGAAGAAGATGACTCCTCAGAGGAGCCTCCAGCCTCTGAGGGTGCACCGTCAGCAGACATAAGCGCACCCAGCACCAATGCAGATACGTACACCTTGGTGGGTCCTATGCGAGATAGCGTAGTGTTTTCACCTGGTGTCTTACAAGTCACAAGTGAGCAAGAGGAGATGGTGGAGGCAGGGACAGCAGGAGGAAGTGCAGGAGGCTCTGACAGGATTTGCAACCGTGATATCTGCAAATGTGCAGAGAATGGAGGAGTCCAGCTCCAACATGAGCACCACCATGTCGCAGGCGATGGTGACTATAGGCTCTTCCATGGAAAGGATGACCATCTGCATTGAGCAGCTAATGAGCCACTCACAGGAGCACAGGCTGTCTATGGCGAGCAGATGGCAGAGGCTCATAGATCTCCTCTCTAGGAGGGATGTCAACATAGACTTGGGCCCTCATGGCCCCTATGCTGTGCAGCAAGTTGCTCTCCAGCTCCTTGCTAGCAGGGAAGTGCGGGTGGCCCATGAGAGGGATGATGGTGAGAGGGGTCATGGAAGTGGGGGCACCTCTCAAAGTGCTGACACTTCCCCCCCATTGCATCCCCATCAGTCAGAATCCCAGATACTTTGTGGGATCACGATGGCCGAGTCTGCCCCTGCACAGTCGCAGGAGGAACAGACTTTGGCAGGGTCCTCACAGGCTCCAAAACCGAGAGGACATCCACCAAAAGTGTCTACGCATTCGCAGCAGGGAAGTGAGCAGGCTGCCACTACTTCTACTAAAGCCATAGGGGTTGCACCTTGTAGAAGCACGCATAAGCGAAAGATGACACAATTAGCAGATGCACAAGGGTGAGCACATGGGTGTTTAAAGAAGTGTTTCTGTTAAGGTACCGTTACTCTTATGTCACATATAAAACTATTTATTTTCACCACTTTCCGGTCATGCCCAATTTTGTCTGCTATTATTGAAGTGACTTAGTGAGTTGGAGTGAATGGTGAGACATAATGGCCCAGAAATTAAACATCGATGGTTCCCGCGGGGGTAAGGATTCCCCGCGATATCGCACTCCGTGCCTACTTTTTTGTTTCGGGCCCACACGAACTTTAGTTTCAGGGCCTCTCCCTGTTGCAACCGTGCAGTGCTTGCGTGTCCCAGAGGCGCAATTAGTTCGTGCGAGCTCTGGGATCACGTGATTCAGTTAGAGCCAATGGCAGCACACCATCTTTCATTCATAGTTTTGACAGCAAGGGCTGTCAAAGCTATGAATACTACAAGCCCCCAAAAGAACAGCTAAACCTCAATTAATTTTTTTTTAAAAGCCATCACATTAATAAAATAACTATAGTTAAATAAATTATCCACTTTAAACAAAAAATTAAATTTTTGAAAACATTTAAAATCTTTTTAAAAGTTATAAAAATAAACTTACCTTTCTTTAAAGTCTCTAAAAAAGATAAACCTGTTGAAAAAATTTTAAAATAACACTTAATTAACTACTTACCTTGTTAAAAGGGGGTCCTACGCCTGCTTTCTTTATGTGTAAAATCTTCACCACTTACCTGCGCGTTCAAACCTGAAAAAAAACTAAGTGCACTGCGTGCGCACAGCCTGTAGCGCACACGGTTCACTTAGGAACCGCCCCCTTTGCAATACATGAAGTGCCGGTTTCCCGCGCATGCGCAGTGCATGCAGGAAACCGGCAATTCGGGACCTAATACGCGAGAGTACACAGTGCGTACTCTCGCGTATTAGGTCTAATTTTCGGGCCAATATTACCACCAGCAATGGGGGTCAGTGTGAAAGGAATGGCTTGATCATTGTTGAGATGCTTTATGGTGTTGCTGGTTGGGGGTGTGGGGAGGGACCTGGTACAGCGTGTGGCAGCCATATGGGTGTAATGCAGGAAGTTAAGTAAATCTGGCCATGATGAGGCCATCCCTGACCTCCCGGACAGCAATGTGCTCGGGTGCTGCTGGCATCTGGACCTCAGGTTCTTCCTGCTCCTCCTCCTCATCTCCAGCTGGTGCTCCTCCTCCTCCTCCTCTGAAGAGGCTGTGCGCTGAAAGCCTTGCTTCTCATGCAGCTCCGATCCACGCTGCTGCATTATGTTGTGCAATCCGCAGCATACGACACCGATTCTGGAGACCCTGGTTGGTGCATACTGAAGGGCTCCTCCAGATCTGTCAAGGCATCTGAAGTGTATTTTCAGCAGGCCTATTGTCTGCTCTATGACACATCTGGTGGACATGTGGCTTTCATTATATCTCTCCTCAGCCTCAGTACTTGGCCTCCTCAAGGGTGTCATGAGCCACGTCTTCAGTGGATAGCCCTTGTCTCCAAGCAGCCAGCCGGAAAGTCTGTTTGGAGGTGCGAAGAGCTGAGGGAGGCTGGACTGGAGCATGAAGAAAGAGTCATGGCAGCTGCAGGGAATTTGGCGCACACATGCATGATGATCTTCCTATGGTTGCAGACCAACTGCACATTGAGGGAGTGGAAGCCGTTGCGGTTCACAAGCACTCCTGGGTGATAATGGGTTGCCTTGATGGCCACATATGTGCAGTCGATGATGCCCTGCACCCGTGGAAAGTCAGCCAGAGTGACAAAGCCCAGTGCTCGCTCAGTAACACTGGCGTCATCAGTGGCAAAGTTGATATAATTGGCTGACTTGTCAAACAGGGCATTGGTGACCTGTGTGATGCATCTGTGGGCGGCCGACTGCGACATGCCACAAATGCCTGCTGCAGATCCCTGGAAGTAGCCTAAGGCAAAGAGGTTGAGGGCGCTGGTGACTTTGACACCTACTGGTAAGGTGTGTCCACCAGGTCCTCTGGGCTGCAGGTCTTGCTCCAGCAAGCTGCAAATGGCTGCGATGATATGGTGCGATAGCCTGAGCCTCTGTAAGGTTTCCAAAATTTGCAGATCCCCAAAACCTAAGGAAAAAGGACTTTGGAACTACCTTAGAGTGATAAAAATGCATTTGGGCCTAACATAAGGAATTTAAGACCAAAAACCAAGTTCTGGCATTTTAAAAACATGTCTGGGCCTGTAAAGGGAGAAAAGGCTGTGAAGGAAGTTGGGTTCGACCTCTGTAAAAGCAGTTTGGGTATTACAGTTAATTGCAATGTCTGGGGAAGCGGGATGATCTCACTCAAAGCCCCAGAATGCATTAACATTTTGACAATAGACCCGCGGAGAAGACAGCCCCACCCAGAACAATAGGCCCCATCAAACCGATTACAAGGCCCATCAAGAAACATGCATAATACAGAGCACCCAGGACTAGGCTATAGATCAGCCTAAGAACCCAAAACACAAAACCCATCACCAGCAATCAGCCAAGAAAATCGACAGGATACAAACCATCCCAAAAACCCATTTGACACTTACAGAGCAGTTACTGGTAGCAGGCCCGCCAAATTCAGACAATGAACTGAACAGATTTGGTGGGTAGATAAGACCATATTCAATGGGTCAGATTGAAGGCCTGTTAAAACCCAGTTAACGTGCTAGTAAATCGTTACCGATTTACGAGCCCGCCAAAACTAGACAATGAACTAAACAGATTTGGCGGGTAGATAAGGCCACTTCAATTCTGTATAATTGAAGGCCCACCAAGCACACACGAGGAGAAGCAGGGGAGAGAAGAAGGAAGGAGAGCCAGCGAGAAGAGGAGAGACCAAGAAGAAGAAGGCCCGAGCTGGAAGCGAGTCGGCATCGCTCACCACTCAGACACACCTGAGTCCAGCTCGCGAAAACACCACCTCGACGGACCCCCAACAATGGCCCCAACACAGTCACCCGGAGCAACAAGCAGCAACAAGTCACCGATGGCTCCACGAGGTCGACCGACACACCAACCAAGGCCTAAAGCCATCGTGGAAACCAAAGGCCTCATGAAACCAACAACCGCGCATTACCCCCAACTGACCGGGTAATCGCAGGCCACCGCGACCAACAAAGACCAACTCCAGGGAAGAAAACCCGAAGAAAACTACTCCTGACTTACCCCTGGGTAAGATTTTCCCCAAAGACTCTAAGCCCTACTGCTCAACTAAAGAAATTGGGTACTCACCAGATAAATCCATAACGACATCCGACCGCATCAGCGGACTCGCGAAGACTGACCAGAGACCCAGGTGAAGTCCGCTACCGCGTACGGGGTACGGCAGACACTAACCGCCATAAACAGCGAACCCCAACACCGCGATTTAGCCCAACTGTCAAAGGATTGGTGAGCATTATCCCTGGTGCTTCAAAACCTAACTTAGCTAGAAAAGTGGGGTTGGGAGGGGTGAAGTATTGTCCCACTGTCATTTCCCTCGCTTGTACCGAAGTGTTCCCCACCTTTAGAGTGATAAGAGTGTCATTATTTGTGTCTTACATTTTAATAAAGATTGAAGTTCTTTCATCAAACTCAGTTGTCTGCTGCACCTTTTGTATCACAACCCCCAAACAAGTCCAAGGTCTAGAACCAAGGGAGTGGGAGCGATTCGAACCGCTCAGAAGTCAGAGGTAAAGCTGACACAAAAACACCACCCCCTACAGCCTCCTTTGGCACTGCTGCTCAGTCATGTTGAGGAAGCTCATCCTCTGCCTGTATACCCTGTGTTGGGGGTATCGCCTCCGGTGCGGTGCAGCCCTGCACTGATACCCTCTGTCCTGTGGTGCATCAGGTTGTTGAGGAGAAGGTTGGTGGTCTTGTTGTTGGTGCTGCTGGTGTGCCTGGTGCTGCTGGTGCTGGGGCTCATCATGGTCTGATTCTGAGGACCAAGGTGAGTCAGTATAAATGGCGCCCATTCTGATGTAATAGATGGCCCGTCAAGTAGAGATCAGAGAAGCAATCTGTCAGTGGTCTGACAGGTAGTAGCAATGAGGTGAGAGTGATTTCCAAGTTTGCAGAAAAGAGTTGCAAACTCTGGACACCTAAATCTGTACTGAAAATGCACTCAGCAACAACATTTCCCTTAGGAAAGTAAGCAGGTGTCAGGTGGCAGTATTTATTGTGCTTTCCATGCTCTGCAGTAATGACCTCATTCAATGGCCACTGAGCTTCCGCCTCAATTTGACAGACATGGTTCCCGAGCTGCGTGATTCCCGTGGTCATGCAGTGAAATTCAAAAGGTCTGGTTAAAAACATGGTTAAGGGTCTGACAACAAGGTAATAATGATCCAAATTAGGTCACCCACCTCTGGAGTTCGGGTCCGTGCCACGCTGATGATCGCGCCCAAGCTAAAGGCGCGAGGAGGCAGGATGACAGCAGATTCTCGACACGCTCCAATTTATTTCCACTTTTACTCCCGATCCACCTCCAATCCTGCCCACACAGCAGCGGGAAAATTCCGGCCATGGTGTCTGCTCCTGTTTGCAGGCATTAAGATAATGGACCTGGAATTTCCGCTAGGTTGCACTGGTTTTTATCAATGTAATTTACCCGAAATCAGCCAAACCCGCGCAAAAGATTGAAGAATTTATAGCGTAAATTACGTCCAGCGCAAATCGAGTTTCTGCAATCTTTTGCGCAAGTTTAAAACGTCGTGCTGGAAGGCGGTCTACATTCGCTGATATGCAAATGAGTTTGAGCAGAAACTTGAGCAAAAAAAACTCTTCTTAAAACTAGCGCAATTTTGAGCGCAATTTGCGCCTGGATCACCGATTGCGCCCAAAGTGGAAACTCTTGCCAAACATGTTCAGTTTGGATCACCACACCAAAAAACTTGTTTGGATACAGAAAAGAGCAGCAAGACTGATCCCAAATATAAACGGAATGAGTTATAAGGAATAATTAGAGAGATAGGTCTTACATTTTAGAAAGGGTCACCTCATCAAAGTATATTAAATATTAAATTATTAAATGATGTTGATAAGCTCAATACTACAAAATAAAACAGGAAAGTAGGATAAGAGGACATAAAATGGAAATTAGGAAATAGTAAATGTTGAAAGTTTAATGGGCCAGAAATTGATCTGGCTCTGTTCCCGCGGGTGTAAGGAGCAGGCGCGGTAATACATACCGCGTCTGCCGTTTCGTCTTTTCCACGGAGAAAATTCATCTTCTGGCTGATTGAGTGCAGGGCAGCGTATGACGTCACACTGCCCTGCAGCGCAGCGTGCGCGTTGCATCGCGTGCGATGTGGAGTGAAGACACGCCCATTAAGGTCTCTTTTCCATAGGCCACGCCCCCAATTTTTTTCTCCACTGAAACCATTGTACAGCTGCTGAAGACACAGTTTTCTCACTGTTTTAGGTGGAATTTGCAGTAAGTAGGATTTAAATGCATGGTTTTGTAAACTTTTAAAGATTTTTAGTATAATTTGAGTAATGTTAAACATTTGCAAAGAGATTTAAAGTAATTTAAATAGTTTTAAAAGCACAGAAATCATTTTTTTCAGAGATTTAACTGTTTATAATCAGCAAACGAAAATGGCTGCTATCAGCACTATCCAATTTATCAAAAGAACACAGAATTTCAGTGATGATGATCTCCGTACACTTCTTGACTAGGTAGAATCGAAACGTTCACGGATAATTGGAACTCAGAAGTCCAAGCCGCCGCGAAAAGGCCAAATGGCAGCGTGGAAAGAGGTTGCTCAAAGTGTTGCTCAAACCTTACCTGCTCCCAGCGCAGAATCAGTGCAGGTCCAAGAGCCACCAACGATGATGCAATCAAGAAAGCGCAAGAGACGTTAGGGTGTTGCATGTTCCACAATGCACATCCATTGACCCTCAGGAATAGTTTATTTGTGGTTAAATTTTTCAAGTGTTTAATTTTTAGTTTTATTTAAAACTTACATGTTTACATTTTTCTTTATTTATATATATATTTGACACTGAAACTGAAAGTTAGCTTTTCATTGAAAAAGTACAGCCTTTAGACACTTTATAAAAATTCAAATTGTTTATTTTCACAAAAAAATTGAACATTTAAACTTGTTTACATTAAGGAAAGAGTTATTTCCCATCTTGAATGTCTTTACTGCATTAACGAAGCAAAAAAGTTACTGAGAACTGTTAACAAATTTTTAAAAAACCTATTTCTGTTTACGATTGTTTACAAAGTTGAAAAGTAGCTAGTTAACATTGAAAAGTTATAAACTATGTAAAGCAACAATGAACCTCAGAAGTCTGTAATGCTGCAATAAAAGAGCACTGTTTCACTTTAAATTGTGTCTGTATCTTTATTTGCCTTGCTGGTGGAGAGGGAGGGGGAGGGGGAGAGGGAGAGGGAGGGGGAGGGGGAGAGGGAGAGGGAGGGGGAGAGGGAGGGGGAGAGGGAGAGGGAGAGGGAGGGGGAGGGGGAGAGGGAGAGGGAGGGGGAGAGGGAGAGGGAGAGGGAGGGGGAGAGGGGAGAGGGAGGGGGAGGGGGAGGGGGAGGGGGAGAGGGAGGGGGAGGGGGAGGGGGAGGGGGAGAGGGAGGGGGAGGGGGAGAGGGAGGGGGAGGGGGAGGGGGAGCGGGAGGTACAAGGCGACACTACCTCGTGAAGGTGTTGGCTACCAGCTGCTCCCGAGCAGCCTTACTTTGAGCAGCAGTTGGCTCTTCCCCATCATGCCTTCCCACAGGCACATTGGCATTGTCCACGTCCTCCATTTCTGCAGGTAGTTCATCTGCAGCGTTAAGGGTCAGTCCTTCCTGCAGGGCAAAGTTATGCAAAGCACAACAGGCCACCACAATCTTTGCCACTTTCTGAGGAGAATACTGCAAGGTCCCCCCTGACCTGTCCAGGCACCGGAAGCGTGATTTCAGAACTCCAATTGTCCTCTCCACCACTTGCCGTGTGGACACGTGTGCCTGGTTGTATCTCTCCTGAGCCTCATTATTGGTCTTGCGGTAGGGAGTCATCAGCCATGGTCTTAGCGGGTAGCCCTTGTCGCCCAATATCCATGCGGATCCTGGAGGCAATGCGTTGAGGACGCCATATAAGTCAGAGGTACGGAGGACGAAGGAGTCATGATTACTTCCACGGTTACCTGCATTCACATTTAAGATCCTGAGATGCGCATCACAGACAATCTGGACATTCAGTGAATGAAACCCCTTCCTGTTGATAAATGTCACAGGTGCAACCCCTGGTGCCTTCAATGCTACATGGGTTCCATCGACAGCCCCAATCACTTTGGGGAATCCAGCAATGTTATGAAATGCAAGCGCCATCTCCTTTTGATGGCGAGCAGACAAGTCATACTTAATGAACTCAGAAGCCCTACGGAAAATGGCTTCTGTGAACTGGTGAATGCAGGCCCTCGCAGCATTCTTGGATATGTTGCAAATGTCACCGGTGCTTGCCTGAAAAGTCCCACTTGCAAAGAAGTTCAGTGCTGTGGTTACCTTCATGCTCAGTGACAATGCATTGCGGTTCTTCGTGCGTGTTTGAAGGTCCTCCTTTAACATCTCACAGATTCGGCCAATTGACTCTTTACTGAAGCGCAGCCTCCTCACACACAGCTCCTCCGACAGCATCTCAAATGACAGCCTCTGCCTGTACACTCTATTTGGTGGGTAATAGTTTCTCCTTCTCTGGAGGAGACGGGCTTGGATCCTCCGTCTGATTAGTTGTCTGTATTCGAAAATTCTCAGATACGCAATCCCACAGAGGAGGAACAGGAATCGATTGCAAAAGGGCATCTTTCTCTCACACAGGCTTCCTCCTCAAACTGAAAGTTGTAATGAAAAAATGGAAATAGTTGTTAAAGTAACTTTAGTTAAGTGAGTGGCTATAAAATCAGGTCAGGCTATGGTGGGACACGTGCGCTATCAGCTTGGGAACACATCTACCCGCCACACGGCCCTAGCTGATTTTCCAAAACTGTAACATTTTCATAAATTCATACATACATACATACATACTTACTTACTTACTCATTTTCATCTTTAAAACTTTTTGAAACGTAAACAGTTCATTTTTAAACTTTCATTTTCACAGATAGATACCTAAATATGCCTTGTACACACCCACAGTTGCTATACTACTCCAAATGGTCAAAACCCGTTTTTAAATTTTTTTTTTTAAAACTCTTAACTTATATAAGACTTCATTTAAAACTTTTGTGTCTTTCAGATTTAAAAAACTCACCTCCGTAGCCACACTCCAAAAGGATTTCTTCCTCCTACTATCTCGCTAAATGTATAAATGGCTGCTGCTCCTGGTTTTAAAATGTGTAACTGCTAGGAGCTTACACACACTACTCTCATTCACAAAATACATGAATTTTCTGACGCACGCGCAGAATCACGAGCCCACGCGATTACTCGCATATCCATGAAACTGACCAGACATGAAGTGCCGGTTTTCAGCGCATGCGCAGTGCATGCAGAAAACCAGCAATTGCAGAGGGAATACGCGAGTGTACGCAGTGCGTACTCTCGCGCACCAGGATGAATTTTTGGGCCAATAAATGTTTGGAATAATCAATAAGGCAGGCAATAGAGATAAAAACATTGGCCCGTAATTTGCAGTCAGTGACAAAGCAAAGGCACTCGCTGCTGGACCTGCAGAAAGCTGCCCACAGAGACCTCACGAGCTCTGTGGTGACAAGTTTGGCTCTGTCAACATTCAATTGATTTCAGCGCTCTGTAATGGGAATTCCTAATGTGATGCTGCAGTGATGTCAACAAGCTGTCTAAGCAGCCGATCACATTGCAGAATTCTCACAGACAGGAAACCAGGAAATGAGAAGCTGCTTTTATCCGGACTTTTTAAAAATTCTACAGAGAGCAAAATAAAGATTAGGGGTCTCACATGAGAATAAGGTGGAAGCGGATATATCATGAATATAAATTGTAATTTTTATCATAATGGAGAAATTTGACATTCCACAAATATAAAAATTAGCTTTTCAGGGCTAGAACATTTGTTTACCAGTCAATACGCTGTTAAAACCCCAGTTACACCTACTCCAACGAGGCTTTACATTTAATGGGTATTTAATATTAATTTATTAATATTTAACATAGGGTGGTGGATACATATTCAATAGTAGCCTTCAAAAGGGAATTGGATATATACTTGAAGGAGAAAAAGTTGCAGGGATATGGGGGAAGAGCGGGGGAGTGGGACTAACTGGATTGCTCTTTGAAAGAGCCAGTGCAGACCTGATGGGCCAAATGACCTCCTTCTGTGCTGTACTATTCTATGATTCTATGATTAACAGTGATATTACTGTGGGAGAGCCCAGGTTTTCATCAATTTCACTGATTTCACTGATTGCCAGCTATGGGTTTAGGGTCCACAGTGCAGCCAGTGTAAGAGCAGTGAATGACTGACCGCATTCAGGATTTCCGCATTTAGATGCGCATGCGCTAAATCCTGAAGTTGCTGTCAGTTTCAGAGGGATAAATGATGGTGAATGCTGGTAGTTTGCCATCATTACCCACTGCAAATTCCGGGCCATTGAGATTGTTCAAACTAATAATCGGATGTGATTATGCAAGTATTAGGATGTAAGAGCTTCATTGGGTTGGATTGGCCTTTTCTCATCCCTGACTTTTCTGATATTCTTATGAATGATTAATGGCTTGACATTCCTTCACATAGTAGTTGTGTCCATTTAATCCAAGATGAAAGCTAGTATTTTCAACACCAGCGTTTTGTGGTTCACTAAGCTTCAGCAAACTTCCTCATGGGATACATGCGGAATGAAAATATCCCTGAACTTCTGTATTCATGAGCAATACTGAGCCAGTCTGTGATTAGGAACAGTTAGGTCAGGAGTTTCAAATGTTGTCATCAGTCAAAATGGGTAAAAAAATAAATTAGTTCAATGAGGTTATCTGCACGTTAACATTGTGCTTTTACAGTTAACTCCCACGTCCTATTATACTTGATGCTCACTGTATCGTGCTATTTGGGTGATAGCCAAATAGCAAGATATGGGATTTAGGAAGGTTGCTATGAGTAAGCATTGAGAACATTATATGCAGTTTGCCATTCCAGTGCATGACAGCAAAAATACATTAATGCTGATTTGAAGTTATCATCAGTTTAGTGAATAAAATCTAAGTGAAGGTATTATTGTTGCCAATTTCATGCATCTACTGAAAGTAGAATGGAAAGCAATCTGTATTTTTTTTTAAATAATACCCATTAAAGATCATTAAATGCAAGCTGTTCTACTCAACAGTGCTGTCAGGCAGATGTGTTTTGCGTCTGCACTGATCAAAACAGCTGCAGAAATTTAGTTTAGGAGTTTGGAAAACAGATTTACGCACTTTATTACTTTGCCTGCTGTACTGCGGTTCAACGAATAGCGGAACACATTGACCAGGAAGGTCACAGGTTCTATCTCTAGTCTAACTGAGTAAGCTGGTCACAGCTAGGGCACTAAAAAATGGCCTCAGAACTGTAGGGGAAAACCAGTCAGGGTTTGCACATCTGATAGTTACCCAGTAACCTCACCTGCAATCGATCATATGAAAATGAGGGACAGGGAAAGACGAGCTAGTCCATTAAGTCTGCCCCCCACTCATGATGGCTGGAGCGTCATGACTAGACACTTCCAACCACCCCACCTCCCCCCACCCCCCAACCCCTCACCACCTCCACCCCCTGCAGCCTTGTAGAGGCAAAAAAAAATGGCGTGGGTATGGACATCTGGGGGGAGGGGAAGAAACAGGATTATGGGATGGTACCAGGTTTGGCTGTGATGCAGCTGATGGTACATATCCCATCAACACTCATTGTCGAGCTCACACATGAACAATGACAACCTGGGTGAGGTGCCGGAAGCCAATTAACACCTGTGGAACTGTACCCAGCAAGGAGTCAATGCTTTTAAGAGAGGTGGGGGAAAATGTTAAGCCAAAATATATTTATATTACTTTGTGTAAACTTTATCCTGTCTGTTATTATTAATAATGTGGGGCTGTCTAAAAACTGAGCTATTCTATTTATGAAGAGCTAATGTTCATTTTCAATAATCAGTGGCACAAATAGGTGTCATTTTATTAATTCTGCTAGTGTGTTTGGAGATTGAAACTTGAGGTGTTAAGTTATACAGACGTAATGGGGCTGAGGTTATCTGCACAGATTTTTAAAAGTGTAAAATGCTCTACGCAATTAAGTGGAATTTCTGAATGGGCCATAATGACAAATGCTGCTGTGTATGCTGCGTAACAGACAGAATTGTGGTGTTCATGTGGCATATTTGCCGCATAACTACATTTTATGGAAAAATATTTAAAATTGTGAACTCGTTATCTTCACACATGGTAAGATATAAAATTAACACTTGCTGAGTAGTATTACAATGGAAAGTACTGTTATGTTTTTAGGGCTTCATCAGATATTTCTCTTGTGGTCAGCATAAAAACTGTTCTCACTACATCGCTCGCTACAAAATGGAGCATCATTTATATGCACATTAACCGGTAATGTAGCATTCTCCATGGAGCAAACTGAAACCCTTGTAACTATTTAGTGTACTGGAATTGGCATGAGCCATTTTGTATTCTCTTAGTCTTCGGATGGGCAACATAGGCTATTATTTTTAAATCACCTTTATTAACAAGAAAAAAGAAAGAAAGAATGAAAGAAGGAAAGAAGGAAAGAAAGAAAGAAAGAAAAAAGGAAAGAAAGAAAGTAAACTTATGTAGCACCTTTCATGTCCTCAGGGAATTCGAAAGTGTTTCACGGCCGATGACTGATTTTTGAAAAGTAAGAAGTCGCACAACACCAGGTTATAGTCCAACAGTTTTATTTGAAATCACAAGCTTTCGGAGCTGCTGCCCCTTCATCAGGTGAAGTAAAGGAATACAAATCGACAAAGCATATATAGATAGAGAACAATGCCTGTGTAGCGTACAATGGCAGACAACTACATTTAATCCTCCTGACTACCTTTTGTCACACCTCGGCAGATAAACAATCAGGTCAGCCAGGGAGGCACCACATCAAAGACATAGCAAGATACAACTGAGACAATGAGGTGGGGTTACAGGGGGTCTAATGTGTCAAAAGCTGCAGTCTGTATGGAAAACGATAAACTTTAAAATTTTTACTTTTTTTTACTGGAAATCACATCTGTGAACAAGCCAACGACGACTTGAGTCTGGATGACTCTACGTCAGCGTTTCCCAACCTGTGGTCCGCGGACCACTGGTGGTCCGCGAGGGTACTGCAGGTGGTCCGTGAAAAAAATCGTCCGTGCAGTACCCTCGCGGACCACCAGTGGTCCACGGACCACAAGTTGGGAAACGCTGACGTAGAGTCATCCAGACTCAAGTCGTCGTTGGCTTGTTCACAGATGTGATTTCCAGTTAAAAAAAAGTAAAAATTTTAAAGTTTATCGTTTTCCATACAGACTGCAGCTTTTGACACATTAGACCCCCTGTAACCCCACCTCATTGTCTCAGTTGTATCTTGCTATGTCTTTGATGTGGTGCCTTCCTGGCTGACCTGATTGTTTATCTGCCGAGGTGTGACAAAAGGCAGTCAGGAGGATTAAATGTAGTCGTCTGCCATTGTACGCTTCACATGCATTGTTCTCTATCTATATATGCTTTGTCGATTTGTATTCCTTTACTTCACCTGACGAAGGAGCAGCGCTCCGAAAGCTTGTGATTTCAAATAAAACTGTTGGACTATAACCTGGTGTTGTGCGACTTCTCACTTTTGTCCACCCCAGTCCAACACCGGCATCTCCGCATCATGGACACTTTTGAAAAGTAGTCATTGTTAATATATAGACAAACATGGCAGCCCCTTTGCACACAGCATGCTTCCACAAGCAGCAATGAGATAAATGACTATTTCATCTGTTTTTGGTGGTGTTGACTGAGCAATAAATGTTGGTCAGAGGACTACCCTGTTCTTCAAAAAGTGCATTGGGATCTTTTATGTCCACCTGAATAGTAGATGGAGCTTTAGTTTAACATCTCATCTGAAATGTAACACCTCATACAATGCAGGATTCCCTCAGTACTGCATTGAAGTGTCAGTGTGGATTATGTGCTCAAATCTTAGAATGGGGCTTGAACCCATGACCTTCTGATTCAGAGATGAGAGTGCTACCACTAAGCCATGCTATAGAAAGTAGACAGTAGCAGAAAATTAATACAGGAGGGTTCAATTGATTACAGCACATTTTACTTGCCCCTCCTCATTTATAAAAAAAACCCAATAAAAGGTGATACTAAGCTAACTGGCCAATATTTATCCTTTGACCAACAGCACTAAAACGGATTATCTGGTCAATATCACATTGCTGTTTATGGGACCCTGTTGTGCATAAATTGGCTGCCACGTTTCCTATAGTCAAAAGTACTTCATTGGCTGTAAAGCACTTTGGGACGTCCTGAGGTCATGAAATGTGCTATATAAATGCAAGTCTTTCTTTCTATAATACGAAACTTGGGTTTGCACCTGATTATATAAAACCTACGGGGAGAAATTCGGGGATGATAACGGGGTGCTAAGGGGTTAGCGACCGGGCGCGGCGAATGCAGCGACGCCCACGAAATTAATTTCCAGTTTAGCGCTGGCGCTACCTCTTATCGCCTGGGCCTCGAGCGCCTTGCAGATCATGACGTCATCAAGTGCGCAGCACCCCGTTACTGCCCCGGATGCGAAATTGGCTCCCACCCCCTGCTGTATCGCCGGGCATCAGCAACGGCAGGAAGAGGAGTCATTGGCAACTCGGCTGCCTGCTTGGGGAGCGCTATTTAAAGGGAAGGTTTTTCAGGTAGGCCAACCTTTAATATTTCCACCAGTCTGGAACCTGCTAAAAAAAATTTGCATGCTTCATTGCTACAAGATGTCCAAGCCCTCCACTTTGCAGAGTGTTTGGGGCTGTAATGGCAGTCATGCAGCTCGCCTTGCAATGCAGACCTGCCAACAAGTGGGTTGTGAAGCATCACTGGCCCATCCCTTTAAGCGAGGGAAGCAACCTCTGATGCCATTAGCGATGCACTCCAAATTGTTCAGTGCTCTGCCGCTACCGCCCTGCTCCCGGACTTTAGCGCCCTAGGAGAAGTGGTTAGCGCTTGATTTAGTGCTCCACTTCCCTCTTGGAGCGTTAAAGCTGAACTTCCTGTCAGGAGAGAATCATTAGCGCCTGGCACTACTTTTCCTACTTTTCCAAAGTTAGCGCCCCAACCCGGAGCGATACCCAATTTCTAGCCCTACATGTCGAACCACCACAGAGCTTCCTGCCTCCATTTTGTTGGGCTCAGAAGAACTGTTGAACTGGCAGTACACTGCCTGAGATATGCCTCTTGTGCATTTTGAAGTTCAACTTAGGATACCACAAATCAAAAAGTGGCTTCCATGATTCAATAAAATAGATCCAACTAAAGTGATGGTTCCTGAATCTCACCCAGATGCGAGACACAAATCTATTTGCACCTGTTAGGACAAAGCAAGCAGGCTGTGGTTCCTACTTGCTTTGCAAAATAAATTATTTGTACTGGAATAAAGATTTGCCTTCAGATAAAGAAAGGCCATGGATAGGACCAGGTGATTACATGTACATTTCAGCTCAATTGCCCATTGCAGCAAACAAAATTTGAAGTGACCAGCCACATCTCATCAATGAATATTAAAAATTTAGAGACCTTCTTATAATCTGGACTATGGATCTCCCAATCTGTCGTAGGCATAGTAAAAAATAACTGTGTTTCATGTACAATCTGACTTATTTGGAAATTTGCCAGTCCAGGGGGATCGATGAGTATTCAGAATTGCTTCAGTGCATGGTAGCGTGAATGAACATTTCAACGATGTACATTTCTATAGTACTTTTCATGCACAGAAAGACATCCCAGAGTAATTTATAGGGAGAGACAAATGAACACTAAGCAGGATGGAAAAAGGGAAATGAGATGGGAAAAGGGAGAAGTGTGGTCAAAGAGAAAGGGGGAAAAATTCAACTGGTTTGCGCCTCCCGTTAGCGCCTTAAAAGGGCGCTAATGGGGTGCAAAGCAACTAGCGCCCGTGCGCAGCGATGTTTGCGCCGCTCACGAAATTAACTAGACATTTTGCGGCGGCGCTAAACACTACCGCCACGATCTCCTGCGCCGGCAGATTGTGACGTCAGTCGAGTGCGCAACGCCCCGGTAGCGCCCCGGACCGGATATTGAGTGGCGCCCCCTGCCTTACCGTCTGCCGCTAGCAACGACAGGTTGAGGGGAGCGTTTTGCAGTCAGGAAGGGACTGGGGGAGCGCTATTTAATTTTTCCCCCAAAGGCTTTGAAGAGGCTTTTGAAAGCAAGCAAGGAAGGAGGCTTTCAGTGAAGAAGTTCCAGGGTGCAGAGTTATAGTGGCATAGAATGGCTATTGATGGTGGAGTGGACGGAACAGGCAATGAAAAGCAAGCTGGTATCAGAGCAGTGAAGGATGCATGCAGGGACATAGAATCATAGGGGGAGAAATTCAGTATCGCCCCATTTGGGGCGCAATTATTGGCCGGGCGCAAAGATTAGCGCCTGGCGCTAATTATCGCCTCCGACTGCAAACTTGACTTTTATCGCCCCTGGAGGTGATTGGAGCGCTAAATCAGGCGCTTTACACCTGTCTTAAGACGCAAAGGCCGAGGAGCAAGGCGCTACCTCAGAGCGCTGGCGAAGCTCATGTGATGTCAGCCAGCAATGGAACACACACACAATGGCGCCGGCCAGTTCTTAAAGGGGAGGGTTGATCTTGCTTTCCATCCACATCCTGCTTATTGCAGCCTTGAATCTCGGCCTGGAGAGACCTGTACATCAAATCTGCTGGAAAGAACAATGGAGAGGTCCAGGGAAAGAGCTCAGAGTGCAGCCCCCACAGTCTCTTCTAAATCGATACAAGGAAGGGCGACTCAAAATGAACCTGCAAATAGCTGCTCAGTACCCAAAACTCCTTCACACAGCGTTGAATCTCTCCAGAAGTCTCTCTCTCTTTCTCTCAGAATGCGTTGTTCAAAAATGTCACCAACAATAAAAGGCAGGAAGTGGTCGCCTTTAAATAGCGCTCCCCCAGTCCCTTCCTGACTGCAAAACGCTCCCCTCAACCTGTCGTTGCTAGCGGCAGGTGGTAAGGCAGGGGGCGCCACTCAATATCCGCTCCAGGGCGCTACCGGACGTTGCACACTCGACTGACGTCACGATCTGACGGCGCTGGAGATCGTGGTGGTTGTGTTTAGCGCCGCCGCAAACTGTCCAGTTAATTTCGCGAGTGGCGCAAACATCGCCGCGCCCGGGCGCTAGTTGCTTTGCGCCCCATTAGCGCCCTCTTAAGGCGCTAACAGGAGGTGCACCCAATTGAATTTTTCCCCCATAGAATCATAGAATGGTTACAGCACAGAAGGAGGCCGTTCAGCCCATCAAGCCCGTGCCAGCTCTCTGCAAGAGCACTTGAGCTAGTCCCACTCCCCCGCCCTTTCCCCATAGCCCTGCAGATTTTTTTCCTTCAGGTACTTATCCAATTACCTTTTGAAAGCCACGATTGAATCTGCTTTCACCATCCATTCAGGCAGTGTATTCCAGATCCTAACCACTCGCTGCATAAAAAAGTTTTTCCTCATGTTGCCTTTGGTTCTTCTGCCAATCACCTTAAATCTGTGTCCTCTGATTCTCGACCATTCCGCCAATGGGAACAGTTTCTCTCTACCTACTTTGTCTAGATCCCTCATAGATCAATAAGCCTGGTGAGCATAGAGTGGGGCAAAACCATGGAGGGATTTAAAGGTGAGGAAAAGGATCTTGATGGCAATTCACTGTGGAATGGAAAGCCAGTGGAGAAAGGAAAGGGAAGAGGGGATGGGAATATGAAGACGCAGACCATGGTGTTCTAAAAGAGTTATAGTTTCTGGAGGTTGGAGGTGAGAAAGCTATGAAGGAGAACTATGCACAGATCAAGCCACAAGGTGACAAGCATGGATTAAGGTTAAGCTGTATTAGATTATGGCTAATTACAAGCAATGCATTGTAAGAAAATGTACTTTTACCATGGCTGCGATTTCACCGACCGAGCCAGGACCAGGGCAGCCGGGGTCGGTGTCGCGGTCCCAGCCCACTGCCTACTGCAGCCCGCACTCTCCCAGTGATTTTACGTTGATTGGGCTTGTTAAGCCCGCCCTGCGAGTTTCCCGACCAATTAACAGGAAGCGGGTCTGATGACATCATCTGATGACGCTTCATCGGCCGGTTTCCTTCAAGGGGCCATGTCCAAATTGATTTTGACAGTTGTGCTGTCAGTGTTCTGCAGCATTGAGGTGCTGCAAACACTGACAAGCACTGCACAAAGGTGCACGGCTGCACCCAGGCTCTCCCATGACTCCCTCCATATGTTTATGGAGGGAGTCACAGCACGCAGGGAGGTTCTCTTCCCTTCCCATGGGCGGAAGAGACTTCCCCAAGAGATCAACGCAGCCTGGTTGCACATTGCACAGGAGGGCAGAAGCAGGGATGTCATCAGGAGGACCTGGCTGCAGTGGCGCCAACCTTTCAATGATCTAAGCAGATCACAAAATGTTACTGCCAAGCCACACTCAACCTCATCCTGCTGCGCCACGCATCACAGCCACATCTCTCTGCCTTCCCTACCCTACTCCTGCACATCTGCACATCTTTACTCACACCAACTTACCTTGCACCTCCACCCATCCCTCTCTATCTACATTATCACTTCCCCATCTCACTAGCCATCCTTCACACTCACCCTCAACCTACTGCAAGTATACGAACTAACAACACACAAGGGTAGGCACCTGGGTGGTTTATCCAATGTTCATGAGAAGTTTCTGTTAATGTGTTGTCAAACATTGGAATCTATATTTTCAACACTTTGCCTTATTGGACAGATCTGTGCTCACCTTTGGAAGTGTCTTAGTTAGTTCCAGTGAATGTTAAGACATAACTTCAACACGCCCAGCAGCGCCGCCCCCCCCCCCCCCACCACCCCTGCCCCCCCGCCACCCAATTGTGATGAGTGTGAAAGGAATGGCTTGGACATTGTAGGGATGCTTTATGATGCTGGTGTGGGGTGGTGTCAACCTGGCGCATCATGTGGCAGCCAGGGTGTACAGCATCAAGTGAAGTAAATCTGGCCACGGTGATGCCATCGCTGGCCTCCTGGGCAGCAATATTGTCGGGTGCTGATGCCCTGTGTCCTGTGCAGCATCAGGTGATTGCGGAGAAGGTTGGTGTTGTTGTTGGTGATGTGGGTGTGCCTGGTGATGTTGGTGTTGGGGCTGATCGTGGAGGGATTCAGAAGACCTAGGTGAGATTTTTTCAAGGGCACTGAGGTTGCTGGAATAGATGGTAACTGAAGTTGAGATGACAGAAGCGATCTGTCAATGGTGAGAGAGCTTGCTCCAAGGAGGTGACAGTGGATAGAGAGTTTACTCCAAACACTTCCAACCTCCATAAAGCTGAAAAGTGTCTTCCAAATCCTGAAGGCTCAAGCTTCTGACATTGGAAAGTGAACAGCTGTGAAATGGTAGCTTTCATACCATTTTTGCAGCTGTCACCTATTCACAGCAATGGGGAGACATAGAGAACCCAACCTACTTACCTGACGTGATCTCCGAACGACGTGAAGCCCGTTAAAAAAGTGGTAAAATAGAAATAGGCTGGCAAAATAGTAGTTAACAAGTGTTTAACAAGCATTTAACTATCTTAAATGCCTCCCCCGCTGCTTGGTGTCGGGCCTGTTCTGAAATCGCAGACCTGACACTTTGGAAACTTACATGGAGGCGGGATCGGAGCGGGCTCCCAACCCGCTGTCAATCATTTCGATTTTGACAGCGGACCCGCCTCTGAACCCGCACTCTGAGCGCCGGCAAAATCGCGGCCCATATAACTGGTTTAAAAAAATGCGTTACGTCATAGGTTACCTCCTGCGATAACAGCAATTGGAGCACACTACCTGTTCAGCACCTGGGCCTATTGAATTGCTGCACAAGGTGCATAGAGGAAAATTTGGAGGGAGGAGGATCACATCATTCACTTTTCTCTTCCATTTAAAATAATGGGCAGGCTCCTTAACAAGCATTTGAGCTTCCCTGCCCAATTTTCCTCTATGTATCGTGCTCAGATGATCCAATACGGCCAGACACACAAATAGGAAAATATGCACTTTCGAGTCCTACAGATTACAGAGGAAAGAGGACAAACCACAAATTTAGGCCTATGTATAGAACAGTACAGTGGGACCAAAACATCAATTGTATCGCTTCGTCAGTGGAAATGTGGTGGAACTGGCCTGAAGCATGCCGAAGCAATGAGGCCAAGATCCTGTCTGAAACTGCAAGGATGGGGTCATTTTTGCATGCTCAGGGCGAGCACATCGTGCCGGTAAGTCTGTCTGTCCGACAGAGGCCTAGAATGTCAGAGCAGCCCGATGAAAAGTCAATGATGGAGACAAGGCTGAGGAAGATCCCAACTACACGTAATATATTTTAATCTTCAGCTCTTCAGAGAGTTATAAATAAAGGGATTTCTGGGATCAATTACCCATAGCAGCAGTAGCTGTGGAGTTTTTCCTTGGGCCTCAACTAAACTAATGCCTCCTCTCAGCTTGTGTTAATTCAACAGTGTTCTTTAAAGGGCATACTGGATGGAATTCCTGGGGCAGCTTGAGAACTCCCACAGACATCTTCCCTCTCCCACCCTCCGTCGCCAGACCCCACCCCCGCCCCCACCCCCAACCACTGGAATTTACAGGTCTCCTCTCCGCAGGATAGATTCCCGGCAGTACAGGTACTGCCTCATATTCTGGCCCCCCTCCAACAGTTAGGCAGGAGAAGTGTCCAGGTCTCTGACGGGAATTTCCTGCCCCTTGATTTTATTCCTGCCCTTAGCGTCAAAACATCACGTAGTGTATTACTATGAAAATTTGAAATGTGCATAGGATTATGGAAGGAAACTGTTGCTCAAAGTTCACAGAAGTAACTGATGGTACATTGTGCTACCTGAAGCAAAAACTGAAGGCATCATTGCATCTACAAGACCACTTCTACAAGCCAGGGTGTAATAATTGACATCTTAGAGTCCAAATATTGCTGGAAATATGTATTTTATTATGGCTTTGGACTAATGATAGCCTTTTCTAAATCACAAGATTATTAAATTGAAAAAGTTAGTATCAATGATAATTATTACCATGTAACTGTGAGAATTAAACACAGCTTTGCAAAGACAACACATTCAACTGCTTCTGTTGGACTAGCAACTCAATCCTTAATTTACAAGATACTGTAGACAACACATCCTGCCTCATACTTTGATACTTGAAATGTTAATTAATATTTACTACACAGTTGGCGATATTGAAATTGGTTTCGGCAGAGTTAATGTCAGGCTTGCTGAATGTGTGGGCTTGAAATGTCGTACAATGCAATTTCAAACTTGGTATTAGTCAGAAATGGATCAGTTTCATTTTGTGCTTATTACTAATTTGAAGCCCGAGAATGAGGAACAGCAATTAAAGATAGCACAGCTCATGGATCTTTTAATATATATTTATTAGCTTAGTCAGCAGCTATTACCTTTATCTGTACGTAATATATTCTCGAGTCCCTCTCCAGTAATGCTTCACCATTCAGCGTTGTACAGGAGAGGGGAAAGATAATAGTCTAAATAGAATGTCTGAGCATATTAGTACATGTATTCAAAATAAGAAGGGCAGCATGTGGTTAAACATGTTTTGCTGTAGGTGTGTTAAAATGTCACTCTAGTTTGATATGTTCTCAGTATTGTAGTAAAATCATAGACAGATGGTATCGAGCACATGAAAAGTAGAGGATTTTATTCATGCAGAAAAGATTAATCCAGTGCAGGCACAGCAGATCGTAAACTGTAACTAGATGAGAAGCTGAGAAGCAGATTCATCAGGCTCCACAGAAAAGTAGCCAAAGACTGGCTACATGCTTTCTGCAGCTTGGATTATTATACAGTGGTTGTTACTACTCATGTCATATCTTTTAGCCTCTATTTGTTGCTGGGGCCCATGGCCGAATTTTCTTTACCTGGGCGGGTCGGGTGCGGGCGGTCGGCGTGACAGGTCGCGACCCCGTTGCTGCTTCCATCCCGCTCCAGAAATCAACTTTGCACTAATGGGGCCTATTAAGCCCGCCCACCATGTTACCCAGCCCAATTAAATGGTGCGGGTCTGATGACATCATCCATGACACGTTTTCACTCGGTAGATTTAAAGGTATTATTGCATTGAAGGTTCATCTAGGAGTGTGCAGTCACTGCACTGGAGCTTTTGATTGTTCCAAACACTTGGAAACATGACTGCACAGAGGCAGAGGGCTGCACCCAGGTTCTCAGATGACTCCCTCCATATGCTTGGAGCCAGGCATATGACGGAAGAGACCTCCTCAGAAGACAAAAAAGAGCCTGGCTCCAAATAGCAGAGGAGGTCAACAGCAGGGATGTGGTCAGGAGGACCTGGGTGCAGTGCCGGAAACGTTTCAATGATCTCATTAGGTCAGGAAAGGTGAGTACAAAGCCACACTCAACTTCATCCTGCTGTGCCTCTCATCACATCCCCATCACCCTGCCTTTCCAACCCTACTCCTGCACATCATTACTCACACCGACATACGTTGCACCTCCACCCATCACTCTCTCTCTATCAACATTATCACATCTCCATCTGACTAACCACCCCTCACACTCACCATCATCCTGATGCAATCATACCAACTAACAACACACAAGGAGGCCATTTGGCATTGCACCCCCACCACTCCATCATAGTCTCTTTCTAAAGATCTAACCCATCCATTCCTTACACTCATTCCATCACTCTCACTCAACCTTCTCTTATTTCCCTCCTTGCAAGAAAAGAGAGCCCACAATAAGAGTGAGAGGGAGAGAACTGGAGGTGGAACCCCATCATTTGCCACCCTCACAACAACAGCGTTAGAAGTATTCGCCGATCAGCTCGAGTTGGGAGATGGAGAGAGGGGGACATCTCAGCAATCTGTTGACAGAATTACATATCAAACAGCTAAATGCCATACATCAGTCACTCATATGGGGACTGATGTCAGCAGCCAGTGAATGGTCATCATGTGCATAATGGTATCTGTACCCATTATTCAGATGACATATCTAACTCATCTCTTTACTCTCCCACAGGTCCATCAAGAGGCACCACCCCCCCACCTCGCCCCACTGTCCAGGAGGAAGAGGAAGACGACTCCTCAGAGCAGCCTCCAGCCTCTGAGGGCGCACTGTCACCAAACATAAGCGCACCCAGCACCAGCGCAGATACGCACACCTCGGTGGGTCCCACGCGAGATAGAGTAGTGTTGTCACCTGGTGTCTCACAAGTCACAAGTGAGCAAGAGGAGATGGTGGAGACAGGGACAGCAGTGAAGACTCCTCGCCGGAAGGCACAGGACACTCCCAACTCTGCTCAGCTGCATGCAGACGCTGATCCTCGGGGGCCATCCAGAAAGAGGGCGATCCTGGAGGTGCAGTAAGATGTGCAGTGGGCTCTGAAAGGTTTTGTGACTGCGATGTCTGAAAATGTTCAGAGAATGGAGAAGTCCATCTCCATCATGAGCAGCACCGTGTCGCAGGCGATGGTGACTGTAGGCTCTTCCATGGATAGGATGGCCACCTACATGGAGCAGCTAATGTGCCACTCACATGAGCACATGCTATCTATGGAGAATAGATGGCAGAGGCTCATAGATCTCCTCCCTAGGAGGGATGTCAGTGTAGACATGGGTCCTCATGGCCCCACTGATGTGCAACAAGGTACTCTCTAGCTCCTTGCTAACAGGGAAGTGTGAGTGGCCCATGAGAGGGATGATGGTGAGAGGGGACATGGAAGTGTTGGCTCCTCTCAAAGCGCTCACACTTCTCCCCCGTTGCCACCCCCTCAGTCAGAGCCCAGATGCCTTCTCGGACAGCGATAGCAGACGTGGTTCCCGAGCTGCGAGAATCCCATGGGCATGCACGGAAATTTGAAAAGTAAGGGGAAAAAGGCGCTTAAGTGTCTGACAACAAGCTGATAATGATTTGAATTTGATCGCCCGCCTCTGCCGTTCAGGTCGAGGGAAAGGCGCTTGGGGGCGGGATGAGGTTCCCGACCTGCTCCGACTTTTTTCAAATTTCCCACCTGACCCGCCTCCAATCGCGCCTGCACGGACCCCAGAAAATTCCAGCCAAAGACTCACTTCTGAGCCAATAAGTTACTATAATGGACATCATGGGGTAGAGTTTCCACTCGTTCACACTAGCTTTATCAGTGCAATCCAGGTGAAATCGGCCAAACCAACTCAAGTGTAAGTTATGTCAAGCATCACTTGAGTTTCTGCGATCTTTAACGCTGGTTTAAAATCATTTCTCCCGAAGCCGGCCTCGCTCACGAAACTGGCCACGCCCGGATCGAAATACTGAAGATGCCGAGTTTCCGCCAATTGAATCCCTTTGCGGCCGTTCAAGGAGGGTCTTCAAATTGAGCTTGTTTTCTTAGGTGCACAGACACTCGTAAGCATGTTGTTAAAGTTTTTACATCTTAAAAAATATTTAATTTACTAAGAAACTGACTAGTGTACACCAATGAAGCTAGTAAACATTTTTGTATAGTTCTCTAAAAATAATTTTCAGTTATTTAAAATCAGGTTAATCACAGGTGGAAGACTAGACCCTCTTGTTAAAAATGCTTATTTTTTGGTGATAAATCCATTTTCAGCTGATTTTCAGGTTACTTCTCTTAAATATATTAATGATTTTTTTAATGCAAAGAAAAAACATCATAAACAATTATGTTCTATTATGCTGACCAATTGCGCTGTTCATGGAAGATTTTACGTTTGTGATTATGCAAATGCCTTTTAGCAAAAAGTTAAACTGTAACCTAACCAGCGCAATTTCAAGCGCAACTTGCTCCCAAATTCCCAAAGTGGCAACTCTACCTCCATGAAAGAAAAACTTTAGGATTGACTTTGCACTGTGCAATATTAGCAACAAATATGTGTTTGGATGTCCCCTACTTTAATTAAGTTGTTAGCACGTTTTTAAATAATGGGCCATAATTTGCCACCCCTGTGGGTGCGTACGAGGTGCTCACGTACCCATAGGAACTGCGCAAGTTTCGGGTTTAGGCATGTGAAGCACATGCGTGAAAACCCGGAACTTGCGATCTGCATCCCTGGGGAAAGGGCATCTGTGGGCGGAGAACTTCTGCCCAGTGAATGCCCGTGAAATTCTTACGCCTGGTAAAAGCACGCGTAATGCCTGCTTTTACCAGCGTAAGAGTTTTAAAAATCAGAAAAATAAAATTTTATCAATAATTTATACATTTAAAAACCTGTGAAATAAGGTAAGTTTATTTTTAGCTCCTTTAAAACATGTACATTTATTTTTCAAAAAAATAAATTTTTGTTTTAAATATTAAATGCCATTTTGATTAATTTTAAATATGTGATTTTTAAAAAATGTATTTGATGTGTAGAGGTATTTTTTTGAGTATTCCCATTCGTGCTTATAGGGTTTCCGTACATACAGAATCCCCATAAGAATGAATGGGGATTGCCCCTCTTTTATTGGTTGGGCCAGCCCACGTGATCCCAGGGGCGCTTGTGAGCCGTGTGCTCCCTTGGGATATGTGGGCCTCTACCCGTGGGTACACGGGGAGGCCCAGGACCGCGAGTCTCCATACCTCTCGGACCCCGAGGGAGGCGTGGATTTTATTTGCGGATCGGAGGCATTTCCCCGTCCATTTGCCTTTGTCAAAATAAAGAATTCCACATACATCCATTTAAGATGTTTGGCAGTGATCACACAGCACAATTTCAACCCATTTTTCTCTCATGTAAACTTTTACACTGTTAGAAATTGTGGCAGGGCTCAATTTACAGCTTGCAGCATAACCTTGTATTTTTGCATATTGCTTCACAGAAGTAAAATATTTCTTTTTGTTCTACTCAGTAATGACAGACCTGGAAATTTTGATTACCCTTAAGTTTTGGAAAGAATTTTACATTGTTCTGTCATCTTCCAATTGATGTAGATAACTTTCTATTTTTAAAAAATGTTCACCTTACACGTTACTCATCTTTCAGCTTGAGGGGGGTGAATGGTCTACACCTGTTCTTATGTTCCTTCTTTCATCTCTAAATTATTTATAGTTGCAGTGAAGGGAAAGTGTGAGCATCACTCATACTGTGCAATGCCATCCAACATCAATGGAGCAGAACACATCTGACAAAGAAGAAAGCCGAGAGGAAGAAAGTAATCTTGCAGGTATGCCCAAAAATCTGAGGTCATCCTTGCCAAAGATGAAGGGATGAATCAGCCCCTGGTGTCAGGAATCTTGAGTTCCCTTCCTAATTAAGGCCTTAAAACAATGAGAAGTAATAAGTGGCCCAAGAACACAGGGCACCAATAATAAAAATATAATTATAAAATTATGCAATAAAAACAGAAAATGCACAGTAGGTCCACTGCAAAGGCAGTCCTAAAAAACAGAACATAAGTCCAGCACAGGCCCTTCCTTTACTCTTCTCTACTGGAACAATGAACCAAGTGAGACACTGGGTAGCTCACTAGCTTAAAGAATATTGAAAAATAACCATAATACAAAAGCAAAATACTGCGGCTGCTGGAAATCTGAAATAAAAACAGAAAATGCTGGAAATACTCAGCAGGTCAGGCAGCATCTGTGGAGAGAGAAACAGAGTTAACGTTTCAGGTCGATGACGCTTCGTCAGAACTGGAAAAAGCTGGAGATCGAACAGGTTTTTAAGCAAGTGCAGGGGCAGGGAAAGGGGGGAGGGGAGGAAAGAACAAAAGGGAAGGTCTGTGATAGGATGGAAGGCAGGAGACATTAAGAGACATTAAGAGACTCTCCGACACCTCCTCCTACCTCCGCCTGGACCATGACCACATCACCGAACATCAAGCCACTGTTTCCAAGACCGTCACTGACCTAATCTCCTCTGGAGATCTTCCCTCCACGGCCGCCAACCTCATAATTCCCCAACCCCGCACAGCCTGCTTCTATCTCCTTCCCAAGATCCACAAACAGGACTGCCCCGGTGGACCCATCGTTTCAGCCTGTTCTTGCCCCACGGAACTTATCTCTTCCTATCTCGACTCTATTTTTTCTCCCCTTGTCCAGTCTCTTCCCACCTACATCCGCGACTCTTCCAACACCCTCCGTTACTTTAACAGTTTCCAGTTTCCTGGCCCCAACCGTCTCCTTTTCACTATGGACGTCCAATCCCTCTACACCTCCATCCTCCACCAGGAGGGCCTGAGGGCGCTCTGCTTCTTCCTTGAACAGAGGCCCAACCAGTCCCCATCCACCACCACCCTCCTCCGCCTGGCTGAACTTGTTCTCACATTGAACAACTTCTCCTTTGACTCCACTCACTTCCTCCAAATTAAAGGTGTTGCTATGGGAACCCACATGGATCCCAGCTATGCCTGCCTTTTTGTGGGATATGTGGAACATTCTTTGTTCCAGTTCTACTCAGGTCCCCTCCGTCACCTCTTTTTCTGGTACATTGATGACTGTATTGGTGCTGTTACCTGCTCTTGCCCTGAACTAGAAAATTTCATTCACTTTGCTTCCAATTTCCACCCTTCCCTCACCTCACATGGTCCATCTCTGACTCTTCCCTTCCCTTCCTCGACTTCTCTGTCTCCATCTCTGGGGATAGGCTCTTGACAAACATTCACTACAAGCCCACTGACTCCCACAGCTACCTGGACTACACTTCTTCCCACCCCGCTTCCTGTAAGGACTCTATTCCATTCTCCCAGTTTCTCCATCTCCGCTGCATCTGCTCTGACGATGCCACCTTCCATACCAGTGCTTCCGACATGTCTTCCTTTTTCCTCAACTGAGGATTCCCCTCTACTGTGGTTGACATGGCCCTTGACCATGTCCATTCTATTTCTTGCACTTCTGCTCTCACACCTTCCCCACCCTCCCGGAACCACGATAGGGTTCCCCTTGTCCTCACCTTTCACCCCACCAGCCTCCACATTCGACGGATCATCCTCCGCCATTTCCGCCACCTCCAGCGTGATCCCACCACCAAACACATCTTCCCCTCACCTCCCCTTTCAGCATTCCAAAGGGACCGCTCCCTTCCCGACATCCTGGTCCACTCCTCTATCACCCCCAACACCCCTTCCCCTTCGCCCGGCACCTTCCTGTGCAAGTGCAGGAGATGCAATGAATGCCCTTATACCTCCCCCTTCCCACTGTCCAGGGCCCCAAACACTCCTTCCAGGTGAAACAGTGATTTACTTGTACTTCTTGCAATTTAGTAGACCAAACGCAGATTGGGTGACCGCTTTGTGGAACACCTCCGTTGAGTCCGTAAGGGTGACCCCGAGCTTCCGGTTGCCTGTCACTTTAATTCTCCGCTCCACTCCCACTCTGACCTCACCGTCCTCGGCCTCTTACACTGTTCCAATGAAGCTCAACGTAAGCTCGAGGAACAGCATCTCATCTTTCGATTAGGCACTTTACAGCCTTCTGGACTCAACATAGAGTTCAACAATTTCAGACCATAACCTCGGCCCCTATTCTTTTTTTTCCATTCATTTTTTTTTTTTTACACTTCATCGAGAGCCATCTTTTGTTTCTTAACTTGTCCCATTACCATCTCTTTTTGCCTTGCACTGAAGGGATAATTACTAGTCCTAGCCCCTTTAGGGCTACCCCGGATCAGACGTATTCCTCAGACGTTCACTTTCAACTAAAGTTTGAGGTAGCCGAATCCTAAAGACGCTTAATTGGGTCTGAAGGTCTGGACCATCTCTCCCTAAAGGAAAGGAACAACCTGAAAATGTTACCGTCCTCCAGATAGCACTTTTAATAAGTTTAGCTAGACTGTAACGTTCCGGATATTATGAGGGTCCGGAAAACTCCCCCAGAATTCTGCAACTCCTCACCACTGTGTGTACAGAGATTGAGTTTGTGAGTTTGATACAGAAGTATTATGTGAGACAATTCTAAAAATATATAGATTTATTAAAGAACCGACATATAATTTAAAGTTGGTGAGTCAATCGCAACATTAACAGTTCCAAAAAGAGAAAGCTTTCTCAAATCTTAACTTCGCTACAGTTTTACAGTTCTTAAAGTTTATTCAGGATATCAACCAAAATCAAATACAGTACCTTTGATCCCTGAGGTACAAAGAGTTGTAGACTTACAGAGACGCCTCTGAAGCCGAGAATCGCTTTGCCCCTTTACAGTGAGTCTACTATCCTATTTGAGAGTTCAATATTTATCCCCTTTTCCAGTGGTATTTCCTTTAAGGTTTTCTGCTGATGTAAGCTAATTATCTCTAGTCATTTTTTCTGCTGACTTCTGCAATTCTTAGTCAGATCAGCTGGTAGCATTACAGAATCGTGTCTCATCTCTAGGTGTTCTAAGTTTACCATAAAAATCGGTGTAACAGCAGGTGCGTTTTTTACTTGATGTCATTTTTACAAAGGCAGATGTTTGTGTTTCTTTACGAAGTGTAAATTAGAACACCTTGTATAGGGTGAACCATTGTTTGTTCCCAAAGATTCAGACTGTCGGGAGCCTTTAACCTTCTGTTTCAATAAGGTTATTGATTCAGTGTCAACAACTATCTTATCTCTGTAGCCAGAATGCTATCACAGCTTTTTCAGTTAGGTTTCTAGATTTCCAGACCCAGTTTTTCATGTTTTAATAAGGCCAGAATTCTTTCATAGAATGGTGTATTTTTCTGAATAGGTAATATGGCTTATTCCTTCACAGCACCATCTCTTAATGTCTCTTAATCTCTCCTGCCTTCCATCTAGAGCCATCTTTTGTTTCTTAACTTGTCCCATTGCCATCTCCTTTTGCCTTGCACCATCTCTTAATGTCTCTTAATCTCTCCTGCCTTCCATCCTATCACAGACCTTCCCTTTTGTTCTTTCCTCCCCTCCCCCCTTTCCCTGCCCCTGTTTTTATATTTGAAAAATAACCACTTGGGCAAGTACCAAAGTGCATCTGTTACACGTGACCCAACCATGGCTAACAAAAGAAATTAAAGCTAGTATTAAGTCAAAGGAGGAAACTTAGAAAGTTGCCAGAAAAAGTGGTCAGCCTGAGGATTGGGATCTTTATAGAAATCAGCAAAGGGGGACCAAGACATTGATAAAGAAAGGGAAAATGGAATATTAGCACAAACTAGCGAAAAATATAAAAACGGATTGTAAAAGCTTCTATAGGTATGTGAAATGGAAAAGACTGGTGAAGGTAAATGTAGGTCCTTTACAGTCAGAGATGGGAGAATTTATAATGGGGAATGAGGAAATGGCAGAGAAATTAAATAAATACTTTGTTTCTGTTGAGGCAGAAGATCAGCCATGATCTCATTGAATGGCGGAGCAGGCTCGAAGGGCCGAATGGTCTACTCCTGCTTCTATTTCTTATGTTCTTATGTGGAACTGTCCTTCACTATGAGCTAACCCTTTTAGGAAAAGAGGAGAGTAAAGAGAGTTGGGGGTAGATCAGCCCCAATTCCAGGATTTGGAGGAAGATGACGAAAGAGATGCGCTATGCCCCACCCATGCCAAAAAATGTGGGTGGGGCGTAACACATCCCAATCATTGCCCCTGCCCCTTGTGCTTGTGCATATGGAGAAGAGAAAATTGGGGAAAGTAATAAATGAAAACAGTATGCTCTAAAGCAAACTGGTGCTTTGTATAGATAAACTAAGTTACAAGTACAGTTCATGTTATCAGGGAGTGACATTCCTTGTCAATATGTGGGACATACATGTCATTGTATAATGTTATTGAGTCAGACAAAGTTCCAACAGTTGATCCAAGGAAGGGTAAACCAATTATAACCCAGTGGTCCGGAAGATACATGGATAATGAGATTTTAATGAATCTCATGCACTATATAAATGCAATTTTCAAAAAAAAAATCTTAATACCACAATCAATTAATTTTTAAATTTCATGTGAAAGAAGTTTTTTTGTCATAGGTCATTTTAAATTTGAAAATTAATAATTATTTGGCTATAAAGTCAAAAATACCTTGTGTGATGAATTGTGTTCACATGTTCTTCACATACTGCATGCAATTATAACTTCCTATTCATTATACAGATATCAAGTAAATTAACATGATAATAAGATAGTCATTGTTTCATTTGACACTTTATAAATGCTTTGTTCTGAACTATATTACATCTTTAATAATTCCAATTGTTTGTTCTCTTGACTCAACTCTTCTGAGCAAATTTCTGGGGTCACTTTCGAATCAGTTTTAATGATTAAAATGTTGCAGTGAATGATGTCAATTTCACCGCCTAATCATATTGGTCTGGAATTTCCTCCGTGGGCACAACCTGGAATGTTCGACCTGAAAATGCGCCCTGTCCCGCGTCCATAATGCCAATGTCGAGTTACGCTCAAATCTCCTGCGAATCTCATTAGAATACGCCTGAAGAAAAAGTGGGCGTAAATCTGGGTCCAAGTAAAGCGCTGAACTCAGTCCATATATTTCTTCTTTAAGATGAAAATTAAAGCTTCAACTCGTCATTCACCTTGAACCATCATGCATGCGCATCAGGCACAGCATGTTTAAGAACCTGCAATCGGGGAAGCTTTTCAATTTTTAATGTGGCTTTTACTGATGCTATGAAGATGCATTCAAAGAAACAGAAAATACAGGGCAGGTCTCAGTGAGGATACATTTTTTAAAAATACTCAAAAAATTGCAATAAAACACCAAAAAAAACCACCTTTGTTTCCTGCTGCGCCTGAAAATCTGATCGTAATTTGAAGAGAGCCTCTGAGCAAACACAATTGCAAGAAACTCATATGTAAGGCTCTGTCTCCTGGGGTGGGGCCAGTATTATGGGCGGAGATGCGTTCGGGCGGAGGGATCGATAGACGGCCATAAACAATCAAGGAAATCTGGGCATATTGTACTTAGCCATGTAACTCACTTACACCCAAACTTCCACAATCTTTTAGGCCGCGTATTTGATTTGCACCCCAATTCTCGGGCCCAAATACACATCAGATTCCAAGACATTGTAAAGAAGCTTTCACCTATTTGTGCCAGCAATTTCCTGTGCCGTTCAAAATGCGCACGGGAAACACACATGATCGAGTACAACTAATCTCTGCCCACATTTCCGCTCCATTATACTCTGATTGCACTCATTTATGGGTGACAACAGAGCCTAAAAGTAGAGCTAAAATCTCTTTCAGTCAATATACAGTGATCAAAACAAACTCATTACCATGTAAGGCACACCTGTAATAGCAGATATTATGGGTTGAAAATGACACCAGCGAAAATAGTTTAATAAAATCTACTTTGTGCCTTAAAACAAATTGAAGCAATCTGAATGTGATGCTGTAGCACGGCATTGTGGGTTCTGATAGTTACATAAAGTGCTTAAGCTTGTCTTCCATGGTCACACAGCAGAACTGCTCAAGTGTGCTGTGGCACACACAAACATCCATTATCCTCTAAATCAGTTCACTAAACACTCATATATCTATTCTGTATCTCTCAGTCAACCACTGTGCACAAATCACTGTCAATAATATTGTGGCACAAAAAGAAAAATGAAAAATAGTCTCATTAGTGACCCTTGACCTGTGTAATAGGTGAAACAGCTATATTGTTGTTTTCTATCGCGGTCTACAATGTATACAGTTCTGGAGTAATGTCTTTAGTTTCAGTGTATATAAAATAAATGTATCTTTTATTTGCAGATTATTCTTTATAATAACTACTATATATAATCTATAACTTCTAAAATAGAAGTGTTGCATTTGTTGCACATACAGTATCGCAGTTGTTTAGAGCAAACTTTGTAAAACTGAAGTATTATACGGTTCCTCTTATATTACTTGCCAACACTTTTATCTCTCTGATGGTTGTGCGCCAATAAAGAACTCAACTTTATTTGTTTATGATTATGCCCATGTCACGTTATATCCAGATACAAACTATGCCTTTCAGTGTTTCAAGCAGTAACAACCAATTTTATTTGGCAGTACAACATGTTATAGTGTTTGATGAGTTTTATACCACTGAATGTCATTAGTACATCAGTGCGGTGATGGCCTAATTAGGAACATAGAAAACATAAGGAATATTTCCACTCTAATGTGGAGGAGCAAAGTTACAGAAATTATGATCAGGCTTTAAAGGTTTTTGTGAGGTTCTCTCGTAATGTTTTCATAATTTCTTTGAATAATATGTAGCACGCAGACTCCACCTGCTCTTCTGTAGCTCACCTAAAATTGATCAGATTGGTGGTGTCTCAAGTGTAAGATTAATACACCTGTCCCCTCCTTTTCTGCATTAAATTAAATACAGTGGGAATGATTTTCAACTATGCTGTAAATCAGGCAGGCATTTTTGTGGTCGGGCCTCATATTAATATTCAGGGTGAGCTGTCAATGCTAATTGCTCTTCCTATAGGCAGCTCGCCCTTTGGGAGGGTGGGAAATCCGATGGGGCTGCTGTATGTATCAATAGCAGCCGGCACCTCTTAAAGGGGAGGTGCACTTTTTAGGAGTTAGAAGTTGGAGACAGTTTTTCAAACTTTACTGACAGGTTGACAGCAGCCAGAACCCCCAGGTTCATGGATGGTGCTGTGAAGGTTCTTGTGGAGCAAGTCGACAGCAGGGAGGGGATCCTCTTCTGCGCTGATGGGCCCTGATGCCCAGGCAAATTGCACAACAGTAGTGGAGTGAGGTGACTGGCCATATAAATCTTAGACAGCAGTGCTGGCAAAAATGTAATGACTACACCAGAGCTGCTAACCTAAATTCCTATATACTCTCTGCACAGACTTGAACCAGTCTACTTTAGTCCCAGCACTACCAATCATTCCCTCCCTTGCATCCCATTCCTCTGTTCCAATAACAACAGGAAACTTCACCGCAAAGCTTCATGCTTGCACTCTCAGGACCTGCTATTGCCTTCACAACGACATCCCCGTCTTCCTCACTTCTTCTGCTTCTTCCTCGCTGCATGCACACTATGCTAAGCTACTTCACACATCTTCACAACCTTTCAACAGGGCACACACTAACCCACTCCAACTCTTTTTGCAGGACCGTCTGGCAAACAACAGGAGTAAGAGTACTGACATAAAGGATCTTCTGAGTGGCGTCATAAACTATCTGCACATTCATAGAGTGGAATCCCTACCTGTTCACATTGGTGAGGGGATACTCTGCTATGATGCCAAAGCTAATGAAGTGGGATACAAGAGCAAAATACTGCGGATGCTGGAAATCTGAAATAAAAACAGAAAATGCTGGAAATACTCAGCAGGTCAGGCAGCATCTGCGGAGAGAGAAACAGAGTTAACGTTTCAGGTCGATGACCTTTCGTCAGAACTGGAAAATATTAGAGATGTAACAGATTTTAAGCAAGTGTAGGAGCTGGGAAAGGGGGGAGGGGAGGAAAGAACAAAAGGGAAGGTCTGTGATAGGATGGAAGGCAGGAGAGATTAAAAGACAAAAGGCATGATAGTACAAGGCAAAAGGAGATGGTAATGGAACAAGCAAAGAAACAAAAGATGAGTCCCGAAGAGGTGTAAATGGGAATGGCAGAATCATCAAACAGCTGCCATGTGAAAAAATAGGGGCAGAGGTTTGGTCTGAAATTGTTGAACTCGATGTTGAGTCCAGAAGGCTGTAAAGTGCCTAATCAAAAGATAAGGTGCTGTTCCTCGAGCTTATGTTGAGCTTCGTTGGAACAGTGTAAGAGGCTGAGGACAGTGAGGTCAGAGTGGGAGTGAAGTGGAGAATTAAAGTAACAGGCGACCGGAAGCTCGGGGTCATGCTTACGGACTGAATGGAGGTGTTCCACAAAGTGGTCATCCAATCTGTGTTTGGGCTCCCCAATGTAGAGGAGACCACATCATGAGCAGCGAATACAGTATACTAAATTGCAAGAAGTACAAGTAAATTGCTGTTTCACCTGGAAGGAGTATCTGGGGCCCTGGACAGTGGGAAGGGAGGAGGTAAAAGGGCAGGTGTTGCATCTCCTGCGCTTGCACGGGAAGGTGCCGTGGGAAGGGGAGGGTGTGTTGGGGGTGACAGGCGAGTGGACCAGGGTGTCACGGAGGGAGCGGTCCCTTCGGAATGATGAAAGGGGAGGGGAGGGAAAGCTGTGTTTGATGGTGGGATCACGCTGGAGGTGGCGGAAATGGTGGAGGATGATCCGTTGAATATGGAGGCTGGTGGGGTGAAAGGTGAGGACAAGGGGTTCCAGGAAGGTGCATAAATGGTAACTTGTGAGTTGCCATAAGAAAAAATGATGATGAAATGTGATAGATTGTCATAAAACTCAACTGGTTCACTAATGTCTTTCAGGGAAGGGAGCATGCAATGCCCACATGTGATTCCAATTAAAGAACCTCTGATGTGGTCTCGCAAATCACTCTGTTGTAACAAACAAATTACTACCAGGATAGCTAGAGATAAGCAATAAACGTGCCCTTGTCAAGTCCATTACACCACTAGAGAAAATGATAATGGGCCAGAAATTCGGCTCTTGTCGGGTGAGTACGCGCTGTGTACTCACCCGTAAGGCCACCTGAAGTGCCGGTTTCACGCATGCACTGCGCATGCGCGGGAAACCGGAACTTCCGTTCCCCTGAAGGGGTTCAGAAGTCGAACGTGTGCGTGGTAGAGGCAGCGTGCACGCAGCGAACTTTGTTTTTTTTTCAGGTTTCTGCACTTTTAAAAAGGAGGCACAAGGCCTGTTTTTAACAAGGTAAGTGGTTAATTAATTACAATTTAAACATTTTTTCAACAGCTTTATCTTTTTTACATACTTTAAAGAAAGGTAAGTTTATTTTTAGCACCGTTAAAAAGTATAATTAATTTTTTCAAAATTTAAAATTTTTGTTTAAAGTAGTTAATTTATGTAACTTATAGTTATTTTAAAAATGTGATGTTTTTTTAAAATTTATTTGAAGTTTAAGTGTGGTTTTGGGGCCGATCTCTATTCATAGATTTGACAGGTCTTCCTGTCAAATGTATGAATGAAAATGCCCTGCTCTGATTGGCTCTCCATGGCCCACGTGATCCCAGGGGACGCTTTGATCTAACTGCGCCCCTGGGATACGCAAGCACTGCGCGCCGGCAGCTGCAGGAGGCCCAGGACCCGAAGTCCTCGTGGGCCCGAAGCACAACGGCAGGCGCGGTAGGTAAGTACACGTGCGATGCTTGCACCCGCAGGAAGCCGGAGAGCTGAATTTCTGGCCCAATATATACAACCCTACATAATCAGAGACTAGACGCAGACCAACCTCCATGGTGCTCTGATAGCAGTTTGATCTGGTCTTAGAGGCTAAGCAGAGTAAGGCTTGGTTTAATACTTGGGTGGGAGACTGCCAGAGAATACCAGGTGCTGTAGGATTTGCTGTCTTTTGGATGATGTAATAGATCCCATGGTACTATGTTAAAGCAGAGACTGGATACAGACACAATATCACACTATGTAGTCTGTTGGCCTTGCCTGAGGAACACTGTTGAATAATTTACCACCAGAATGCCACTGATTGGACCCCCTCCAACATGCACTCTAGAGTAAAGAATAAGTGTTCGCTGGTGTGGATCATGGTCTTGCTCTATAAGATTGGCAAAGGAAAAATTGATACACACACACCAGTTAACATTTACTGGAGCTTGTGAAGTTGTAAATGAAGTGTATGTTACTAGTTTTATGTTTTTCAAAATGTTTATGTCGGGAGAGTATCTGTCCCTTCTTTCCAATGTGTGCTCTTCTTCTCAGTTAAGGGATGGTTATATGAAAAAAAATATGAAACTAAATACTCAATTCATTTTTGTGTCAAATAATTTTAAATTCAGCATTAATATGGCCAAAGGGCTTTGCAGCTTATAAAGTTAACTTTCCATTTAAATTAACAAGTGTTAGAATTCAGTGGGAAATTGGCAGTTAATGGAGTCAGGAATTTCAACACAACAAATTACTATAGATAAAGATGACAGCTTAGTCTGTTGTGTTGAGCATGTGGCTGGCTCTATGACTAGAAAATGCATTGGCTCTCTTGCATTTTTCATGTTGTTTTCAGAAATGCTATATGTAGTGGAGCAGACATTTCTATTGTTATACAAAACCCCTTGAGTCGAACAGTGACCAGATTAGTTTAGTTACATTGCTGAGCAATCTCAGAGTCAGTTAAGATAGAGGTTCCAGTTTCTGGAGTCGACAATGGTGGTAGCACTTACTGTTGCCAAGTTTGTTTGAAGATGAAGTTCAGATCAGACTCATGTATAATATATCAACAACCAAGAAAACTATTTATAGGAATGAGTTAAGGTAGCTGGGACTCCAGGGACATAAATATGATGATGGTTTACTAAAAATGCTCTTTTTAGGAAGCATCTATGAGTGTCAGATCTGAGTCAATCAATGCAAATGTAGAATGGATTTTAATTTCTATTTGCTTCCCTTTTTCTTCTGAAGCCAGTGATTGAATGCTGCTGGGGTACAAATTCAGGAGCACCAGCAGCCCTCCAAAACATTGCCCAAGTGACCAATCTTCATATGACAGCCTGAACAGAAAGTGCTGGTAAGTTATTAGGGAGTGTAAGACCCATTGCCACTCTGGCTAAGATCCAGTAAACTTGTCACAGATCAGGTATCCAACCTGGAGCCTTCCTGCATCAGTTAGTACAGCACTGTGTGGAGCATTTCCCCATAGAGGCATTGGGCATCACCCAGTAAAATAATTCAATCATTTTTAAAAAGGAGCTACTCGATGGTCGCATGAGGTCCAAAAGCAGTCACGTTACAGAAAGCTCATCCAAAACAGTAGCTAACAGCCAAGCTGAACAGCTTTGAGTGTAATAAGTCGAGTCTATCTAATCGAGTTTCTTGGAATGTCAGCTGAAATTGATCCATTCCGCAGCCATGGGTCACCTGCTTCTGGAACATGAATTCATGCCGATTAATTTTATGAGCACAAACTTGAAGAATAAAAAAAAATTCTAATTTCCCAAAAAGCTACCTGCGGCTCGTGACTACGGCAGCTTCATTTATCTGCAGACAAATAAAAGCTACATCAATGGTAAGAAAGCATTTAGTTTATCCACAGGTTGATTGGGTTGGAGGTGTCTGTTAATATCCCAACAAGGCATTCAGGTTAATTGAAATGAAGCTTAACTAATTCTCCGTGTGAGGCTGAACACAAAATTGGAATCATCAACACAAATGATGTTCTAATGACACCTCTCCCTTGTTTCCTATTGCATCTGTTAGTCGGTAAGTTTGAGATTTGTTACTGACAAAGGATGAGGTTGGTATTATGGATAATATTATTCAATGGGAAAACAAATTGTAACACTTGAGACTGGAAGCCCTCTGATAGCCAGTTGCTAAACTGTCAAGGAAGTGAACTGTGAAGGGCTGACATGCTGCATGCGAAGGGCAGCTATGCTCTGAGCCTAAAATCCTCTTAAAGATTAACCTGCATGACCTGTGCGTCCTCACACCCATTAACACAACAGAAATGAGACAAAGCTGGATCTCTAGTATTAGGTCTTAGGTTTTTTTTCGATCAATGTTACAGAGCCAGTCTGAAATCTTCTGACTTTATTGCAGAAATATGCAGTTCAATTTGAACGAGAGCAAGCATTGCCTGGAGTCTTCATTAACAAATGGATAAACAGTACCTGCACACCTGAGCTCCGTAATTACTACAGTGAAACAAGCTCGCTCTTCACATTTCCTATGCAACCCACTATCACATAATGTACTGCTCATTGCATTAAACAGCTCCCTCTTGCATAGTGCTTTAATTAAAATCACTTCACATAAGATCATTTATTTTTAGAGATATCATCCATCTGTGAAGAAATCAGGATCCAAATTATTGAAATCTACTAATAAACACCTCAAATGTAGATTAAGGGTAGGCAAATATAGCAAGGAATTAACACAACACAACAGTCTTCCTTTCAAATTCATTTCACTTTAAATCTAGGCAAGAGTTTGTGAATCTGCAAATATAAGTTTGATGTTTCTGAGCTACTTGGAAGTTCATTTACTCTTCCCAGTCATTAAAATCTAACTTTTTAATAGATGTTATAACCTACATTAAAATTACAGATGCCGGAGGATATATAGTTTTACATCATCAAATCTGGTATTTGCAGTTTATAGCACAATTGTAAGCTGTTGAACAAATATTCAGTGGTTGTTCTATGCAATCATTCATTACACGCATTTTAAACCAACACTTCTCTATTCATGAATGAACATAATAGTTTATTTATGTGCCTGCTATAAAGGCTGTTGTGTTAAGCAAATAACTGTATCAGAATTCCTTTATCTAAAAAAATTAGATCTTGTTTCTAATTTCACTTTTAAATCCTACATCTAGCCCAAATTGTTAAAAATAATCTTAGCAAAATGTAGTAAAAGATTGGGGTGGAAATTTGTCTGAGCAGCATACGCTCAAACTGAGAGGCCTAAGGTGTTCAGCTCCATTCACCACTCCTCAGATAATGAAGCAGTCCATGCCCGCATGTAGCATGACCTGGATGAAATTTAGACTTGGGCTGATACGTGGCAAGTAACATTTGCACCACACAAGTACCAGGCAATGACGATCTCCAACAAGCGAGAGTCAAACCACCACCCCTTGACATTCAACGGCATAACCATCACCGAATCCCCCACCATCAACATCCTGGGGGTCACCATTGACCAGAAACTTAACTGGACCAGCCACATAAATACTGCGGCAACAAGAGCAGGTCAGAGGCTGAGTATTTTGCAACCTCCTGGCTCCCCAAAGCTTTTCCACCATCTACAAGGCACAAGTAAGGAGTGTGATAGAATACTCTCCACTTGCCTGGATGAGTGCAGCTCCAACAACACTCAAGAAGCTCGACATCATCCAGGACAAAGCAGCCCGCTTGATCGGCACCCCATCCACCACCTTAAACATTCACACCCTCCATCACCGGCGTACTGTGGCTACAGTGTGTACCATCTACAAGATGCACTGCAGCAACTCGCCAAGGCTTGTTCGACAGCACCTCCCAAACCCGCGACCTCTTCCACCTAGAAGGACAAGGGCAGCAGGCGCATGGGAACACCATAACCTCCAAGTTCCCCTCCAAGTCACACACCATCCTGACTTGGAAATATATCACCATTGGGGGAGGGGTAATTATGATGCGATTAGGCAAGAATTAGGGAGTATAAGATGGGAACAGAAACTATCAGGGAAAGGCACAAACGAAAAGTGGAGCTTTTTCATGGAGCAATTACTGCGTGTCCTTGATAGGTATGTCCCTGTCAGGCAGGGAGGAAATGGCCGAGTGAGAGAACCATGGTTCACAAAAGAGGTTGAATGTCTAGTCAAGAGGAAAATGGAAGCGTATGTAAGGATGAGAAAACAAGGTTCAGTTGGGTCGATTGAGGGGTACAAGGTAGCAAGGAATGAGCTAAAAAAAGAGCTTAGGAGAGCTAGGAGGGGGCATGAGAAGTCCTTGGCGGGTCGAATCAAGAAAAACCCCAAGGCTTTTTACTCTTATGTGAGAAATAAAAGAATGACCAGGGTGAGGGTAGGGCCGGTCAAGGACAGTAGTGGGAACTTGTGCATGGAGTCAGAAGAGATAGGAGAGGTGATGAATGAATACTTTTCGTCAGTGTTCACCGAGGAGAGGGGCCATGTTCTTGAGGATGAGAGTGTGATAAAGGTGGATAGGCTGGAGGTGGTAGATGTTCTGAGGGAAGATGTTTTAGCAATTTTGAAGAACCTGAGGGTCGATAAATCCCCTGGGCCAGATGGGATATATCCTAGGATTCTTTGGGAGGCAAGGGAGGAGATTGCAGAGCCTCTGGCTTTGATCTTTGGGTCCTCACTGTCCACGGGGATGGTGCCAGAGGACTGGAGAGTGGCGAATGTTGTTCCTCTCTTCAAGAAAGGAAATAGGAATGACCCTGGTAATTATAGGCCGGTTAGTCTTACTTCGGTGGTTGGTAAGATAATGGAAAAGGTCCTGAGGGATAGGATTTATGACCATTTGGAAAGGGGCAACTTAATCAGGGATAGTCAACACGGATTCGTGAAGGGTAAGTCTTGCCTAACAAATTTGATTGAATTCTTTGAGGAGGTAACTAAGTGTGTAGATGAAGGTAGAGCAGTTGATGTCGTATACATGGATTTTAGTAAGGCGTTTGATAAGGTTCCCCATGGTCGTCTCATGAAGAAAGTAAGGAGTTGTGGGATAGAGGGAAATTTGGCCGATTGGATAAGTAACTGGCTAACTCATAGAAGGCAGAGGGTGGTGGTGGATGGAACACTTTCGGACTGGAGACCAGTTACCAGCGGTGTGCCACAGGGGTCGGTGCTGGGTCCTCTGCTGTTTGTGATTTTTATCAATGACTTGGAGGAGGGGACTGAAGGGTGGATCAGTAAATTTGCTGATGACACCAAGATTGGTGGAGTAGTGGATGAGGTGGAGGGCAGTTGTAGGCTGCAAAGAGACATTGATAGGATGCAGAGCTGGGCCGAAAAATGGCAGATGGAATTTAACCCTGATAAGTGCGAGGTGATTCATTTTGGTAGGGCAAATTTGAATAAGGATTACAGGGTCAACGGCAGGGTTCTGAGGAACGTGGAGGAGCAGAGGGATCTGGGGGTTCATATCCACAGATCTCTGAAGGTTGCCACTCAAGTGGATAGAGCAGTAAAGAAGGCCTATGGTGTGTTAGCGTTTATTAACAGAGGGTTTGAGTTTAAGAACCGTGAGGTTATGCTGCAACTGTACAGGACCTTGGTGAGACCACATTTGGAATATTGTGTGCAGTTCTGGTCACCTCACTATAGGAAGGACGTAGAAGCATTGGAAAGAGTGCAAAGGAGATTTACCAGGATGCTGCCTGGTTTGGGGGGGAGGTCTTATGAGGAAAGATTGAGGGAGTTGGGGCTTTTCTCTTTAGAGCGGAAGAGGATGAGAGGCGACTTAATAGAGGTTTATAAGATGATGAGGGGGATAGATAGAGTGGATGTTCAGAGACTATTTCCTCGGGTAGAGGCAGCTGTTACAAGGGGGCATAACTATAAGGTGCATGGGGGGAGATATAGAAGGGATGTCCGAGGTAGATTCTTTACTCAGAGAGTGGTTGGGGTGTGGAATGGACTGCCTGCTGTGATAGTGGAGTCGGACACTTTAGGAACTTTCAAGCGGTTATTGGATAAGCACATGGAGCACACCAGAGTGATAGGGAGTGTGATAGCTTGATCTTGGTCTCGGACAATGCTCGGCACAACATCGAGGGCCGAAGGGCCTGTACTGTGCTGTACTGTTCTATGTCTATGTCTATGTTCCTTCATCGTTGCTGGATCAAAATCCTGTAACTCCCTCCCTAACAGCACTTGAGGGTCTCGAGAATCATCGTCGTATGCTGCGCGCTGCACAACATAGCACAGGTGCGAGGATTGGAGCTGCAGGAGGAGTAAGGCACAGAGCGCACAGCCTCTTCAGAGAAGGAGGAGGAACAGGTGGAACACGAGGAGGAGGAGGAGGAACAGGTGGAACACAAGGAGGAGGAGGAGGAACAGGTGGAACATGAGGAGGAGGAGGAGGACGAGCCTGAGGTGGAGATGGCACCAGCAGCGGTTCGCATTGCTGCCCGGGAGGCCCGGGATGGCTTCATAATGGCCCGATTTAGTTTGGTTGCACCAGTGCACCCATCTGGCTTCCAGATGCTGTACCAACTTACCCCCACACCCACTAACACCACAAAGCAGTCCTAAAATGACCAAACCATTCCTGTCAAACAAACACCCATTGCTCGAGGTAGAGTAATGTCTCACCATTCACTTCAAATGACAAGGCCACTTCCCAGGTAGCAGGCAAAAATGGACAAGACCGGAAAGTAGTGCAAAGAAATAAATTTACCTGCGCCGTAAATAAAACTGAAATTTAACACTAACATTTTGGCAAACACCCATGTGTCTTTTTTCTTTTCCGAGTCCTTCTATGAAGTGCAAATCCTGTGGCTTCAGCAGAGCTAGAGGCAGGCTGCTTACTTTACTGCTGTGACTGCTTCGACACGCGGAGATCCTCCGTGTTTTGGAGCCTGTGAGGGCCCCACTGAAGATGGCTTCTCCTGCAACTGTGCAGGGGCAGACTCGGCCATTGGGATCCGAGGCAGCATGTGGGGCTCTGACTGAGGGGGTGGTAATGGGGGAGAAGTGGGAGTGCTTTGAGTAGAGCTCCCACTTCCATGTCCCCTCTCACCATCATCCCTCTCATGGGCCACCCGCACTTCCCTGCTAGCAAGTAGCTGGACAGCATCTTGCTGCACATCAGTGGGGCCATGAAGGCCCAAGTCTAAGTTGCTATCCCTTCTAGAGATGAGGTCAATGAGAGTCTGCAATCTGTTGTTCACAGCAAGCGTGTTCTCATTCGACTGGTGCATTAGCTGCTCCATGAGGGTGGCCATCCTTTCCATGGAACAGTACATCATCGCCATTGCCTGCAATATGGTGGTGCTCATGCTGGAGATGAACTCCTCCATTCTCTGTACAGTCCCCAATATCGTGGCTGGAAAAGCTGCCAGTGCCTCGCGCATTTGTTGCTGCTCCTCTAAGATCAACCACTTTGTCAATAGTGCCTGATGTTCCGCATCTGCGTGCAGCTGAGCAGAACTTGGAGCATCCTGAGCCCTCTGGCGAGGACTCTCCATTGCTGTCCCTGCCTCCACCATCTCCTCTTGTTCACTTGTGATGTGTGAGACACAAGGTGACAACACTACTCTTATGTCTCACAGGACTCACCGACATGCGCATATCTGCGCTGGTGCTGGGTGCGTTTGGGTCTGGTGACGGTGCACCCTCAGAGAATGGAACTTCCTCTGAGGAGTCATCTTCCTCCTCCAGCTGGTCAGCAGGGCAGCAGGGCACTTGATGGACCTGTGGGAGAGTAAAGACAGTTATTAGACCTCTTATGATAAAAATGCATAATGTTACCATTTTGCACATGATGATATTTCACTTGTTGCTGACATCAGTCACCATGAGTGACTGTTGTATGCCAGGTGGGATATTTAATTCTATCACCAGGTTGCTGGGAGATCCCCCTCTCTCCGTCTCGCACCGCCAGCAGCTCTGTCACTTCACTTATTTCGAGAGCATCCTCCTCTGCTGGCTTCAAATTAGTATATATTAGAGGGCCACCTCCGGTTCTTTCTCTTTCTCTCCTGTTCTGCTCTCTCTTCTCCTGCAAGGAGAGAGAGAAGAGACCTTTGAGTGAGAGTGATGGAATGAGTGTAAAGGATGGATGGGCCATATCTGTAGAGGGTGACTATGAGGGAGTGGCATGACATTGCCAAATGGTCTCCTTCTGTGGCGTTACTTTGCAGGATTGCATTCGGCTGAGAGTGAGTGTCAGAGATGGTTAGTCAGATGGGGATGTGAGTAGGTGCATTGACAGAGAGGGATGGGTACACCTACAAGGTAGGTTGGTGCGATGAGTGATGTGCAGGAGTAGACTTGGGAAGGCAGAGTGATGGGGTAGGGGTGACAGGCACATCAAGATGTAGTTGAGTGTGGCATTGTACTCACCTTTCCTGACCTCATGAGATCATTAAATCTCTTGCGGCATCGAATCCACGAGTGACTGACAACACCCCTGCTGCTCACTTCTTGTGGTGATCCCCAGCCATGCCCTCTTGGCTTCTCTGGCTGTTCCCTTCCTGCCGCTGCCAGGAAATAGGACCTCCCTGTGTGCTCTGACTCCCTGGACCAGGACTTCCAGGGAGGCATCCGAGAACCTGGGCGCAGCCTCCTGGCGCTGTGACTCCATACTTGCTTGCACCCTCACAAATCTCTTCGATATATAGCAATCGCCATCTCACCCAACCACCTGTAAGTCACCTCCAACAACCTTCAACTGGGATGTGTGCAAGGCTCCTTTAAATATCTGAGCTGAAAGCGAGGCATCGATGATGTCATCAGACCCGCCCTATTTAATTGGCCGGGAAACTCAATGGCCTGGATTTTGTCATTGGGGGCAGGCTGGGGTCGGGTCAGGTGGTCGGCGGGTCCCGCCCCCGCCTCCGATGTGAGGTGGGACAATTGAGGGGTTTTGCCCGAATTGGACACTTGATTTCCAGCGTGTGGGAACCCCTGGCCCAATGATTGTTTTGGTCCTGAAACTCGCCTCTGATGATGTCATTTATGCAGCTGCATTTAAGGCCTGCAAGCAGCCTTGGTTCATTTTCTGCCTTCCAACTTTTGGATTACACTTCTGAGGGATTAGAGCTCCAACAATGGCAAGCTCCAAACCAAAGTTTGCATCCCGTTTTGATGAGGACTCCCTCCAAGCTCTGGAAAAAACCTCCCCAGCAGACCAATGCTGTGTGGCTGCAAGTGGCACAGGAGGTCAGTGCCATCCCAATGTGCAGCAGAACCTGGCTGCAGTGCAGAAAGAGGTTTAATGACCTTCTCCGCACAGAAAAAGTGAGTATTCCATCACCATGACCCTCAATCTGATCCCCATCGCCTCTCATCACCAGCACTCTGCTTTGTCAACCTCCTCCTCCACATCCTACTTCACCCTTACCTCTGCACCCTTAACCATTCCCTCTCTCTGTATGTTCACATTCACTTAACTATTCGACTATGGAGCCCTCACACTCCCTATCACTGTGATGCTATGACAACAACTTACAACACACAGGGAGGGCCCTTGGTCTTGGGAGCTCATTCCATCTTTGTGTCCTTCTAAGTATCTATGCAATGGATTCTCTCCACTCACTCCTTCATTCTCACTCAAACTCCACTTGTGTCCCTCATTGCAGGAAAAGAGAGCCCACAATAAGAGGGAAAGGGTGAGGACAGGAGGAGTGCCACCCTCAATAGCCCAGCTCACCAGTGCAGAGGAGGCGGCCCTGGAGATCGTGGGGGTTGAGGAGGATGCACAACTGGGGGACGGACAGTCGGACGCATCACAGCAAGCTGGTGACAGAATAGTTTTTCATCTCTCTCATTGACATTGCATGAGTGACTGATCTTGATTCAAATGCTGTACCAGATAGACTTTTGTTAATCTGCACAATTCAATGTGCATGCAACGTTTATTTCACATGCCTAACTCTTTCCTTTACTCCCCCACAGGACCATCGACAGCCCCCCTCCCCACTGCCCAGGAGGAACAGCCTGAACCACCAGACTCCTCAGAGGAAGCTGCAACCTCTGAGGGTGCAGCATCAGCAGAATTAAGCGCAGCCAGCACCAGCGCAGACACTCACATCTCGGTGGGACCTTCAGGAGATAGAGTAGTGTTGTCACCTGGAGTATCACAGCTCACAAGTGAGCATCAGCAGATAGTGGAGACAGGGACAGCAGTGGAGAGTCCTCGTCGGAGGCCGCAGGACTCTCCCAGCTCGGCTCAGCTGCATGTCGACCATGTCGCTGCGAGTGTGGAGCGAATGGAGGAGTCCATCGCTAACATGAGCAGAGCCTTTGTGGAGGATTTGGCCCATGAACGCATCACCACGGAAAGGATGGCAACCTGCGTGGAAAGGATGGCTATCTCTGTGATAAGGTTGGCTACCATAGAGGAGAGGCTGTCTACGGCCATGGAGGAGCTAAGTCGCCAGGGTCTTGAAAACATGGTCATTGTTCAGAATAGACTGACATCTCTTGAGGAGCGATGGTCAGCTATTGAGCAGAGAAACTAGACCTCCATGGAAGTCCTCTGGAGTAGGACTTCCAGTGCAGAGACAGGTCCACATGGCCCCCCTGAAGTGCAGCAAGGTGCTGTCAAGCCACTTGCTTGCTCTGAAATGGGGCTGACCCATGAGAGGGATATTGGTGGCAGACAACAAGGAAGTGGGCGCTCCTCTCCAAGCGCTCACACGACCATGCCACTGCGGAGCCCTCGGTCAGAGCCCCACCAGAGTCCTCACCCAACTGAGATCAGCGTCTCAGCCCCTGCACAGCCGCAGGAGCAGCAGATTGTTGCCAAGCCCTCACAGGCTTGCAACCCCAGAGGACGCCCACCAAAGGTGTCGAGGCAGGAGCAGCAAAAAGTGAGCAAGGGGCCTCCACATCTGCTGAAGCCACAGGGGAAGCACCACGTAGGAGCACGTGTAAGAGGAAGATAAAGCACAAGTAGTCACAAGGGTAGTTACTTGGGTGTTCTGTTGTGTTTATTTTTGAAAAGCCATCTGTGCATTTATGTGATAAAATAATTTAATTGATGGCAAACTGTTGAAGTTGTGGGCGGTGTCATTTCGCAAATGGGACTTCCACATTGAGGGCTCAGGGCGACTTGGAATTGTCAATATGGTGGTCAGAGTGATAGGAAGCCGTAGGTTATTGCCCATTGTCGATGGTGTGGTAAGAAGGTGCGAGGTAAATGTGTTTGATTGGGCAGGCTAAGCAAATCTGGCCAAGATGAATGCATCCCTTGCATCCCGGGCAGCAATGTGCTCGCGTCTTGCTGCCACTGGTTGATGCACCTCCGCAAGCTGTTCGTTGTTGCTCTCCTCATCCTCATCCTCATCCTCATCCTCATCCTCATCCTCATCCTCATCCTCATCTGAGGATGCTATGCGATGAGCCATTTGTACCTCAGGCAGCTGCAAGCCATGTTGTGAAGTGCACAGCAGACCACGACGATTCTGGAGACCCTGGCTGCTGAGTACTGCAGGGCTCCACCTGATCTATCAAGGCATCTGAATAATCGCATCTTCAGCAAGCCGATGGTTTGCTCGATGATGGATCTGGTGGAAATGTGGCTGGAGTTGTAGCGCTCCTCAGCTTCATTGGATGGCCTCCTCAACGGCATCATTAGCCACGTCTTCAGGGGATAGCCCTTGTCTCCAAGTAGCCATCCGCAAAGTTGGTCCGGCGGACTGAAGAGCGGAGGCACACTAGACTGCCGCAGGATGAAGGAGTCATGGCAACTGCCAGGGTACTTGGCGTAAACATGCAAAATTTCCTTCTTGTGGTTACACACTAGCTGCACGTTGAGGGAGTGGAAGCCCTTGCGGTTGACAAAAATACCTGGATTGTGATGGGGTGCCTTAAGGGCCACATGTGTGCAGTCTATGATGCCCTGCACCCTTGGAAAGCCTGCTAGATTAGCAAATCCAACCGCACGCATGGTTACACTTGCTTGATCCTTGGAGAAGTTGATATAATTGTGCGCGATGGCAAAGAGGGCATCAGTTACCTGCGTGATGCAAGTGTGTGCGGCCGCCTGGGAGATGCCGCTGATGTCTGCTGTTGATCCCTGGAATGATCCTGAAGCAAAAAAGTTGAGTGCGGTAGTGACTTTGACGGACACTGGTAAGGGGTGTCCACCCGCTCCTCTGGGCTCCAGGTCTTGCTGCAGCATTGCGCAGATGTCACCCAATACCTCTCGCGAAAGTCTGAGCTTCCTTTGGCACTGCTCCTCAGTCATGTTGAGGTAGCTCATCCTCTGTCTGTAAACCCTGTTTTGGGGGGTATCTCCTGCGGCGACGTCCTTCCCTACAATGGTGCCTTCTGGCCTGTGCAGCTTCAGGTGGGTGAGCAGCAGTTTGGTGCTCCTGTTGTTGCTCCTGCTGTTGGTGCTGCTGTTGTTCCGGGTTCTGCTGCTGCCGCGGCTGGTCTTCGTCCGAATCTGATGTCCAGGAGGAAAGGAAATACATGGTGCCCATGCTGCAGGTATATACCTCAGTTGAGGAAGCACTCAGTCAAGGTGGGGAGAGGGGTTTGCCAGGAGGTCACTCTGGAGATGGATCTCAGCTTCAAAACTTCCACACTGAGTATGCCTGCTAAAAGTTCTCCCAGACCTGAGAAAACAAAGTTCTGCCACCTGCAAATGATCATTGTGGAAAAAATCCTTTTTAATGGTGGAGCTGCAGCTGTTAGTAAGCAATCCACTTTTGAGGCCGCCAGGATTAACTGGCGTGTTCCAGAGGAGATGTGCAGCATGGGGGAAATGTGTTAAACTTAGAAAGGCCTCTCAAAATGTCATTATAGAGGCAATTAAGTGCTTGTTAAGGGTCTTAAGGGCCTATCCCGCCTCTTGGAGGCAGGATCTAAACGGGGTCTGAAAGCCTGCTTTTGGAAAAATTTGTCAGAGGCGGGCTGGAGGTGGGATCGGAGCCACCCGCCATTTTTTGCAAATTTAACACCTCGCACGCCTCCAAACCCGCCTCCTCAGGCCTGGCAAAATCGAGCCCTTCGACTCTTTCAATTGACCCAATTCAGTTAAACGCGCAGAGCAGAACGCGCTGTTGAAAAGTTCGGGATGGTAACCCACTACGCGGCCCGTACGCACCCGCCCCAACTCTAAGGTGAAAATTCCGGTCTAAATTTTCACTTACTTATTTGAGTACATTTATGATGTACCCAGATAACAAACAGAGAAGCATCTTCAGTTTAATTCAGCTCCTGGTTTGATCACATGCTCATGCTATCTTCAAAAGGCAGCAGAATAAACCACACTAGATTTTGACTGAATTTTTTTTATTAAACTATAACAGAACAAGCAAACAATAACAATAATGCAATATATTTTACGGTAGTTATTAAAATTAGCTTCAATAGTCGAAAATAATAAATCATTTGTGGCTAATGTACTAAGCCAGTGTTGTTACACAGAAATTGCTGACTATCCAGTGTAACTACAGCAACACTGTTTTAGCTACATGCATTAATTTTAATGGAAAACATCTTACATAGACTCAAATGTACTTCACATGGATAGTTGCTTAACAGACATCTACCATCATTCAGTAACCAAGAAAGTAAAGTGCTCACAACACTCAAACAACACTCGCACACTCTATTCACCATTTTACCAACCAATGCACAAAAAGGTTAAAGTTTGCATGCATACGCCATGTGAATCTGAATATTGGGATCACATGCATAACAATGATGTCTAGTACTCGTTTTTTATTTACCAATCAGAAATGTAATTAACCACATCCGGATTCCCAACTAGCCACATGTGACTCATGGCTAATGCATTGGACAACACTGCTCTAAACTATGCTGAAACTGATGTTTTTATGTAACATATAGAGTTAAAGAAAGTATGCAAAAATGTTTAATTTTCATCACATCTTCCTATAAGATCAACAAGAAACTTGGCTGAGAAAAACAAAAGAAAATATTGTTTTGAAGAAATAAACTACCTGTATCAGTCTCCCCTGCCAGCCACCAGCTGTTGTCCTTCAACGCCAGATCTGCAGTAGGAAACATTCGGCATGATTAAAACATTAACATCACAGTTATGTACAAGGGACTAGAAATGTTCAGCTCTCTCTGTGCATACAGCACAATATCTTCTCAGAAAAAAGCCAAATTCTGAATTAAATTGCTGAAACATTGTAGCTCAATTCAAATGAAGAATCCATTTGCATTCAATTCATTATATTCAATAGTTTTTAGAGGTCGACATTCACAGTTTATGTTTATTTTTTTCTCCACGCTTATGCCAACTTCAGCAATATCCCAGAGATGTTAGGCTACAGATACAGGTCCTGAGACACACAAGATCACAAAACATTTACGGATAAGGAAGGCCATTTAGTCCATCTTAATTTATCCATTCGGAAAGATCCTAAAGTCTCTTCATTGCTGCATCTAATGGTTTGTTAATTGATTCCATGGTTTTTCTCTCCGCCGCTCTATCTAGAAGTCCATTTCATGTGTTAGTCACTCTCTATGTAAAGAGACACTTCCAGGCAAACTGGGCCGAGGAAACGAACCCTGTGCCAGAACAGGTAAGACCGAGGTGCACCCGATATTGAACCATCATTTAAATGAGACGAGCTGTGGACACCTACTGGAAGTGTCATTTACACAGAGACTCTTTCTCATTGCAAACACGTTCACATCTTCCTTTGCAGTTTTCACACCACAGACTAGCAGCATTCATTTCTCACATCCTAGCACTTGCACAACCAGCAACGCCTCCCAGGACTCACTTCTTCACTTCGCATTCCACACACTTAGCTTTACAATCATCACCTCCCCATCCTCATTCCACCTTGCTTCTTCTCCAGCTTGCAGCAGATGCATTATATGCACAAGCTCCACACATTTCCATTTACCTTTTCAACAGCCAATACTCATTACTAATACCCAATACTAATACTCATAGGAACATAGGAATTACCCAAATGGACCAAGGTTCATTTAGATCACTTTCTACCATCCTGCTTCTATGCCAATTTGCACGTGGCTCGGGCAATAATCCAGAGATTATTACCCTTGAGGTCCTGATTTTTAATTTAACTCCTGATATTCTTTCAGCAGGACCTCCTCCCTGTTCCTACCTATGTCATTTGTTCCAACATGGACCACGACAACTGGATTTACCCCCTCCCTTTCCAAGTTCCTCTCCAGCCGCCATGAGATATCCCTTACCCTGGCAACACACCCTTCGGGATTCTCATTCTTGGCTGCAGAGGACGTTATCTATCCCCTAATTATAGAGTCCCCTATCACTACTACATTTCTATTCTGCTCTCCCCCCACTTGGACAGCCTTCTGAGCCACGGTGCCTTGGTCTGCATTGTGGCTGTCCTCCCTGCAGTCTTTCTCCTTGTCCTCTCAGGTAGCGAGTACTTTGTACCTGTTGGACAGGACCTTTATAAATCCCTGCTACCCGGCTGCCTAGCAGTCACACACTCCCCTTCCTGATCCTCTGGGGTGTGACTGCATTCTGGATAAAACTGTCCAGAAATTCCTCCCCCTCCCTTATGTGTCGGAGTGTCTCCAACTCAGCAAAGTGATGGAAGGTGTCGTCGACAGCATTATCAAGCGGCACTTACTCACCATTAACCTGCTCACCGATGCTCAGTTTGGGTTCTGCCAGGGCCACTTGGCTCCAGAAATCATTACAGTCTTGGTCCAAACATTGACAAAAGAGCTCAATTCTAGAGGAGAGGTGAGAATGATTGCCCTTGACAACAAGGCAGCATTTGGCCAAGTGTGGCACCAAGGAGAGTGAGTAAGATTGCAGTGAAAGGGAATTAGGAGAAAACTCTCCACTGGCTGGATTAATACATAAGACCATAAGAACGTAAGAAATAGGTGCAGGAGTAGTCGATTCGGCCCCTCGAGCCTGCTCCACCATTCAATAAGATCATGATCTTCTACCTCAATGCCACTTTCCTGCATTATCCCCGTATCCCTTGATTCCCTTAATGTCCAAAAATCTATCAATCTCTGTCTTGAATATATGCAACGACTGAGCATCCACAATCCTCTGGGGTAGAGAATTCCAAAGATTCACCATCCTCTGAATGAAGAAATTTCTCCTCATCTCAGTCCTAAATGGCCAGCCCCTTATTCTGAGACTGTGAGCCCTGGTTCGAGACTCCCCGGTCAGGGGAAACATCCTCCCTGCATTTGCCTTGTCGAGCCCTGTAAGAATTTTGTATGTTTCAATGAGATCACCTCTCATTCTTCTAAACTCCAGAGAATATAGGCCCAGTCTACTCAATCACTCCTCATAGGACAGTCCCTCCCCAGCCCAGGAATCAGTCTGGTGAACCTTCATTGCACTTCCTCTATGGCAAGTATATCCTTCCTTAGGTAAGGAGACCAAAACTGTACACAATACTCCAGGTGTGGTCTCACCAGGGCCCTATATAATTGCAGTAAGACACTTTGGGGTAAAAATTCACTTGGTTGCGCCTCCCGTTAGCGCCTTAAGAGGGCGCTAATGGGGCGTTAAGCCGCTAACGCCCGGGCGCAGCGCTGTTTGCGCCGCTCGAGAACTTAACTTGAGATTGTGCGGTGGCGCTAAAACTTACCGCTGCAACCACCTGCGCGCGCAGATTGTGACGTCATTCCATGGTGCAACGCCCTTGGGGCGCCCCGGAGCGGAAATTGAGTGGCGCCCCCTGCCTTACCGCCTGGCGCTTCCAACGACCGGAAGACTGGAACGTTATCAATCGCTGTGGGGCTGGGGGGGGCGCTATTTAAAGGGGGCCTCTTCCTGTCTTTTTCTGTGGTCGACTTTTATGCACCACTCGTTCTGAGAGAGAGAGAGAGATTCGGAGAGAGAGAGAGAGAGACTTCTACATTGACTCAACGCTTTGTGAGGTAGTTTGGCCTAGTTCATCCTAACTTTGTTGCTACTTTAGTTGCTGTACCTCATTACTTTTCTGGCAAAGAGAATATGGGGGCTGCAATGATTGGGGGCGTCGTCCTGCTCCAGCTGAATCGGAGGATAGTGAGACGCAGACAGAGAGTGGCAATGATGGCCAGACGGAGGAGGGCCATCAGGCGCATGTACAGGAGAGCTTACCCTCCCAGGGTATATCATGAACAGCTCTCCTACATCCATATGTCCGAGGAGCTGTGTTTGCGAAGGCTGCGATTCAGCAAGGAGGTGGTCACTGAGCTCTGCCACCTGCTGCAGCCAGATCTGCAGCCTCAGCTGAGGTCCAGGACGTCTCTGTCGGTGGCAGTGAAGGTCACAGTGGCTTTGAACTTCTACGCCACTGGCTCATTCCAAGCTGCTGTTGGGGACCTCGCCAATATCTCCCAGTTTGCGGTGCATCGCTGCATCCGGCAGGTCACCAATGCCCTCTTCAGAAGGAGACGAGACTTCATCTCTTTCCCTATGACCCCAGACAAGCAGCATGACCGTGCTATGGGCTTTGCGAGGGTAGCGGGCTTCCCCATGGTGCAGGGCGCCATTGACTGCACGCATGTGGCTTTGCGTGCTCCGCGAGAGAATGCAGAGGAATTCAGGAACAGAAAGGGGTTCCATTCCTTGAATGTGCAGTTGGTCTGTGACCACAGACAGGTGATTCTCGCTGTCAATGCCCACTATCCGGGCAGCTGCCACGATGCTTTCATCCTGCGCCAGACTACTGTGGCAGAACTTTTCGAGGCACCGCATCAGCCAGTTGGTTGGCTTCTGGGGGACAAGGGGTACGCATTGAGCACCTGGCTGATGACACCGCTCCGTACGCCAAACACCCCTGCTGAGCTGCGGTACCAGGAAAGCCATCAAGCAACCAGGAACATTATTGAGCGCACAATCGGCGTGCTGAAACAACGGTCCGCTGTCTGGACCATTCCGGAGGAGCCCTGCAGTACTCGCCTGAGCAAGTTTCGAACTTCGTAGTCGTGTGCTGCATGTTGCACAACATGGCAATCCTCAGGACCCAGCCAATGCCACCAGGCCTTGTAGCACCACCAGAGGAGGAGGAGGAAGAGGAGGAACAGGACGAGGACGATGATCATCAGCAGCACCAAGGCAGGAGGGCGGCCCACAATGGTCAAACTGCAAGGGCCGTCCGTCAACGACTAATAGCAAGCCGCTTCTAGGGCCCCTGCCATTGCTACAAACACTAATCAACCCAGCACGCAACCCCTAAGCCGGCCAAGGCACCAATAATTCCAACCACCAGCCATGTATATTTTGAATACAGAAACTTATTTATTTTACAAACTCTGTATGTGTCAATTCCTCATGACAAACTCATAGAAATAAACACAAAAAAACAGTCAATAACATAACTGGTTCTCACAACCTGGAGATAATGTCCAAAACACTAAACAAAAGTTGGACCATGAACCTCGGCCTTTAATAAAAAAATGACCAGCATTTTGGCACACCTCCTACTTTTTGCCCTTCGAGGGTGATCTCCTTCCCTTGCGCACTTCCCCCCTTCTAACCCTACTGCTCCTCCGTAATGGGACCTCAGTGGCTGCAGCAAGGCTGGTGGAAGGCTGCTGCTCGTCAGACCCTGACACTGCAGATGCCCCTGAAGGACGGCCTCGACCACTTCTGGGCCTGGAGGGCCCGGCTGCAGACTGCACCAACTCTGCATGGGTGGCAGCAGTCTGTCCTACAGGCGGTGGCAAGTGCAGTGGAGAAGTGACAGTGTTGGCAGCAGGAATGCTGTCATCGTGAGAGAGGACAGCAACTCCCTGCTCGCCCGACATACTGGCACTCCCACGGGACAGCACTTCAGCATCCGGAGCAATTTGCCGGAGAACAGATTGCTGGCCTGCTGCGGCGCGGTGACAGCCCCGGGGACATGTGCACGAACCATCGAGGATGGCAGCAGTCAGTGCTCGCGTGGCCTCAATCTGAGTCTGCATGAGAGCAGTCTCAGATGGGTTCCTGGCAGCCAGTGACTGAATTGCAGCACTAAGCTTTAGTGTGGCATCCGCCTGTGCTACAGCGAAGTGCTCCACACTCCTTGCCAGTGCCTCAATGCATTTGGGCACCCTTCCCACTGCACCCATGAGCTCAGTGTGCATGCCCACCGCCTGGCTGTTCATTTCTGCAATCAGCCGCTCCTCCTCTGCGTCCATTGCAGTAGGAGTGTCTGGCATACTCTCCCTCTGGGGAGAAGGCTCCCGTTCTTCCCTCCCCCCCCCATGGCGTTGCTGCAGCCCGCTGGGTCCTGGAGCTTCACCATCATCAGCCCCTTCCCCCCTGCTCCCCTCCGGGGAAGGCGTGTTCCCAGTGTGGCCATGGGCTTCCTCGGGAGAGGGTGGCACTGATGCTCCGGCTTCCTCTTCCTCCTCAGCTGCAGCATCACTCCCAGTGGCAGCTTCAGGGCCCGTCTCCTCAGCTGGTGAATCACCATCTGAAAGCAGGGAGGTACAAGAGTGGCTTTAGCGTGAGGACAGGGTGGCAGTAAGGGAGGAATAAGTGCAGCGAGTTAGCAAGTTGGATTGAAAGTGTCAAAGGCTGGTATTGTGAGGGACAAGTGGAAGGACAGAGGACAAAAAGGTGATGACCTTACCATTGCTGTCCACAACGGGGTCGGCGTCCCCAGTGGCGACGGGACCGATCACCCGGCTTGCCACAATCCTGTGGACGCGCTCCTCCAGATCGCTGAGGGGTTGCAGCTGAAGCCGCCCTCCACCCGTCCGTTGCTGCTGTCTCCGATTATGAGCCAGCTTAGCCTGCAAGAAAAAGGACAGCATCTGAGTAAATATACAGCCATGGTCTTGCCTGATGTGCCTCCCATAGGTGAATAGCCCTTACTGTATGCAAAGTGTGGAATGTGTGTGTGTGTTTGATGAAAGGGCCATAGGTGTTGCATGAGTGTTGTGCATTGGGGTTTTAAGACCCTCTGGCCATAGAGCGAGGTTGAGATGGAGGGATGGAGAGGTATTGAGAAAAAGCCACTCACCCTGACGACCCGAGTGAGGTCGTTGAACTTTTTGCGGCACTGAACATGGGTCCTGGGCACCATGCTCCTGGAGGAGACGCTCTGAGCCACCTCCCTCCACACTCTTCTGAACTCGCGTGGCAAAGGCCTCCTGCCACTCTCCGGGAACAGCATGCATCGTCTGCGCTCCACTGCGTCAACCAGAGCATCCAAGGCCCGCTCGGTGAAGCGATGAGCGCGTTCTCTCACCCTCTCCATGCTTGGCAGCAAAATGGATTACAGGTCTCTCCAGGCTGAGATTCAAGGCTGCAATGAGCAGGGTGTGGCTGGGGAGCAAGTGCCCCCTCCCCGCTTTAAGAAGTGTCCGGCGCCAGTGTGTCTGTGTTCCCTCGCTAACTGGCAGCAGCTGCGCTGCGCTCGTGCGCTGAGGTAGCGCCTCACTCCTAGGCCTTTGCGCCTTAAGAGAGGTGTGCAGCGCCTAATTTAGCGCTCCACTCACCTCCCGGGGCGGTAAAAGTGAAGTTTCCTGTCAGTGCCGATAATTAGCGCCAGGCGCTAATATTTGCGCTCGGACGATATTTGCGCCCCAAATGGGGCGCGACCTAATTTCTACCCCTTTTACTCTTATACTCAAATCCTCTTGTAATAAAGGCCAACATACCATTTGCTTTCCTAATTGCTTGCTGTACCTGCATGTTAACTTTCAGTGATTCGTGTACGAGGACACCCAGGTCCCTCTGAACACCAACATTTCCCAATCTCTCACCATTTAAAAAATACTCTGCTTTTCTATTTTTCCTGCCAAAGTGGATAACTTCAAATTTCTCCACATTATATTCCATTTGCTATGTTCTTGCCCACTCACTTAGCCTGTCTATATCCCCTTGAAGCATCTTTGCATCCTCCTCACAACTTACATTCCCACCCAGCTTTGTATCATCAGCAAACTTGGATATATTACATTTGGTCCCCTCATCCAAATCATTGATATAGATTGTGAATAGCTGGGGCCCAAGCACTGATCCCTGTGGTACCCCACTAGTTTACAGCCTACCAACCCGAAAATGACCCGTTTATTCCTACTCTCTGTTTCTTGTCCGTTAACCAATCCTCAATCCATGCCAGTATATTACCCCAACCTGTGAGCCCTAATTTTGTTTAATAACCTCTTGTGTGGCACCTTATCGAATGCCTTCTGATAATCCAAATACACCTCATCCACTGTATCTCCCTCATCTATTCTGCTAGTTACAACCTCAAAAATCTCTAACAGATTCGTCAAACATGATTTCCATTTCATACATCCGTGTTGACTCTGCCCAATGCTATTATTATTTTCTAAGGGGGAGAAATTCAGTATCGCCCCATTTGGGGCGCAATTATCGGCCGGGTGCAAAGATTAGCGCCTGGCGCTAATTATCGCCACCGACTGCAAACTTGACTTTTATCGCCCCTGGAGGTGAGTGGAGTGCTAAATCAGGCGCTTCACACCTGTCTTAAGGCGCAAAGGCCGAGGAGCGAGGCGCTAACTCAGAGCGCTGGCGAAGCTCATGTAATGTCAGTCAGCAATGGAACACACACACAATGGCACGGGCCAGTTCTTAAAGCAGATGGTTGATCTTGCTTTCCATCCACATCCTGCTCATTGCAGCCTTGAATCTCGGCCTGGAGAGACCTGCACATCAAATCTGCTGGAAAGAACAATGGAGAGTATCAGGCAAAGAACTCAGAGTGCAGCCCCCACAGTCTCTTCTAAATCGATACAAGGAATGACAAACCAAAATGAACCTGCAAAGTGCTGCTCAGTACCCAAAACTCCTTCACACAACGTTAAATCTCTCCAGAAGTCTCTCTCTCTCTCTCTCAGAATGCGTAGTTCAAAAATGGCACCAACAATAAAAGGCAGGAAGCGGTCACCTTTAAATAGCGCTCCCCCTTTCCCTTCATGACTGCAGAACGCTCCCCTCAACCTGTCGTTGCTAGCGTCAGGCGGTAAGGCAGGGGGCACCACTCAATATCCGCTCCGGGGCGATACCGGGGCGTTGCGCACTCGACTGACGTCACGATCTGCCGGCGCAGGAGATCGTGGCGGTAGTGTTTAGCGCCACCGCAAAATGTCTAGTTAATTTCGTGAGCGGCGCAAACTTCGCCGCGCCTGGGCGCTGGATGCTTTGCGCCCCATTAGCGCCCTCTTAAGGCGCTAACGGGAGGCGCAACCAACTGAATTTTTCCCCCTAAGTGCCCTGTTACCACGTCCTTAATAATAGATTCCAGCATTTTCCCTACTACTAATGTCAGGCTAACTGGTCTTTCGTTCCCCGTTTTCCCTCTCCCTACTTTCTTAAATAGTGGGGTTAAATTTGCGAGCTTCAAATCCACAGGAACTGTTGTAAAATCAATGGAATTTTGGAAGATGACAACCAATGCATCCACTATCTCTATAGCCACCTCTTTCAAAGCCCTAGGATTTAGGCCATCAGGTCAAGGGGATTTATCGGTTTTCTTTTTTTTTAATTTGTTTATGGGATGTGGGTGTCACTGGCAAGGCCAGCATTTATTGCCCATTCCTAATTGCCCTTGAGAAGGTGGTGGTGAGCCAGCTTCTTGAAACGCTGCAGTCTGTGTGGTGAAGGTACTCCCACAGTGCTGTTAGGGAGGGAGTTCCAGGATTTTGACCCAGCAACAATGAAGGATCGGCGATATACTTCTAAGTCAGGATGGTGTGTGACTTGGAGGGGGACTTGGTGGTGGTGGTGTTCCCATGTGCCTGCTGCCCTTGTCCTTCTAGGTGGAAGAGGTCGCGGGTTTGGGAGGTGCTGCCGAAGAAACCTTGGTGAGTTGCTGCAGTGCATCTTGTAGATGGTACACACTGCAGCCACGGTACGCCAGTGATGAAGGGGGTGAGGGGGAGAAATTCAGTATTGCCCCATTTGGGGCGCAATTATCGGCCGGGCGCAAAGATTAGTGTCTGGCGCTAATTATCGCCTCTGACTGCAAACTTGGCTTTTATCGCCCCTGGAGGTGATTGGAGCGCTAAATCAGGCGCTACACACCTGTCTTAAGGCGCAAAGGCCGAGGAGCGAGGCGCTAACTCAGAGCACTGGCGAAGCTCATGTGATGTCAGTCAGCAATGGAACACAGACACAATGGCGCCGGCCAGTTCTTAAAGGGGAGGGTTGATCTTGCTCTCCATCCACATCCTGCTCATTGCAGCCTTGAATCTCGGCCTGGAGAGACCTGTACATCAAATGTGCTGGAAAGAACAATGGAGAGTATCAGGGAAAGAGCTCAGAGTGCAGCCCCCACAGTCTCTTCTAAATCGATACAAGGAAGGGCAAATCAAAATGAACCTGCAAAGTGCTGCTCAGTACCCAAAACTCCTTCACACAGCGTTGAATCTCTCCAGAAGTCTCTCTCTCTCTCTCTCAGAATGCGTGGTGCAAAAATGTCACCAACAAAAAAAGGCAGGAAGCGGTCGCCTTTAAATAGCGCTCCCCCAGTCCCTTCCTGACTGCAAAACGCTTCCCTCAACCTGTCGTTGCTAGCAGCAGGCGGTAAGGCAGGGGGCACCATTCAATATCCGGTCCGGGGCACTACCGGGGTGTTGCACACTCGACTGACGTCACGATCTGCCGGCGCAGGAGATCGTGGCGGTAGTGTTTAGCACCGCCGCATAATGTCTAGTTAATTTTGTGAGCATCGCAAACATCGCCACGCACGGGCGCTAGTTGCTTTGCGCCTCATTAGCGCCCTGTTAAGGTGCTAACGGGAGGCGCAAACCAACTGAATTTTTCCCCTGAATGTTTAAGGTGCTGGATGGGGTTCCAATCAAGTGGGCTGCTTTGTCGTGGATGGTGTCGAGCTTCTTGAGTGTTGTTGGAGCTGCACTCATCCAGGTAAGTGGAGAGTATTCCATGACACTCCTTACTTGTGCCTTGTAGATGGTGGATAGGCTTTGGGGAATCAGGAGCTGAGACACTCGCTGCAGAATACCTAGCCTCTGACCTGCTCTTGTTTCCACAGTATTTATGTGGCTGGTCCAGTGAAGTTTCTGGTTAATGGTGACCCCCCAGGATGTTGATGGTGGGGGATTTGATGATGGTAATGCCGTTGAATGTCAAGGGGCGGTGGTTAGATGCTCGCTTGTTGGAGATAGTCATTGCCTGGCACTTCTGTGGCGTAAATGTTACCGGCCACTTATCAGCCCAAGCCTGAACGTCATCCAGGTTTTGTTGCATGCGCGCATGGACTGCTTCATTATCTGAGGAGTTGTGAATGGCACAGACCACTGTGCAGTCATCAGCGAACATCCCCATTTCTGCCTTATGTTGGAAGTAAGGTCATTGATGAAGCAGCTGAAGATGGTTGGGCCTAGGACACTGCCCTGTGGAACTCCTGCAGCGATGTCCTGGGGCTGTGATGATTGACCTCCAAACACCACAACCATCTTGCTTTGTGCTAGGTATGACTTCAGCCAGTGGAGAGTTTTCCCCCCGATTTCCATTGACTTCAGTTTTACTCGGGTTCCTTGATGCCATACTCAGTCAAATGCTGCCTTGATGTCAAGGGCAGTCACTCTCACCTCACCTCTGGAATTCAGCTCCTTTGTCCATGATTGGACCAAGGCTGTAATGAGGTCGGGAGCCGAGTGGTCTTGGCGGAACCCAAACTGGGCATCAGCGAGCAGGTTGCTGGTGAGTAAGTGCCGCTTGATAGCACTGTCAACGACACCTTCCATGACTTTGCTGATGATTGAGAGTAGACTGATGGGGCAGTAATTGGCCAGATTGGATTTGTCCTGCTTTGTGTGGACAGGACATACCTGGGCAGTTTTCAACATTGTCGGATAGATGCCATTGTTGGCTAGAGGTGCAGCTAATTCTCGAGCACAAGTCTTCAGCACAATAGCCGGGATGTTGTCGGGGCCCATAGCCTTTGCTGTATCCAGTGCGCTCAGCCGTTTGTTGATATCACGTGGAGTGAATCGAATTGGCTGAAGACTGGCTTCTACGATGGTGGGGACCTCAGGAGTAGGCCGAAATAGATCATCCACTCGGCACTTCTGGCTGAAGATGTTTGCAAATGCTTCAGCCTTGTCTATTGCATTCACGTGCTGGGCTCCACCATCATTGAGGATAGGGATATTCATGGAGCCTCCTCCTCCCGTTAGTTTTTTAATGGTCCACCACCATTGACGACTGGATGCGGCAGGACTTTGATCTAATCCGTTGATTGTGGGATCGCTTTGCCCTGTCTATAGCATGCTGCTTCTGCTTTTTAGCATGTATGTAGTCCTGTGTTGCAGCTTCCCCAGGTTGGCACTTCATTTTTAGCTACGCCTGGTGATGCTGCTGGCATGCTCTTCTACACTCCTTATTGAACCAGGGTTAGAGTGAGGGATATTCCGAGCCATGAGGTTACAGATTGTGGTGGAATACAATTCTGCTGCTGCTGATGGCCACAGCGCCTCATGGATGCCCAGTTTTGAGCTGCTAGACTGGTTCTGAATCTATCCCATTTAGCACGGTGGTAGTGTCACACAACACGATGTAGGGTGTCCTCGGTGTGAAGACGGGACTTCGTCTCCTCAATGACTATGCGGTGGTTACTGCTACCAATATGTCATGGACAGATGCATCTGCGACAGGTAGATTGGTAAGGACAAGGTCAAGTAGGTTTTTCCTCGTGTTGGTTCTCTCACCAACTGTCGCAGGCCCAGTCTGGAGCTTCATCCTTCAGGACTCGGCCAGTAGTGGTGCTACCAAGCCACTCTTGGTGATGGACATTGAAGTCCCCCACTCGGAGTACATTCTGTGCCCTTGCTACTCTCAACGCTGTTCAACATGGAGGAGTACTGATTCATCAGCTGAGGGAGGGCAGTAGGTGGTAAACAGCAGGAGGTTTCCTTGCCCATGCTTGACCTGAAGCCATGAGACTTCATGGGTTCCGGAGTCAATGTTGAGGACTCCCAGTGTCACTCCTTCCCGACTGTATACCATTGTGTCACCACCCCTGGTGGGACTGTCCTGCTGGTGGAACAGGACATACCCAGGGATGGTGATGAAGGAGTTTGGGACATTGGCTGAAAGATATGATTCTGTGAGGATGACTATGTCAGGCTGTTGTTTGACTAGTCTCTGGGACAGCTCTCCCAATTTTGGCACAAGTCCCCAGATGTTGGTGAGGAGAACTTTGCAGGGTCGACTGGGCTGGGTGGGCCGTTGCCGTGTCCGTAGCCGGTGCAGAGGTCGATACCGGGTGGTCTGTCTGGTTTTATTCTTATTATTGTGTTTCGTAGCGGTTTGTTACAACTGAGTGGCTTGCTAGGCCATTTCAGAGGGCAGTTAAGAGTCAACCACATATTCTGTGGGTCTGGAGTCACATATAGGCCAGACCAGGTAAGGACGGCAGGTTTACTTCCCTAAAGAACCAGATGGGTTTTTACGACAATCTGATAGTTTCATGGTTACCATTACTGATACTAGCTTTTTATTCCAGATTTATTGAATTAACTGAATTTAAATTCCCCAGCTGCCGTGGTGGGATTTGAACTCAAGTCTCTGTATCATTAGTCCAGGCCTTTGGATTACTAACCCAGTAACATTACCACTATGCTACCGTCCCCGTTCAGTCCCATTCATTTCTCCAGTGCTATTTTTTTACCAATACTACCTCGATAGCCACCACTTTCAAAACCCTAGGATGTAGGTTCATCAGGTTCAGGGGATTTATCAGCTTTCAGTCCCATTAATTTCTCAAGTACTATTTTTTTACAAATACTAATTTATTTCAGTTCCTCATTCTCGCTAGACCCTTGGGTCTCCACTATTTTCGGGAGGTTTTTTGCGTCTTCTTCCATGAAGACAGACACAAAGGGCTGGATTTTACCTTTTGATGCGGCTTGAGGGCGGGACAGCTGCCTTCCGGGTTCCGATCCCGCCCCCAACAACATCCGATGCACAGAAGCTATTTTGCGTCAATTTGCCTTGTTAAGCCCGCCCTGCGGGCTTGCCGGTGTCAGATGACGTCAGTTGATGACGCGTCATCTGCTGATTTTCTTAAAGGGGCCACACACAATTTTTTTTTGACAGGTGATTTTTCAGTATTTGACAGCATTGAGGTGCTGCAAACACTGACAATCACTGTACAAAGGTGAGCCCTTGCCCCCAGGCTCTCCAGAGACTCCCTCCTTAGGCTAGAACAGATGGCAGCTGCAGGTGAGGTTACAGAAGCGATCTGTCACTGGTGAGAGAGGTTCTCCCAATGAGGTGGGACTACACAAACACTTCAAAACTTGTTACCTGCAGAAAAGTCTGAATGATTTTCCCAACATTTTCTTACCTCTGAAACTCACCAGCGTTCCATTGGATCCTTCACACCACTTCTGCAGCTGTCATCAATGAAGAAACATTACAGTAGACCCACAGCACGCCACACTTAACCTGGTGTGGTGTCTGGATGTCGGGAAGCCCGCAGTTGACCTGTCAAAATTGGAAAAAGCCTCTTAACTGCCTGTTAACAACCTGTTAACAAGCAGTTAAGTGCCTATAATCCTCTTCCCGCTGCTAGGTGTCTGGTCCATGCGCAAATCGGGGACTCAACACCCGGGAAGATTGTTTGGAAGTGGCTTGACAGCGGGTTCAGGACCCTCTGTCAATCTTTGCAATTTTGCCACCGGCCCTGCCTCCAAACCCGCCCCCCTGAACGCCAGCAAAATTTCCCTCAAAGTATTTGTTCAATTTCTTTGCCATTTCGTTATTCCCCATTATAATTTCCCCTGTCTCAGCCTGTAAGGGACCCACATTTACTTTCGCTAATCTTTTCCTTTTTACATACCTATAGAAGCTTTGACAGCCTGTTTTTATGTCTCTCACTAGTTTACTCTCATATTCTATTTTTCCTTTCTTTATCAATTTCTTGGTCCTCCTATGCTGAATTCTAAAATCCTCCTAATCTTCAGGCTTACTGTTTTTTTGGCAACATTATAAGCCTCTTCCTTTGATCTAATATTATCTTTAACTTCTCTTGTCAGCCACAGTTGGACCACTTTTCCTGTGGGGTTTTTGTGCCTTAAAGGAATGTATTTCTTGTAAATTATGTATTAATTCTTTAAATGCTAGCCATTGCTTGTCTACCATCATACCTTTTAATGTAGTTTCCCAACCTACCTTAGCCAACTTGCCCCTCACACCTACGTAGATTGTTTTGTTTAGATTTAAGACCCTAGTTTCGGATTTAACTGAATCACTTTCAAACTTAATATAAAATTCTATCATATTATGGTCACTCTTCTCTAAAGGCCCCTTTACTACAAGGTTATTAATTAACCCTTTCCCATTGCACAATATTAGATCTAAAATAACCTGCTCCCTAGTTGGTTCCTCAACATACTGATCTAGAAAACTGTCTTGTATACATTCCATGAATTCGTCCTCCACATTATTACTGCAAATTTGGTTTGCCCAGTCTATATGTAGATTAAAGACCCCCATGATTATTGTATTACCCTTGTTACATGCACCTCTAATTTCCTGATTTATACTCTGCCCTACATTACAACTACTGTTTGGGGGCCTATAAACAACTCCCACCAATGTTTTCTGTCCCTTGCTGTTTTTTAGCTCCACCCAAACTGATTCTACTTCTTGATTTTCAGAGCTAAGATCCTTTCTCTCAATCCCATTCTTTATTATCAGGGCTACCCCTCCTCCTTTTCCATTTTGCCCATCTCTTCTAAAAGTTAAGTATCCTGGAATATTTAGTTCCCAACCTTTGTCACTTTGCAACCACATCTCCATAATGACTATTAGATCAAACCTATTAATTTCTATCTCCGCTATTAATTCATCTATTTTGTTGCGAATGCTTTGCGCATTCAGACATAGTGCCTTTAGTTTTGACTTTTTTCTATTTTTCCTTGATGTCACCTTAGTTACTGATGCCCTATTACCTTTGTTACACTCTCTGTCCCTTCCTGACTGTAAGAACACACGATTTGCTATAACTTTTACTGTAACTTGACCACATTTTAATATACCAGCATGCTTCGGGAAGCTGAGAGGTTGGTTCCTGTGAGAATTTTTGTACGAAAACTGTTGACAGATAAAGGAGACCTTGGGCAGGAACAGAGACTTTCTGCTAAATGAACTGTTACAGTTGTAAGCTGTAAAAGGCTACCCACTGCCTTTTACCAAGATAAAGAAAGCATGATTTGAGAGTCCTGTGGGAACAGACTATTAAACTGTGGAAACATCTTCAGACTATGGAAAACCAACCTTGAAGGCCCACAGGTGCTTAATGGACTAGTAATAAGGGGGTCTGAGAAACAACTGCTGACCATTACTAACATCATTTGGGACACATACGCAGTGGGAGGGCTGCCAAGTTTTAGGGTATAAGAGGTGCTGTTTTAAGACACTCGGGGCTGCAGCCGGACAACCTGGTCATTTGTCAGAAATCATACATCTAGTCATCGCTGAATTGACCAATTGCTGATGTTAGTACGTATGTGGTGTTTTGCTTATTATCACTTGAGCTTTAAGTAAAGGGATAGCTCTGTGTATGCTAAGGGATAGTCAGGAATTGTTATACTCTACATAACTGTCGGATGCTTACTTGTAATCTCTTGTTGATTTTTAAATAAAAGAAGTTTATCACAGATTCATTGGGTTTTGTGTTGTCTGTTCGGTGGGTCTGAACTTTGGAAACTGTTGAACGGGGCGAGAGGCGATTTCTGCACATCTTACATGACCCACACTGCTTATTTTTACGCAAAACTCTGCTCTGCTCTAGAGCCTTGACATTTCTCTTGCTGCTTTTAAATTTACTCTTTCCTGCATCCTCCCCCCCCCCGACCCCCTTCATTAGTTTAAAGCCCTGTCAACTGCCCTAGTTATTCGATTTGCCAGGACACTGGTTCCAGCCTGGTTTAAGTGGAGCCCGTCCCAATGGAACAGCTTCCTCTTTCCCCAGTACTGGTGCCAGTGCCCCATGAAGCAAAACCCCTGCCTCCCACACCACTCTTTGAGCCACGCAGTTAAACCTCTAATCTGCTTATCCCTATGCCAATTGGCGCGTGGCTCAGGTAACAATCCAGAGATTATTACCTTTGAGGTTCTGCTTTTTAATTTGGACCCCAACTCCTCAAACTCTTTCAGCAGAACCTCAGTCCTAGTTCTACCTATGTCGTTGGTTCCTATGTGGGCCATGACAACTGGATCCTCCCCTTCCGACTCCAAGTTCTTCTCCAGCCACAAGGAGATGTCTTTAACCCTGGCACTGGGCAGGCAACACAACCTTCGGAACTCTCGGTCGCGGCTGCAGGGAACAGTATCTATCGCCCTGACTATACTGTCCCCTACCACAACTACATTCCCTTTCACTCCCCCCACTTGAATGGCCTCCTGCACCATGGTGCCATGGTCAGCTTGCTCATCCATCGTGCAGGCTTTTCCCTCATCCACCGAGGCAGCAAGAACCTCATACCTGTTGGATAAGGACAAATGCCGAGGCTCCTCCAGCACTTCACCTGGGGTCCCCTTACCTGCCTGAGTTGCAGTCACATCCTCCTGTCCCTGACCACTAACCAGACCTGTGCCACTACCTAACCTAAGGGGTGTGACTGCCTCCTGGATCAAAGTGTCCAGGTAACTCTCCCCATCCCTGATGCCCCGCAATGTCTGCACCTCAGACTCCAGCTCAACAACTCTGAGCTGAAGTTCCTCAAGATGCAGACACTTACTGCAAACGTGGTTGTCCGGGACACAATGCTCTCCACAAACTCCCACATGCTGCAGTTGAGGCACACTACCTGCACTGCCATCCCTATATAATAGCGAGTATAAAGGAAGATGGTTGTGGTTGTTGGAGGCCAACCATCTCAGCCCCAGGACATCACTGCAGGAGTTCCTCAGGGCAGTGACCGAGACCCAACCATCTTCAGCTGCTTCATCAATGACCTTCCCGCCACCATAAGGTTAGAGGTGGGATGTTCACTTATGATTGCACAGTGTTCAGTTCCATTCGCAACTCCTCAGATAATGAAGCAGTCCGTGCCCGCATGCAGCAAGACCTGGATGATATTCAGACTTGGGCTGATAAGTGGCAAGTAACATTCGCGCCACACAAGTCCTTTCTGCTGCTGAATGCTTGTTCAGCTGTGCGTGTTTAAGAGAGGGCGTTAGCTGGAGCATTGAGTTCCAAAATGGCACCGCTGGTGTAAAATCAGCGTTGCACGCTGATTGACGTCATGATCTGCCTGCTCTGTGTACTTCCGGCGGACATTCACTGAACGCATGCTAATGCCCTCACCAATATAGCATCCGCCGCAATTCACCCCAGAATTGTGCGCTTGCTCCGCAGACGGCATTTTGGAACCAAAACAGCACTCTTAGCGCTGAAAAAATGGCCGCTAAGGTTCTGAATTTTGCGCCCTTGGAGTCTACTTATTGGGCAAAGATGAATCGTTGATTTTAGAAGCTTAGCAAACCTTACTGCCCTGTTGCTCATTTGCTGCCAGGATAATTCTTTATGCCGACAGCAGTTTCTAGCATTAAAACTATTAATGTCACATCTTAAGGCTTGCTCCAAACACATTTATTTAATCAGGGAGATTTTGGTCCTTTAAAAGAAATAAACATAGCATCACGATTCAGCTATTCGCAGGGTTCAAGGTATTATGTAGCCCAGCACCTTTATCAGTGAATTTGTTATGCAGCTTAGAATGTTATTGCCTTCTTATCACTGATACATAGTATTAGGCACATCATTATTGTAATTGAAGATGTGAATAAATGTTTTACTTATAGAAAACTGTAAAGACTGCAATTACCGCAGTCTGAAACTAGGCTGCTTCTTATTTCAGTCCATCGCCTGGATGTTACATGGTTTCAATTTGCATTACAATCTGAGCAGCAGCTCACTCTATAGTCGGCTGGTACAAGTGTTCAATCTCTGACAGAAGCAGCAGCTGCCACATCTTGTCACTCTTCCATTACAGCTGTTCATCTTACTGCCTGGATGTGTGGTGTGATGAATTCAAAATTGCCTACTTGTGGGATTAGTCCAGAGATTGCTGAAGACTTCAAAGATAACAAAAGCAGCTTATTGAAAATCCTGCTGTTTCATATGCATTTTCAATTCTACAATAAAAAACCCTCCAAGGAATTTTTCCAATATACTTGCCTAAAATAGTGAAGAAACACCACCTGAAATCTTAACAGTTGACACTCTAAATTGGAATAAAAATGAGGGGTGCACAAGCCAGCATTCACTCTAATCTCAACCCAGCCTAAATCCTTAAAATCAATATTACAATGGAAAAGGGAGGGTTAAAGCCCCTACCCTCCTTCTACCACCCCTCCATTCCACCTTCCACTCCAATGTTCTATTGACCACCATTTCTCTACTCTCAAGCAGAATACAGTTTTATTGTTTTGCATCTACCAGTGCAATATTGGCAGTACCTGAGCAGCCATACAGGCATGGAGCGGCACTTAGACTCACATTTACATTCACATTTACACTTACATTTACACTCGCATTTAAACTCGGACTTACACTCACATTTACACTGACATTTACACTCGCATTTAAACTCGGACTTACACTCACATTTACACTTACATTTACATGCGCATTTATATTCACATTTACAGTCCCATTGCTCTGCAGTGGACTGGAAGTCTATCTCTTGGTCTTTCCATTTGAGTCAAACTCAAAGTAGTCCATGGGTTAACCCAATATTTCGGACTAGGAAAAAACACAGAGGAATACAGAAAGTAATGAGATGTGGATGTGACAACTTTACACAAATGTTATTTTAACTTTGATGATAAAATGCAAAATGATTTTATTTACAATAGAAATTTGTTTCAGCTTGAATGACAGAAAACCCATACAATTCACATGCTTGTTTATTAATGCTTGGGTCACGTGGAGCCGAATATTCCAGGCTGGTACTAATTTTCTTTGCTGTTATCAATTAATATATGGGTTAATATATTTCCTGAGTTGAATTACTGCTTTTTGTTTTTCTTCTTTCAAGTCATTTCTTTTAGGCAAATTCCGCATCTATTGATATTACACGTGTAATATTATCTGAAGTGAATTTATCAATAATTTGTATTATGGATGTGTCATGATAGATTTTGAGGCCTGCAGTCCTTGCGTTGTATTTAATATTTGATGTGGCTGTGTTTGGTTTTGTATCAGTGATGCTCTTTGTAATGCTATGATTTTCTTGTAGGATTTCTTGTGTGTGCACTTTGTACTTGTTCTGTAATTTGTAATTTGTCTGTGATTATTTTTTTTCTTGAGCTCCTGTTTCTGTGAATAATATTTATTATTTGTTTTGTGGAGTGTAATCAATTTAATTTTGGAAGATTTTCAGGTTATCCATGTGAATCAAAGAAAATGTCTATTGCACTAGGAATGGATGGCTGCTGTATAAATGTCAGCTGTGTTTCCTTTTGTATTCTGTGTCTTCTATGGTGCCTTCATTTGTCACGGAAATTGAAGGTTTGGATAATGTGGCATATTAAAATGCTTTGATTGGGTGCTGATGAGTGTTGCAATGATGCTGTGAAGTTCACGAGGGATGAAGTGCATTGTTTGTGTGTAGCTGGGGTAAGGGAGGATGTGAAAGCAGATGCCTTCATCTTGTATATGCATGTAAGCATCATGCAATTTTGGCAGCAAAATAAGTTTTGTAAGTAATTTAATGCAGCTAAATCATCGATATTTAATTATCAATTGTTCCTTCATCGTCACCGGGTCAACATCCTGGAACTCCCGACCTAACAGCATTGTAGGAGGACATTCGCCACACGGACTGCAGTGGTTCATGAAGAAGGCCCATCACCACCTTCTCGGGGCAACTAGGGATGGGCAATAAAGGCTGGCCTTGTCATTGACAGCCACATCCCGAGAATTAATTTTACAAAATCATTGCCATAATCGTATCATTTGATAAAAGTATCATTTTTGCAGAGATTGATAATTACAATTTTTTTCCTTTAAAAAAAGGTGTTTTTACCTGTTGCTGACTTAAGTGGATGCTGTATATGATCTATATTTTAAACAAATAGATTAGGTTAATGGATTTCATAACAGGATTTTGGCTTTTGTTTAAATACTGCATTTACTATACACGTACACAGCACAGCACCAGGAGCTGAGCACTAGGTACCCAGCGCACCACAATCCCTGTTCATACCAAGTGATTCAGGCTGTGGTAAATTGCACGGCAAAGTTTGCTGCCACCCCGGCTGCTTCTAGCGCTGGTGAGACTGCCTCTTCAAATGCTGGGTTGGAATTTCCTTTATCCCGTTTACACTGAAATTCACGCCGGTTTCCACGCCGAAGGAAACTTGCACGCAAATTTCCCGTGGAGCTCATGTGCCTATGCTGGAGCGTGAAACGGGGCGTAAAGCAGGCGCAAATACAGTGTCATCACCAAGGTCCCAAGGAAGCTCGGGCAGAGCAGTACAAAAGCGCGGAATTGACGCTATTCTTATTATGCAGAACAGGAGCATGCCCATTGGTTAGGCCATTTCAGCTGCTTGGTCCTTCTGACCACGTGAAGGGGTGGGGGCGGTGTTGCTGGGGGCTGGAGGGGCTAAAATAATTTTGGTTGCACTGAGACTGACAGCACTTTGGTTAAGTGTAGTGCAGGTTTCAGTAAGAAAGATTCAAAACAAATCGTAAAGTAAATTCAGAAAAATAGCTAGAAAGTTTGGGTACAAGGCTGAAACTCCTTAATTAAGCTGCTGTCAGGGGATCCCAGTCCGTGCTGCGCCTAAATATATGAACGTAAATCTACGCCAGTGCATTACTGGTGTAAGTGCAGGAAACTCACGTGAGCTGCTCATTTGCATGTGGGTAGGGCTATGTTAATGAGCAGCAGAGTATTTTGGTGGTGCATCGTGGAAGTGGCATAAAAGGTCAAGGAAACTCATGTGTAGCAATGTTTTAATGTACAACTGGTGTAAATCAGTCATGCGTAAGTTTCCTCGCTACAAATTGGCACTATGCTGCTTTTACGCCATAGTTACGCAGAAAATCACAAGGAAATTCCAGGCCCTTCTTATTGTTGCTTCTCCTATGAAGTTGATGCAGATCCAAAACATCTCAGACCAGAAAAAAAAATCACATCCAGCTCTGTTATCTACCCTATTAATACTATTGTTTCAACTATTGTTATCAGTGCTCCTCGCAGTTTTCCAAAATATTTTGCCCTAGAAATTTGGTTGCATAGCACTCGTTGTTTGGGCGGTATCTGTGCTGAATTGGGACCAAAATGGCGTCTGAGCAGCACGCACACACTTCTGGTGCTGGCCGCGCCGAACGCCATCTTAGTGAGGCGGTACGGCAGCCGTTAGGAGTGTGCGCTAGACGTATGGTAAGTAGACAGATTATGGCATCAATCAGCGGGCAAAGATGATTTGATGCAGCGCTGCCATTTTCATCATCATCGCTGGAGCTAACGCCCTGTCGGAACCTCACACAGCTGAACATGCGTTCAGCGGCAGGAATGACCCCCCACCAGTGTATTTTAAAGGGATCAGCACCAACTTTCAAGTAACTTGCTTTTTGATTTCTACTAACTCTGTGTAAGCTTGTGGAACTGTTTGGAGATTTTTAGAATTATTTAAAGTTGGTGAGATGACAGGGAGTGGTGCTGCAAGTGGAGAAGGCCTTGGTTCTGACTTCTAGGGTTCTGGTCAGACCACTTGCTCCCAGTCATGGGCACTCTAGTTGTCATCCCCCTTGGCCTGCAGCATGACAGGAAGATGGAGCAGTGACAGCAAAGAAGAGGACAAGCTACTCGTAGAAGGAGGAGGAGGGGGAGAAGTGCTCTGAGCAGGAGGCCTTACTTACCTAGGGGCTTCTGAGAGCAATTCTCTTACCTCAACCTGAGCCAGGAGCAGTGTCTGAGGCATCTGCGCTTTACAAAGGAGGTGCTCACAGAACTTGCCACCTCTTGCAACCTGACCTGCAGCCTCACTCCAGGGCAAGGACAGCACTGCCAGTGGCTGTGAAGGTGACCGTGGTCCTGAATTTCTTTGCATCAGGATCCTTCCAGGCTGGAGCAGGTGACATCTGTAACATCTCACAGTTCGCTGTCCACTGGTGCATAAGAGAGGTGACAGATGCTCTTTATGGCAGGAGAGAGGACTTCATTGTCTTCTCTCTAACCAGTGCCAGTGGCTTTGCCAGGATAGCGGACTTCCCCATGGTGCAGGGCACCATCGACTGCACACACGTGGGTTTGCGGGCACGATATAAAAATGCTGAGATGTACCGCAATGGTAAAGGTGACCACTCGCTGAATGTGCAGTTGGTGTGCGACCATGCTCAAAATATCACGATGATGACTGCCCAGTATCCTGGCAGCAGTTATGATGCTTTTATTCTGCGCCAGTCCGCTGCTCCCTCAGTCTTTGAGCCACCACGACAAACCAGACGGTGGCTACTGGGTGACAAGGGCTATCCCTTGACCATCTGGCTCATGACTCCACAACCTAACCACATGTGGGCAGCATGCATACAATGAGAGCCATGCTGCCACATGAAACATCATAGAGCAGACCATTGGAGTCCTTAAACAATGCTTCCGCTGCCTGGACCGTTCTGGAGGAGCCCTACAGTACTCATCGGAGAATGTGTCCCGATTCGTCGTGGTCTGCTGTATCCTTCACAACCTGGCCATCATGAGGACACAGCCCTTGCCACCAGGGAGATAGCCATCTGCTCAAGAGCAAAAGGAGGAGGGGGAGGAGGAAGAGGAGTAAGAGAAAGTGGAGGAGGAGGAAGAGTAAGAAGCAAAAGATGATGAAGTGGAAGCGGAGGAGGAGGAAGTGGAAGGAAAGAGGCAATCCAGACAGCCCCTTTCTGGCTGGGTTATCCAGGATCGAATCATCCGCCTGCGGTATGAGTGAATGAAACCCCAATTCCCCATTCACCAACAGTCCCACCTTACCTTTCCTCTGTTACTGACCATTACAGCATCATCTTGGCCACAATGCTGAAATAAAAGCCACCACAAAGCAAACATTCCAATCAAACTTTTTCCATCTATCCATCCAATATTACTTCAAACATTCAACTAATCACCCTTGTGCATTCCCATAGTGACTGTCTTGCATGTGCCTTTGCCTAACCTAGTGCTCCTATGCAGTGCTACCCCGTGGCTGCAGCATAGCTGGTTGAAGGCTGCTGACTTTCAGTGGGGGAGACTGCACATGGCCTTACAGGATGACCTTGAGGAGCTCTAGGCCTAGAAGGCCCGGCTTCGGACTGCACCACCTCGGCATGGGCGACTGCAGTCTGGGCTGGCTGGCTGACAGACAATAGCAATGGCACTGGCGGGGTGGCAGTGGTGGAAGGACGATTACAGTCATCCTGAGAGAGGACAGCAGCTTCGTCCTCCATGGATCCATTGATGGAGTACAGACTGCTGGACTGCTGTGACACCCTGCAAGCCCCTTTCAACAATGGTAAACCAAGCCATGATGGCAGCAGTCTGTGCTTGCATGGCTTCAGTCTAAGCTTTCATTGCAGTACCCAGACGTTATGTGGCTTCTGCTTGTGCTGCAACGGAAGCTGAGACATCTGGCATCATGATGGTTGTGTCCACAAGTTTTTTTTATTTGTTCATGGGATGTGGGCGTTGCTGGCAAGGCCAGCATTTATTGCCCATCCCTAGTTGCCCTTGAGAAGGTGGTGGTGAGCCACCTTCTTGAACCTCTGCAGTCTGTATGGTGAAGGTACTCCCACAGTGCTGTTAGGTAGGGAGTTCCAGGATTTTGACCCAGTGACGATGAAGGAACGGCGATATACTTCCAAGTCAGGATGGTGCGTGACTTTAAGGGGAACTTGGAGGTGGTGGTGTTCCCATGCGTCTGCTGCCCTTGTCCTTCTAGGTGGTAGAGGTTGCAGGTTTGGGAGGTGCAGCCAAAGAAGCCTTGGCGAGTTGCTGCAGTGCATCTTGTAGATGGTACACACTGCAGCCAGGTGGTGGATGGGGTGCCAATCAAGCGGGCTGCTTTGTCTTGGATGGTGTCAAGCTTCTTGAGTGTTGTTGGAGCTGCACTCATCCAGTGCATTACTGGATCTGCACAGCTCTTCCACGCTGAAAAGGATGGGCTCCCAGCTCCATCCAAAGCCCTGTGCATGGCTGGAACTGGCCTTCTCCATGCTCCTTGACATTGCACTCAGGCTTTCTGGCAGGCCAGCCAATGCACCAAGCATTTCATTGTGCATACCCATCAGTGTTCTTCTGTACGCCGCCTGATCGAGGTCTTCATCTGAGTCCTGTGCAGCAGATCCCATGTCTAACATATCCTCTAAAATACGCGGAGTGTCAGTATCTGAGCTGGTGGCTGGGAGTGTGAAAGCGAGTGAGAGTGTTTCTATTTCTTCATCTTCACTCTCCTCTCTCTATTCTTGTTCAACCACTGGCTGGGCAGGCTGGATTTTTTGAGTGTCTGAAATGAGAAAGGCACAAGGGTAGGGTTGTAGTGAGGAGAGGGGGAAAGCAAGAAGTGTATGCTTACACCGTGTGCAGATTGTAAATCAGAAGAGATGGTGGGATGAGGGCAAAGTGGGATGTGAGAAGGAGGATAACGTATCAGAATACCGGCATCTTGTATTCCTTCAGCCCCACCACTGGCCATAGGCTCAGCCATTCCCCTGCCAAGAATGGCCAGCACCGTCTACTCCAAGGAGATGAGGTGATGCAGGCGAGCCTGTCCCCCACCAGTTAAGGTCAACTGGTGCCGCTTATGAGCCAACTTTTCCTTCAAGAGAAAGTGAAGTTTGTCAGTGATTGTGGTGTAATGTGTTTGGTTGATATGCCTGTCATGGTTGAATAGCTGACAATGTGTTCAAGTGGTGAGATGTGGGTGTGGGGCTTGCAGCAGTGGTAAGTGTGTGAGGGTGAGGTGAAGCTATGAATGTGAGGTATGAGTCATGTTTAGTAGAGATTGTTGGTAGGTGAGTGATGGGGGTGTGGTGCATTGAGTGTGTAAGGCTAATGGCGCAGATGATGGGATCTGGCATTTGAAGATCAATTCACTGACCTTGACCACTCGTGTGAGATCATTAAACGTCTTCCTGCACTGAGGCCAGGTCCTTGCGGCTATACTGCTGGCATTGACCTAATTGGTTATCTGCACCCACTGCAGTCTAGTCTGTTGCCTGGAGGGCCTCCTGGCCCCATGTGGAAGAGGACATCTCTCCTGAAGTTGACCTCCTAGACCAATGCCTCCAGTGCTGCTTCGAGAACCTTGGAGCCTTTTCTCTGGCCTGTTGAGCCATTACTCAGTCTTCTTATTTATGACATTTGCCTCCACAAGCAGTTCCAGCACCTGTTGCCGGCAGAAGGCATCTCCCCTTTAAGAGGTGCAGACTGCCTTTAAGTAGTGCAGGCTAGCTTTAATTGGAGATAGACTTGCACGAACTTCAGCCACCTGCTGAGCGTTCAGCCACTCAGCAGTGTGTTCAGTAAAGTAGCACGCAGCAGGAATTTTACGTGCTGCCTGCAGTCCTCTTTGCGATGCCCATTTTCAAGAGATACCGAACTTCTCGGACTTTACCTCTACTGCATAGTGCAATTGGTATCATATTGGCCCAGAAATTTGCCTCTCCGGCTTGCCGCGGGGGTAAGGATCGCGCGCGCACTTACCTACCGCGTCTGCCGTTCTGCTTCTGGCCCACGGGGACTTCAGCTCCTGGGCCTGCTCCAACTGCCGGCGCGCAGTGCTTGTGTATCCCAGGGGCGTAGTTAGTGCGATGCGTCCCCTGGGATCACATGGGCCATGGAGAGCCAATGGCAGCAGACCATCTTTCATTCATAGATTTGACAGGAGACCTGTCAAATCTATGAATTGAATTCGGCCCCAAAAGAACACCTAAACTTCAAATAATTTTTTTTAAAAAACATCACATTTTTAAAATAATTATAAGTTAAATAAATTAACTACTTTAAACAAAAATTTAAATTTTTGAAAAAATTAAAATACTTTTTAACAGTGCTAAAAATAAACTTACCTTTCTTTAAAGTATCTAAAAAAGATAAACCTGCTGAAAAATGTTTTAAATTGTAATTAATTAACCACTTACCTTGTTGAAAACGGTCCTGCGCCTCCTTTCTAAAAGCGCAGCTTCTTCAATACTTACCCTCCCGGAGAAACCTGGAAAAAAAATCTAAGTTTGCTGCGTGTACGCAGCATCTACCGCGCACGCGGTTCACCTCTGAACCGCTCCCTTCACGAGACCGGAAGTTCCGGTTTCCCGCGCATGCGCAGTGCATGCAGGAAACAGGCACTTCAGGCGGCCTTACGGGTGAGTACACAGTGCGTACTCACCTGGCAAGTGCCGAATTTTTGGCCCATTATTCTTTTAGGAGAATATATACATTAACAAAATTCCAAATTTAGAAAATAAATGAGAAAATAATTTCACAACCTATGTATAAGGCTCTTTGGGGAAAAAATTCAGTTGGTTGCGCCTCCCGTTAGCGCCTTAAGAGGGCGCTAATGGGGCACAAAGCATCTAGTGCCCAGGCGCGGCAATGTTTGCGCCGCTCGTGAAATTAACTAGACATTTTGCGGCGGCGCTAAACACTACTGCCACGATCTCCTGCGCCGGCAGATCATGACATCAGTCAAGTGCGCAACGCCCCGGTATCGTCCCGGAGCAGATATTGAGTGGCGCCCCCTGCCTTACCGCCTGACGCTATCAACGACAGGTTGAGGGGAGCGTTTTGCAGTCATGAAGGGACTGGGGGAGCGCTATTTAAAGGGAGACCACTTCCTGCCTTTTATTGTTGGTGCCATTTTTGAACCACACATTCTGAGAGAGAGAGAGAGAGACTTCTGGAGAGATTCAACGCTGTGTGAAGTAGTTTTGGGTACTGAGCAGCACTTTGCAGGTTCATTTTGATTTGCCCTTCCTTGTATCGATTTAAAAGAGACTGTGGGGGCTGCACTCTAAGCTCTTTCCCTGGTACTCTCCATTGTTCTTTCCAGCAGATTTGATGTGCAGGTCTCTCCAGGCCGGGATTCAAGGCTGCAATGAGCAGGATGTGGATGGAAAGCAAGATCAACCATCCCCTTTAAGAACTGGCCGGTGCCATTGTGTGTGTGTTCCATTGCTGACTGACATCACATGAGCTTCGCCAGCGCTCTGAGGTAGCGCCTCGCTCCTCGGCCTTTGCGCCTTAAGACAGGTGTGAAGCGCCTGATTTAGCGCTGCAATCACCTCCAGGGGCGATAAAAGTCAAGTTTGCAGTCGGTGGCGATAATTAGCGCCAGGCGCTAATCTTTGCGCCCGGCCGATAATTGTGCCCCAAATGGGGCGATACTGAATTTCTCCCCCTTAATGCCTTTATAATCCTGCTGTAAAAAAAAACAGCCCTTATTTTAATCTCTCTGCCTCATCACATGCCACATTGTCATGACTTGTGATGTCATGACATACGATGCTTATTAGTCAGGGCTAACCATCTACACGTCTACGTATCAGAGATTCCACAAAGGTAATGAAAGCACTTTCACATTGCATGAGGGGTTTTATTAGAGGCAGATGTAAAGCTCATTTGGCAATGAGACCATTAACCAGACATCTTCAGCAGTTTCATTTAATAGCACCGCCTCAGACCAGTGATTATAGCATTACTTCAGCCTTTGCAAAGGTCACTCCTCCCGACTCTCCTAAAACTATTATTAGTGCCTCTCCGTGGAATGCCAGGCTACCTTCTCTGCATCTCGGATCAACATCACACTGCAGCAAAAGCAAATTTCACATGTTTTCCTTCACTTTGTCAAATTTCAACCCCTCCCCACTTAATGAGAATTTAATATGTCGAGTATATTACCATAGGTGCCAACGAGATATTGCAAAATAAAGCTAGTTTTCACCATTGGTCGAAGCAATCAGAAAACTCATTTAGGAATAAACATATTAATTAGACACCTGCAACTGTATCATGCCAGAATGGAGATGATAAAATGCTGTATTGAATTATATGATGACGGTGAGGCATTTGAATAAACTGATGGTAATAGTATGGCAATGATTCACTTGAGTTGCTATTCTCTATAGGTTTTGGGGTTATTATTCTATTAAGTGTCAGTTGTTTGTACACTTTCACCTCTGATGCAGAAGGCTATGGGAGAAAGTCCCACTCTAGGACTTGAGTACATAATCGAGGCTGGCATTTCAGTGCAGGGAATCTTGCTTTGTCAGAGAAGCTGAAGGAGAAATTCAACTCACGGCCATCCAAGTTCTGCCTGAAAAATGGGCATCAACAGTTGAAAATATGGCGGGGAGGGGGGGTGCCTGCGGACAATTTGGCTGTCTTTTTCAATATGCAAGTCCCACCTGATGCAACCAGAGTGCAGCTTGGAACAGAGTGTAAAGCTGCGAGTTTGGTGAGTGAGGGAGTGAATCTTAAAGGCTAATCTCTTTTTTTTAATAAAATCTAATCTTGTGTGCTTGCAATTAGCATTTAACTTAAATTTAAATTTACTGTTTCAAGTTTTACGTTTCTTCCAGGCTTGGGCAGGGCTAAGCAAGCTCTGTGCTGGAGAGCAGGTGAGAGTAATTAATTAATTAACTGGTCTAATCTGGTTCTGTAACTGCCAGAGAGCTCACTTATTTAAATCTCAGCAGTATAAATAAGGGAGGCTAGAGTGCAGTTTGTCACGGAGTGCAGATCGGAACAGAGTGTTAAGCTGCAAGTTTGGTGAGTGAGGGATTTCGGGGAGAGAGGTGTTCCTTCCTTTTTCTATCTTTGTCAGCTTCCAGGAGAGCAGGAGTTAAAAAGCTGCACAAGAGGGGACAGAGAACCAGCGGGAGTTCGGCTTTGTGACACCCCCCAATCGCATTTGGAGAAAAATAAAAGGTGACATCACAGGGAAAAGGGTAAGTGATTGGTTGGTGAGTATTTTGCTCACTTCCCTTATCTCTTAAAGGCCAGGAAATTTATTAGTAATTGTAAGGTTTCATTAGTACTAGTTTACTAGCGGTAATAAATCTTATTAGGTGTAGTAGGGTTTATTAAAAATAAATTAATTAAGACTTAATAAAGATAGCAGGGCAGGTGGTGTGTTGCGACTGCAGTATGTGGGAGCTCCTGGACACCAGTGTGATCCAGGACGAACACGTCTGCGGTAAGTGTCTGCGGCTTGAGGAGCTTCGGCTCGGAGTTGATGAGCTGGAGGCCGAGCGGCGGACACTGCGATGCATCAGGGAGGGAGAAAGTTACCTGGACACTTTATTCTAGGACCCTTAGGATAGGGTCTTCTGATTTGGTCAGTGGTCAGTGAATGCGAGTGAGGCAGTTATGGGGACCCAGGAATTGGAGGAGCCTTAGCCTTTGCAATTGTCCAACAGGTTTAAGGTTCTTGCGGCCTGTATGGATGAAAGCGGTGGCTGCAGGGTGGATGAGCAAACTGACCATGGCACCGAGGTATAGGAAGCCAATCAAGCGAGGGTGAGTTAATAGGAATGTAGTTGTAATTGGAGACAGCATAGTCAGGGGGATAGATACAGTTCTCTGCGGCCAAGAGCGAGAGTCCAGCCCGCTGTGTTGCCAGGGTTCGGGACACCTGCTCTGGGCTGGAGAGGAACTTGCAGTGGGAGGGGGAGGAGCCAGTGGTCGTGGTCCATGTAGGTACCAACGACATAGGTAGAACTAGGAAAGAGGTTCTGCTGAGAGAGTATGAGCAGTTAGGGGCTAAATTAAAAAGCAGAACCTCAAGGGTAATCACGAGCAAATTGGCATAGGGTAAATAAAATTAGAGAGATGAATGCGTGGCTCAAAGACTAGTGTGGGAGAAATGGGTTTCAATTCCTGGGGCACTGGCACCAGTACTGGGGAAAGTGGGATCTGTATCGTTGGGACAGTCTTCACCTGAACCGTGCTGGGACCAGTGTTCTGGCGAGTCGTATAACTAGGGCGGTAGAGAGGGCTTTAAACTAAATATTGGGGGCATGGGATCAAATTTGGGAAGATGTGGTAATTCAAAGATTAGAGACAAGGCAATAGAGAAAGGTATTAATGTGGGAAATGATAAACAGACCGTGACAGGAAGGGATAGAGAGCACAAATCTAAGACTAAATCAACAGATAAGGCTAGAGGTTACAAAAATAATAAAAGGACAAAACTAAAGGCTCTGCATCTGAATGCACAGAGCATTCGAAACAAAACAGATGAACTGATAGGGCAAATAGAAATAAATAAATATGATCTGATAGCCATTACAGAAACATGGCTGCAGGATGACATAAATTGGGACCTGAATATTGAAGGGTACATGACATTTAGGAAGGACAGGAAGGTGGAAAAAGGTGGGGGGGTGGCTCTGTTAATTAATTATGGTATTAGCACAATAGAGAGGGATGACCTAAGTTCAGGAAACCAGGATGTAGAAGCGGTTTGGGTTGAGATGAGTAATAATAAAGGCAAGAAGTCACTTGTGGGAGTGGTGTACAGGCCCCCTAACAGTAACCACATGGTAGGATGGAGTATAAAGGAAGAAATAATGGGAGCTTGTCAGAAGGGTACTGCAATAATCATGGGGGATTTTAATCTGCATATAGACTGGAAAAATCAGATGGGCAAAGGCAGCATAGATGAGGAGTTCATGGAATGTTTTCGGGATAGTTTCTTACAACAGCACGTTCTGGAGCTAACCAGAGAGCAGGCTATACTAGACCTGGTATTGTACAACGAGATAGGATTAATTAATTACCTCATAGTGAAGGCGCCCCTAGGTAGCAGCGATCATAATATGATTGAATTTTACATTCAGTTTGAGAGAGAGAAGAGTGGGTCCAAGACTAATATTTTAAACTTAAATAAGGACAATTATGAGGGCATGAAAGCAGAGCTAGCTACAGTGAACTGGCAAATTAGGTTAAGGGATAGGTCAATAGAGTTGCAGTGGCAGACATTTAAGGGGATATTTCAAAATACACAGAATATATACATTCCAACAAGAAAGAAAAATTCTGAGGGGAGGACCCACCATCCGTGGTTAACTAAAAAAGTTAAAGATAGTATTAAACTTAAAGAAAAAGCATATAATTGCACAAAGGTGGGTGGCAGGTCAGAAGATTGGACAGAATATAAAAAACAGCAAAGAATGACTAAAAGATTAATAAGGAGAGAAAAATTAATGTACGAGAGAAAGCTAGCTAGAAATATAAAAACAGATAAAAGAGTTTCTGTAGATATTTAAAAAAGAAAAGAGTTAACAAAGTGAGCGTTGGTCCTATAAAAAGTGAGTCTGGGGAATTAATAATGGAAAATAAGGAGGTGGCAGTTGAATTGAATAGGTATTTTGCATCGGTCTTCACTATAGAGGATACAAGTAACATCCCAGAAATAGCTGTAAATCAGGAGATGGACGGGAGGGAGAAACTCAAGAAAATTATAATCACCAGGGAAGTGGCACTGAGCAAATTGTTGGAGCTGTGGGCTGACAAGTCCCCGGGTCCTGATGGACTTCATCCTAGGGTCTTAAAAGAAGTGGCTAGTGAGATAGTTGATGCGTTGGTTTTAATTTTCCAAAATTCCCAAGATTTGGGGAATGTTCCATTAGATTGGTAAATAGCGAATGTAACTCCTTTATTCAAAAAGAGAGGGAGACAGAAAGCAGGAAACTACAGGCCAGTTAGCTTAACATCTGTCATAGGGAAGATGTTAGAAGCTATTATTAAAGACGTTATAGCAGGGCACTTAGAAAAGTTTAAGTTAATCAGGCAGAGCCAACATGGTTGTGTGAAAGGGAAATCATGTTTAACCAATTTATTGGAGTTCTTTGAGGAATTAACATGTGCTGTGGATAAAGGGGAACCGGTGGATGTACTGTACTTAGATTTCCAGAAGGCATTTGATAAGGTGCCACATCAAAGGTTATTGCGGAAAATAAAAGCTCATGGTGTAGGGGGTAACATATTGGCATGGATAGAAGATTGGCTAGCTAACAGGAAACAGAGAGTAGGCATAAATGGGTCATTTTCTGATTGGCAAGATGTAACGAATGGTGTGCCACAGGGATCAGTGCTGGGGCCTCAACTTTTTACAATTTATATAAATGACTTGGATGAAGGGACCGAAGGTATGGTTGCTAAATTTGCTGATGACACAAAGATAGGTAGGAAAGTAAATTGTGAAGAGGCTACAAAGGGATATAGATAGGTTAAGTGAGTGGGCAAAGATCTTGCAAATGGAGTATAATGTGGGAAAATGTGAAATTGTCCATTTTGGCGGGAAGAATAAAAAAGAAGCATATTATCTAAATGGTGAGAGATTGCAGAGCTCTGAGATGCAGAGGGAGCTGGGTGTCCTAGTGCATGAATCACAAAAGGTTACTATGCAGGTACAACAAGTAATTAGGAAAGCTAATAGAATGTTATCGTTTATTGTGAGGGGAACTGAATACAAAAGTAGGGAGGTTATGCTTCAGTTATACAGGGCATTGGTGAGACCACATCTGGAATACTGTGTACAGTATTGGTCTCCTTATTTAAGGAAGGATGTAAATGCATTAGAAGCAGTTCAGAGAAGGTTTACTAGACAAATACCTGGAATGGGCGGGTTGTCTTATGAGGAAAGGTTGGACAGGCTAGGCTTGTATCCGCTGGAGTTTAGAAGAGTAAGAGGTGACTTGATTGAAACATATAAGATCCTGAGGGGTCTGGACAGGGTGGATGTGGAGAGGATGTTTCCTCTTGTGGGAGAATCTAGAACTAGGGGTCACTGTTTAAAAATAAGGGGTCGCCAATTTAAGACAGCGATGAGGAGCAATTTTTTTCTCACAGAGGGTCGTGAGTCTTTGGAACTCTCTTCCTCAGAGGGCGGTGGAAGCAGAGTCTTTGAATATTTTTAAGGCAGAGGTAGATAGATTCTTAGTAAGCAAGGGGGTGAAAAGTTATCGGGGGTAGGCGGGAATGTGGAGTAATCGGATCAGCCATGATCTTATTGAATGGCGGAGCAGGCTCGAAGGGCCAAGTGGCCTACTCCTGCTCCTAATTCGTATGTTCGTATAATATTCAGTTGGGCCTATAAATGGGTGAGCAGCTTTCCCGCTTGGAACAGGCTGCTTAAATATGCACATCGTGGTCCTACACTGGTTGAAGACCCCCAATTACAAAATTCAGGCACAAATGAGCAGAGCGCATGCCCCGCACACTCTGTCTAGTTGTACCAGGTGTTGAGCGGCCTAACTCACGTTTATTCAAGGGACTGCTGGAGGCTGGTCAAAAAAATGGCCCAAGAAATCTTCAGTGTTTATTTTGCTGAGCCCAGGAGTAGCAGGAGTGTTCCTCCTGAGCCCACCAAAATATTTCGGACCCCTGTCCGCATGCTTGAGGCCACCCCTCCCGGATTACCAACCCCACCACCTCCCCGCACCCCCTCAACCCAACCTGCCAGCGCTCCGGCAATTTTGAGCCCGCTTTAGATGCGAGTCAAATTTCTCCCCTGCTGTCTTTCGAACAAATTTTTCAACTGAGGTTTCACCTGCTGCTCCAATGATTTAGGTGGGCTGAAAGATCCCTTGGACTATTTGAAGTAAAACAAGGAATTCACTAGGTGGACTACGCACTACAGCTCTAGTTGGTACAACTAGACAAAGTGTGCGGGGCACATGCTCTGCTCATTTGTGCCTGAATTTTGCAATTGGGGTCCTTCAACCAGTGTAGAACCCCGATGTGCATATTTAAGCAGCTTTACGCCTGTTTCAATTGTGTTCCGCCCTAGGGCTGGCTTTAAATCAAGACTCACAAATAAGATGCTTGAACCACTGACAAAGGAAGAGTAGCTGAGGTGGTGTCCTGTTGCCTTCCTTGTAGATTTTATTTTTGGAGTATCTTCTTCTAGGTGGGCTGCAACCAAGGCTAAGAAACCAACTTACCCTTTACAATGGGGAGCCACCTGCACCCATCGGATGCAAATACTGCCGCTGGACGTCAACCCAGTATTCAGAGGACATCCACCCAGAATTGAGGGGCTGTCTGGAGTGGGGCCTGAACCCAACCCTTCTGACTCAGTGGTGAGAATGCTACCACTGAGCCAGTGGCCACTCTGTATGGATGTGAGTACCTCACTGGATGTCAACCCAGTATTTAAAGAAAAGGGGCTAGAAATTCGTTATAGCCCAGGAATGGGCGGTAAAATGAAAATAGTTGGAGAATTAGTGCTAGGCGCTAAAGCTTTAGACTGCACACAAAATTCATGCTCACGGCTCAAAGAAATGATTGAAGTCCTAAGTCAAGTCTTTGGGGGAAAATATCAGTTGGTTGCGCCTCCCGTTAGTGCCTTAAGAGGGCGCTAATGGGGCGCAAAGCAGCTAGCGCCCGGGCGCGGCGAAGTTTGCGCCGCTCGCGAAATTAACTAGACATTTTGCGGCGGCGCTAAACACTACCGCCACGATCTCCTGCGCCAGCAGATCATGACGTCACTCGAGTGCGCAACGCCCCGGTATCGCCCCGGAGCGGATATTGAGTGGCGCCCCCTGCCTTACCGCCTGACGCTAGCAACGACAGGTTGAGGGGAGCGTTCTGCAGTCATGAAGGGAAAGGGGGAGCGCTATTTAAAGGTGAACACTTCCTGGGGGAAAAATTCAGTTGGTTGCGCCTCCCGTTAGCGCCTTAAGAGGGCGCTAATGGGGCGCAAAGCAGCTAGCGCCCGGGCGCGGCGAAGTTTGCGCCGCTCGCGAAATTAACTAGACATTTTGCGGCGGCGCTAAACACTACCGCCACGATCTCCTGCGCCGGCAGATCGTGACGTCAGACAGGTGTGCAACGCCCCGGTATCGCCCCGGAGCGGATATTGAGTGGCGCCCCCTGCCTTACCGCCTGACGCTAGCAACGACAGGTTGATAGGAGCGTTCTTCTGTCATGAAGGGACTGGGGGAACGCTATTTAAAGGTGACCGCTTCCTGCCTTTTATTGTTGGTGCCATTTTTGAACTACGCATTCTGAGAGAGAGTGAGAGAGACTTCTGGAGAGATTCAACGTTGTGTGAAGGAGTTTTGGGTACTGAGCAGCACTTTGCAGGTTCATTTTGATTTGCCCTTCCTTGTATCGATTTAGAAGAGACTGTGGGGGCTGCACTCTGAGCTCTTTGCCTGGTACTCTCCATTGTTCTTTCCAGCAGATTTGATGTGCAGGTCTCTCCAGGCCGAGATTCAAGGCTGCAATGAGCAGGATGTGGATGGAAAGCAAGATCAACCATCCCCTTTAAGAACTGGCCCGTGCCATTGTGTGTGTGTTCCATTGCTGACTGACATTACATGAGCTTCGCCAGCGCTCTGAGTTAGCGCCTCACTCCTCGGCCTTTGCGGCTTAAGTCAGGTGTGCAGCGCCTGATTTAGCGCTGCAATCACCTCCCGGGGCGTTAAAAGTGAAGTTTCCAGTCAGTGGCGATAATTAGCGCCAGGCGCTAATCTTTGCGCCCAGACGATATTTGCGCCCCAAACGGGGCGCGACTGAATTTTTCCCCCTTTAAGCCTAAGCTCATTGGCGTTACACTCAAAGGGTGGACCAATATCAGGTGCAGTCTAATCACAAGTCATGATTGCCACAGGCTTTTTTCCAGTTCTTAAAGGGGAGGTTCTTTGATGCTGCAGAACCTCATTCTCAGCATTGCTGGCTGTGCAGCTGTTTCAGCAAGCAAAAGCAGGTCAAGGCGAAGAAGCCAGAGGACTGAAGCAGCTGTACTCATGGCAGATCCACGCCCCAAGGAGAGAGCCCGCAGATTCATCGATCAAGCATTGGAGGCATTAGTGTTCGCTGTGGAGAGACAGAGGGCGGTGCTCTACTCAGCAAGTTGCAGGAGGCCCTCGCCGCAAGTCGTCCACACCATGCGGAGGAAGGTAGCGCAGCATGTCCCGGGCAGCACTGTGGACCCCAGGACCCACACATAGTGCAGGAATTTAACGACCTCACTCTGGTGGTCAGGGTGAGTGAATGTTTCAACAAATGTTACATACCACCATCTGAACCATAGTCTTCACACACTGCCCAAAGCACCACTCCCAGCACTCACCCACCAACAATCTCTACCTACCAACACTCACACCCACATCTCACACCTTGCACACATTGACAGCTATTCAACTATGGCAGGGACATCACCCAAACACATTGCTCCACACTCACTCACACACTTTCCTTTCTCTTGCAGGCCAAGGTAGCTCACAACAGGAGGGAGCAGGAGCGCACAGGCGGGGGACAAGCCGACACCCATCCACTGTCTGCGCTGGAAAATAGAGTGCTGGAGA